>OX104068.1:44661196-44842502 GCA_944474145.2 Dicrocoelium dendriticum
TGTACAAAGAGTGGAAGGTCTTCCGAACAAGAACAAATTCCACTTCTCACAGGCCCAAACGCAGACAAGGGCTTCTTTTGCCCCGGAAGAGTAAGAAAGCTCTGCCGTCGACAATTTTCGGGAAACGTATGCAATAACTCTTGACGCCCACTCTGAATTTGGGATAGTATAACACTCAACGCAATGTTTAATGCATCAGTGGAGACTATCGTTGGGCACGTCTCGTCGAAAATCGCCATGACTGGTGTGGTAGCTGTGCGGCGTTCTATCTCGTCAAAGCCCGTTTGTTGGGGTGACCCCTAACAAATACACTTTTTTCCTTCGTCAGTTCACGCAGTGACACAGCAATCTTCGCGAAATCCTGCAGCTAACGAAAGTTGTAAAAACACATACCAAGAAAATACTTTATTTCTATGAAGCTCTGTAGACAAGGAGCCTATGTGATGACACGCGCGTTGTCAAAACTTGGCTTCATACCGGCAATTGTTATAATGTGGCCTAGGAACTCGATTTCACTATCATTAAATTTGCACTTCTCGAGGTTTAACCAGAGGGTACGATCATGCAGTCGACGTAATACAGCATGCAGCTGTGAATCATGTTCTTCTGGAGTCCTACGGAATTGATAGCTGTGATCCATGTATATTATTTGATCAGACACATTGGCAAATGAGTGAACCATAAACCTTTCTCAAACTGCTTGGGCTGAACTCAAGCCCATTTGCATGACTTTGTACTGAAAGAGTCCGTCCATAGTAAGAAATGCGGTCAGCGGTCTTGACACCTGTATTAATGGCATGCGAAAGAAAGCCATCCTAAGGTCCAATTTTGAAAATAATCAGGCGCCTGCTAGTATGTCTAATAGTTCATACGCAGTTCGAAGCATAACCTTTTCGACCACGATTTGACGATTTTAGGCCCGCAGGTCGTTGCACATTCTCACTGTACCGTCCTTCTTGAGGACTGTAACCATAGTGTGGACTGATTCAGAACAGTTAGTGGATTCAATCAGATCATTTGCAATCACTTGTCGTAACTCTGAGGAAACAGCCTCTCTTCTGGCCAAAACAATTGGATGTGGCTGAGCAATAGCCACCGGTTTAGCATCCTGCTTCAGACAAATGTGGTGAACGGTGGAGGAAGCGCACCCTAATTCTGTTCAAACAGCTTCGGGTACTGCACCTGTAAGTCTGCTAAGTTAACTACCGTGATACGCCTACGAGATAGGGGTGGTGTGACTCCCAGTGGATGCATAGCGTTGCGCCCGAGTATGGAACGGTTATTGCTGCGGGTGACGTATAGAGCAACTGATGCTTTTCCGGCCCCAAGTTGCACAACAACCACCGCATATCCTCATATTTCTACCGAGGCCTTTGTATAACTGTAAAACCGATAGGCTGAAGGATGTATAGGCATGTCATTTAGGTGACTGTCATAAATTCTACTCGGTACTATAGTGATCGGAGAAGCTGAATCAAGTTCCATGTCAACATTTGCTATCGCGTGCAATAACTTTAACAGTACGAATGTCAGGCATAAGGAGTTTAGGCTCTGGACAATTGGAAAGGTAGCTAGACACAGTACCTCCGTTATCAATGAAAAGTACATTTTCAGATGACTGTAACTGCTGACTAGAAACGGAATCTGTAGGATACAATTGAGAAATGCGTACTGAATGACAACAGCAGGTAAAGTGTCCACGCTTACGGCACTTGCTGCAATCCATTTCTAAGGCGGGACACCTGGAAAAATTGGCTTCATGTCGTGGTGTGCCACAGCGAAAGCATTTCTGTAGGGAATGGGTTTTGGCAACCTGTATGTCAGCGTCGGTGGCGAAACATCGCAACTGTTCTGCCGTACATGTTTTGTGGTGAGCTAATTCCATAGTCTTATCCCAAGTCAATGTAGTAACGTCTTCGGAAACTAAGTGTTCCCAAATTCTCTTACTCGTGATTTCGCTCATCAACTGTTCCACTAGAATGATACCCTCGATTCTATTTTTTGGTACGTTTGGATACTCGTAGGGTCGTACACAGCGAATGAGGCGATCAACAAAACTGTCTATGGTTTCCGATAGTTCCTTTGTAAGTCGGCCGAATTTGAGTTGAGCGATGAATTGGTTTGTAAGCTGGCCCCATGAATTTTCCAGCACATCTAGTGCTTTCGTTAACGTAACTTGAGACGGGAGCTACAAAGCATCAAATCGAGGTTGTCCCTCTTCACCGAGTAGGTGTCTGAGAAGCTTCAGTTTCCGGCGTTCTGTGTAGATAACAGCTGCAGGCAGCTGGTCAAGATAGTTTGTGAAGGATGTTTTCCACTGGACCCATGAACTTTCGGTCGGACGGAAGGTCGGATCAGACAAGTAAGCTATAGGAGAATGTAATTCCATGGCACAGGTTCGTAAGCCGCGACGCCAGTGTTGTGTACGAAAGTCAAATGCACGAACCGAAGTAAGAAGCTCGCTCCGGTAAACAAACTACTGTAATCTGAGAAGTGTCTAACTGCATGAGTACATTAACGTGTCGCAAGGAGAAGGATGAACCAATAGAGAAGCAGAGCAATATGCACTAATGTGTGTATGCTTGGGGTTGTGTGCACGTGTCGGTCTAGACTAGCCGGCAAGCATACTGACCGAATGTACAACACGCGGTTGTGATGCCTGGCGTTCTCTAAGTTCGGCCAATTTACTAAGATGACCTTGAACATCAGTATATAGACAGGATAGTGTTTTTCGTGTTAGAAATGTATTGGTGGATGTCAAATTCGTGTTAAATTTTTAGCCGACCGTTCAGCGGTCGCCCGCTAATCAGGTTTGCGTGGGACATTGGATCTGGAATTTCGGTCAGAATGCATCGCGGCACGGAACGTACCAGATCGCGATATGCCCTCGTGCGTCTCTCGGTCCTGTCAGGTGTCGCGAGTGCTATTGTGTATATGCAGTAATTGTCATATTATACTACTTGTCATTTTTATGTTGTATTACCTATGATACTGAATAATATCGACCGCGGTATTTGAACGAACAAGTCGGAGCGTAGCACGACTTTCAATATTTTTTGACCGCAGCCCACGTGGCTTGGAGAGGAAGAAATTCTCGCCAACAATTTAGCGATAACGTCGTCCGGGGAGAGTGCTTCGCAGATGTAGCCCCACTGCTCTCGGTCATGAGCTAGCGCTTTATTCTCAGAAGAATCCGGTGGTTCAGGAACACCATGAACAAATACGGTTTTCATGCTTGCGTTTGTAGAAGGGTCCCTATTGTTTTCATTTCCCTCTGACCGCTCTTTCCAAGAAATATCCGGTAGTATGCGTACCTTACTCGATAAGTTGCGAAGACGAACTGCTGAGATTGGGACAGCCGCTGTCGCATATGCTTAATGCAAGATTACTCGAAAAAATCGATGTTCGCCGTAGTATACTGAAGTTTATTGAAGCGCAACATTTTTAGCGTAGTGGGCCCATCCCGAATACCAGTCGCCTCGCAGATGGGATTGCACTGGTTGCGATCATCTAGCACCTTGCCCTCTTTTGTGCCAGCATTGGACTCGGGAACGTTAACGCATACAATAGTTAGCGCAATTTGCTTCCGTCTAGCGAATATCGGTTCGTGAGTTGCGGCTGCCAACTTCGACTGTTTAGCAGGCACTAATGAGTGTCATGAAAACCTCGTCTCATTGCTCATGCTTGGTCCAGAAGATGGACGTACGAGTTTCGCACCCGGCGTTTTTATCGAAGCGACCGATGCACATGTTATCCAGCTCTGGGTTGTCGGTACTGTGACCGACTAGTCAGGTGTGACATCCAAGGATGAGTTAAAAGCAGTCACGCCGAACCTGACCTGCTCACTTAGAGGTTTAATAATTGTCGGAGTAGGTGGCGCAGATGCCGTGGGGCGGTTAGCAGGACTGAGTTTAGCATTCGATTTAGGAACAGAATTCCGAGGGGTTTACCGTAGAAAAAGATCGATGTCGCTGCATTTCACCGGCATAGCCTGGAAGTTCGCCGTCTGTTGGACTGTTTCGGTCAGTTGTTCATACTTTTTCATGGGTACCATTTACAACTGATTATTGAAATTGCTTCGCGTGTCTGGCAAAACCAGCGCGTATCAGTTAGATTGCTTTGTCTCTTAGACAATAAATGAATAACTAAACGGTTTATTCCTCCACTGTGCGAGGCGCAGTCCAACTGAGTCGCCTGATCAATCTGCAAAGCGAGATCACCTAAAAGATTTCATTTTCATGTTTTGTGTAACTTATCCTAAATTGGTTTTTGAAATGGTTGCCAAGTTGTAGGCATCAGAGAGCGTAGGAAACTGGGAACAATAACAGACGAAGATTTAGCCAAAATTTCATGTAAATTAATACGACCATCCATGGAACCGCTCCCAGGGGATCGGCTTCCATGCGGGGTATTTCCGCGTTGGTCTCCCCTAGAGTGGAAAGCAAAGACAGTTTAAACAAATAAGCTCTCCTCTGAGCACTCGTAGACAAGTTGGCTCACCACATTTGCCGCTACGTGGAATGCTATTCAGTGATGGCGTACTTGTCCGGTCAAGCGAGGTAGAGGGCGAGTGATCCTGGCGTGGTTTGCCCAGCTGCAGCGTCGGCGTCGGGTATCGTAGGTGATTGTGTCACTGGAAAGACTCAGTTACACGGGTATGGCTGTTTAACTGATCGACTATGGTGCTTATTGGGTTCAACAGTTCAAATTGACTTGTAGTGGGTGGATGTCAGCGATTAAGTGTCGGCGATGGGCGATTGCATTTGTACACGCAAACTGCTTCGTAATTTATCTATAAACGATCCTGTAGGTGTAATTGTAGGACCAGCAGATGGCGCAGGAAATGCTTTATGGATTGTGGTTTAGCAGCAGTGAGAAATGTTAATAAACAACCGAATGGCGCGTCTGGATACGACGACGAAGCGTTCTATGACAACTTGAGCACCGCAAAGTACTTTCCGGACGAAATAATTCAGTAAAACGTACCCATTAAATGCGGAAAGTTAATCAGATTCGAAGAAGTGTATCATGACTGCGTTAGGTAAAGTGTGAGACGGGAAAGTCTGTGACCGGGTGGAGCACAATTACTATGCGGCCGTCCGAATTGGAAACTGCCAATGACACGTGACGCACTACAGTACCGGGAGTGAACTGGAGCAATGCACCTCAAACAGCTGACTGCGTTCGTTGCTAAATGTGGATGTTAATAAGTAAACAATAATAATAATGTGTCAGGTGTACGCCGTAACGTCCCTTCGATGTTATGCAACCAGCACCAGACACACACGGACTGAGTATTTCGTGAGGATGACCACCCATACGCGGATTCGAACCTGTGCCTCAAGATTGCCAGACAAGTTCGTTACCACCAGGCTGAATCGGAATACGCTCAGTTTCATTTGTTTAACCCCCATCTTTACTAACGGAGAACCCCATGTAACGGAGGATAACGGATAGTTGACATTTAAAGAGTCGTGTCGCTGTCGCCAGACGAGGCGAAACCAAGGACAAGATGACGTCGTTCGTCTGGTTCAAATAATTCCACGGTTAGTGGTTCGGAGTATTGTCATAACCAAGTAAGTCAACTGCATCTCAGCATCCCTAGGTGGCATCGACAACAACGTTGTGGTTCGACTAGTTCGCTGAATCTTGCCAGTAAGGTCATCCGTCAGCGCAACATAGTGCGGAGCAAGCTCAGTACAACACAATACCCAATGGTGTATCATCTATCTATCACTGGAAGCCGAGTGCCCTACTGTTTCAGCGTACGTGACAACAAAGGCTATGTTGAGTAAACGCGCACGGATTCATCAGCTGCCTCGGGTGTAAGCTAGTGAGCGCCATGCACGAGGATGCATGTGGGAGAGCTCGATTAGGCACCCTGACCTACCACTCGGTATAGGTGCTCACTCATCTACACTCCTTTCTACATTCGTGTCACACCAAAGTCTCGTTTTTATAAAACAAACAATTACACTTTCTGTTTCCACTTAAAGGATTAACATACATTGATTTGTTTACTTTCAGTGCTTCCTGGTTAAACGATGCTAATTATCTCAAGCGGCTAGAAAGGATCTTCGCTGGAGTCGAAAGTCACCGTTTGCAGACAAGTACCTGCAATCCTGTTTGCATTAGCCGAGAAATTTCGTACTGCATAAGATGGGTCGGTGTGGTTTCTTTCCCACTGAACACCCGAGGACAATTTCTTAATTGCAACTGTAAACTAAGAACAGTCTACCTAATTCCTCGGACACCTCTAACACAAGGGGTACTCCGGGAAAAGTATTCCCACTCCAGTATGCACTCCATTTGAAGTTAATTGTCTCCCATATCGATTTAGGTTGATACAAAGCTAACATGTCAAGTCACCTCCATTGTGGTCAGCAGGGTGTTCGTTTTCGCAGGACTGGCTGACGCAGTGTTGTGAGATAGAGCCCGAAGATCTCAGAATTTAAGGATCTTCAGCTAACATATAAATGCGACGATCATTATTCCCTATACAGCTTATTTGCATGTGTTCCATTCCAAACAAGTCAAATCTCTACAAGTATTGCCCCTAGCAAATTACAGACGGTGTTTATCCGGCTGTACACACAGCCTACCGAAAGGAAGCAATAGTCGGTCCTGAACTCACGGCATTGATGGAATACAGCTATTTGCTTATACTACGATAAATATAGGAAACAACATCAGCTTCTGTCGCATATTTGATTTCTCATATAAATCTGGAGCTCCATAACCGCCTACCCATGGAAAGTGCAATTCATAAGAATGTGCCTGACAAGCTTATCTATCAGGTTCCAACAAAACAAGGAAGCATCCAGCGTCTCTTGGCTATCATTCACTGACATGCGGGTAGAGTATGAGCAAGTCCTTAGCTAGGTGATTTTTGCCAGCCGAGAGTCACCATATCCGATTCTGTCGCCTCATAGTACATATCAACCTGGTTCTCAAGGGCAGTGGCTGCTGCTTAAATCCGGTTTATCTCACAGTAGTTTATTTTCAGGCATATATATATATATATATAGATATATACATATATTACAAACGAGTTTCTTGCTTTCCCTTATCACCCGCTCCATGTGGCGCCAACACAACTACTCCCGAAACTCAAGCGTCACGCGTCAAGTCACGCGTCGATCAGCTGATTGTCTGATTTCGTAATATGCTTTTTACTAACCAACAGCTGGTCGTTTGTGCAATCCGATCGTACGATGCAAAGCCCGTGTGCGCACCTTGTCGTCATTTGGGGACAATAACAAGCGCGACAACCGAGTCCTATATCGGGCTCAGGGAGAGAGGAAGAAAGGTAGGGACCGGTTTTCGGTCCAGAACAGGTGAGCGCTGACGAAGCACCGCCATGTGGTTGGTTGGGCGTGGCTGTTTTCTTTGTTCACTTCTCACGTTGCTTCTAATTGGGTGGGTGGTATTGGTGTACACTGAAACCCGGTTTGCTGCCTTAAGGTAATTATGCAGTCCGGAATTATCATCACTTCCTGACTGATCCTAAAATATACGAATGATCTCGTGAAGCGTCATGATCTTTGCCCACCTCACTTGTGCTGGGCACCTATCTTATAAGCGTAAGCGCCTAGCGCTATTGGGTTCCGGTAGCCCGTCGCAACTAGTACCGAGAAAATGAGGTTCGCATTTCAAAGCCACGCATTTATATCAAAATCGCCTTCCTTGTGCATGTATGTATGCATCAAGTGACTATATAAATACAAAACCGCTGGTGAAGTATCGCATATCAGAAAATACGAAATTTCAGGGATATTAGTTCCATGGCTGGGTGAATGCACTCTCGGATCCCATTGCAACCTCGACTGTGTGATGTCGATATCTACAATGGGACTGAAATCGAGTACTGAGAACTGCCCACCACTTAATCAACTTTAGTGAAAGTCAAACAGGATGTGACAGGGAGGAACGCTTTTGGGGACCACAACGATTACAGGGCTAGCTCAAATCACCTCAGCACAAAGCAATACAAACTGATTTATTCCAAACAAGAGGTTGGAAGAGGTTTACTTCGACCCAAACTGTGGTCCTAATTGAGCTTGTGGTTGCAAACAGACGGTAAGTATTCTCAAATCTAACAGTGAAATCGGCTAATGGTTACTACTTTCCGTTAACCTCCAGACTAAATTTGACAAGCGAGTACGAAATCTCTCCACCATAAGTTTAGTGTATCCTAACTGATGTCTGATGGAGTGGTTTTGTTAGTACTGTACAATAATTCCAATAATAGTCCATTCGGTTATCCGGCGTGCGGTACATAGTGGATATCCAGGGAATCATTCACATTGGGTCTCTCTATGGTTCATCTTAAACATAATGGCTAGGCGAGTGCTACTTGCTTAGAACGAAATATGGCATCGAACAAGTTGTGTTGGTATGTGTACAAATGGTGGATGCTGGAAAGACAGCAACTTCACAACCTCATTTATGAAGACCAAGAACAATCGTGATCCTAGAACCGAGCCTTATGTTACGACCGATTTGAATTCGTGTGGGCCGGATAGGGTGTTGCGAACCTTCAAGCTCAGTTGTCATTTAACGCGAAACTTCACTATCCAACTCAGCACGGAATCACCGATCCAAAACTTAAGAAGCTTTTGAAGTGATCTAGACAGTCAACTGAATTTGGTAAATTCAGATAGACGGTCTCTGCTCCTGCACCAGCATGGACAGAGTCCGTGCGGAATACGCTAGTCAAGGAAGGCAAACAGCTGGACTGGCAACAAACTCCCGCTGGTTTTGTACAATTTTAGCTTATCCTGGTCTGTCTTCGGACGTCTTCAGATGTATTACTGATGGCTGCTTCGTGGGTTATTTCGCTGAATTATAACCACCGTTTATACCATTTGTTCGAAATGATGCGACTTACATACTTCTTATACAATATCTGTTCCAGTTGGTAGATGAAGGTAGCCATGAGGTTGACTTGATAACCACGTCATTGACGGGATTACTTCAAGTATGTAGTGCCATTTCTGCAAATCGAGCTTGGGTCCCTTGTTTTTGGATCTCCATGGATATTAATGGAACTTTAATCGTTTTATTATTTGTGGCATTCCCTTGGGTTTTACAACTTTGCACACGCTAACCCCAAGAGATGCCATAGAAAATATAGCAACGCGGGACGAATCATAAAGAGAGTGAGTCGATAAGAGGATGATCGCCACTTCATCGCCGAATTGTAAGGAATGTTGAAGTAAGGTTGGTTCGCCATGGTGACCTGCGTTTGGGTGGCGAATGATGCAAACCAAACTAGCAATTTTAGCCCGAACTCTCATTGCTTGGCATATCTACTCCCATTGGTTCAGGTTGTCAAGTAGTTTGTCATTGCTGGAGTCGGCGTTTGAAGTAGACACATTGCAGCATGCTATATTCAGAGAGTTTTACCTGTTCCTAGTGTTCACCATTTTGGGTGTATGTGCTTTCTTTCCATGGCCGTTCGCTACGGCCACCCGTATTCTTAACATGTGGGGCCAACCATGTGGCTTGTGGGAGATCTGTCATCGATATAGCATAAGTAGCCAGCCCATATCGCTCATGAGGTTAAATACTTTTAGGTTTTCTACTGGCTGTCAGATCTTCAGAGTCATCGTTATTCGGCCTGGTGTATGTAGGTTTTGTAATGCTTTGAGTATATGCTACTCGAGTGGTCTGCTAAAACACCCGTTTTTGGGATGATGCTAGCGGACTCTAAAAACTGAATATTTGGAGGTAGATTTTAATGAGCTCCAATAAAAACACATTTTCTTAATAATTTTGCGCCTTCTCTTTCCGAAGTATTACCACGGTATCGTTCGCAGTCCGGACGCGTTCCGCGATCGGCTAAGAGAGACCGGTAGGAAATTGACCCACTAGAATTTGTTGTCTTGACGCTTAGTCTATTCCAGGCAGTGCATGATCCAACAAGCCCCAGATTTGAAACCAACACGAGAGTATCCGTCTCTGCTCCAAGCCGGGCCACCTTAAACCGCTGCAGTCGAACGGACTGTGCAATCCGGAGCGTCAACACAACAAATACTGGTGGATCAGTTTCTAACTGGTCTCTCATAGCCGATCGTGGAACATACCCAGATTAAGAACGCTGCCAGAGAAATGCGTCTAGAGGAGGTGGCGCACGTGAACCTCCGCTTGGGCGATGCGCCCCGCGCTGTGCTGGAGGAAGAACACTGTGCAAGTGTGGAGCAGATGATGAAACAGCTCGTGCAGTAGCTCAGTGGGCTTCGAGTGCAACGCTCAGAGGAGTGAACAAGAGGATGTTGCTTCCTTTGCAGAAAACCAGGACACTGAAGGCGACGATGCATGACGAGTCGCGCTGCGGCTTATGCACTAAATCGATGTGCTCCGTCTTGTTTCTTTAATCGGGCCCAGGAGTATGTATTCGGAATGCTGTATAAGAGCTCGATCGCAGCGATGGTGAAAGTAGACGAGGCGAAGGAAAGAGTTCCGCAGTGTTTCAGATAAGCTATCGGCCAAGTGAAAACTTTTGTCGTGCTCCATAGCCGCGAGGACTGTTGGAATTTAGGCAGTGCACATAAATGGAATGGCAGAATACATCGTGCGAAACGGGGGACGCGAATTAAGACGTGGATTCGTCGTGTCACTAAATGCGAAGCAGACCAGTCCGGGAGAAGGTTTATCGGAATCCAATAAGTTGATCGTTAAACTTAAACGCGCGAGCCTATAGACTGGATACCGATCTTTAATATGGGCGGCGGAGGTACTGTCCCCGTTCGTCGGTGTTTGCCGCGTTACATGTCAGTCCGGTCTTGCAGTTGCTCATCAGAAAGTACGACCACCCGTAAAAGGGAGGACAGTAGACACTATGGATTTTGTGACCGGAGAAATCCCAATTTCGACCGGAATTGCGTCGGTCCCGGATTCATAGACTCTCACCTCTAACCGACGTTCATACGGAAAATTGTCAATACAACCCAGGATTGGACACCCAGTCATTACCATTACCCGTTGGCTGACGGTGAAAAACGCACTTCAGCTGATGCGCCGCAATACAAAAAATAAAATATATAAATAAGGTAGATAATAGACATAACAGAATACAAAAAGACCAGCATTATAATGCCAAGTATCTTATCATACTTAGAGTGCGGGAGCGTGGTTGGAGAATGAAGTTGCGCGAGAAGTGAGGTACAAAGAAACAACAAAACTAACACCGAGGTCGGCTCTTCGCCAAGTCAACTACACCTTTTCCCGATTGATTGCATCCAGAGTGAAATGGAATTGCTCCCTAACGCTTTGATTTGCATCTTTAAGTAGAATGAACATGCTCATTAGTGCTCATTTCTACGCACCAAGCGCGCAGTGACCTTGATATTGAGCTAGCCCAAAGCACCCAATGACGGGAAACGTAATAACCCTTATATGAATGTTTAGGTTGGTGGTGTGTGGTGTTGACGTGTGGGCGGCCTAGCCTACATTCAACTACGGTGCCTAATCAGAAGCTAGTTCTATGCAGGTTAGGGGCACAAGATTGTAGAAACACGTAATACGACTGGGTATAAATGTACTACCATGTACGTAAAGGCATGTCTTGTGAACGGCACAAGTTGGGGGTGGGGGCTACGAGCAAGGTAATGCGACGCCCCATCAACGAACTTATGGCTAGCTTTGCACTGGCGCAGCCGAAGGTTTTGGACAACCTACCAACGCTAGAGTATACGACTGTACTGTATCTGGATAGCGAGGCAGTCACAGGTGCATGGCTGCGAATGACCGGGTTTGGTGTTATGGGCTTTCGGGTAGAGCAACAAAAGGGGCCTGCGCAACCGAAATAGAGGTTAGAAGGTGGTCGCCTTGGGTTATAGAGAGTCGTTTTGAGCGGCGGTCTGCTGAGAGGGCTAGTGCCGAAAAGCAACTGTGGCCATTGTTTTACAAGGCGAGTGGACCATGCTTTGTTACAATAAGCGTCGCTTATCCTCATGGTGGATGCGGTACACCGACTTGATGGTCCCTGAATCAAATGAAATACTGCGACTGGGCTGTCGGAATTTTGCATCCACCGATTTGTACGCACATGCATTGGCGGGCTGGTGAGGACCGAACGTAAGGGCAAGTGACACGCAAGTCGGTGCGCATCAACTGAGCTCGTATCCCGTACCCAGTTTAGTGGTATGTTCACACAGGGGAGCCACTCCATCGTTGCTCGGCATCTTTGTCTGTCCATTTCACCGCTTCTTCTCCAGCATAGGTACTTGGTTGACACAGTGTATAGGTGAGCGACTACTCAGTTTCTTCCTACAGTAGTTGTACCTGCACAGCCCACGATTCCCGGAGGTGGATAACACTCAATTTCCTACCTAACAGCATGTGAACATGCACTCCACAATCACAGATAGCAGTGCATAGGTATATAACGGGTCAAGTAGATAACACTTGACGCGTCGCGTAGGATGGCCGTAATCAAGAGAAAGATTAAATAAGGAACCTACCAATAAAATGAAGTGTGACGTGGTGATTTATCAGTGATATATACATGGTAACTGGTATACGTCCAGTTAGTTGCAACTAAGTGTTTTCCATCATTTACATCTTTGGCACGAAGCGGGAACTTCGAGAACCTTATTTTATACATGAAATTCCCTTTATAATCCCAAATAAGAACATCAGGAGACCAAGGTCGTGGGATGACACTGTTAGGACGACCAACCAGCGTTCGTGTAGGTTCGGTGTGTCCGGATATCAAGAGAGTCACAGGTGTACGACTGCGAATGATTGGGATTTGAGACGACAAAATTTTATGGCGTGGTTGTAAACAAAGCGATCTAAGTGGCCTGCGCAATTTACCACTGAACTCTGGGTTTACGATGTCCCCTCTGTTAAAAGATTGGTGCTGTTAGCCGCGCTCCACTGAAAACGTGTTTACCGAATATGATAGAAACAATTTCGTTGCTACTTGAGTAAGCACTGCTTGATTGCAGCAGGCGTCACTTACTGGTATGGCATTATTGAGCTGATGTAATTAGAATGTGATAAGGTGGCACAATATTCCCCTGAAAAGCACCTTAGTTGGTGTTTAGTGTTTAGGAGCATTTGCCACTGACTCGTATAAACTGAGTGCGTCCAGTCACAGCAAACGAATTATGGTGGGATTTATTCTTGGAATGAGTAGATCTTTCGACGGCATTTTGCGGTTTACACATCAGAATGCGTTGTTGTATTCATGAAAACGCTTACGAGTTGATCTGTTTCTTTTGTTAAGTAATGACAGTATAGAACGTTCAAGGTGTGACACTGTATCTACGGTAGATCTCGAACTTCAATAAGTGTTTTGAGGGAGTCTTTCGAGCGGGTTTGAGACAGCATTATTTCAAGAATGTTTTTCTCTTGAAGCTTCGGGCCACAGAATTGCAAGCGGCAAGTTGACATTTGTTGGACACTTTTCTTGTTACCGGTGCGATGTTGCCGTTCCCAAGAATAGACTAGGTATACATTTGATGGAGACGTGTAGCACTTCCTTGGTTCGAACAGTGAGAGACCTTACCGAGATGTCGTTTTCTCTTCAAACGCACTCTCCTCTTCAGATGGGGGCGGAGAACCTGTCTGCGCGGACGTTAAGAGATTTTCAATAACAGTAGATGTCAAAACAACAATGTATATAGCTAGTCAAGTTGTCACAATACTTGGACATGTGAGAGTCAAAGGATACACAAGCCTATATGGATGACACCATTCCACGAAGTCGATTGATATTTTGTGAAAATGTCTGCCTCCACATGAACCTACTTACACTAGCTCAATAATAACTCTTGCAAAACAACCCTAATAAAATACGCTGATGACCTCGTTCTGGGTATCAACCATCGAAACGCCGACTGAGCTATCCGATACCAAAATCATCTGAGCGACCTCAGTACTTGGTCCAGAGCTCGTCATCTCTCTGTTAATGCATCGAGGTGTCATAATTTGCTTTTTTCGCTTCACATAAGAGCCAGTTACGAGCAGCTCCCTACACATTCCCTTAAGCAGCTCAGTGACAGTGATGGATTTCACTCTGATACATCAGTGAAGTGGTATTTGTTGTTCTTCCAGATGACTGACTGACAAACTTTGGGTACGCGGATGATATAATCCCCTTTGGGTCTGACAGAACGGCTATGTAAGAAGACGGAATCGACTATCGTGTAACCCCTCACGCTTCGGCATGTGATTTGCACCTTCGAAGTGCAAAGTGTTGTGACAGCACTGGTCCGATCAGCCACATGTGCTGGCTGTCGTTATAAAGGGGGAACTTCAGAGGCAATCCGTAGGGTAGTAAAAAGAACAATGATAAGAAGGGTGATTTATCAGAAGGGGCAAACGGTCCGTTCGACAATGGTGCATTTGAAGGACTCACTCCCCACAGATAGGAGGACATGGGGCATGAAATCGACTTGCATAGTGTCGAAATCTTTAGCAAGGGTTTGCGACCCGCACTTCAAAGGCTGACTGCTGAGGCGTCGGAAATTGACAAAGCCAACGGCTGCGTAGACAGAGTAGATGTGTAGTAATCCAGTGTGTGGCGAGCTATCTCAACCGGCCAGTTTGACGGGCGTTAGCGGACTGACCTGGGGCAGAGCGCCAACATTAAAGCACTCCTACTGACGTAGCAGACAGAGGTTTAGTGTAATGACCTCGTGAAATAAACCACCTGGGATCTTGCCAGGTGGTGGTGCCACTTAAAATAACACTTTGACCTGTAAGGTTGTTAACCTCCTGCCGCCATCTCGATAACCGCCATTATTTCCCCCCCCCGTTCCCTTGGTCTGAAGAAGCTTCCGTGTTGAACGCAATATGTTGGTCTCTACCTACACTATGGACAAGTTTGTTTGGTTTGGTCTCTTTTTCATGAAATCTATACCTTCCTTTGTTTTCCACAGGTTGGGCATTTCTGGCAAAACATCTTTGCGGGAGATGAGGGTGGTGAGAAAGTTAGTCAAAGCTGCCGGCGATCTACAATGAGCTATTTCGTCACGGATAGTTACTTTGTACAACCTAGGGTCGAACACAGGAAACGGTTGTAATATGTGCCGTAACCACATTAACGAGTTCGGCCTGTTTATGTCATTAATGAGTACCAATGCGGACGGTACTCGCGCCTGCACCGGGGCTGCACAAGTCCGCAGTTTGCAAGCCACCCAGTAAGTTAATTTACCGTCCCATAGGATACCGTACGGACTAGTAAATGAGAAGTGATGCCATCTCATTAACCCGCTCCATATTGACTGCAGTGCCGTACTGCACGTAGTATGACGGACAGTTACGCTGCATATAACGCTTGTGGGCTGAAACACAAGCGGTCACCTTCCAATGCGCATTTCACTCTCAATATGCGCAGGACCCTTTTGTCACTTTACTCGCAAGAAGGTTAGAACATTATAGCACTACAGTTCCCCAACAATCGCAGTCATTTATATGTGAGCGTCGATATCCGGACACACCGATAGTGTGCAATTGTGTGCCCCTTTCGAAGTCGTCCTAATCCTTAATCTGCAAAACTTGCAAACATGATGCGACCGTCCACTTCAGGTAAATGTTGTGTAGCCACTGACGTCTTCACTCCACGACCGGAGGAAGAAGTTCAAAGACGAGCCGGAAAGAGAGTCGTACTGTATGAGAGCATGGCGCAATAAATAGGTTGTGGGCAACTATTAACACAAAATATTGGAGATGCTAATTACTCTTAATTAACACAACTCAAATGGTTCATGATCCAACTTGCCGCTGATCCCGCATAGATTCGTGTTTTGATCACTACTCGAATTCCACCTGCAGTTGTAGATCGCTCCACTTTTTGCGCCACTGCTCTCGGCTTGATCGCCGACTCTAGGCTTTCTCTCCGTAACAATAAAGTATGCCATTATTCGTCTGTATCCACAAGCGAAGGTGCGCCGTCAAATATTCAATGGGAACTGGTACATTTGACGTCACAGTGCATAGTAGTCTCAGTACACTTACATGTTTGAAAAAATGAATGTGGTGTCAATGTAGCCACTCTGAGTCTTAATGATGATGAATATCGAACAGGTTTGACAGTTGGGGTAGGAAAGCCTCGTTTAGACAGACGAAACACAGGGTTGAGATGAAAAGCTCACATGGAAGGGCGTCAAAATTGTTGTTATAGTAACTGTGACCGAGCTGCCTGTCAGTTGCCATTGTGTTTCACTTCAGTGGCCTGATTGACGGGTTGATCACCCTCGTAAGGCTGAGTCTAGCGGTGATGTTGAATCCAGAAGCACGCTTAGGTGCTCGAAGCGATCGTATTAATGAACCAATGGATTTAGCACTGGTAAAAAAAGCAAATCTTCACAATTCCCGCAGACAAAAAGTGAAACAGAATGGGAATGTATCGACAAAAACAAAACTAGCATATTTCGGGGAAGTCACCGAAGTTGCACTAGTGTACCTGGTTTGGTTATACCGTGATGTGTCTCAGTGACATTCGTTAAGCCTGTAGTGCATGCGTTGTAATGTTTCATCAAGTTGAGTTTCGAATTCAGTCAATGCAGGAGATGACAGAAATCGCGGGAGAGCGTTCCACTACCGAGACACACGAAGTGGGAAAAAATGTCGGCGGCATTCCAGCTGGCTGTACTGTGTGGCTAACTTCAAATGATGGCCTCGAAGTGAGGAGTTGTGAATTAATTTCCGTAAGTGCCTACATGCGTTGTTTGGATCCTTTAGGATCTGAAACACCGAAATAAGCTCACCATGCAGGCGACGGTATTGACCACCGAGAATTCCTAGGGTCTGTAGTCTTCGCTGGTAAGGGAGATGAGTTGGGCCATTAACATTTGTTGTTGCTGTACTTTGCGAAGTCGCAACAGCAGCAAGATCATGCTTTTGCTATGGGTGCCAGACCTCGATGGTGTACTCAACATGTAACCGTATGTAAGCGTTGAGCATTTGTGGAATAGTGGGATCAAACCGGCCAAACGCTCCCCGCTGGAGACCCAAATGCTCATTGGCTTTTCTTGCTGCTTCTTCGGCCTGCATTGAGCAACCGAGATCGGCCTGCATGACCACTCCACGATCATTTCCATGGAAGACGCGTTGCGAAAGGTGTTCTCCCAGCCGGTATGCCTAAGTTCTCTGATGGCGTATGCCAGTACTCGGAAGTTGGCAGCGTTGAACTCAAGAATCTTCTGAACTGACCAATCGTGAGCCCTGTCGAAATCACCTTGTAGCGTCATGTGGTCGTTTACCATCCTGATAGTCCGCCAGCTTTTGAGATCTACCACGAAGAGTAAAACGTTTGAATCCGTCACTTCCACATGGCAGCAAAAATGGTGACGAAAATCCTATGTTTACAGAACAGTAGTAGGGGGATTTAAGGTAGAAATTCTTAACAACTAGACTCACTCAGACAGACATTTCACGCCCGGATAAGCACTGTACGGCAGTGTCATCCGTTCGGGAATCGTGCATCAGTGGTCTTAACCACTGACTGGCAACAGTGGAGTTGCGGATTCGAGCACTACAAGGGCCAAATGAAATGTACACTGCTGACACTTCCCGAAAATTCTATGTCTAGGTACTGCTGTAGTCGGAGTTCGAAGGGAGACGAGCGGTGTTGATTGATGAAATAAATTGCGATGTCTTTCACGCTCGCATCAGAGGCCGTTCACTGCGTGCAAGTCGTGCGCTGTGTCAAGTGCCCGACACTCAAGGATGGAACGTCCATTTATTAGAGCCCTGACGACCGATGGCTTTACCGAGTATAGTATCGTGAAAGGAAGTTACAACAAAGAAAGGTGTGTGTAGTGGTTGCGTGGACCGTTGGATGCCAGGAGTTCAACATTTGTCGAAAATTGCCTCCTGATCTGCGATAACCCGCCATGTCACATGAATCTGGAACGCGTACGCAAGGAGCAGTGGTACCGTTCGGATAGCCTCCTGCTCCTTCCTCCATATTCCATATCACTCAAAACACTTTGGAGCATTTGGAGCATCATAAAAGCATATGTGAGGCAAGCTATGAGGCAGAGTTATTCCGAGATAATTCAGCGAGATCCTAAGGATATACTTTACAAGACCGAGGGGAGAATGTGTTTCATGAAGCGGATTGTGTCAGAGGCACGAGCCTGCGTGACGCCTCAGCACTGCCAGCATATGATAAATAATGTGAGGAGAGATTACGCTCGCGAAATGCATTGTACTGATTTGCAAATTGCTCCCATTTTGTTGATATAAATGTAGATAATTTGAACTGGTGTTGTGAATGACATGCATCGTAAAGCCATTGATTCGACATGCATGTATAAACGATGAAGTTCAGGCTAAGTGCTGTCGCAGAAAGTTCCCGCATGTTTCCGCGTTAAGCGTTTCGAGACAACCAGAGGGTATCCGGATGATTCCTGGTAATCAGGAATACATTGCTGCTAATGATGGGAAGTCATGTGTTGTAACGTACTGTAGTGTCGTGAGATGATGGTACGTAGTTGGTATCACGTAGAGGAATACCGTGCGCAAAATTATAGAGTCACTCTGTTGATTGTTAGGTTATGCATTATTGCGGAAATCTTGAAGTTGCATGGCGCCGTAGGTTACATATCGCCGTGTGAAGACTGACACTGTTATCTATGCTAAGACAGCACGTTAAATTTAAGTCACTGGTCTATCTCGAGACACGAAATAGATGTTTATGGCTTATTTTCAAGCATTTCAGAGTGCTATCAAGTCGACTCTGTTCGCTTCTGCGCGTAGGTCGTGCCAATGTATGCAATGCATCATGAGTCGTCCGCTAATTGCTAGCGGTGCAGCTTTCCAAGAATACGAACCATTCGACCGACTAAAGTAGACGTCATCGCGATCGCCTACACATTAACCACCTCCTCCACCCCTCCAATGTAAGCACCTTACGGCAAGTGCAGTTCTTCAACTTCACCTTGGGCTGGATGGTATGGGGTACTGCGTTCGGCTAACGGTGCACAGAGTTTTCGCTACATACACGCCAAGAAATAAGAATATACCTGTCGTATCACGGCATTGGCCCACTCAGCAGAGTGCCACCTATGATGTTCTTCTCATACCTAAGTGACTAACTGTCAACCAATTTCAGTGGCAAGTTGCGCAGGCCACTTAGATCGCTTTGTTTACAACCACGCCATAAAATTTTGTCGTCTCAAACCCCAATCATTCGCAGTCGTACACCTGTGACTCTCTTGATATCCGGACACACCGAACCTACACGAACGCTGGTAGGTCGTCCTAACAGTGTCATCCCACAACCTTGGTCTCCTGATGTTCTTAGTTGGAATTATAAATGGAATTTCATGTATAAAATTAGGTTCTCGAAGTTCCCGCTTCGTGCCAAAGATGTAAATTATGGAGAGCGGTTAGTTGCAACTAACTGGACGTATACCAGTTACCATGTATATATCACTGATAAATCACCATGTCACACTTCATTTTATTGGTAGGTTCATTATTTAATCTTTCTCTTGATTACGGCCATCCTACGGGACGCGTCAAGTGTTATCTACTTGACCCGTTATATACCTTTGCACTGCTATCTGTGATTGTGGACTGCATGTTCACAAGCTGTTAGGTAGGAAATTGAGTGTTATCCACCTCCGGGAATCGTGGGCTGTGCAGGTACAACTACTGTAGGAAGAAACTGAGTAGTTGCTCACCTGTGTCAACCAAGTACCTATGCTGGAGAAGAAGCGGTGAAATAGACAGACAAAGATGCCGAGCAACGATAGAGTGGCTCCCATGTGTGAACATACCACTAAACTGGGTACGGGATACGAGTTCAGTTGATGCGCACCGACTTGCGTGTCAGTTGCCCTTACGTTCGGTCCTCACCAGTCCGCCAATGCATGTGCGTACAAATCAGTCGATGCAAAATTCCGACAGCCCAGTCGCAGTATCTCATTTGATTCAGGGACCATCAAGTCGGTGTACTGCATCCACCATGAGGATAAGCGACGCTTATTGTAACAAAGCATAGTCTACTCGCCTTGTAACACAATGGCCACAGTTGCTTTTCGGCACTAGCCCTCTCAGCAGACCGCCGCTCAGAACGACTCTCTTTAATCCAAGGCGGCCACCTTCCAACCTGTATTTCGGTTGCGCAGGCCCCTTTTGTCGCTCTACCCGAAAGCCCATCACACCAAAGCTGGTCATTCGCAGCCATGCACCTGTGACTGCCTCGCTATTCAGATCCAGTAACGTCGTATGCTCTAGCGTTGGTAGGTTGTCCAAAACCTTCGGCTGCGCCAGTGCAAAGCTGGCCATAAGATCGTTGATGGGGCGTCGCATTACCTTGCTCGCAGTCCCCACCCCCAACTTGTGCCGTTCACAAGACATGCCTTTACGTACATGGTAGTCCATTTATACCCAGTCGTATTACGTGTTTGGACAATCTTGTGCCCCTAACCTGCATAGAACTAGCTTCTGATTAGGCACCGTAGTTGAATGTAGGCTAGGCCGCCCTACACGTCAACACCACACACCACCAACCTAAACATTCATGTAAGGGTTATTACGTTTCCTGTCATTGGGTGCTTTGGGCTAGCTCAATATCAAGGTCACTGCGTGCGCTTGGTGCGTAGAAATGAGCACTAATGAGCATGTTCATTCTACTTAAAGATGCAAATCAAAGCGTTAGGGAGCAATCCAATTGCACTATGGATGCAATCAATCGGGAAAAGGTGTAGTTGACTTGGCGAAGAGCCGACCTCGGTGTTAGTTTTGTTGAGTTTCCTTGTACCTCACTTCTCGCGCAACTTCACTCTCCAACCACGCTCCCGCACTCCAAGTATGATACGATACTTGGCATTATAATGCTGGTCTTTTTGTATTCTGTTATGTTTATTATCTACCTTATTTATATATTTTATTTTTTGTATTGCGGCACATCAGCTGAAGTGCGTTTTTCACCGTCAGCCAACGGGTAATGATAATGACTGGTTGTCCAATCCTGGGTTGTATTGACAATTTTCCGTATGAATGTCGGTTAGAGGTGAGAGTCTATGAATCCGGGACCGACGCAATTCAGGTCGAATGTGGCTGGGTAGTAGGGCCTCACCTAGGGGTTGTTTTCATTAACCATCTAACGAGGGAGATTGCTTCCGATGTTCCATTGTTCGCGAACGATATCGAGATATACCGAGCAATCAGTTGACCGGAAATGCACGAAAAGTTCAAGCGCGATCTGGACGTGATTACTTAACGGTCAGTTTCAGATTTTCTGCTATTGAATGTGGGAAAATGCTGAGTTATTCAAATACGCAATACTCATACCTATGTCTATGGGCTTGGGGCACAGGGCTTGTAGAGCAGTTCCGAGGAACGCCACATACAAAGCGACCACAACTGTTAAAAACAGTTTGAGGCAGCAGCGAAAAGTGGAAACCAGCACGTCGACCTGTTGTGAGGGGCATTCTGTAGATATTACCCATCAATCTTCCCAAAGAGGCACAACGCCGACATGCGTCCTCACGCTGTTTGCGTTATCCAGTGATTGCAACCTTGGTTGTAACACGACTTAGAGGTGCTAGAGTCACCAAAACGCAAAACGTCACAGGTCTACGCAATCTCTATTCGCAGCAACGACTGCAGTTAATGGGATTTTTCAGCGGACGCTACCGCTAGCCATGCGCAGATCTCGTACTGGTGTACCAAATGTGTGACCCATATCATGTGTGTCGCCATTTGCTGAAACTTAGCCACAACGCCAAGCACAGAGGCAACTGCCTGAAAATGAGTGAATAATGCAGTCATCGAGAATGCCGAAGTAATTGAGTTGCGTTCGATTTCTCCAACCTTGGAACTCTCCCCTGAACTCCGTTATTTTCACTTCTACTTTGGATATTTTCAAAAACCATTACCCTTAGCTTCCATCACCTTTTAACCTAAACTTGGCAACTGCGGCATACCTTTACGATGTGCATATGCTGGGTCTGTGTATCACATGGATTCAAGAGAGTGGTACATGAATGAGCGCTTTAATTCTATTTTCTCACAAAACACGACAACTATGACTGCTCCACATATCAGCCGACAAATCTGATAACTCAACCACAGACCCGGAATAACCCTAGGTGGCGGTTCCGTCCTATCGGGGCTCGTCAGTGGTGCGCGTCCTCCGGAGGATCGAACCAATGACTGCTAGTGGCTTGTGCCAACTAGCCCGAAGCTGATGCCGCAGAGCCATGGGGGATGGTAGCCGACCATCATGAATTGTTGGCTAACCGCGATACAGCCCGACCCATCCTGCACTGGCATGCAGATGGCAGCGGTTGGCCTTCCGGCGTCAGGACTTCCCGGTTACGGTAGCTATGAATTGATATAGCATTTATGAATTCCTTAAGGGTGAATTGCATTACGCAAAAGGCGCCGTTAAATTCATATTTCACACTATCGTAATGAAGCAGCGCATTTAAAACGGTAGAAGCTTACATTGATGATACACATCTTTTGATGTGTAGTTCGCATCCCAACCACACTACGGGATTTGCTAAGCCCCAGCTGTTTTACCAGTAATAAATCATTGTTCAACACCCTACTCTCAGAGCAGCACGGATTTATCCGAAATCGGTTCTGCACTGCAAAATCACTGCTACCCAGCACGTTGGATGAAATCAGTCGATGCCAGAGTAAGAGTCCACGTCGTCTATCTGGATTTCACAGAAGTGTTCGGCCTCCTTGATCATCGCATTCTCCATCACAAACTTCGAAATTATGGAATTGGTGATTCCTTTCTGGATTGGATAAGCAACTTCCTCATTCAACGTCAGCTGTATGTGAGTCTGCAGATCCATCTCGGAACCAACTTAAAGTTCGGTGTGCTGCACCCCAAGGATCGGTATTGAGACCCCGTTTATTCCTCGTCTTCAGCAACTATCTTACTAGTATGCTTCAATCCTGCTATTTGTAGACGATCGCAAGATCTGGAAAGACATCAAGACAGTGTATGATCACGCGGTACTGCAGATAGATCCCGACAGGGCCTATACGTGATCAAGCGGGATCCACCTCGTTTAAGATAAAGAAATACAAAGTTTTGAGCATACGCCATCATCGCACTCATGAATATCGACTTGGGGAACAGCAGTTGCAACATGCTACACAGGAAAACGATCTCGGAGTTATTGTGAAGGATGACCACGGGTGCTAGAAACAGATCGAAAATGCATCCAGCACCTAAACCTCCTACGGGGAGTGGTCTGGAAATTCGAGCCTTCTATCATTCCGCAAATACC
Source organism: Dicrocoelium dendriticum (assembly GCA_944474145.2). Classification (NCBI taxonomy): domain Eukaryota; kingdom Metazoa; phylum Platyhelminthes; class Trematoda; order Plagiorchiida; family Dicrocoeliidae; genus Dicrocoelium; species Dicrocoelium dendriticum. Next base: position 44,684,422 of record OX104068.1, read on the forward strand.
CAGCGCGTACGCGAGGTCTCACATGGAATATCTTATCCAAGCCTGACGTACTTGCCGTAAACATGTTAACGAGATTGAAGCTCCATAGCGCAAAGCGACTAAAACCTTTGCAAATTTGTTCCACTTCCCCTAAGAATTCAGGCTCCAAACCATTGGCCAATTTAACACTGAATATCTGCGTCTGCGAAGAGACCTCACGATAGTGTGCCTACTCTAATGAAACCAGATCACACCTACAACGATCATCAACAACAGCAGTAAATCATCCACATTTGAACTAATTTTTCACTGCCGAACAACCACAACCACCTACGAAAGGAGGAACAGTAAGGAAAGGGGACCTAGCGTAAAACTTGAAAACCGTAAACAAACACTCATGGTCAAGGCGCCTACACCTTGTCAATAACATAACATCACAAACAGTTGGCTATCGTGCTAAGATAACGCGGCATCGGCGAGACAGCTTCCTTGCGGCTTTCACTGCCCCGCGTCATAATAAGAGACTAGCCTTCAGATAACTCAGTACCACACACACTTTAAACAGGCAGTTCGACTAGGAGACGACAGCAGATACGCTACTGGTGTCCACTGTGAGCAATGTTTTGTACCGTCTCGAGCCAAGTACAACGTGGGTCACGTGGACTCCTGTCTGGATGGTGAGACGGACCGACGGCACCGAGTTTGATCGGCAATGACTTCATTTCCCGATGCCAAGTCAACTTTGTCCACCTCGAGCCTTGCGTCACCCTACATCTGGCAAATAATACAACACCCACTTCGGTAAACGGTGATCAGACATACGTACGTACCCAAGCCAACGCAACTTATTCAGTGCTATCTGTTGTTCGAAGGAACTAGCCTGGTTATCACTGCCTAATACTCGCTTACGCACATCATCGTTGCAGACATGCTGGTGTCATCCGATACCAGCAATGTACGCAGACAACGATGATAAAAGACTTGAAGGCGCGGCAGGTCCTCAAATCGGAGGGGCCAAGTCTCACTCCCATAGATTAGGACGGCCCTCACTGTGGCCTTGTATACACGACTTTTTAGACGAAGGTAAACCCCCTTCTGACGCCGCAGATTCAAAAAGGCAGTTCTAGCTTTCGCAATGCGCGAACTGCAGTCGTTATGCGCATATCGCCGCTGATGCAGCTGCCAAGGTAGGTGAAGTGATGAACTACTTCGAGTTTCTCGCCATCAAGTGGTTCGTGGTCCCGTAACAGCAAGTTGCACTTTGAAGGTGCGAAGTGTATGTCAAATGATAAGCAATCTAGTGATGTTATTCAGAGTTGATTGTGCTGCTACATCGTTAAAATGCAGAACAATATCGTCGGCATACTCAAGATCAACTGCCTTTGCATCACGCAGCACCGCAACGCCTGCACTGTGAGGCCCCACAAGGGAACACACCATGATGGAGTCCACGACGAAATTGAATAAAGTAGAGAAATTGGACAACCCTGACGAACGCCACTTGTTATGCGAAACACACGACAAATCACCGTAGATCCTGACGTGACCAGCTGTGTTCGAGTATTGAGCACATAAAACGTTCATTTGTTTCATGGGAACACGCTTCCGCACAAGTATTTCAAAGAGAATGCGTATATCAACTGAATCGAATGCACTCCTGAAGTCGAGAAACAGCTACTGTCGGCCTGCGGTACGTATGGCGCTGCTCTAGCACTTGTCGCAGAGTGAATATGTGGTCCGTGCAGCCACGACCTGGGCGAAAGTCTGCTTACTCTTCCCTAACCCGTGAGTCTCGATCCGCAGTAAGGTGACGAACGAGAACTGAGGCCAGTAATTTGTCACCAACGGCGTCAGGCTAATACCCCTGTGATAAGCAGTGTTTATGCGGCTGCCCTTCTTGTAGACCATCACCATAATTGATTCACTCCAGTTAGTTGGGATGACCACCACTTTTCAAACCTGTATGAATTTGTTACTCAATCTTAAGTTATTGGTTTTGTTTTAACGCCGACCCTACGGCCATTTTTACCTACGTCCGGCTCATCACTTGTGTCCACGGTGAGTTCCGACACTGACGTACGCTCTCGTCGCTTCATCCGTTTTTCGTCCGATTGTAGCCTTCCTCGAATACAATCAGTTGTGTCCGTTCTTACGGTTTTCTGGTATCCGCACCAGAGCAAGGACACTCTCGAATTAGTATATATTAGTCCTACAAATTGGTGACCCCGATACGAAGCGCGAAGTTTCAAATTTTTGTTGGTGTTATAGGTTGGGTAGCGTAGATTGCCTTAGTCGTCGCCGCTGTTATAGATTGAGTCGCCACTGAGATAATTGGGGGAACGCCGCCTCTCGATATGGATTGCGTAATCGCCTGATAAGATTGTCGCTGGCCCGGTTGGAGCACGCCTACGATGACGACTTGTAACGCTGGCCAATCGAACGGAGTTGCGCTGACCTGATGACGCTAGCTTAGCCGGGTGAGACGGAAAATTGAGCGAGCGTGTGACCGATCTTAGCCGCAAGTGTTCGGATAGACGCTGACCCCTCGGAACGGGCGCACACGAGAGGGGGGTACGATAGACGCGCGCTAATGACTTAGACGCGAAGGCTGGCCAGCTAACGATGCACACGCAATCACGCGATCCGACCGACTCCCAACTGAGGCGAAGAGAAAGAAAAGACAAGTGGTCCTCTGTAGGCTCTTTTACGACCAACAAAGGGCAATCACAGAGAGTGCTATGGGTTATTAAGTTAAGGAAAACTGTCACCACGCAGAGGTGTTAGTTTGCAAATGAGCATTGTCAGAAAGGTGCGCAGTTGGGGCGCGTCTCGGAGTGGCTGAGCTCTGCTGCGTTGTGGGGAGGAATTGGACCTCGCTTTCCACAGCCATTCTGCTGGGGTTTCTGGCGCGTTTTTGCGGGAATATTTGACGTGCCCGCAACACCTCCCTTTGAAGAGAAAGCGTACCGCTTCTGGCAAGGATTGACCTGGAGGGATTTCGGTGACCTCCGGATTCTTTCTGTTCGTCGGCAAGGTGGGTTTTCGAGACGCGGCGTCGATTGAGCGGCTTCGACCGTGTTCTCCCGTTGTGGAGCCATTCCAAAGGTATCCAGCAGGATGTGCAGCGGCAGGTGCACGGGATGGCTGGCTGGCGTGGAGGTTTCTCCGTGGCGCGGACGAAGTTGATTGCGATGGCGAACCCAGGTGTCATCACCCACGGAGACATCATGAAGCATATCACCTCGCCTGGCTGTCACTGTTGCTTTGATCCAGCGAGGATGACCTGCTCGGTAATCACGAGCGTAGACTGGGGCTCCGACGACGAATTCTTTGTGCTTGGTGCCGGCACCAGAGTGAGTAGGTGGCTTCTCTGTCGGAATGAGCGCATCGTTTGTGGTGCGTAGCTTGCGGCCCATCAATGCTTCAGCTGGTGACTGGCATCCTGGCGTAGCTGGATTCGGTGTGGACCGGTACGAGAGCAGGAAGGCCTGAAGACACTCATCCACGGTCCCCTCCCCGCGAGATTTCAAAAGCGCCCTCTTGAATGTGTCGACAAATCGCTCCGCTTGACCGTTGGATTGGGGATGGTAAGGCGGTGAGCGGAGGTGTTCGATGCAGTGTCGGCGGCAAAAGTCTTCGAAGATAGAAGACGTGAACTGGGTACCATTGTCGGACACCAAGACCTCGGGAAGGCCATGTTGACTGAAGATTCGTTGGAGACAAGCCAGCGTGGCGGATGCAGTTGGGGGGTTGACGGCGACCACTTCCGGCCATTTGGAATAGGCGTCGACCATGACCAGGTAGGAAATGCCATCGATGGGACCAGCGTAATCGATGTGCACTCGAGACCACGGTTTTGCTGGCGGCTGCCAAGGAACTGGTGATTGGTGTGGTGGCATCTTGGATGCTTGTTGACATCGTGAGCAGCGGCGGACCAAATCTTGAATGTCGTTGTCAATGCCAGGCCAATACACATAACTGCGGGCAACTGCCTTCATTCTGTTCATACCGGGGTGAGCAGAATGGAGCTGGCGGAGTACAGCTTGCCGGAGACATGAAGGAACGACAACTCGATCTGCAGTCATGAGACAGGAATCGACCACGGAAAGGGAGTCGCGGCGTTGATGCAGTTGTTTGAGTTCACCAGACAAGGTAGTGTTTGGCCAGCACGTCTGAACGTAAGTGACGGCTTTCTGCAAGACAGGGTCTTGAGAAGTTGCACGACGTATGTCGGCGGCAGTTATAGGGAGACTTCGGATAGCGTTCGATAGTTGATAACGAACGTCGTCCTCGACAGTTACAGCGGCAATCACTGTGTCTTCTACTGCGGCATGTTTGGAAATGAGGCGGGAGAGACCGTCGGCTTGACCAAAATCCTGGGTACGGCAGTAGCGGATTTCGAAGTCGTAACCAAGAAGGATGACCGCCCAACGCTGGAGTCGACTAGCCGAGTATGCCGGAATGCCCTTCTTTGAACCGAAGATTGAAAGTAGGGGCTTGTGATCGGTCAGTAGCGTGAACCGTCGGCCATACAGCATCTTGTGGAACTTGGTGACGGCAAAGACAATGGCAAGGGCTTCCTTCTCTATCTGACCATAGTTCTTCTCCGCAGGCGTCAGGGTGCGAGAGACGTGCATAACAGCTTTCTCGGAGCCATCTGGGAATCGATGGGAGAGAACTGCTCCGATCCCGTAGGCAGAAGCATCAGCAGCGACCAAAATCGGTAAGGCTGGATCGTAATGGGTCAACAGTAGATCAGAACTCAGCATGGCTTTCAGGCGAACGAAAACTTTTTCGCATGCGGGGGACCAGTGCCAAGGAACGTCCTTCTGCAACAACCGATTGAGCGGGGCTCGAACATCGTGTAGCGATGGCAGGAAGGCGCTGTAGTAGCTGATAAGACCCAGGAAGGACCGCAGTTGTGACACATCCGCTGGAGCAGGCATCTGCTGGATGGCTTTGACGTTCTCAGGATCAGGATGACGGCCATGGGCATCGAAAATGAAACCAAGGTATTTGATCGACGGAAGAAAGAACTGGCATTTCTCAGGTTTCAGGCGGAACCCGTACTCCTGGACCCGTTGAAGGACTGCAGCCAGGCGTTCTCGTAGCTCTTCTGGGGTGCGACCAACAATGAGTAGATCGTCCAGGTACGCGGCCGTACCCGGAATACCAGAGATCATAGCGTCCATTGTCTGTTGGAAAATAGCTGGAGCCGTCTTGACACCAAATGGGAGTCTGGTGTACTGGAGAAGACCACGATGCGTATTGATCGTCAGGAGGGCTTGTGACTCAGGGGCGACCTCGATCTGCAGGTAGGCGTCTGCCAAGTCGATTTTAGCGAAACAGGTGCCACCGTTGAGTATCGTGAAGAGATCGGCTGGGATCGGTAGCGGGTAGCAATTTGGCTCTAGTGCAGCGTTGAGACCAGTGGAAAAATCGGCACAGATGCGGAGGGATCCATTCGGCTTCTTGACCACGACGATCGGCGCTGCCCAGGCGGAATATGACACAGGCACCAGGACGCCCATGTCTTCCAAACGTTGGAGTTCGGCATCGACCAAGGGTAAGGCTGCGTATGGGACAGGCCTTTTGGGACGGAATACCGGTTGAGCACCAGGTACAAGCTGTAACGCGGCGCGGGTGCGTGTACAGCGGCCAAGACCATCCTGGAATACCGGGGCGAACTGTCTGATGATGTCGGCGGTTCGGTCGTTTGGTACTTTCGGAGAATGTACCGCATTGCAGATGGCCCGAAGAGGAAGATCGGCCAAGCCAAGGGTTTCGAGCCAGTCGAGACCAAGCAGGTTGAGCTTCGCCTTTGTGATGTAGCAGATCGCGTTGAACGTGACGCCCCGGAAGGAGACGGAGCAGTGCAGCTGCCCAGTTAGCTGCACGCGACCACCACAGGCGCTGGTGGCAGATTGGGAGGTCGGTTCGAAAGGTGGCTTGCCAAGGGATCGCCAGAGATCCTCGGAGATGATTGTGATGTCCGACGCAGTGTCCAACTGCAATCGGACCGACTGACCATTGATCAAGATGTCAACGAACTTTCTCCGATCCGCAGCGTTGATTTGGAACGTGGCCAGCAGGCTCAGGGAGCTGCCAACCGGACCAGGTTTGGGTGTGCGTCTGGGTCGGGACCTCTTCTTTGGATCGCGGGTGGGGGCCAGCCCAGTTTTGGCCCCCTTGGGAGATGGAGGATGGCAGTAACCATCCCGGTGCCCCACCCTGCCACAACGTTGACAACGATGCTGGCGGAACTTGCAGTCGCGGTGGAAATGCCAGGCACCACAGAATCGGCACGCGTAGGGTGGGGACTTCGCTCGGTCGGATTGGGTGGGGCGCGCGGACGATTGCGCCCTCGGTGCTGTGACTGCCTGGACCATACCAGGTGCGGCGGCGTTCTGGATCATGGCAGAATCGTGCTTCAGGTTGAGCAGCGTTTGACACTCCTCGGCCAGGTTCTGGAGTGTGACTGATCCATCCTGTTGTAGCTTGGACAGGAGGCGCGTCCGGATATCGGCATCGTGTGGAGATTGGAGGCCAGAGACAAAGATCAGGCATTTGAATTGGTCCTCGGTGAGCGAGCCAAGTTGAAAACGTTGGCATTCACGGTTGACCATGCCCGCGTACGTGATGAAGTCGTCGGCATCACGTTTGACCAGCTGCAGACATTGGTAACGAGCATTGAACAGGGAGGACTGCTCGCCAAAAATCTGTGACAACGTTCGGACCGTGTCATCAAAGGTAACGTCCCGTGGGTTCCTCGGCAAGATGAAATTGGTGTAGCGCTGGTGTTCGAGGGTACCAAGTTTGCGAAGAAGCAGGCGGACCTTCCACGCGTCGTCCTGGCAAGCCAAGTCAACGGTGAACAGGTCCTCGTACCGCTTGTACCAGGATTCGAACGTTACCCCGGCCTTGGCGTCGTACAGGAATTCGCTGATGCCGCTAACCACATGGTCCATTGACTGAGAATTTGCGCTCGGACCTGCATGAAGGGAAGAACTGGAGAGTTTTTCGGTTAAAACGGACATCAGTTTAAGCTGTTGCTGCAGCATCAATTTTAAATCGGCGTATTCGTCAGTCATGGTTCGTCAACTCTGTCGCCACTGTTATGGTTGGGTCGCCACTGTTATAGATTGGGTAGCGTAGATTGCCTTAGTCGTCGCCGCGGTTATAATTGAGGGAACGCCGCCTCTCGATATGGATTGCGTAACACCTGATAAGATTGTCGCTGGCCAATCGTACGGAGTTGCGCTGACCTGATGACGCTAGCTTAGCCGGGTGAGACGGAAAATTGAGCGAGCGTGTGACCGATCTTAGCCGCAAGTGTTCGGATAGACGCTGACCCCTCGGAACGGGCGCACACGAGAGGGGGGTACGATAGACGCGCGCTAATGACTTAGACGCGAAGGCTGGCCAGCTAACGACTCACACGCAATCACGCGATCCGACCGACTCCCAACTGAGGCGAAGAGAAAGAAAAGACAAGTGGTCCTCTGTAGGCTCTTTTACGACCGACAAAGGGCAATCACAGAGAGTGCTATGGGTTATTAAGTTAGGGAAAACAGTCACCACGCAGAGGTGATAGTTTGCAAATGAGCATTGTCAAAAGGTGTGCAGTTGGGGCGCGTCTCGGAGTGGCTGAGCTCTGCTGCGTTGTGGGGAGGAATTGGACCTCGCTTTCCACAGCCATTCTGCTGGGGTTTCTGGCGCGTTTTTGCGGGAATATTTGACGTGCCCGCAACAGTTGGTCGTTTCGTTTTCGGTGAGTTCGTTCCAAGTCGTTTTTTCCCTAATCCCTAGTGGATTAGTTACCGTCCGTTTGCTTTTAAACTTCGCTCGTATTACTCGTATCCAATGTCTAATGCCGATGTAAAACCTGAGTCGGGCGGTAGCATGAATTTACTCACTTTGGCTACTCCGGATTTTATGGCACACAAGCCCAGCGTTTGGTTTGCCATTTTTGAGATAGAGCTAGAGAACAGAGGAATCTCTGCCGATCAAGTTAAATACAACCAACTCGTCCCACGTCTTCCGCAACATGTGGTGACACTGGTCGAAGTTGTACTGCTTCATCCACCGAAGGACAGTAAATAGGAAGCGATTGATCCTAAAGGAGTCGCAATCCAGCACTCATGCTCGATTGGAGCAACTGAGTAATGGCATTAAGCTAGGTGATCGCAAGCCTTCAGTCTTGATCCGCGATATTCAGCAGATAGCTGGCACTTCGAACATGAGTGAAGCAGCTTTAAAAGAACTGTGACTCTCCCGCATACCTGATCCTCTCCCTTTAATGCTCATAGGGTACCCAGATAGATCACTCAAAGAGTTGGCCATATACGCAGACGCAGCATTCGAAAGAATCCCTCAGAACTCCAAAGCATTGGGTAACATTTTCGCTACAACAATAGCTGATTGGGGCATTAGTACGAAAGCGTTCACGCAAGCAGACCCGAGAGACGAAGAGATAGCCGCGCTTCGCCGTGAAATAGCAGCAATGCAGTTAGAAAGACAGGGCTTTATGAGACCGCACGCCGACCACGAAATAGCCGCCATTCGTCACGGCGCCTGTCAGTCTCGCCCTCCACCGTACAGATCCACGTCACCGCACAGACGAGCCCGAAATGCCAATTTAATGAATGTTCAGTGTTGGTATCACCGCCAGTATGGTGACAGTGCTCGACGTTGTCGTTCACCTTGCGCCAAGCGTGGTGTAGTGGCACAGAGAAACTAGTTCGCCGGCACGTGAATGCGGCCGACGCGTCCAGCAGCGACAAAACAGGCCGTCTGTTTTACGTCACGGATAGGCGCTCCCGCGTCACTTTCCTTATCGACACAGGAGCCGAAGTGAGTGCTATCCCTGCCAGCGCACAAGACAATCATTCGAAACCCACGTACAATCTACGGGCAATCAACGGCTCACCGATAGCTTCATACTGTAAGCGCATGAGGAACCTAGATTTACATATCAGCAGAGACTTTCACTGGGTTTTCACAGTTGCGTCAGTAACTTTCGCAATTGTCGGCATCGATTTTCTTCGCCATTTCGGATTGCTTGTCAATGCAGGTCGCCACAGAATTTTAGATGGCCATACAAAACTGGGTGTTGATGGAGTCTTTTCAGATGCCCCGATAATCAGCCCTGTATTTCGAATCGTAGACGCATCGTCCGACTACTTGAGCCTCCTCTCCGAATACCCGCGACTAGTTCGGCCGGCTGCAGAGCTTCCACTAGTCATGACAGAGGTCGCTCACCACATAGTCATGCGCGGTCAACCAGTTAGCGCACGACCAAGACGTCTTGCTCCAGACAAACTACGTGCAGCACGAGCTGAATTCGACCACATGCTTCAGCTCGGTATTGCCAGACCGTCCAACAGCCCATGGGCGTCGCCTCTCCACATGGTCCCGAAGAAGGACATGGGGGACTGGCGTCCTTGCGGCGACTATCGAACCTTGAATACGGTTACCACGCCTGATCGCTACCCGATCCCACACATAGTGGATCTCACCGCCAGTCTGGCGGATAAAAATATCTTTAGTAAAATCGACTTGGTACGCGCATACAACCGAATTCCGATAGCCGAAGCGGACATCGCTAAAACTGCAGTGACGACTCCATTTGGTTTGTTCGAATTCCTGCGCATGACATTCGATCCTAAGAATGCCACGCAAAGTTTTCAGCGTTTCATCGACCGTTTGTCGTGGCTTAAACTTCGCTTACGCTTATCTCGACGACATTTTAATCGCGAGCGCCTCACGAGAAGAGCACATGCGCCATGCACGATCGTTTATCTCAACACGGGGTGACGAACAACGCAGAAAAGTGTTCGTCTGGTGTCGACTCAGTCAAGTCTCTCGGCCATTGTATTTCTTCTGCAGGCATCGTGCCACTGCAGGATAAAATTCAAGCCATCGTTGACTACCCCGAGCCTCATTCTTCCAAACAGCTTGGGCGTTTTGATGGGCTTGTTAACTTTTACCGACGGTTCATATCAAACTGCGCGTTGTTGATGCAACCACTCACGGATCTCCTTCGAGGGAAACGCAAGTAATTCGAATTTCCTGCCGCAGCAGGTGCTGCTTTTAAGTCGCCGAAAGAGGCTATCACTAGCATAGATTCGATAGCGCATCACGATCCGGTCGCCTCACTGTCCCTCAGCACTGACGCCTCGGACGCGGCGGTCGGCGCTGTTTTGCAGCAGCGAGTAGCCGACACCTCGCAGCCCTTAGCGTTTTTCGTCAAACGCCTACAACTTGCGAATCTCGCTACAGCAGGTTCGGTAGAGAACTACTAGCAAACTACCAAGTGATAGGTCACCTTCGACACGTCTTAGAAGGCCGCTACTTTGCCCTTTACTGATCACAAACCCCTGACTTACGTGCTCGGTTCGACTAATGACCGATACTCTCCTAGAGTCGCGCCACCTTGACTATACCGCTCAGTTTACGACCGATATACGACAGTATGTACTAGGAATACAAATTGGTGACCCCTATTCGCACGCACGAATTTAAACATTTTTCGTCATTTGTATTTTTCGGTGAGTTCGTTCCCTTTTCTTGACTTCATACGTGCATATATTTGTTTTTTGCCTAATTTTAATAGTTTCATCGCGTTTTCGTTCATCATTGATCTCGATTCGCAATTCGAAAGTAACCTCTGAACCGTTTCACAGCGTACACATGCGGATTTTGGATGTTCCAAGTTTCATGGAACACAGCCCCGAGGTTTGGTTTGTCATATTCGAGGTCGAACGCGAAAATAAGGGCATTCAGACGAACCGTACGAAGTACTATCAGCTCGTCTCACGCCTTCCTTCGACTGTAGTGACGCTAGTTCGGGACATTCTACTCTGTCCATCGAATGAGACAAAGTATGAAATGATGAAGCAAGCGATTTTAAAGGAGTTACAACCCAGCGTACGGGCTCGATATGAACAGCTCAAATGGTCTCAAGCTGGTAAATCGCAAGCTGTCGACGTTGCTAGGCGAAATTCAGCGCATCGCTTGTCCATTCTTCTTGAGAGAAGAAGAGATAAAGGAGCTGTAGCTCGCACGTCTCAAAGAGCCATTGCCGGTAATGCTGTCCGTGTTTCTAGATAGGCCCCTGAAAGAACTAGCTACAAAAGCAGAAGTTGCGTTCGAACACCTTCAGAAACAGTAGCTTCGGCGACACATTCTCACCGATGAAAATCGAGTCTAACATTTACTCCAATTCGTTAGGCCGATCTGATCTTAAAGACGAGAAAATTGTGATACTTCACGGCAGGATAGCAACAATGAAGGCTTAGAAGCAGCGTGTGCCACGGTCAGACGCTGACAACTTTTTGGCTCGTCTATGCCTGCACCGAGTACGTCTCGTTCGACACTAAAGCGTAACACTTGCTCCGCACGTTCTTAGTCAGATAATATCAAACCCGTCGAAGCATTAGGTTGGTATCACTGCTAATATGGTGGAAAAGCTAGACGTCAGGTTCGCTGCATTAGGCACGACAACCGCTTCAGAGAAAGTGAACAGCCCGCATACTATCATGACCAACGCATCAATCAGTAACAAAATAGATCGCCTGTATTACGTTAAAGATTGATGTTCTACTATCACTTCTCTCATCAACATGGAAGCGGAAGTCAGCGTCATCCCAGTGAACGTGAGCGACAAGCACTCAAAGCCCACGTACAACCTGCGGTTCTCCGATAGCTTCATTCGGTCAGCGCATGATCAACCTGGACCTCAATCTCGGCCGAGATTTTCAGTGAGCTTTCATCGTTGCGTCTGTACCATTCGCACTTATCGGTATCGACTTCCACCGCCATTTTGGGTTGCCGGTTGATGCTGGTCGCCACAGACTTTTAGACGACCGTACTAAACTAAGGGTCGAGGACGTTATTTCAGACACCCCGATAATCAGTGCCGCTTTCCGAATCGTCAACGCACCTTCAGATTATGCGAACCTACTGTATAAATACTCGCAACTTGTGCGACCAGCTGCAAAGTTTCCGCCAGTCACGACAGAGGTCGTTCATCACATTGTCAAGCGCGGTCCGCTAAGGAGTGCCCGACCAAGACGACTCGCCTCCGACAAGTTCCGTGCCGCAAGAGCTGAATTTAAGCACAAGCTTCAGGTCGGTAGCATCGGACCACCTAACTGCTCATGGGCATCACCTCTCCACATGGTTCCGAAGAAGACCATAGCGGACTGGCGTCCTTGTAGCGATTATCGTTCCCTAAACAACGTAACCACGCCTGACCGCTGTCCCATCCCACATATCGTTGATCTCACCGCCAGTCTGGCGGGTAAAAATGTTTTCAGTAAAATCGAGTTGATGCGCACTTACAACCAAATTTTGGTAGCCGAAGCGGACCCCGCCAAAACTGCTGTGACGACTGCATTTGGTTTGTTCGAATTTCTGCGCATGCCATCTGGTTTAAAAAACGCCGCACGAACTATTCAATGTGTCATCGATCAAGTTTATCGTGACTTAGACTTCGCTTATGCTTATCCCTATGACAGCTTAATCGCGAGCTCTTCACGAGAAGAGAATTTACGCCACGTTCGAACAATCTGAGGATTATTTATCTCGACACGGTGTAACGAGAAACAAGGAAAAGTGTTAGGTTGGTGTCGATTCAGTCGGCTTTTTCTGCCATCATATCTCTCCTGCAGGCATTGTGTCAGTACAGGATAAAATTAAGGCCATCATCGACTACCCCGAGCCTATTCTTTAAAACTACTACGAAGTTTCGATGGCCTCATCAACTGTTATTGCCGTTTCATACCTAGTTTCGCTTCGTTTATGTAAACCCTCACGGACCTACTCCGATGAACGCATAGGAAATACGGTTTTCTAACGGCAGCACGCGCCGCCCTGAACGCTATGAAAGAAGCTATCGCCAACATAGCTTCTATAGCGCATCATGAACCGACAGCTTCATTGTCACTCAGTACGGACGCTTCTGACGTGGCAGTTGGTGCCATTTACAGCAACAAGTAGGTAACGCTTAGCAACCGCTGGCGAATCTCGTTACAGTACGTTCGGTAGAGAATTATTAGCCATCTACTTAGGCATACGTCATTTCCGAGGTGTTTTAGAAAGCCGCACTTCCATCGACAACAAACCCTGACCTACGTGCTCAGCTCGACAACCGACCGATACCCTCCTAGAGAGTCGCGTCACCTAGACAAAATCGCTCAATTTACGACCGAAATATGACATGCCGCAGTTGTGCACAACGCTTTCGCCGACACACTTTCCCGAATTCCAGCGATCTCCACTATCGACTTGGCAGTCATGGCCGCAGCACAACTCAATGATCATGAGGTCGACCTATTATGCAAGTTTCCCTCATTGGACATACGACCCATTCTGCTGACATCACTAGACGAATATCACCTTTGAGATATCTCTGAGCACGTCGCACCGTCGGCCCACGCGAGTTTCCACAGACCGTCTTCGACACGTTGCACGGCTTGTCTCACCCAGGCGTTCGTGCATCAGTTAAACTCGTAAGCGCACGAATCGTTTGGAGCAATGTCAATCGGGACGTCCGTACTTGGGTAGCTGTCTGCGTTCCGTGTGAACGCGCGAAGGTGCACGAGCAAACGGAAAGCCCATTAGGCACGTTTCCGACGCCAGACGCACGTTTTCAGCACGTGCACATCGACCTCGTGTGTCCTCTGCCGCCTTCGAAAAGTTCTGTGTATCTACTGACCTGTGTCCATCGGTTTACTAGATGGCCTGAGGCCGTCCCTACCCCAAATTGCTCTTCAGAAACAGTCGCGAAAGCGTTTTTAGAACACTGGGTTGCACAGTATGACTGCCCTGCCATGGTTACCAGTGATCGTGGGTCACACTTTTCGTCCACGTTTGCCTCTTTGCTTGAGGATTTAGGTCGCCGACGGTGTATCATCCGGCCGCTAACGGCATGTTGGAGTGTTTTAATCGCCAGTTGAAGGCAACGCTAGGTGCGCACGGAGATCCTTCATGGTCTGAAACACACTCTCGTCCTCCTAGGCTTAAGAAACACCGTTAAAACCGATTTCGACGCAACACCAACGCTGCTAGTCTACGGCTAAACGCTGCGGTTGCCCGGACAGCTGGCAGCACTAGCTCCCTCTACTTCCTCTTTTGACTACGGAAGTTAAACTGATCGATTGGCTCACCAAATGCGTGAGCTACGTCCACCCGCTCCTCGATCGCAGAAGACACCAGTGTACGTGCCCGAGAAGCTGTCCACGTGTTCACATGTCCTCCTTCGCGCAGACGGTGTTCGACAGCCTCTTCAGTTGCCGTATATAGGACCTTTCAAAGTGTTACACCGCGCGAATAAGACGTACACTATTGACCGCAGTAGCCGATGCGAAGCCTGCCTTTATGGAAGAAACCACCTCGCCTACTTCGTCTAGAAGTGCTTCGTGCGACGTCACAACTCACCGCACCAGCTTGTAGAATTCTACTGTAGTTCAACCAGACCACGATCTCGGTCTACAAGCATCAGCCGGCCCGACATCTCCCGAATCTAGCCCGCCGCATCCCACGACCAGTCGCCGTGGTCGGGAAGTGCGCAAGCCCGTTCGTTTTTCCGACTATGTACAGTGTAAATACGTTTAGATTTGTAGATATTGTATATATTTGCCCCGTTTTTGGTCGATTAAGGTTTTGAAAACAAAAAAGAAAAAACTTCTGGAAAACCTTTGCTAAAAATATTCAAAAACCAAAAAATATAAACACGCAGATCATTCATCCGTTCTTTCTGCGCGCGTTTTGCTATTTTCTCGTCTCTACATGCCATAACCCCCCCTTCAATCGAGTGGCCAATGCGAGCAATGTATTTGAGGATCGGCGCAGTCAACGAGAATCCTGATGCGAACGCTGGTCGTTTTAGCGCGGGGCGGGGGTTGAGACCACTCCTAAGTGCACCGTTTGACAGCAGCAGAGGTTGAGGTACTGTCGGCCATTTTCTGAGCTAGCCAATTTTGTGTGTGGTCCGACAAGCCCGCTCCAACGGCTCGCCGAAATTCACTCTGTCCTGCAATCAATAAATAGTAAATACCGAAGGGCACAGTGGATCCTAATTGACGGCTACATCCATTTCCGAACACGAACAGATACTTCTTTTACGAACTTCGATCCACAACCATTTTGATTTTGAAAGCATTCTCGTTCAGCCT
Source organism: Dicrocoelium dendriticum (assembly GCA_944474145.2). Taxonomy (NCBI): domain Eukaryota; kingdom Metazoa; phylum Platyhelminthes; class Trematoda; order Plagiorchiida; family Dicrocoeliidae; genus Dicrocoelium; species Dicrocoelium dendriticum. The sequence goes on from OX104068.1 coordinate 44,699,580, forward strand.
TCTAGGAGGGGATCTGTAGCGAGCAAAAAGATATTTCTTACGTACGAATTTGTTACTCAATCGTAAGTCATTGATTTTTGGTTTAACGCCGACCCTACGGCCATTTTTACCTACATCCGGCTCATCACTTGTGTCCACGGTGAGTTCCAACACTAACGTACGCTCTCGTCGCCTCATCCGTTTTTCGTCCGATTGTAGCCTTCCTCGAATACAATCCGTTGTGTCTGTTCTTTCGGTTTTCTGGTATCTGCACCAGAGCAAGGACACTCTCGGACTAGTGTATACTAGTCCTACAAGGTCGGTACCTTGCAGAAGGTCCACCATCATCCTTAAATAATGCGGGTGCGAGGGAATCCGAGCCAGCAGCACGAAAACGATTAAGGGCTGCGATCGCGTTTCGGACCTCAGGCTCCGACGGAGTCTAAACCAGTGATTCTCAACCTTGTAGAGGCTGATACCGAAAAACCGGCTTCACTATTAACAATCACCCCAAAAAATTTTAGCTTAATAAAGCAATTGCATTTCTGCTTCAAATTACAGTAAGTAATGCTACTTTTACTTACTTCCGATAATTCAAATAAAGAAAACTTTGGTCAAACTTTTATTAAACCAATAGGTAACTTACATTTACGAGACAGTTGATATTGTTTAGTTCTAATGCATTCTGGCATATTTAGTACGGTTTCGGCTAATACACGTCGTAAGTCGTGCTCAAGGTTAAATCGATTATTTGCTTTTGTTTCCATCGTCACCATCATTGTAAACTCACTTTAACACCTATAAGCAGAGGCGAAGGGGAGCAGTATTATCAAGGTTTTTCCCGATAACACTGCATACTCGGCATCAATCCTTTCCCAAAAGGTTGCTGATTGTGTCTTGGAAATCTGTTTTCGGGAATTTCAATGAATGGGGTTTCGGCAAGGATTCTAGTATCTGGGAATATTCCTTAATCGACTTAAAATAGTCTTAACGTCCAAGCATTTGCTTAACAATTTTTCATATCAGAGAAACGCTTGCCGATAGAATGTACCAGTGATAACAATAGGAGATGTATTTGCTCTATGAACGAGCGATTTTCACTTCTTCCAACGAGTACAATTTCATAAATATATATATATATATATATATATATATATATATATGACCGTAACGCAGGCGATATTGTTGTAAACATTTGCAACGAAGCCTATTAGTATCGAGACTAAAACCCATAAAATTAATCCATTTAGCTGATTTTGCTTTTCGTCACAGATACTTAATGAGCAATGGCCTCATACCTGCCATTGATGTGTGCCTCCAAACCCGATGGTTTTGTGCACTTACATTTATCCCGCTTCGAAGCAACTTGTGACCAGTTTGCATGTGATCCATGATCAAACATGAACAGATGTCAGTGGCTTCTCTTTTGTTTCAAACATCATTTCCTAGTCTGTCCTGGATGACAGCTCCCAACCACCACTCTGTATCGATACGTCCTGAACAATAATCATCTGCTTTGCATCTTCTACTATGCAAACTGTTGGGAAGGGATAAGCGAGTCGAACAAGCCAGGACCCCATCGCCGCGGCCGGCGATTCAAACTCATGCGCCCTGATTGGGGCGAACAGAGAGCCAATCAGGAGAAGCGGTCAATGAACGCTAGGTCGAAGTTCCTTTATTGGCTGTAAGTTAACCTTTCCAGAGCTTTCCACGCTCGCTTTAAATACTATTTAAGAACTTTCCATTTTACGTTTATAATGAACGGTGTGATTTGCCAATTCATTCATGAGGCTCTGCTCGTCCAATCCGGTCTTCTCTCTGTCCTGTGGGGGGCCAGTGACTTCGGGTTTGATTGGGAATCAAACGTCCTTTCAGACGAGGGACGAACACTTCACAAACATTCCGTCGCGCTTTTACTTGTTCGGATGACCTATGTTCTCACCGGAGTGTGCAAGCAACTCTGTACTTCAACCCGGCGAACGACTGCTTGACTCAAAAGAACGACGAACGACAAGCTAGCGAGCCGATAGAGAGGTCAGCTAACTACACTGATTTGCAGACTCGCATGGGTATTTCAGGTAAGAAAACTTATTACCGAAAACTGTATAATTCACTGACTACTCACTAACGATTATTCACTGGTGACTAATCAACAGTGATTAGATAATTAGTTACATGTTTCGATGAAGATGATTTTGTTATTAATTTTGTTTGGCGAAAGATTGACGGCCCAATCCTCGTGCTTATATTTACCCCTTAAAATTCAATTGTACCCCTTTAAGAGTAATTGCCCCTAGGTTGAGAATCACTGCTCGAAACTAACCGGCCGTGACTCAGCCTGCAACACCTGAGTAGGAGGAGGTCCAGAGGCAGGGGGACAACTGAACTTCTCGCGAAAGTGCTCCGCCAAACGAGCCACATGACGCCCGTTACTGTGGATAATGGCATCCGTGCTGTCGCTCATTGTTTCGCTGATGCCCGGTTTCTGGGACCAGTGGTGCGGATCAGTTGGAACAGCGTACGATAATTTCCTACTGCTCTTTCTTACTCCATTTCTGGAGGTCTTCTGGCCCACAAGGCTTCCTTGTCAGCACGCAGACCATGCTTTAGTTCGCGCCTAATAGTCCGCCTAGTTACATTGCGCTCAGAGCCAATCGGGAGTTTTCTTCCGAATTCCAACAGGTTCATCAACCTCCCGGATATCCAGTGACTGAGGTGGTGACGAATGATAGTGCCGCAAGCGGAGGTTCCTGTATGGTGCAAGGCGACGGGGATCCCATTCCATCGAAGCTAAAAGTCACGTACAACCAGGTGACTACTTCTTCAGCATCGATTTGTGGTAACTCAGCTACAACGTGAACTTGAGGCTACCAGCTCATATTTGTCACGCAATACAGTCGACTGGATAGCTAACAAAGTGTCCCACAAGGTGTCCCAATTCACACATCTTTCGCCGCTACATTAACGCTTCTAAAGAGATGCCTTGGCGACACTGCATCCTGTTTGCATTAGGTGTTATAGTCAGTTGCAATCGGAAGGCGAAACTATGCGAACCAATGTGCTCACCAGGCCTGTCCGTAACATAGCGATGAGGAAAACGGCATCTGTGTTCAGATGAATAGCTTGGTGAGTGACCTACAACTAAAATCTTGCCCGTTTCCTGTCATTTTTCCACCTCTGGGTTTGTAATCCTCACTTCAGTCATCCTATGGGACTTGTCAAGTGATCACTTTTTAACCCGTTATAAGCCATCGTTAATACGGTCTATTAGACACTGGCTCGAGTATAACACGCTGGCACCAAAGTCACACTGACGCGCAGGGAAAGCAAGACAATGTCGGTTTAATCATCGCTAGCAGCGGGATGTGCAGACTTCGTATCGTCATCACCGAATGAAACAGATTCAAATTCTCGGGTGTTTTGGAGCACCCGCCGTGTGTCTTGGATTGTGACGCGAAATCCCACTAGTGGCGTCGGTTGACTTTAAAGTCAGCCTCTGCCAATACGGTCACTGGAACCGTCACCGAAGTGGAGGGTTTCGGTGTGGCTCTCTCCCGAAAATCTACTTCTAACCGCTGTGTCAAACACTGCTCGCGGAGCTCAATGGCCTAGTGATCGTGGTGATAGCCGCCAAGCACTATGCGCCGAGTTCCACTCCCAGCTCGGCTATCTCTACCTGATGAGTCTAAACAAAGACGAAACCGTCCGTCGTGGAGTGCAGGGATGAGAGAGCCACACCGAAATCCTGCACTCAGATTCAAATTCTGTTAAAAATGCCTACTGTTTACCAAGACTACCCTTGAAACCAACCGCAAATTCAATGGGGAGTTGGTATGCCGTTGGCAATGCATAGGGAACCTAGCAAGTGCAAAGTTTACAACTATCGTGTTCGAACTCTCTTGCGCGCAAACGTACCGGAGGCGCATTGGCATTTGGAACGACGTCTGGCATGTAGAAGTCAACCTTTTACTTTTCTGGTCGTTGTACTGATCGGTTAAGGAGGATATAGCGATTACCAATTATGTGCATTACAGTAGTAGGTTATGCTTACTGTAGTTCTAGTCATATTAGTATCGAAATTTATATCCAATATTGTATGCATTTCGGGGAGACTGCTGAGCACCGCTTCTGTCACCTAAACATGCCAGAAGTCCGATGTACATGTCAGTGGATTGTGCTGAACTCATCGGACGTTCAGCAAGCTGAGCCTTTGGTAGCGAACAACTAATTGGTTGCACTACGAAGCAGATTACTTGCAATGGCACTGGAGATATTTAGAAAATATTCAAAACTTACGAACTACAGGGCGCATAACAGATAGAACAGCGCGTATGATTGGAGCTGTGTTGTATGTCACGTTGCCTAGACCTTGGAAAGCACATGTTTCCGCACCCATAAAACATGGTTCATTGTTCGTTATTATGAGATAGACGACGACGACGACAACAACAACAACAACCTTAGCGATTATCAGCCATCGTTAACTAAGCCGTATAGCCGTTTGGAGTATCGCAGAGTCGCTTGTCTCAAAATGTGTCAACAGCGGAATGCACTCACAGCTTACATCATCTCTGTCCCACTTTATCCGTAGCTAAAATATGAAATGACCACAAGACAATCCACTTAGATAACTAAACATAGCTCCTCTTCCGCAGGAGACATCGTGACGTAGGTGATGTTCCAGTCTAGCCAGCAGCGGTCTTTGTTAACAGCGAATGCGGCCACCGATAAGCACTTCAGTTTACGCCACGTCTCCGCGACGAGGCTGGATCTTAACATGATGGTTTGCGTGCCTCAACAATCCATGAAGCCATGCTGGGTAGTGCTATTTTGCACCTTCAGAGCCACTTATGCGAGATTGGTCAATTGTTAGAGGCCAGACAAACCCAGTCTCCTGGCCCTCCAGGTTGGGGGTTGCAGTGGGTGTGGCACTTTACTCCTTAAAACGGACTCTGTAGCCTGGTGCCAAAACCCCGGTGCCTTGCAGTCCGGTTTTTGAACTAGGGGGGCTTGGGTAGAGTACTCTAATCATTCTCCTGTCTAGGGCTGGGCAACCTGACAGTATTCTGCCCACGTAATGACTTTCTCGTCAAACAAGTTCTTGTTACTCTGGATGGCGCAGAGGATAACCAACAGCGCCTTATCTGCTGCATCGAGCAGGGTGGATAGGGTTTGCGACGATACTGTTCAAGCCTTTCCGTCTTCTTATTCCTCCTCTTGCGCTTTTCATACTTATCCCTCCTTCCATCAACATCATTACAAATATCAGCTAGAGGTGGAAAAGACCTCAGCTATTGTGTCCTCTAACAACTTAATTTTATCCCAGTTTCCAACCCACCCAATTCGCGGTTATTTTCCATCTTGTTTCGATAGTCACTTATCTTTTAGGTTCAACGCACGCAATCGCAGGCCTTTGCTCTGGTCCAGTCGACAAGCCAGTTCATCCGTATCTATTTAGAGCCCTCGATTGTCCCCAAAACTGGCATGCCGTAACGTGAGTACTTTGTTACACAGGCAGCACTTGCCCGAACACTGGGGACCAGTGTAAAACAAACAACGCAGTTAGCTGCATTGTGACAACTGTCGTGTTTAGTGAAACAACAAGCTTAAATTTGGAGTATGGGGTCCGTTGTTTTACTAGTACACCGCGGTCCGCTAATATGATAGTGAAGCAGATGAGCGTTGACATGTCAACAGCTCGGCTGATCGCAACCGCATGCAGCTAAAATCCGTTTATACCAAGCGTACAATTGCTTACCATCAAAGGTGCATAGGCGTACAATGAACTAAGCTCACTTGCTGATACGAAACACAGATTCTGTTCGTAACAAATTTCTTAACCGTTTGACCCCCTACATGAGTCATCGGTAGGTTTGAGTAGGACGACGCAAATGAAGAGTGCCCTTTCCCAGTTATGTTCTCATCATTTGTCCGGGGACACAAGAAGCGGACCTGATCCATGTTGAGCACACAGTCAGAGTCAAGCTTTCGGTATTACGTTACAAGAGAAACGTCGAGATCCCGTGTCAGCGTGTTGTAACCATTGAAAATGAATACCTAAAAAAAGAAACCTACGCTTCCCAATCAAACTGATAGACACTTTAAAAATTTAACCACAGTTTAGACGTCTCAAGTTGAGTAAACAAGCTGCTTCGAAAGCAATCCCAACGACACAGTTAAGATGATTCCGATCGCAATCGATCACATCCAACACGCTCGCGCGAAACACTCATGGATGCAGTTCACTGATGTCAGTGAATTGAGGACTCTTGATCCAAGTGAAGAGTAAGAAAACGCTTCACTGACGCAGGGAAAGTGAGTGCGAGATACGTGTCCAAGGCATGGTCAGGATCCGGATGCGTGCTCTAGATGGACCGGCAAGCTTTCGATGAGGAGCAACCTCCTTAGCTAATACCGGTTTGATCAAGTGGGATCTGGAGCATAGTTCAGTTTGCTGGGTATCAGATAATGCGAGGTAGACGTTAACTTAGGGGAGAAGCGCCGCTAATGTAACGATTGCGGGTATCCTGAGGCTAAAGAAACCGATAGTCAATTCATGTGACGCAGACCTGTAAATGTCTTCTCAGGCGTTGTCCAGAGTCCGACAAGCGGGTCGTTTAGAAATGTATATGCGAGAAGAGATTAGGACATCCATATTTTTCAAAACACCGAGAAAGGACGGGAGCTATCTATAGGATCTGTCCCTAATGGCCTTCAAGCTGCAGCCGGTGGATGCATGCACAAAAGCATCACGTCTTCATACGATCCATACTAACCCCTATGGGGGACCAGAGACGGAACCGCACATACGCGGCTATCCAATAAGACCCATAAGAGTATACTGCCTTCAGCTCATAGTTATGGGCTGGATATCACCAGAGACGTGAAGAATACCCGATGTTGTCGACGGATTCTGAAGTAGGCATTCGATGTCACTATATTTCAAGCAGCTACCCAAGACACAAAGCAAGAAGCTCAGTAGCATTCGTCGTCAATCTGCTGAAAGCTAGCCTGGGAATAAATAGCAAGCTCCTTGGTTCTGCGTTCTAACTTCGTCTCTTGGAGTAATAGCCAGGTGGAGTGTTCATGCCGACTGCCGCATCGTCCACGTTCCGAGTACAAGGAGAGATTTGCTGATAAAAATCACTTCCGGTGATCACCGAGATGCAGTCCTTCGTAGCGCCAGCTAAAACGGCGAGACTTATTAATTCCAACTGCGGTTTGAAGTCGAAATGTACCTAAGCAGCCTTGATCCGTGGCTCAGTTGAGCAAAATACTCCAGAGGACAATTCAAATGGTACAAATACTGCAGGGAACAGCTAGGGTAGTACTAGAGACGAGAAGTATGCAAACCTCGCTACCGAAATCAGCAAATGCAGTGAGAAGCTATCGTGTATATATTCCATGGATCTAACTGATATCAAACATCCCGCAGAGAGGTGGTGAAGGATCGACTCGCGGAAAATAAAACCACGGGTTTGGCACAGATCTGAATGACAAATGATATCCTGCCGAGTAAACTGGAAGATTTGCAAGAGGAATAGGACAATTAAAAAGAAAACAAGTGCATAGGTCAAGACGGTGGATTGTGGACACAAGCAATCTATTCCGGAAGAAAGGCTACATTCGAGGTCCCCAACCTTTAGTCATATGATTATGACATAGGTTCTCATGCTGATCGTCTCTTCCAAGTCAGAACACAAGAAATGATGAAGTTAGGTGGCAGGTCAAAGTGCGTGGAATAAAAGCAGTGTCCACTCCAACCAACTTGACAGCATTTCCCACGATGTTGCGCACTGTGGTTGAGAGTCGTTAAACATTTCCCACTACCCAATGTTATGTAGCAGTTAGTCCACGTTAAAACTTTTAGGTTTCATTGAGGAAACCCTTTCTATGCAAGAATGAGGATGACCAAGTAGAGAGCCATGGATTAATAGGCCAATATGGTTCCACGTTGCTAAAGATCTCCAGAGAGTCGGCGAACAAGTATAGCGGATCAGAAATGTCAAATCCATTATCACGAAAGTGGTATGACGACTACCGAGTTTTGAAGAACGCAGCAAATGTGAGGATGGGTAGTAGTATCGACAGAGCGAAGCGGTTACTCAGTGTGTTTTGGAGTGTCCGCTTCGATTCGTCTGCACCATATGCTGGGGAATTATGTTGAAAGTGACACAAGCAGTAAAAATGCATGCATACTAGCGTGAATGGAAAATTGGCGATGCTGTAAGAAAGATCAGATAGATCGACGGAGCGCGTAAGTATGGCGGACCCGAACAATACCCCCAATACACCAACCGGTAAGCAATCCAATGAGAATTAAAACGGTCAAAAAATCAAAGGAGAATGGCAGTGGCACGCAATAGAAAGAACCCGAAGAGGCTAACGTCTGCAGCGGGAGCAATCCCGACGCGACCGAATAAGTTGCAGGTGAGTACAACCAGAGAACGGTGCTCCCAAAGTTATTGGTCAATGTAAACCCCCTGCTACTAAATGTTAAAAGGTTAAGGCGTCAGGAAGTATCATATTAAAACAAACAAAAATATTGCAATGTATTATTTCTTGCGGAGCTTTGTCCTCTTATGTGTGTCTGAGGGCTTTGATCTTCCTAGCGCATTTCTCTTTCTGGATGTTAGTCCACCAGAAGGAATAGGTAAATCTTCGGATACTTGTGCCAGCAGGTCAGCGGTCAACATCTTCCGAGAAGTCAACAGCGGTTTCTCAGGAGCTCCATTCTGCGCAGACTGTGTGAGTGGCGGCACGCGCTGGTCTTGCTTGTTCAAATGGTTCATGCGAGAATCAATCTGAAGAACGGGCGCTTCGGAGGGATCAAAGTAAATTGGTATGTTTCCCTTAGGACATTGAATGTACATTGAGCGGATGTTATCCAAACCTCCATCTGGCCAATCAGAGCACACCTTTTCGCACTGAAATGAAAGCATTAAATAAATGAATAAGTGGTATATTCTCGACAGTGCGAGACAAAGACTGTCTATGTGGTCTGATCATTCGGTACAACATAATCGGATAGTCGAGGAAGTTGATCAAGTTTTTCAAAGCAGTTCACAAAGGAGTTTTTGGGGTGTCCTATCAGTTAAAAGTAACAAAAGGTCGGAGTTGAGAGTATAAATGCGCGGGGTGGGATATATGACGAGAGGACAATGCAAATCAAAAAACCAATAATCTAAGTATATAGCGTGAAGACCTAAACACAAAGGAAAATGTATAAGTAATTCAGTCATTCGAAGGAAGGATCAAAATCTGATAAACACACGTATGATTCAGGTCACTGAAGTTGCGCCTAAAAAGACCAGTTCATCCCAACTATGTTGGCCAATCTCGTCAACCATCTGACGCATGTAGGCATCCTACTCTCACACCACTAAGCCCCCGACGTTGCAACTCAGATGGTCGGTTGCATGACAGAGTTCGGATGCGACCCGTTGTACAAATATAGTCAAATGAGACATCGCGTGCACATTGGTGGTCGCTGAGACTATAATAATAATAATTAATAATAATAATAATGTGTCAGCTGTACGCTGTAACGGCGCTTCGCTGCCGCGCGACCACCACCAGTCGCGCACGGGCTGAGTATACCGCGAGGACGCCCACCCCTACGCGGATTCGAACCGGTAACCTTATGGTTGCAAAGCAAACGTGCAGACCACTCGGCCGACTGAGATATGCGAAGATCGGGACCAGCACATAAAAAGCTAACAGGCGACTTAAAAAAACCTAACGTTAAAAGCAGGCGTTACAGGGACATGGTAAACTCTGAGCAATGACCCGAATAGGATCGGAGAAACGAAACTCAATGGATTTACTTGTTCTGATAACAAAGAGACGGAGGGAAAACAAACGTCGATTTGGGCGAGTGGTAGGAATAACATCCAGCTCACTGCATAAGAGGGTCAACAATTGGAAGCAAGAGATCTAACACATGGGAATCGGTGATAACTCAGCCACATTATATGGCATGGTATCCCCAGTCAATGACGAAGAGAATGCCGAAGCCTTTATCCAGGAAAACAACAAGCTTCGGTGCGATATCTATACACGGCCAGGTGAACATGACCTTTCCCAGCGTAATCACATGGTCACCTAAGAGTTTCGTCCAATCAGGTGTCACAGCAACACGCATGGGTGATCAGTGGCATGAGAAGAGCACAGCCAGGGTAGTTCAGATTCAACGGGTGTCCCAACGCAACACGAAAAGGCTAGTTGCTAGAAGCCAATGACCAGGACCACAGTGCGTACCGGTGGCCAAAGTGCAACGCCTTTGTGACCATGCCCCTAATCTACAAATAGCATTGACTAAAGTTTAGCGCTGAAAACCTAGCTCGATCAACGAATGATGAAAGAAGTGCGATATAGCGCCGGTAGACTAGATGGGATTACATGCAAGCAACAAATGATAAGATACACAACCTGTAAAACTGGTAACGCAGATTGGCGAGCAAGGACGAATTCAAATAGAACTGCGAGCTTCGGTCATAACCGACATTACAGATAAAATTTGTACTTACCACATGAAGAATATTATCTTTAAGCTGATTCAAAGGAGTATGTGTATTTGCGATTGGGATGCTCTCTGAGGTTCCTAAACCACGTATCTGGAATAGAGTCGTGGCCAGTTCATTTTCGACAACTTGCACGACATTACGCTTTGCAATGTCCACGGGGACTGGGGTCTTGCCGCGAGCTCTACCATAGAAAGCCTTTCCTAACTTCGTTGGAAGATGGTGCATGATACGCCTATCAGCGAGAAACAAGTCGAAAGTAGCTGACAGTCGCTGTTTGGCGGCAAACGTTTGGTAGGCGATTTTGAGTTCTCGAAGGGGTAGGAATGTGGGAACAGCGCAGGAGATAGGAACTGCAGAACTATCCGCCTTCCAGCGGAGTTTCCATGCATCAACGGTTTTGTTGTAATCTAACTTATCAACATCTTTGACAATGAGACAGACCGATAGATTCTCAGGACGATACGGAAGGTGACATCGAATAAACTTTTTGGAAGGCACGAGTTTACTAACGATCATCAAACTGATATTGGATGGGAAGATGTTTTTCTTCTTGGACATCGTCTCTGAGTGGAGTAGTATATCCCCAGAGAGGGAGGAGAGATTTTTACGTATCGTATCCATGAAGATCAGCTGAACAAGGGAAGCTTTGAGACCGTTTAAGTTTTGGTGCGCGAGACAAATAGCCAAATGAAGAGCGGTTCTGCAACAAAGCAAACACACATAAAGTATTGCGGGTTCGATTGAGTTCAGCCCTGATGATCAGTTATAGCCCGCGCACCGAAGTGCAGTGGGCCCAGTTGCAGTGATTCACATGGTCACAAATACAATGATGAAAAAGGTAAGAGAAGGAAAAAGACCAGTCCAAAAAAGACGAGTAAATGATAATGAAATCATCAGATGTAAGAGATAAGATTCAGAAACAATAAGGCAAGTGAAAGAACGCATCTAGGTTCATCGCAATTGTGAACACCAGTACGGTAGCATCGTCAACTGTGCAGCTACACTGTATCGATGCGTCAACTCCATACAGTCACAAATTAGGGAAAAGACTCTACTACAGAAAAATCAGAACAAGGGAAGTTAACGTAGGCGAAAAATCTGGATCAAGGTGCTTACACCTAGCAAACACCGCAGTCACAAGCAGCTTGGCATCGTATGAAGCTGAAGCAGAACTGTGGATATAGTATTATAATGGATTTAGCTGCATTATGTCTGGTATGGAATAGAAACGCCTAAAATAACTGTTTGGGTTGCACTTCCTCTATTTGTTTCCAAGCCTCGTGGAAGAAGGAAAACTTTCTGCCAGAAGTGTAACTACGTACGGACCGACGACTGACAGTCGCTCTACCGGAAGAATTACTGATTGAAAATTTGAAAAGTAAAGCGGTTAGCCGCGAATGGCCTACAGCTAACTAACCAACCGGAAATGCAAACAAGTTTATCTGAAGCAAAAGAAGAGGACATCAGTGACAGTGCATAAATACAGATAAAATGTAGGGGTACTTTACTTCCGATGAAATCACCAAAAACAAGCCATTTTAGGGAACCTCACTTCCCTAACAGCTTCACAATCAACATTACCCATGAGATAAACAAGCATCAAACATGCTATACATGGACGACCCCATGTAGAGGCGACAACAAACACACTGTTGGTGTCAGTTGTTAACAGTGTCATGCAATATCTCGAGTCAAGCGCAGTGGTACAAATGGTGATTCCAGCATAGTCATCAGTGATTCTGTTTACATTTGCCGAGCCAAAAGGGTCAACTTGAAGCAACCGCCGTGTGAATGGATTGCGAAATGTGGTCTCAATCTGGACCGTAATTCATTCAAAAGTGAAGCCAAACCAAATCAATCACCGGAACCGTGCCACTTGAAATGTTGCCCTCCACGACCGAATTTGTACTCATTTGCATACACCAGATAGAGATAACAGCGCTGCGACTCGAACTTTGGATGCAACGGGTGCTGCAAAATAACCGCATGGTGACAAGCGCTGCCCGCGGCTTGGTAGTTCAGGGATGGGGGCTTAGGCTGACACCCCAAAATCCCGGGTTCAAGTCGCAGTGCCGTTATTCCTATCTGGCGAGTGCAAACAATTATAAAACCGGTCGCAGAGAGCAGTGCTGCAAGCAGCGCTACATAACATTTGTTTGTTTATCACTGTAGTCTGTGTAAAGCCGGCGGTAATATCATCTTAGTGCGAAGGACATCGTGGACTGCTAAAGACAGTCATACTCTCATACATGAAATGATTTAAAATATTTCGAAATACAGGTAGCTGGGGTTGATGAATCAATTGTTCATTTGTTCTCCGAGCTTGGCGGTATTCTCGCAAACGTTTCACCACCATGCGAGGTGGCATCCTCAGTGCAGTGATATGTAGCGTACAAGCTTACTAAATGAATCCTCCATCCATGATCGACCTGCAGGTGACTTTGAACGTGGCAGTGTCGATTTAGGTCCCGTGACCTCTACCCACTTTCCCCAAGGCTAAAGTCGGCGCCCGAGTTGTTCTGCCTCAAACCGCGTGACAAAAGGTTCTTTATTTCTTTGTCACGCGGTTTGAGGCAGAACAACTCGGGCGCCGACTTTAGCCTTGGGGAAAGTGGGTAGAGGTCACGGGACCTAAATCGACACTGCCACGTTCAAAGTCACCTGCAGGTCGATCATGGATGGAGGATTCATTTAGTAAGCTTGTACGCTACATATCACTGCACTGAGGATGCCACCTCGCATGGTGGTGAAACGTTTGCGAGAAAACCGCCAAGCTCGGAAAACAAATGAACAATTGATGAAATGATTTCAGCAGTCACATACTCACTGTTGATGCAGATAGCAAAGTAGGTGAATTGTTCAACTATTTCCATATGCGTGTCGTCAAACTGTGCGCGGTTAGTGAATAAACGGCGATCCCGTAACAAATAATGAGACCACTCCAAAAGGCCTGTCATTGGTTGACTGCGCCACTTCACGATTGTTGATCAGCAAAAGGATACTGTCCGCCTAGTGCTCCCCAAAAGAACACTTGGTGATGGGATCTACAGTAAAGCCAACAATGGTGGGGAAATAGAACGAGTCTGGCGACCTCACCTATCGTTAGAGGTGTGTGACAGTTAGATTGAAATGCGGACGTGATCTACGGTATTCAAGCATAGAGCCTCAAGTGCGTTCTACATACTGGTGAACTCACCATTCGATTAAGTTCTCGAAAGGTGGGAACACCTGTAAATGGCCAGTGGTAAGTTAGACCATATCGCTTCAAACTCCGCACACGGGAAGTTTGATTTACAGTTATATCATTGTTGAAGACTAGTTCGCCGTTGCCCGTCCGGAATCTTCGTCTAGCGTTAAGGCGGTGGACGAGAACTGGGGCCACAAACTTTGATAACGCCGATGTTAAGCTGATGTTCCCGCACAACTACCATTCCTGAAAAGTGCTAAGATGGTCTACTCACCGCAATTGACTAAGACAGCATCTCCTAGTCATAACGGTGGGAACGGGAGGGCGAATCACTTTGCAAAGAACCTCGTCACCATTCTAGTGCAAAGCGAACACAACAGAAACCGAATAAACAGCACAGGAAAAGTTGGAGAAGGTGATAATGCACTTGGAATCGTAGATCAAAGTGAAGCTTCTGAGACAACTGACCAGTGTCTAAGTTAAGGTGATGTTCGGCGCACAACTGTAATAAACGTCCTTGATTACTCATGCGCTCGGGAGCAGACCCAGACATCCTATCCAGCTGAGCTTAGGAACAATTTAGACGACCTAATTGCAGATTAAGGTAACAAGTGGCTACAACTATCCTTAGCTGCTCGTGCTACTCGGTAACATGCTGTAAATGGGAAAAGGCGTATTTGGCAGCGTCAGGGCTTCAGTAAGTTGAGGCGCCTGTCCTGGCCAAACGTAAAGTGTATCGTTTTCTCGTGCTCTTGTCGTGGTCGATGCTGCTAGTTTGCTTACAAATGCAGTCCGCATCAGCCCTTAGGTCGAGCGGTATGAATGCACGCGGCACTACAAGTTCCAGAATACAAGGACTGAGAGCAGATAAGGGAATATAGCAGTTTGATACAATAAATGGTTCTTCAAGGTAGTTGAAAATTGGGTAATGTGGCAATTTAGATGTATTCGACAAACAGCAGTACTGCAGCTGTTAGTTAGGAACCGCAAGAAGTTAGGGATGGAAATAAAGCAGCGAATGAGGGAAAGGGAATCAGACAACAGCATCGAGTTATTGCCGAAGGTCCTGCCGTGGTTCACCTGCCTCATCGATACATTAAGTTGTGATGCATGCCGCTTCTTGTAACATCACAGTCAAACATACCAGCTAGATCAACGTGTAACGACCTAAAGACTCCCATTTGTCTGGACAGGATGTGTAAAATATCATATATGTATAATTTCGTCCTGTATCTAGGCAAGCTAGAAAACTTGAGTGTTCGAAAAGTGACTGTGTGTTTGAGTCAACCAAATAAATCGCACTTCGCATGCCTACGGATTTCCGACTCGAAGAGTGCTCGCGAAGATACCTCTCCTCATAGCTAGAACAAATTTAGTGTCTCTAACTAACGGGATTGCATGTTTCGATCATAAAGGTATACATCGATCATTGATTCTTCTCCAGAATATTCCCTAAGGAGGGACGAAACTGAGTTTATAGGGATCGAGCGATTCCATACTAAACGGTTAGAGGTCAAAAAATGGACCGCAGGGAGAGAGAACTGATTGTCAACGTGCGGGTTTTGCCACAAATCACGCTGGGAAAGACCATGCTAGCGTGTTGCCAGGGCACAGCTGAAAGCTGATGAAATCGCGCATCTGACAGCAGGCATGTTGCCAAGGCCTGACCGGAAGCTGATGAAATCACACGTCAGACATCACGTGCGTTGTCATGCACCGGGTAGGCGGACGAAGACTGGAGTGCCCGAGCAAGACGGTGAACTGGACAGACGGAGCGAACAAGCAAGTGTGGAGCGTGGGCTTACAGCCAAATCCGCCTGGTGATGTTTGGAGGGTTGGTGAGACCGACATATAAGTATGAGCGTTCTCTGTCCTAATACAACTCTGGTCTGCTGAGTCTTCTTCTGTCTTCCTTCCTGTCGGGTTTGTCAAGGCGTCAAACAGAGCAGGCGTAAGGGCGCAGATTTACCAGCTGACGTGAATCAACCGGTCGATTGCAGGGCACAGCAAAATAACAGTAACGATGCGAGTACAACCGAACCCAGAAATGGCAATCAACTCTGAACAATTGCAAATGCTGTTGCCGCAACAACAGGCTCCGTTTGAAGCATCCCAGGGCAAGCTGACCGAGATGCTAACTCAGAAGCTGACAGTGCAATCAAGCCCAGGGTTAGGGGCAAGTGAAAGTGCTCCTTCACCAGAAACCCTGACTCAGCAGATCAGTGAGTTTCATTATGATGCTGATGTCGGTATAACATTTGTTTCTTGATTTCACAAGTATGAAGACATGTTCCGGGTTGATTTCGCCAATCTTCCAGCGGAAAAGAAAATTCGACTAATGCTGCGGAAGCTGGTGCTGCCGAACACGAGAAGTTCACCAATTTTATCTTACCTAAAAAGAGTACCGATTTGCCCTTCGACGAAGTGATTGCAGTCTTGTCGCAGATTTTCAGAGAGCAGACATCTTTGTTCAACCTCCGGTACAAGTGTCTGACAATAACAAAAAAAGAAGACGAAGACCGGGTCGACTATTCCAGACGTGTGAATCCAGAGTGCGAACGGTCACAACTACACAAGATGACAAGTGATCAGTTTAAATGTCTCATATACGTTTGTGGCCTACAAGCATCCAAAGACGCCGACATTCGAACACGCATACTGAACAAAATTGAGCAGAATCCGGATGTCACATTGCAGCAAGTGACCGGTGAGTGCCAACGCAAGACGAATCTGAAGCACGATATCGCAATGATTCAGCATTTGTCCGATCATAATGGTCAAGGTTTTGTCTGTGCAGTCAGCCGTACTCCCCAAAAAGAAGCTCCCCACTTGAGTTCACCGCATTCTAAACCTCCCTCTGCATGTTGGTCTTGTAGAGAGTGGCATTTTACCCACGAATTATCATTCAAAACTCACATTTGTAACCGCTGCGACAGAAAAGGGCATAAGGAGTCATGTTGCCTGGTGACTCGTCCAATTTTGACCAAGATGCGTAACAATGCCAGATCGTTCAGACGTCCCAATGTGACCAGATCTATTACTGCAACTTTCAAGATTGACGGGGCCAGCAAGCGCAAATACACAACTGTGAAAATCAACGGCTTTCAAGTCAAGTTACAAATTGTAATAAGTAGTGGTAAGGTGTCAGCAGTACGCGGTAACGGCGCTTCGCTGCTGCGCGACCACCACTAGTCGCGTGCGGGCTGAGTAAACCGCGAGGACACCTACGCGGATTCGAACCGGTGACCTTAGAATTGCAAGGCAAACGTGCAGACCACTCGGCCACCGGCCGACACGGCTTCAAATATCACTCTGTTATATCGCGACACTTGGTGCATGCTGGGGCGACCGACGGGTCACACAGCACGGAATGCTTCAGGAGGTACGTTAAAATTACTTAGTGAACTGAATTGTCAGGTAAATTTCCGCGATAAACAAATCCAGACGACATGTTTCGTGACAGACCAGCTGGGGTAAGATATTTTGGGGCCCGAATGGATGGATGAACTGAAACTGCTTGATCAATCAGTGAACAGTGTATGTCAGCCACCGCAAGTCAATCTGCTTTCGCAACCGTCGTCTTCAAGCCCGATGTTTCAAAGTCAGATTGCCGAGATAAAACGACGTCACGATGCATTGTTCCAACCTGGTCTCGGATGCTGCAACATAGCTACTGCCAAGCCAGTCTTTAGACCAAGACGCCCGGTGCCCTACGCAACCCAGTCCTTAGTGGAAGCCGAGTTAAACCGACTACAATCTGAAGGGATAATCGAACGAGTCCACTATTCAGAATGGGCAGCAACTATCGTGGTGGGAAAGAAAGGAAACGGTAAAGTCCGTATTTGCGCTGATTTCTCGACAGGTTTGAATTCTGTGTTAGAAGATCATCAGTATTCCCTGCCAGTACCAGAAGACATGTTCAGCAAACTCAATGGGGGGAAATGTTTCGCAAAACTCGACCCAGCTCATGCGTATCTGCAAATCCCAGTTTCCCATCAGTGCAGAAGATTGCTGACAATAAATACCCACCTCGGCCTTTTTCAGTATAACCGGCTGCCGTTCGGAGTGAAAACCGCAACGGCCATTTTTCAACAAATACTGAATACCCTGTTGAGCGATATCCCAACTACAGCAGTATACCTGGACGATGCGTTGATTATGGGCTCAGATCCGCAAGACTTGACACAGACACTGGAGAGAGTGCTTTCGCGTCTCGAAGAAGCTGGATTCCGATTACAGGCTGAAAAATGTGAGTTCCTATTAGAAAGTGTAAAATCTCTTGGGTTTATCATAGACAAACATGGCCGGCGCCCGGATCCCGCCAATATCGAAGTCATCAAAAAGATGAAGCCCCCAGAAGACATTGTAGAGCTTCGCTCGTTTCTTGGACTAGTTAGGCATTACAGCGCTTTCTTACCAAGCCTTCACCAAACCAGAGGTCCGCTGAACCAGCTACTGACAAAAGACAAGGGTTGGAAATGGACGAAGGAGTGCCAGCAGTCTTTTGACGCAGTCAAAGCAGCTCTCACTTCTGATCTACTCTTGACTCACTTCAATCCGAAGTTCAAAATTGTCGTTGCTACGGACGCTTCCAATTATGGTGTCGGTGCTGTTATCTCCCACGTTTTTCCGTATGGAGGAGAGAAGACTATCGCGCACGCAGCACGGTCACTAACGCCAGCTGAAAAGAACTATAACCTGATAGAGAAGGAAGCGCTCGTCGTCATTTTCGCAATGAAACGGTTCCATAAGATGCTGTATGGCAGACATTTCACGCTCCTGACTGACCACAAGCCACTTCTGTCGATATTTAGGTCAAAGAAAGGAATTCCAGTTTTTATGGCAAACCGATTGCAACGATGGGCAACCATACTACTGGCCTACGACCACTATACAGTATAAACCGATGCAACTAATCGGTCAAGCGGATGCTCTGTCCCGTCTCATCAGTTCACACCCAAAGGAGAATTATGATAGTGTGATTGCAGCTATCAGTTTCGAATCAGAAGTCCAACGAATCCTGGCTGATAATGTGAGACTATCAGTAACAGACGATACCATTCGTATAGAGACATCACAGGACAGAATTGTGGAGAAAGCGATGCAGTGTGTACGGACATGTTAGCCAACTGGAGGCATACCTATGGAGTTGCGGCCGTTATACAATCGACGTGAATCCCTGTCAGTCGTAGACACTTGTCTGATGTTTGGAGATCGAGTGGTGGTGCCGACGAAATTTCAGAGGCAAATATTGCAGCAGTTCCACACGGGGCACCCTGGTACCAGCCGCAATGCTCAAGTAGCTATACAATGTAAGAAATTATTATCACTGTGCCAAACGTCCTCACAGTGTTGGCTAACATGAGCCCACATAAATCAGCTGGTCCTGGCAGTGTACATCCCGCCATAGTTGAGCAACTGGCTGATATACTTCAGTTTCCTGTCTCGGAATTACTGAACCTGTCGCTTCAAAAAGGCGAGCTACCACATGATTGAAAGGAGGCTGCCATTGTTGCCATCCACAAGGGGGTTCTAAATCGGTGCTTAACTATAGGCCCGTTAGTTTGGCCAGTTGCATGCTGAAGTTTGGAAAAGCATATAGGATACAGGATCTGTGAGCACTTGACTGAACACAATCTATTTAGAGCGGAACCATAGGGCTTTCTTAGAGATAAACAGTGTCTTAATAATTTAATTCAGATTACCCGATGTCTTGGTGGTGGGATATCGGTGGTGGTTTGCTATATGGACTTCGATAACGGGAGACAGGGCATCTCCAAGCGCTTCGTCTGACAGAAGCGGAGGTTGAGGTCCTACCGGTCCTTCTTTTGAGCTAGCCAGTTTCTTGAAGTCCGATTAGCCCGCCCCAACGGCTAGCCAAAATGCACCATGCATTGCAACCAATAAATAAATAACAAACGACACAGCACACTCCGATTTACGGCGAGCTCACATTTGACACGAACGCTCACTCATTCTTACTCGGCCCGATTTCGCCCTACGAATATCGATTCACCCGTAATTTTCGACAACGATATTATTATTATTTATTTATTCACAGTCTGTTAACAGACATTGTGCCATCAGAACCCTGACAGAAAAAAGTTGGAGAAGATAGAAACACTAAATGCGATAAAAATGGAAAACGATCTTTTTGGTTTTACACACGCTACTTTTATTTTTTGCTTTTGTTTCGTGTGTTTTTGTGTGCATTAAAGGGGAGGGGATAAAATGGCAGAACAACATTGATGCCACTGATGTCTGTTGCAGGCCATGGCATCCAATGTTTCCAACTACTGAGACTCAGCATCGCATGGTCCCCAACCTGGAAGACGGACTGGTCCGATTGCCGCCAAACGAGGTTGCCTTCTTCATGCTCCTTCTCTAGTTTATTGGCTGTCCATCATCATCATCATTAAACACGTCAGCTAGAGGTGGGAAACACTTCCGCTATCGTGCCGCAGCACTTTTTCCAATCGCTCCCTGGGTGTGCAAATAGCGCTCCACATGGAAGACGATGGGCTGGCATGCGCAAAACGTACCCGAGCCAAAGCATGCGATGTCGGAGAATAACGTTCTGAAGACTGGCACTACTCGCTCCAAGCACTCAGTCTGGGACCTCTGAGTTGCTTACGTGGTGTTGCCACCACACCCGAGCAATCCTTGGTAGACAGCGATTGTCGCAGACTGACAGTCGCTTCATATCTTCCGAGCGAATAGGCCAAATCTCACAACCGTACAAGAGTACTGCACAGACGGAAGCATTGTTCACTCTGCCCTTGAGCTTGAGACTGACATCACGACGACGCCATAGGCGGCTCATGTTTGATGAACGCAAGGCGGGCCTTTGCAATCCGTTGTGAGACTCCATCTCCAACACCGCCATCAGCCGTGATGCAACTCTCTAGATAAGTAAAGCAAGGGACTTGCTCCAGAACATGTCCAGCAATGGTGAGCACGGATTCAGGCACCTGCCAGTCCTGGAGCAGCGTTTTACGTTTTTCCGGAGTGAAGCATAAGCCGTACTTAGACGCCTCCATCGTTAAACGATCCAAAGCGCTCTAGACTGTTTGTGGGTCGTCCCCCAGCTAGGCGATATCATCGGCGTAGTCCAAGTCCGTGACTCTGTCTCCAGGGAGGAGCTCAACACCGCGGTTCTGGACACCTTCCAGTGTTCTTTGGACAACATCTTCGAGGGCGAGATTGAAGAGGAAAGGTGAAATAGGACAACCTTGGCGAACACCGCTAGTCACAGCAAATGAAGAAGAGTGCGTGCCGTAAGCCCTGACCTTGCCCGACGTGTGACTGTAAAGTTCTATCAGGGTGGTTACAAACTTGTCGGGCACACCTTTATTCAGTAAACAGTTCCACAACGCAAATCTGTCTATTGAATCAAATGCCGCTCGGATGTCCAAAAGCACTACGATTGTTGGCCGCCGGTGGATGTGACGAAGTTCGAGAAGTTGGAGAAGCTTGAAGATTTGGTCGATGCAGCCGCGGCCTAGATGAAATCCGGCTTGTTCTTCTCGGAAAACTCCTTTCTAGTCGTTGAAAGCCGACACGAAGATTTTGGATGCGAGAAAGTAGGGAGATTCCGCGGTAGTTGCAGCAATCGGCGCGAAAGCCTTTCTTGTGAATCGGAACAATGACCGATTCTCCCCATGAGTTCGGAACCTTCTCCTCAGTCCAAACTCTCGTGGATAGCGATAGGATTCCGCTGACAAGTACACTCCCGCCATCTTTGAATAGAACCGGTGGTAGGTTGTTGGGACCCGGAGCCTTGTGGCGTTTCAAAGATTGGATTGTATTTCGAATCTCTGCTTCAGTTGGGGGGCCTGTGGGGACAGGCTAAGCATAATCCATTGGGGCTGGAGGTGTCACAGGGGGCTGCGTTTGGTGGTTGAATTGAAGAGCGAAATGCTCTACCCAGCGATCCAATCGCCTGTGAAGGTTGGTGATCTTCGTGCCGTCTGATTTGCAAATCGTCTGGCTGATAGCGTGGGTGTTTCAACCTGTGGCCCTGATGATTCAAGGTAGACGGCGAAAGTTGCCAGCTGATGCAGCGGTATCCATCTCATCAGCTTGTTTTGACCACCAAAATTCCCGATCACAGCGAGGGTTTGTCTTCAGCCGTTGCGTAACAGACGGGCAGTGTTCGTTGTACTCTGCTGCAGCAGGCACCGCCCGTCGGCGATCCAGTAATTCCGAGGATCTTCCTGAGATCCAGCTTTTGGGAGTGGAGCGAGCGAGGCCACAGCTGGACAAACCGGCCGACAGCAAGACTTGTTGCAGACTTGACCAGTGTTGATCAACATCCAGAGTGTGAGAGAGAGCGAGATTTTCACGAAGCTTTTGTTGATACTTCTCCAATGGGGTCCTCCAACTTGTCGGTGTTCAGTCGGGTGTTTTGACCTAGGCGAACCACCGAAACGCATGCAAACGGTCGCACACACCAGTGCATGATCAGTATCGACGCACGTTGACCAAAATGATCGGCAGTCGCGTACGCTGCCGCGCCACCTGCGACTAATGGCTATGTGGTCAATCTGTGACCAGCGCTGGGTTGATGATGGGGGGCGCCAAGTGGCGTACTGGCGTCCATG
Organism: Dicrocoelium dendriticum; assembly: GCA_944474145.2. Lineage (NCBI taxonomy): Eukaryota > Metazoa > Platyhelminthes > Trematoda > Plagiorchiida > Dicrocoeliidae > Dicrocoelium > Dicrocoelium dendriticum. The sequence continues at coordinate 44,721,875 of OX104068.1, forward strand.
ATGACGAAAGCTGGTGCTGGAGAGGAAAAGCTGATGATCGGCAAACTGAGCAGTCTCTCTCGGTTGTCTGAGCGAACATCATCATATCCATGCGGTCCCCCGAGGTGGCGCTCACATGACAGCAGTCGACCGACACGCACGTTGAAGTCACCTGCTAAAACAATGATGTCTGTTTTAGGAGCCCTTAGGAGGACCTCATGAAGGTTCTGGTAGAACTGGTCTTTAACGGTGTCCGAATTACAGTCAGTGGGCGCGTAGGCAGAGATCACGAAGAGAGCACGCTTTTTGACTCGACGTCTGCTAACTTTGCGAGCCATGGAGCCTCATCGCACAAAGGCGACTATTGATCGGAATCCAATCAATCAAAGCAGTCTCGGCTCTAGCACTGAGGGCGATTCCAACACCAGCTTGTCCAGATGCGGCACATTCGGCGTCACCAGAGAGGCGTAGATGGAAGCGGGTGCGTGGATGAAGCGGTGACACCAGCTGGTAGACCGAGTTAGAGTCCTGGAGTCGTGTTTCAGTCAGGCAGCAGATATCAATTGTAAGGGTCTCTAGCTTGCATGCAACTCCAGCTTGCTGACCGATCTGCAGTAATGCGCGTACGATGAAGGCTGCAAGTTTGAACTGCGTTCCGGGTTGCAGGAGTGAAGATGGAGGACTTTGGGACCGGCAGCTCTCTGTCGAGTACTGTGTGGTTGAGTTGATAGATGTCACGGGAACAGGTTCATCAGTGTAGGTGGGGCTGATCTCCATAGGGAAATCAGGTAAAAATGGGTGTGAATGGTACAAGGGAAGGGTAGGTAAATGGTGGCGTGTGTTAGTGCAGTTGGTATAATGACATGAGTGAATAGTATGGTAGCAGCAAGAGAGCGGGTGAATGGTTGCGGTTGTAAGTCCATGGTTCGTCAGTGAGCGAGATACTACCCAGCTGTCAAGGCCGAAGTAGAGGGTTGTCTTAGTGGGCCCCAGCCTGAGCCTTTGATCAAGGATCTAAGCCAGCTGGGTGATATGAGGGTATCGCAACCCGTTAGGAGCCGGTGATCAAACGAGTGGTTCATACGCTTCTAGGACCGCGTAGGACCAGGGGCCCAACACACCCTTGAATTACAATGCCACACAGAGAGAGGCAAGGGGCAGGGACTTTATTTAGTAGCGAGTCACATTCGCCACGTCGCAGTGTTGTTAAACGGACATATGTGACTTTTTATAGGAAGAATGCTTATCAGGCGAAAAACCCACCACGTCCTATTACACTGCCGCCGAACCATTCGCTGGAACAGGATAATCCCGAACCGCCCAGCTGGCACCATGAGGAGGTTGTCGGGCAAGTCACCGAAGACATCTTTTGTCCAGTCTTCTAGAGGAGGAGCTCTGCAGCGTCTCAAAAGATAATTACTATATTTTACGAGTAAGGTCATTGCTGACCAACTGTACATTAAGCATGCTTGTTTTAATATCCCTTATATCCGGTTCGACACTCGTTTGCCCTGTAAATTAACATGCTAACGTTTGCCTCTCGCTTCATCCGACCACGTCCTTTTGTAGCCCATCGAATGTAGTTCGCTATGTCCGACTTCATTTACCTTCTAATCTCTGCGCTCGATTTAACGCATCGTCTCGGAGCAGTAGTTACCAGTCAGGTCAGTTTAGTTTTCAAGGATGAAAATAGGCTCCCGTCCAACGAGCATGCAAGTTCTTGTACCGTAAAGCAAGCCAGGGCCCCAGTACTTTGACCTCGGAGTTGTCTTCCTTGCCTATGCAAAAGAAATGATGCAAGACAAAGGTAACCTTCGTAGTTCTGTCGAAATTTCTGGCGTGCAGATGCTCTTCGTCATAAAACAACTGCAAGTATTATGGAACGGGGTATTCCCGAACTTCTCAATGCTGAGGACGCCTGGAATCTTCTATACTCCAAGCTAACGTCACTCGAGAAAACGACCACTCTCTAGACGCCCTCCGTGGATCGATCGTAAATTGGGATCCCTGGTGAAAAGAAGACGGAAGTTGCGGAACTGCTCCTGGCTCACATGATCAGAGCATGACTACCTTGGTTACAAAACGGTTAAGTATGCCTGCACCATAAAAAAAAGTAAGAAACGTCATCAATACTAAGTATCCCAAGCCACGCTCTATAGAGGGACTCCCAAGACACTATTCTCCGACATCGAACGGAGCACCAGAGCTGCCAGTGGTTTCCCTGCCCTGTGTTCCTGTCAGCACGGGGATCCAGTTCACGAAGATACCGAAAAAGCCAGCCTCCTGGCGAGACAATATTCTTCCGTGTACTCGACAGAAGCGTCTTTCTGTGTGAACTGACCTCCATATTGGGAAGTATCTGGAAAGAAGTGTCCCGGCTAACTGGAGTGAATCGATTATAGTGGTAATACACAAGAAGGACAGTCACACAGGCTGTCCCAACACCACAGACGTATTAGCCTAATGCCAGTTGTGACAAAATTACTGGCATCGATTCTCGTTAGTCACCCCACTGTGGAACGGGAATCTCGGATTAGGAAAGAGCAGGCAGGTTTCCGCCCAGGACATGACTGTATAGACCATATATTCACTCTGCGGCAGGTGCCAGAGCAGCGTCACGCATACCGCAGACAGACAATACCAGTGTTCCTCGATTTCAAGTGTGCATTCGATTCAGGCGATCGATCGAGTCTGTTCGAAATACTTGCGCAGAAACGTGTTCCCACGAAATATGTGAACATCCTTCGTGCTCTATACTCGAACACTACAGGCCGCGTCAGGGTATACGGTGATCTGTCGGAGATTTCCGACCACAAGTGACGTTCGTCAAGGCTGTCTGACTTCCACATTTTTGTTCAATTTCGTCGGGGACTACATCATGGAGTGTTCCCTTGCAGAATCTCACGATGTAGGCGTTGAAGTCCTGCCTGATGAAAGGTTAGTTGATCCTGATTATGCGGACGATATCGTCTTGCTTTTCGACGATGTTCCGGCGGCACATTCAACTCTGAATAGCCTGTCTAGAGTTGTCTCATTAGTTGGCATGCGCTTCGTACTTTCAAAATGCAAAGTGTTGCTGCAAGATCACCAGCCAGTTGATGACCCCTTTACCCTTGCTAACGAGGAACTCGAAGTGGTTAATCAATTCACTTATCTTGGCAGCTGGAACAGCAACAATGGGCGCACAAAAAATTGACGTCAGATCACGCATTGCAAAGACCAGAGCTGCCTTCTTGAACTTGCGGCATCTTTGGCGACAGAAGGGAGTTTCCCTCAGTCTGAAAGGCAGTGTATACAAGGCCACAGTGAGGGCCGTCCTGATGTATGGTAGTGAGACTTGGCCTCTTCGGTCTGAAGATCGGAGGCGCCTTCAAGTCTTTGATCATCGTTGTCTGCGAAGCATTGCTGGTGTCGGATGGCACCAGCGTGTCCGCAACGATTATGTGCATAGGCGAGTACTAGGCAGTAATCGTCATGCTAGCTCCCTAGAACAAAAGATAGCACTGAATAAGTTGCGTTGGCTTGGGCACGTGATACGTATGCCTGGTCATCGCTTACCTAGGAGAACCTTATTTAGTCTGCCAGGTGTAGGGTGGCGCAAGGCTCGAGGTGGACAGAAGTTGACTTGGCAGCGGGAAATGAAGTCACTGACGACCAAACTGGGTGTCGTTGGTCTTTTTCGCCTTCTGGGCTGGAGTCCACGTGACTCACCTTGTGCTTAGCTCGACACTTTACAGGACATGGTTCGCAGTCGGCGCCAGTTGCGTGTCTGCTGTCATCTCCTAGTGTGACTCTGTGTAAAGCGTGTTTGGTGCTGAGTTGTCTGCGTGGTAACGGCTGATTATGATGCGGGCAGTGAAAGCCGCAAGGAAGCTGTCTCGCTGATGCCGCCTTATCATTTCGCGACAGCCAGCTGTTTGTGACGGTATGTCGTCTATACAAGGTATAGGCGCCTTGACCCTAGGGAATTAAGGTTTTCAGATAAGCCCCCCTTCTCTCCCTCTTATTATTTTTTTTATTAAATAGGTCATCACAGTTGTATGGCAGCGAAGTGTCAGTTCAAATTGCTGAAGTACTGCTGCTGTTGATGATGATGACTGACCCTTCTCTGTTAGAGCAAGTTAATACTAACATTTACGTGTTGAAACTTCTCTGTGAATTGGAATCTTACTTATCGCCTGAACCTGACGGCTTGCAGCCCTTGTTCCTCAAGACTGTGGCCCAGTACATTGTCGCACCTAGCTCACATGTCTTCTGCCGATCGTTTCAGTCCGGACTTCTCCCGACCGCAAGAAAGATGGGCATTATCAAGCCCATGTACAAAGGAGGGAACCGGTAAGATCCAGCTAGCTACCGGACCACTTGCCTTACATGAAACCGGTCCTGAAACGGGTAGTTCGTCTTCATCTCGAGAGGTCGAATTTGGTCCCCTGTGCCCAGCACGGTTTTCGCAAAGCTCGCTCATGTACCACTAACCTGCTTGTGGCTAAGGAGAAGTGGGCAGATTCACTGGATGTTGGCAAATGTTTAGATGTCATTGTGGACTTCAGTTAGGCATTCGATAAGGCCCCGCATGAACAGCTTCTCTTCGAACTGCGAGAAATCGGCGTCGCTGGGAACTTTCCTGGATTTCCGATTTCCAGTACGGCCGCTTCATGCGACGAAAGTGAACGAAACGTTTTCCGATCCCGTACACATGAGCAGCGGTAACTCACAGAGCTCCGTCTTTGGCCCTGAACTCTTCAGCATCTTCAGGAACGATCTGCCGTCTGAGCTTCAATCGGACTACTTGATTTGGGCGGATGATCTGAAGATATGGGCGGAGATATCCTCTTCAGAGAATGCTGATCGACTACAAAAGACCCTCGATCTCCTGCACAATTGGTCGATTCAGTGGCGTTTTTCCATTAATCACAATAATTATTCCGTTCTGCCTATTAGCGCTTACCACATAGGTGGTTTCTTGCTCAAAAATGTCACTTCAGTGAGAGACTTTGACATAATTGTGTCCCAAGACTTAAGATCCACTCAGGACACAATGAAGAGTTGCCTCTACCCACAGGATGCTTCACGCCATACGAAGAGCCTTCCGTCGTCTGACGCCGGAGCTCTTTGTACTCCAGTTCACCTCGCATATACGTTCGATTCTAGAATACGGTCTTCCTGCTGCCTACCCGCTCAACAAATTTGAGCGTGACATGATTGAGAAGTTCCAACGGCGTGAATCAAAGTCTGTCTGCTTCATCCGCTTCGGCTTCGACTTGATTCGGCTTTCTCTGGATTACCGTCGTCACCATGGAGAGTTGATTTTCAACCGACGTATTTTTATGAGAGAGCTGGAGAGTTGCGAGATTTATTTCATCTCAATGTTGGGAGTTCGACCAGAGGCCATTAGTGGAAAATATTCGAACCGAGGAGCCTCAAATTGTGGTCCATCCTTGCTCTATCCCCCCGTTGTGAATAAGTGGAAGCGATTACCTGGGTTCGTCGTTGGTGGGAAAACGGATGACTGTTTCAAACAACTACTTGATTCCCACCTGTGAAGTATGCTGGGACCGTGTTGCTTCAGCTACGAGTGTGACGGCCCTCTCCGGAGTTTCGGTTGCGTAGTGACGCGAGCATCCCAGCAATGATAGGGAAGCGATGGAGCTGACAAGGGATCTCCCTCCTGCTCTCTACTATCCAGTGAACGGTCTATTACAATTGCCAATAAATGTACAGTAATTCAAAAAAAGATCCGGTGAACACTTATCCAGACCGTTTTTGAAGGTTGGTACATTGTCACTTTCAGTTAAGGCAGGAGGAATCTTGTTCCTGTAATGAACAACCCGGTTTGCAAAGCACTTGGTCCTAATCCCCAGCCTGGACCTCTGATGCTTGATCTTAAGTTCGTGCCCCCGTAGGTGGTGGGATGCAGCAAGTTCAAACAAATCGGAGAGATTGATCCTATTAAGGACTTTCATAATCATGAACGTTTCAATCAGATCACCTCGTACTCTACGCTGCTTCATAGAGAATTGTAGGCCCCTTAGAGGTTCTTTGTATGATTTCCCGCGCTGGCCCACGATCATCCCAGTCGTCAGTTTTTGGACCTTTTCTGAGCAAATCACATCCTTTCTGAGATACTGCGCCCATGCCTGCACACTACTCGAGGTGAGGTCTTACCACCACCTTATATAATGGGAAGAAAGCCTGACTTGGTGTTGTATAATGTTCTCTTGAGACGGAATAATTCCTGCCGTGCCTTGTTGTCGGACTGTAGCAGTCTGGAGATTCCCACAGTTAGCCTGTGTGAAGTCCTAAACAAAGTCACTATTTTATTATACACCTAGGCGACCGATGTGTATTATTGAACTGGTTACTGAGTTCGACTGTTTGAGTAGAGCATCACCAGTTTGCTTGACGCATCGTTTCGGTTGCAACGGTTGCCGTGTGTTGCACACCCTCCGTACAGCGGTGGCGCCTTTTTATAGCTAGGCAACAGGGAAGCTTTTGTTATACAAATAAGTTTCCCTGAAACTCCGTCTGTCTTTTGGAATCGCTATCCCCCTAAAGCTACTCGCGAAATTGGTGACCTCGAGTTCGGAACAACCTCAACGCCGAATATTTCGAATTTTTCTCCGATGAGCCCGTTCCATTTAATTTTTTCATATTTTCCGATTTATTTTTGCACAAGGTAGCATATTTTTGGTATCCATTTTTTAAACCATGATTTTTGTAGACCATAATGTAGTGTCTCCCGTTAGCATGGTATCACTCTGTTCCACCTTTTCGGGGCATGGGTCCTACAGGCAGAATTTTATAACCACAGAATCAGTGAGTTCATGTCCGATCTCCCCAATGCAGGTTCGAGACGTTATCATTTCCCAGACAGAAAACCGCTATGAAGCACTCAAGGAGGCCACAATTAAGCGTGTCATACCCTCTGAAAAAGTACGCCTGCAGCAACTTTTCACGGATCTGCAGCTGGGCGAAAAACTGTCCTCAACCCTGCTACGAGAGATGCAGCAACTCCTTGGTTCCTTAACCATGAGCGAGACATTACTCCGTGAACTATGGCTACAGAAGCTACCGGAAAAACACGCAAGCGATTCTTGCTATCGTGAGCTCCATTTCGCCCACTCAACTAACAGATTTAGCAGATCGAGTCATAGAAACGAACATAGCCACAAGCCGACGCTAGCAAGGTTAACCCCATCGCGTCCCAGGACATTTTTATCACTGCCTTACACTTAATTATAGAAGCCCTGCAAACACAAGTTGCGACACTTAGTTGCCAAGTCCAACATTTCATCATGAGCCGCCACCGTCACAGCCGATCCAAACCACCCCAAAACGCCCCAAGTCCAGCAACAGGCAGGCTTGATGTTGGTACCATCAACGCTTTGGTACCGTAGCTCGTAAATGTGTCAAGCCTTGCAATTTCGCCGAGAATCAGGAAAACTTCTCGGCCGGACCATAAGGGCGACGAACACGACCGCTCAACACCAAAGTCGGGGGTTTAACTTCCGACACCGGAGCCGAAGCTCGCTTTATACCCCGTTGCTCAGATGAGGTGATCTCACCCTCACCGAGCAAGCTGTGTGCCGCCAATGGCACACCAATCGTAACTTCCGGCAAAAAGCTGCTAACGCTCAAGCTAGACCTTCGGCGAAATTCGCTGGTCTTTCATAGTAGCAGCCGTGCCTTTCGCTATCATAGGCATAGACTTCCTTCAATGCTTCGAAATTATCGTCGACGCTAGAAGGAAAAAGCTTATTGACTCTCAGACACAGCTCAGTGTTATCGGGACTAGCACCAAGGTGGCCGCTATCACTCTCATTCTTGTCCTGCCACAAGCTTCACAGCCTTTCACATATCTTTTAAACAAGCATCCTATACACGTTCGTGTTCCGAACTACTTGCTTCCTGTGATGTCAAACGTCATGCATCACATCTGCACTAAGGGTCCACTTGTTTGGGCCCGCCCTCGCAGACTCGCCCCGGACAAGCTCAACGCCGCAAAGGTTCGAAATGGGAATAATTCGCCCTTCCAAAAGTCCATGGGCATCACCATTACACATGGTACCCAAGAAATCCAGTGACTGGCGCCCCTATGGTGACTACAAGGCACTCAGCAAAGTTACTGTCCCGGATTCATACCCCATTCCTCACACACACGAATTAACCTCAGCTTTAGCTGGCGTTAACCTTTAGCGAAAACGACCTAGTGCGCGCCGAAAGGTGGCGCCAACGACATTAATAAAACGGTGGACAGCACACTGTTTGGACTTTTTGAGTACCTTAGAATGAGTTGCGACCTCAGCAAGGTTGCGCAAACTTTTCAGTGTTTCATTCATGAAGTAACACGAAGAGTCGAAGGCGTTTATCCTTATCTTGATGACACTCTCATCGCCAGCTCTTCTGACGATGAACATCTTTATCACCTAGATGCTCTCTTCCAACGTTTGACTCAACATGGGTTTACCGTCAACCCCGATAAATGCGAGGTTGGTCAAAGCTCCATGGACTTACTTGGCCACAGAATATCCGATTCAAGCACTGAAACCTTAAAAGACAAAATCCAAGCACTAAGGACTATACTGTTCCTAGATCTTTCAAACAGCTACGCCGATTCCTTTGCTTGGTTAACTTTTACCGACGTTTCATTCTCAACTGGCGAGCACAATGCAACCAATGACTGAGTTGCTCCGCAGTAATCAACGATCTTTTCTCTATCCAGACAACGCTAGACCGTCTTTCGGGAAGCTCAAAGACGCTATCTACAACACAGTGCTTCTCGCTCACCCAGACCCACTTCCTCTTACGACCACCACCACCACCACAGTAAACTCAGCCAAATAAGTACCCTCAGGTACTCTGGGGACAAGTTCAACGCTAGTCAACGCTGCCCCCTTATAAAAACCCCTGCATACTGCTCTCCAAGTACACGAGCCTTATCTGAGTTCGCATACGCACGAGTTCCATCAAAGTTGCGATGACCGAATTTGAACCACAGCGTCTCTTAACATAAGCGAAGAACTTTGGATTTTTCGAAGCTCCATCAGTCAATTCCTTTTCGTACAACAGCCGAGATTTCCCTAAGTGTTGTTTACACCTATTTCTAGCCTCGCAGTATCCATCATAGATGCTAGTTGATGGAGCCGCGCGGTAGGTCCTCCAGCCCTTAAAACGCTTCTGGAGCAGGTACTTGCCAGTGGTGTCTATCCACGGCGGCCGCGCTTGCGTCTCCGTTCTCCTCGCAAGCGAGATGTAGGGAGTAGACACTTCCGTGAAATAAGATTTAAACTTATCCCAGGCCGCCTGAACCGTATCAAGCACCGAGATTTCGCAACGCATCGCAGCAGCCTTTCTACGCATTGCCTGATAGTTAGCATGCCATATGTTTAGAAATGGCTTAGCAATGCTCTGGTGACGCCTGGTCAGAGTACACCTGAAGGATAAACAAACATGATCAATAGCACCTAAGGGAGAGCTGTAAGTGATGTCACCTACGAAGTCTAATGATTTGGCAAACACCAGATCCAAAATAGACAGGAGTTGGGCGTCCACGTACCTAGTGGGGAGGTCCACGAACTGATGCAACGGTACTTGTAGCGTAAGCTCAAGCAGATCTGCCCCGAGAGTACCTTCCGCCGAGTTGCAAGAAATATCTGTCCAGCAAACTTCTGGTAGATTGAAATCACCCAGTATCAAACAGTTGTTTGCGGATTGGGAGAGAATAAAGTCAAGCACTTCTTTGGACGCACTCCCAGGGCTTCTATACACAAGTGCAACTGTAAGTTGAGCTGAGGAAGTGCTAATCACTACCGACAGAGCATCGACACTTTTATCTGTCGACTGAAACATGTAGGTACGTGAAACATCAAGTTCACAACTAACGTAAAGCGCAACGCCCCCGCCTTGTCGGCCAACGAAGCGATCACATCTAAATAGTGCGTAGCCAGACAGATGTACTTCACCGTCCGTGATGTCCCAAGACAGCTACGTTTCGGTGAATGTAAGTATATCGGGATGAGACCCATCTACAAGCAGACCTATTTTGCACATCTTATTCCTTAGGCTCTGCATATTGCTTAGCACTACCTGAATGTACTCGGAATGTCCAGTCCTGGGTCGTGCGCTACCAGTACTGGCACTGGCAGGGCAGAAACAGACCGCCGGCTGACCACCCGAAAACCCACCAACCGGAGACCTTGTTCACCGGCCGCTCGCCTGGTTTTGAGATACTTAATGGCCTCTTTTATCTTCAGCCTATCCGCTAATGGGAGGTTTGGCTGAACGCCAACATTAGTACCCTTCAATTTGAAGGCAAACCGCAACAGCGCGTTGCGTTCCTCCGGGGTGGATAGGACTAACCGAAGTAAGTATGGTCGAGATTTTGGAGCGTTAACTGGGAAGTAACTCAATCTATTCAGTTTCCTGACAGTAACAACGGGAAACCCAGGCGGAAGAAGCTTCGTTACGTACATTTTAAACCACTGCAGGTCGTCCAATGTAGGTTCGGCAGGAAGTGCAGCAGTGGATTCCACTGCGTTATCGAATATCACGTTGCTATCCATGAAACAATCACCTAGACGGGGTGTATTTACCCCACGGGTTTTGGAATTTACATGAACAGCAACCGGCCTAGCCGCAGACATTGACACTGGGCGCAAGTTAGCAGACGACGTTGAAGTAACTGTGGCGTACGTCTTACGCTCCAGCTTGTTTGTCCCGTCATTCTTGACGCTTTTCGTACCTGCCTGAGGAGTACGGGCAGTTCTGTTCCGATTTTTCTTTTGTCCTGCAGGCGCAAAAGCCCGTGGCTCAACGTCCATGCCTGCCTCCAACACCTGTACCCCTGGAAGACGGGATGAGGCGTTTGGAGTAGGCACCACAGTGTGAGTAGCACGCGATGGGGACATCCGAGGTTTTTCACCCCCTGCCTGCACAATCTTAGGTGATACTGAGGAAATTGCATCACCAAGTGGTGTTTCCCGCTCAGGCGGTTGCATCTTGAGCGACTTCTGACCTCTCGGTTCGGGTGCGGAGGGTTTGCGCACTTTCCTTGCCCTCTTTCGCCTATGCTTTTCTGGCCCGTGACTCGGCCTCCATTTATGGAGGGTCAACAATGCCGTCCGAGGCATATGAGTCATTTATCTCAATGTGTACTGGAGCGTCCGGTAAGATGAACGACCCATCAAGGGTTGAACTGTCTGCAGGGGGACAGTCCGCTACAGAGTTCTCCTTTGCAACACTCAGGCAAATCATGATCAAGTCCACTTTAGAGTTGAGCGAGGCAAGCCCGTCTAACGCCTTCTCAACCAGTGTGAACCTGGATGCCAGTGCCTTAAATTCAGCACAGATGATAGCCGGGCACTTCGCTTTCTGAGTTCAGCAATCAGCACATCTAAACAGGACGTTTTCACTGGAGGATAGCATACTGATTCGTTCGGAGGCCGGTGCAACCTTTGTGATATCAGCGGAACCAGATATCACACTGAATACCACCAGATGAACCAGTAACTTGTCTCGAACAGGCAGAATTGCCGCAAACTGCATCCGCCTCGGTTTTTAGCGAGTCGACCGTGTTTAAGTGAAAAACAGAGCAGAATTTAAAAACACGTATACAACCGTAAAACAACCACAAAAAGGCAACAGGGTGTGAAACGGGATTAAAAAGGGGAACAAACGTAAAAGCATCAAGGAGACGCTATGTCCAGTAGCACTTTAATCGATCCAAGGTATCTTAGATCAGAGAAAATTTGACAAGTCAAATTTCGCTTCAAGTGTTTAGTCAAACACAGTTTTCCACAATATTTCGGCTAGAAAACTCGATCAGTATGGCACGCCAAAAAACCGAGTTACCGCGTAGTACTCACGAGAGTGGCTAATTTTTGACATGAAAAATCAGATTCAGATTCAGATGGACTGCAACGATAGGAAAATCCCTTGAGTGTTCCTTCTTGAGCAAATCGTTGAGCCAGGAAATGATAAGGTGTTAGTTCTTGATAGATCTAAAACGAAACACCCGAAGCACACCCTGATCAACCAACTACTGCCCACGTTCCCTGCACTAGCAGTCCGCGCTGTGTAGGTTACGTGAAGTAAGAAAGAAGTAGAAAGTAAATGAAAAGATAAAGGGGAATGAAAGTCATTAAAATGAAGGATAACACCAAAGAGTGAAGATAATGACAGAATAAGAAGTAAAAGTTTGAAGATGGATATGGTCAGGAGAAGGGAAAGGTTTCGTGTTGCCACCCAAGAGCGTCTAACTGACGCTCGAAACCCTTAACCGTAGGTTCACTGACCACACTTTCTGGAAGCGAGTTCCAGCGCTCGATAACTCTACGCGATAACCGAATTCAGTGTAACACGCAAGCACGGAAGAACTCCAAGGGCTGTAAGCATCAGTTCAGTTCAGTTCAGATGGGGACTGGAACGATAGGAAAATCCCGTGAGTGTTCCATCTTGAGTGGATCGTTGAGCCAGGAATTGATGAAGTGCTCAGTTATTGATGGATCTAAAACGGAAACACCCGTATCGCACCCTGGCCAACCAGTTAATGCCCACGTTTCCTGCCCTAGCAGTCCCTGCTGTGGCAGTCACGTGAAGTAAGCAAAGGATAGGAAGAGAAATCGAAGGTACAGAATAGGGAAGTGCACTTAAATAAGAAAATAATACCAATACGTGAAGAAAAGTAGAGAAAAGAAAATCGAAGTACGAAGATGTGAGTTACTCAGGAAAATGGAAAGGTTTCGTGTTGCCACCCAAGAGCGTCAAGTTGCCGCTCAAACCCCTTAACCGTAGATTCCCTGATAACACTTTCCGGAAGCATGTTCCAGCGGTCGATAACTCGGCGTGACAGCCGGATTTCCGCCCTAATCCGATCGGACCGCGGTTTGTCCAGCTTCAACGAATGACCGCGTAGAACAGACAATCTAGCGGGACTGAATAGCCAAGACAAATCTGGACCAACCTTCCCAGTCAAGATACGGTAGGTTAGGATTAGGTCTCCTCTAAGCCTTCGGTAGTGCATTGAATGCATTCCCAAACTAAGTAGACGCTCGGGGTACGTCCGTCCCCGTAATCCCTCGACTAACCTAGTACCCACTCGTAAAACCCTCTCCAGCTCCATTTTGTCCCGGACGAGGCAGGGCGGACAAGCCTGGACGCAGTATTCCAGATGAGGGCGAACGAAAGCCGAGAACAGCCTCGTAAAGATGCCGCCCGTCAAGACTCCGAAAGAACGTCGGATTAACCACAACATGCGTAAACCTCTGCTTGCGGCCTTCTTCCAGTTGTCGCCGGAGTGTAACGCCGAAGAGTGTACGACGCCTAGGTCAACCTGGCTAGATACACGGGGGAGTTCGACCCCACCGACCAAGTACTTCGCAGGAGGACAACCTCCTCCAATTCGAAGAACGGAACACTTTGCCTGATTTATGGGCAGTAACCATAAAGTAGACCAGTCCCAAAGCTTATCCAATGCTCGCTGAATAGCTTCGGAACCCCCAGGAACATCAACAATGTTCCACAGCTTCAGGTCATCAGCAAATAGCAGCGATGGTACCTCAAGCTCCGTGGGTAGGTCGTTCACATAGATAGAGAACAACAGCGGTCCAAGGACCGAGCCCTGCGGCACGCCGCTGAGGACAGACTGCCTAAATGACAGACCCCGGCCTACCCGTACACATTGTTCTCTACCCTCCAAGAAGGCAGTCACCCAATGAAGGGCGCGGCCAGATACCCCGTAGGAGGACAGCTTTTGCGCGAGCCTCAAATGGGGTACCTTGTCAAATGCCTTCGAAAAGTCGACGAAAAGCACGTCCAGCGTGTGGCCGTTATCCACTGCATCCGCCCAATTTTCGCGAGCCACCAACAGATTCGTCAGACACGAAAATCCCTTCCGGAATCCGTGTTGTACATTGCTAAGTAGATTAAATCTACTCAGATGACTCTCTAATGAATCTCTCACCAGTTTCTCGAGGAGTTTGATTACTACACTCGTCAGACTAACTGGCCTGTAATTTGCAGGCAGACCCCTGTCCCCATGTTTGAAGATGGGACAGATGACAGCTTCCTTCCATTCGGAAGGCAATGCACAACTGTCAAGCGATTTCTGAAACACAATAGCGAGCGGTCCACTTAGTTCCGCAGCCAACTCATGCAACAGTTTCGGGTGAATTAAATCAGGCCCAGAGGCCTTAGAAGGGTTCAGCCCTTGTAACAGCCTACGAACTGCAGTCTCCGCTACAATAAATTCAGATAGTTCTGAACCCTCTGGAGTCCTGCAAACCAGCTCAACGCCTGTCATAACTAGATTTGAAAGAGATATGTATAGGTCGCTATGTACTTAGGTACGTACAAAATTGGTAGTTGGTAAGATACATTAGTTGTAAATTTCGCTTAAAAAAAACACAAAATATACAATTATCAGACAAGAGATATGTATACCTCTTATAAAAACAAGTAACTTACTGCAAGTGTAAACATTACATACATGAAATAATTGTATTAACACTTATTTGCTCCATAAAACAGCCGTTTGAATTACACGTTTATTTAGCATTTTCCTGCTGTACATTATGCTGTGAACTTCGAATATGCCTGTAGCCATCACTTTAATTTTTTATAACCGTTTTCACGAAGCAAATCCATATAGCATTATTTTCTAATTCTCCGCACCTTAATATCACCAAAATTAAGAATATACTCTGCAGCCACTCAAATAAACTTGGATGTTACCGAGGACAACGGTAGCGAAACCCTTCCCGCCATGACAAGAATTAGCCCTTCCCTAGCACAAACAATTAGGTCCCCTCTAATCCTTCGATAGCTCATTGACTGCATCTCCAAAGTAAGTAGGCGGTTGCGTTACCTTTGTCCTCGTAATCGCTTGAACAGCCTAGTACCGACACGCAAACCTCTCTCTATTGCCATTTTGTCCCCGAACAAGGGATGGTGGACAGGCCAGGACGCAATATTCTATGTGTGGTCGCACAAACGCTGAGAAGAGCTTGTAATGGTTATTAAGCCTTTACATTGTGTCTTTTCTGTCAACAGTTTTATCGCGACATCATTTGTACGGTTTGTTTGAATTAATGATTACAATATACTTCTTCGTGCCCCGCGTTCCGTCGTGCTGACGTTTCGCTGTACTGGTTCTGCGTGCTACGGTGCCGTCCAGTCTGCTTGCGAAACGGATAGTATATTCTGTATTACTATCAAACGTCTATTTCCATTGTGTTCGACGTGTGCCACAGGTATAACGCAACCTACGACTCGAAATCAACTGTGATTAGACTGTGAGTTGACTCTCTTTATCTTTTGCCCTTTACTAAGGAATTGAAATCTTCCTAGTATTTTCCGACCACTACATAAATTAGTGACCTCGCGTTAACTTTTTGTGAACACGTATTTTCTTTTATCTTAGTCATGTCTGACCAGCCCCCATGAGCTTTTACGGACAATTCCGTCGAACTCTTTCTTGCAACATTTGACATTTCTAATCCACTTGTATGGTTTATTCAAGTAGAATCTACTTCCGATTTCGTAAGATCACTTCACAGTCTTCCATGTTCTCCTACGTCGCCTCGCCCTTACCTCCCTTCATTGCATCAGAACTCATTGATAGCCTTGATCCTACGCATTTTGATGAGCCATATGGTAAACTTAAAACAGCTATCCTTAAACGTACCGCTGCGTCTGCTGAAGCTCGTCTTTAACAGTTACTTTCCGGCGTTGAGCTTAGAGATCGCACCCCATCTCAGCTTCTAAGATACATGCGTTCCCTAGTTGGTTCGTCGAAACACGACGACTCCATACTCCGCCAACTTTGGACGAAATGTCTTCCGGCAAACATCACAGCGATTTTCTCAGTTCTTAGCGACGATATTACTGGGAAAGCTCGCAGAAGCTGCGGACAACAAGCACGAATTTTTCTTTATGAATACTCTTAATATCGTAGCTGAATCCACCACAGCCAGCTTAGCTCACAGCACTACGCTTGCTTCAATCAACGATAGAATCTTCCGTCTAGAACGCAGTATGTCTGCTATTTGACATGAAAGCACTCCCGCCAGAAGAAGTCCACGTGGTCCGCGCCGCAGCACGTCACGCTCACTTCAGCTGTCGTACTGTTACTTACACCGTGGCTTCGTTAATGCAGCAAGTAACTGCCGCCCGAGATGCAAATATCCGAAATGAAGTCCGATTTCGCGACCGGGAAACGCCAAAGCCAGCCAGTAATTGCGACGGCTGTCGCTGGCCAAATCCGCAGTCGCCTTCTGTAGGTGTTTGACTCCACGATTAAACTTCAATTTGTGGTCAATACGGGCGCAGAAATCAGCCCGGCCTTTGAAAAATGGCGCTCCGCACCAAGCCGGACTTCCGTTACAAGCGGCTAAACAGACTAAGATGGCGACATACGAAAAGAAGCTGTTGCACCTAAGTCTTGGTGTATGAGACGAATTTCCTTTTATCTTTACCATCGCAGATGTCTAGAAACCGATAATTGGCATCGACTTCCTTAGCAACTTCGGCCTCGTTTTTGACCTAGGTTGCAGTAAGTTACGGGACGACAGCACTTCGCTCACTGTTCCTTGCCATCTCGCCCCAGCCACTTCTGTCTGACTTCGCGTATTCATGCCAGAGACCACGCTGTATTCATCATTGCTTCAACAATTCCCTTTTTGATCCGCTCTAATACCGAGGCCACCGACCCTAAACACGTGGTTCTTCAGTATGTCGCCACCACAGGTTCACCCGTGTCATCCAAACCGAGACGTCTTCCACCTAACAAGCTCCAAGCGGTTAAACGTGAATTCGAGCACATGATCAACCTCGGAATCATTCGCCCATCCAACAGTTGTTGGGCTTCCCCGCTTCATCTTGTACCCAAACAGTCCAGTGGTTGGCGTCCATGTGGTGGTTACCGGGCACTCAACGCCGAACAACCTCCTCGTGGTGCCAGCTGGGTGGTTCGGGTGTAACACGTTCCAGCAAATAGTTCGACGGCACTGTTCCAGGACGTGGTGGGTTTTCGCCCGGCAAGCGTTCTCCCTATAAAAAGCCACAAATGTCTGCTTATCAACACTGTGACGTGGCGGATGTGACTCGCCACAAAAAAAGTCACTGGCCCGTGGACATCCGGAAAATGGTATCCAACCCACGGACGTCAATCGCTTATTCCACATTCCTACCGATAACAAACAGTCAAAAATGCAGCGGCACATTCAAAAATACAAGTTACATTCATAGACAATTGCATGCATATATACACCCATGCACTTACATTCACTGT
This sequence comes from Dicrocoelium dendriticum, assembly GCA_944474145.2. Lineage (NCBI taxonomy): Eukaryota > Metazoa > Platyhelminthes > Trematoda > Plagiorchiida > Dicrocoeliidae > Dicrocoelium > Dicrocoelium dendriticum. The sequence goes on from OX104068.1 coordinate 44,739,141, forward strand.
TATGCCAAACATGTACTCTTTGTACATTTTGATCACACTATGTTAGCTAAACCTGATCATGCCTGTAAAGGTGTGCCTCGCATTGTCGAGAATAAAAGTTTATTTATTTATTTAGTTATTTAGTTATTCTCATATTCATGATTTTTCAGTCCGAGTGTATGGGAAATCCGTTTTTTCAAAGATTGACCTTGTGCGAGCGTACCATCAAATTTCAATGGCATCTGAGGACATGGCTAAAACGGCTGTTATCACATCTTTCTGTTTGTACGAGTTCATTCGTATGCCTTTTGGCCTTCGCAAAGAGGCACAGTCCTTTCAGTGCTTCACGGACCAGGTCCTTCGTGGTCCAGGCTTTGTTTTTGTTTACATCGGCGATGTCATAATAGCCATTGCCACTCCAGAAAAGCACTTGAATCAACTTCGACAACTATTCGGACGCTTCGATCATCACGGGATGGACATTGATCCCGATAAATGTCTACTTGTTCAATCTTGTGTCGATTGTTTGGTCACAAAATTGATAGTAAAGTCATTAGTACCATCTCTGAGAAAACCAAGGCAGTCATGGACTATCCACTGATTTTAACCGTTAAAAACCTGCGCCGATTCCTCGGCATGGTTATTTATTACGGAAGATTCCTTGACAACTGTGCTGCCATTCTTCAGCCTTTGACTGCTTTGAACGATGAACAATGATGAACAATGATTTCGGACGGGTAAAAGAGCAGCTGCTTGACATGTCCCGTAAAGAGGATAGCGTGGCAAAAAAGATAGCGACGGGATAATGGAGTCGTCAGTTCGGGCGCTTACCGATGTAACTGCATTTTCACAAGAAGGGTGTTTGAAATGAGATTGTACGCACACAAAGCAACAGGGGAGTGGTTATTGTTCACATCATAGGCGAGAAAAATAAAAACGATATCAAGGACAACGCTTACTTGCGTGCGATTATCTTCCGTCGACACTATACAGAAATCCAATTTCTTTAGTAGTGGCGTTTAGCAAATTTCGTGCAAGGCTTTTGGAGTGACCCGTTCTCGAGTATGGTTATGGCACTATCCCCTGTCTTATGTGCATCTGGTGGTCATGAGCTATAGCACGTAGTGCAAATGTGACAGGGTATCGTCAAGGCGTTTTTGAAAAGGGATAGGGTGGGTACATCAATTACATGTTCCGGGATGGCGTTCCAAGGCTGTGCCACTCGAAGGGAGAAATAGTTTCGCTGACATTCCAGGCGGCTGTACTGCTTGACTAGCTTAAATTGGTAACCTCTTAGCGAGGTGTTTTGACTGAGTATTAGAAGGGAATGGCATAGGTTGTTGGGGTCTCTCAGGATTAGGCACACAATTATGAGTTTGCCCCTTAGACGCCGATAACCTTCACTGTATATTTTGGGGGTCTTCAGCCTGAGTGGGTAGGGGTGACTGGTCAAACCTCTGACGCTCTCCGTTGCCCTACGTTGTGCAGTATCGAGCGCGGTGAGATGGTGCCTGAGCCAGGGTTGCCACGCTTGGATAGCATATTCCGCGTGCAACCTCGCGCACGCGCTAAGCATTTTTGGAGAGATCGAAGTGTCAAAGTTGCCGAAGGCTCTTCGAAGAAGGCCGAGGTTCTGGCTTGCTTTCTGACCTACCTTTTCAGTCTGCCTCGAATAACCGAGGTCATCTTGAACTATCACGCCTAGCTCGTACCCGTGAGAATCCCCTTGTAGAATTTGTGGTCCTAGGCGATATTTGTGCATACTCTTGCGCCGTATACTGAGAACTTTGCACTTGGTGACGTTGAAATGCAGCATGTTCTCTATGGACCACGTGTACGCTTTGTCCAGGTCCTCCTGTAAGACTGTGTGATCCTCCACTGCAGCTATGTTGCGCCATTCCTTTAGGTCACCAGCAAATAGCTAGCAGTTAGAAGATAGCACACTCGCGAGGTCATTCATGAGGACCAGGAACGGGCGGGGTCCAAGTACCGAGCCTTGAGGTACGCCGCACTGAACTACGGTGGATTCTGATGGGTCACTTTTGACCCAAACGTTCAGGTGACGTTGCACGGGAAAGTCTTCTTTCCAGCCCAGAACAGGATCGCGGATTCCATATTTCTGAAGTTTTAAATAAATAAATAAATACATAAATAGTTTAAGTGAGGTTCTTCGCAGTCAGTTTCCAAATCGCATAGTCGTCCACATGCCCGGAAAAGCACCATACTGCAGTTTCAGCCTGTTGGGCATCATCAGTAGTGCGCATCCATCAGATCCATCAGGATTCGAACCCATGACCACCAACGGATCGAACCGCCAGTCAGCAGCATATGCCACTGGGCCACGGGTGACAGCTTCGGACCGTCGTGCTTTACAAGCTAACTGCAATATAGCGCGTCTTATCCTCCACTGCCATGCAAGTTAGGACGTTGCAGAGGACAGGGTTGGCCTTGAAAGACACGACGTAAACTAAAAGTGGCATGGAAATAAAAAGTTTATTCTCGAATTTGTAGAGACACACCAAGCAAGACATGAGGAGAATGCGATGGTCTATGCGGTCGAATGCCTTTGAGAAATCCGAGTAGGCCGCGTCAACTCCTACACCAGCTTCCACCGATTCCGTCCAGTTGGCATGAGTAAGCAAGAGATTAGTTGTACATGAGTGCTTTTTGCAAAATCCATGCTGCTGCGGAAAGAGAAGTTTGTTGTTCTCCAGGTAACCATTAAAGCCTTAGCTACGACGGACTCCATAAACTTGGAGGTCACTGGAAGTAGTGTTATCGGGCAATTATTTGCTGGTTCAGCATGACAGCCACTTCTGTACATTGGCTTAAGGATGCTGTGCTTTCACCTGGTGGGGACGTGCATCTCGTTCATACGTCGTTTAGAGAAAATTGCTAATGGTCATGCCAAACTCATGGCAGCAACTTTCAACGCCTTCGGTCGAATGCCGTCCACACCCGGGGTGCGGGACTCGCGTGGACATCAGCCCCTTCAGTACAGCTGCGGAGGTAAACGATATGTGATTTAGACCTGATGTTGGCGTTATCTGCTTAGGCAGGGTGTGCGGTGATTGCTCGCTTCGGAAGGGACCGCCAAACTGTTGCCCAAGAATCCTGGCCGCCTCTTGTGCGTTTCGGGCTAACCCGCATGCTGTGTGTAGGGCATGAATACCGCGATCAGCACGGCGCAAATTGTTTACGTGTCTGTGTAGCAGTTTGGGAATGGCGCAAAACAGTTCCACTAGACCTTGTTGGTTCTTAGGTTTATCCTCCCGGACTAGGTTGACACAGTGGTTCCTGTGTATTGTGTAGACATCCCAGGTATGAGCGATCGGAAAGGCTTTATATTTACTTGAAGGTAAGCCAAAAATATTCATCATTAGGCCAGAAGCCGAAATAGCGTTTGTTGCCGTCAAGCAGAACTTGAGTCAGGTAACTTCCCTGAGCTAATTGGACACCGACGGGAAAGCTACTCTCGTTCTCAAGACTGATGTCTCACAATCCGCTATGGGTGTCGTACCATAACAATTAATGGGCAATGATATTCAGCCACTGTCTTTCTTTTCTCGGAAGCTACAACCAGCACAAACGAGATATAGTACTTTCGGTCGTGAATTACTCGCGATCAACTTGGCCGTGAAAAGCTTGCGTCGCGTCCTTGAAGAACGACATTTTGTAATTCTGACGGACCACACACTTTTGGCCTACGTTTTTCGTGCCGCTTCCGACCGCTATTCTCAGAGACACGACAACTGGATTGTCTTTCACAACTTTGTGTCGATATTCGCTACCTCGACGGTCCAAATAATGTTGTCGCTGGTGCACTTTCACGTGCTTACATACATCAACTGTTGTCCTCTCCAATGGATCTTCAGAAAATGTCTATTGCCCAGAATAACCACCTTGAACTCGCTCAGCTTCGATCGAATACCACAGTAAACTTATTGCAACTGCGAATTTTACACTTAGACGCAAGGGTTCACTGCGATGTCTCTACCGCTAGGCCAAAACCGTTTGTTCCACAGTCTTCTCGGCCAACCGTCCTCGACCATTTTCATGGACTATCGCATCCTAGCATTCGATCCATTGTGAAGTGCGGATTTTGGGCGGTTCTCTGAGCTGACTGATTATTGTGCAGACGTTTCGTTGCCTGACTAGGCAACATCATCAGTGCGGTTTCAGGGGCCTGGTTCGCAGTGCCTCGTAAGCGACTTCAATGTCCAAGTGCCTATTGATCGAGTCCTGCTTTGAATGCCAGGCTGCAATGAACTCACGTGCTTGCCGGCTTTTGGCCCTTCCGAGGATACTGGTATACTCTACGTCGAATTGATGATTCTCATCATCCATGTGCACTGACATCAGGGAGTTCTGGTCGTGGCGACGTATGGCTAGGCTGTGTTCGTGTAGCCTTGTGCCAAGCGTTCTCCCAGTCTGTCCCACGTAGTACTTGTCGCAGTTCCGACAGCAGATCTTATAAATCACACCAGTTTCTTCTTCTTTTCTAAGTTTATCTTTCACCTTGAAGAGTTTGTTGCGAATTGTTTCCGTTTGCTGGTGTGCAACTTTGACTCCAAAAGGCAATAAAAGCCTCGCTGCTATTTCAGAGATACCATTGATGTAGGGAAGTGTTGTTCTCTTTTCAGCTGGTACATTTGTCGAGGTGTGTTGAGTAACCTTTTGTGATGCGAGGCAGCGTAGAATGAAGCCTTTTGGGTACGAGTTCCGCTTGAACAGGCTGAAGAGGTAATCTTCCTCTGCCCGTCTCAGCTGGTGTGTGCTACGGTGGGTTTGTGCTCGTTTGAAAAGGGTTTGCACGCAGCTGCGTTTGTGGGCTGCCGGATGATTGCTGCCGTAGTTGAGGATCTGGTCCGTATGCGTAGATTTTCGGTAGACTGTTGTTTCCAATCGTTCAGCACCAGTCCGTCGTATGAGAACGTCTAAGAATGGTAACTGTTCGTTGTTCTCCTCCTCCCTGGTGAATTGGATGCCATCGAACACACTGTTGATTAGTTCGTGTGTTTCCTCCAATTTGGAACGTTTGAGGATGACGAAGGTGTCGTCTACGTACCGTACCCAAAGGTTTGGTCTCGCGATCGGAAGTGCTATTTGTTCCAGCGCCTGCATCACTGCCTCGGCTATTAGACCAGAGATCGGCGATCCCATTGGTGTGCCTCTTATCTGTTCGTAAATTTGGCCATTGAAAGTAAAATGTGTTGTTAGACAGAATTGCATTCACTCCATCATCTGTTTGGGTTCCGGTCCACTGTTTGTATCAGACGACGTGTGCTCCTCTAGCAGGCGCGTCATTGTTTGTTTCGCCAAGCCAATGTCGGTTGAAGTGAACAGGGCGGTAACATCGAAAGAGACCATCATTTCGTCTCGTTCAATGGTTGCGGTTTTAAGTTTCTCAAGGAACTGTTCCGCCGAGTTGATCGAGTGTTCCGATCGCGCGATTAAGTGTTTTAGCCTTCTCCAGAGCTCCTTTGCGAGCCTGTGAAGTTGATTACTGATCGTTTCAGCTGGCCTAGTATGCGCTCTGATATCCGCCAATGGGCTAACCACTGTGTCAGATGCCAGAGCAGCAAAGTACACAGACACACTATCTCTGCCCCGGAACATTCTCACTACCTTAAGAGCGTATCAGACATGTCCACCTAGACATATTCGGACCGCTTCCTCCGTCGAACAATTTCACTTTCATTTTGATTTGTGCTAACCGTTTTACTCGTTGGCCGTAGGTCATTCCTTTACGTGCCACATCTTCAGAATCAGTTGCCAGAGCATTTTTCGAACCATGGATTTCCTTTCCGGTGTACCATCTACGATCACTACAGATCGAGGATCTCAGTTTAGTTCCACTTTGTTGCGTGACTTGAATCGACTGTTGAGTTGTACCCACCTTCGGAAAACTGCTTATCATCAAGCTTCGATTGGCGTTGTCGAGCGTTTCCGTCGACATCTTAAAGCCGCCATCACAGCTAATTCACTTGCCCTACATTGGTCTGAACACATCCTAGCTGTCCTTCTAGGGATTCGTAACACGGTCGAAGGGGATATTGGATGCAACCCTGCCGAACTCGTCGTTGGCACCACTCTCAGACTTCCAGGTGAGGGGCTTTTTGATTCTCGAGTCATTGATGAGATGGATCCTGTGTCCTACGCCGAACGTCTTAAAATGTACTTCCGAACAATTCGACCTACGTCTACAAGCTTCACTGCCCACGAACCACGAATTCATCCGGACTTGCACACGTGTCCTTTTTTCATTCGCATTAATGCAGTTTGCAAGCCGTTGACACCCCTTATGAATGTCCTTTCGAAGCGTTGCCACGCAAACCTAAGTACTTCACACTGAAAAGGAAAGTATCGGAAGAAGCTGTGAGTATTGACCGTCTTCAACCTGCTTATGTTGAGCCTGCTGTTACTTTGACGGTTCCTAAGTTGTTACCCCCTGTTGATCAACCGACCGATTTTAATACTCCAGTACCTTCATACGCTCGTTTAACGAAGGATCCCAAACACACACGTTTAGGACGTTCTGTGTCTTTCCCCGCCAAACTAGCTGAGTTGGTTCCCTAAATAGCCATATCAAGCGTTACCTTACCAGTACATGCTCTACGGGAGAGTTATGTAATGGCTATTAGGCTTTCACATTTTGTCTTTCCTGTCATCAATTTCGTCGCAACATCTTTTGTACAGTTTGTTTGAATTAATGATTACAATATACTTCTTCGTGCCCCGAGTTCTGTCGTGCTGCTTTTTGGCTGTGCTTCTTCTGAGTGCGTACGGTGCCGTCCAGTCTGCTTACGAACCGGATAGTATATTCGGAATTACTATCGAACGTCTATTTCCACTGTGCTCGAGGTGTGCCACAGGTATAGCTCAACCTACGACTCGAACTCAACCGTGCTTAGACTGTGAATTGACTCTCTAACTTTTGCTTTTTATTAAGGGATTGAAACCTTCCTAGTATTTTTCGACCGTTACAGGCTTCACAGCTTCAGATGAAATAGAACCAACGGAAAATCGTTTGAGTGTTCCTTCTTGCGCAATTCGTTGAGCCAAGAAATGATAAGGTGCTAGGTCTCGATAGATCTAAAACGAAACACCCGAAACACCCTGAGTAACCAATTACTGCAAACGTTCCCAGCACTAGCATTCCCCGCGGTATAGGTTACGTGAAGTAACAATGAAGTAGAAAGTAAATGGGATATGGGGGAAGAAAAGTCCTTTAAATGAAGGATAATACCAAAGAGTGAAGAGAATGACAGATGAAGAACTAAACGTTTGAAGATGGATATGGTCAGGAGAGGGAAAAAGTTTCGTGCTGCCATCCAAGAGCGTCTAACTGACGCTCGAAACCCTTACTCGTGTAGCAGTCTGAAGATTCCCCAGTTTGCTTGCGTAAACTTCCAATTAAATTTATTTAATTCTACACCTAGGCAACCGGTGTGGTTTGTTGAACTGAGTGTTGAGATTTAATGCTTGTCTTGCTCACCGCCATTTTTGCTTGGCGCTCGTTTCGGTCGCAACTAGCGCCTGCCCTGTGTGCTGTGCATGCTTCGTCCCCCCAGCCAGCGAGTCAACGGTGTCGTTCCATTATAGCTAGGTACCGGAATGCTTTACTGCAACTTGATCTGTCGTTTCGAAATTCTCCGGACTCCCGGAACATACGAGTATCTAAAATTGTAGGTTCACTAACCAGGTGGTGTTTCCCGCTCAGGCGGTTGCATCTTGAGCGACTTCACACCTCTCGGTTCGGGTGCAGAAGGTTTGCGCACTTTCCTTGCCCTCTTTCGCCTATGTTTTTCTGGCCCGTGACTCGGCCTCCATTTGTGGTGGGTCAACAACGCCGTCCGAGGCAAATGAGTCAAATAGATCAACGTGTACTGGAGCGTCCGGTAAAATTAATGACTGATCAAGAGATGGGTTGTCTGCAGGGGTCAGTCCGCTACAGAGTCCTCTTTTGCGATACTCAAGTAAATCATGAGCAAGTCCACTTTAGAGTTGAGCGAGGCAAGCCCGTCTAACGCCTTCTCAACCAGTGTGAACCTGGATGCCAGTGCCTTAAATTCAGCACAGATGATAGCCGGGCACTTCGCTTTCTGAGTTCAGCAATCAGCACATCTAAACAGGACGTTTTCACTGGAGGATAGCATAGTGTACTGATTCTCTCAAGGGCCAGTGCAACTTTTGTGATACCAGCGGAAGCAAACATCGCACTGCATACCACATGAAAGGTGTATGCAAAACACGTGACTACGCACTTACTTTATTGCTCTTCTTTCTTTGTTTAGTGTAAGCGCAAAAATCGATTAGCACTTCGATGTACTGGGAGCTCTTCTCAATTACTGGAACACCAACCGGGACGCTAGTGGAGCTAAAGCTTATTTCGTCATTGACTCCTCTGTGCTGAACCTTTGAGGTTTCTAAATCCTTGGATGGTTTCTCGGCTTTTGATCACTAGACGTTAAACAGCTGCTCGCCGCTTGCACGCCATTAATCATTTGCAAAAGGCGCATTTACTTTGGCTTCTTGTATTTTGATTGTTTCAGTGGAACTGGTCTGGGTGCCCTTGGTTTTTTGATGGTTTTGCCTCTGTTTATCATAAAGTACCTTTCGTCACATGCTCGGAGGACACATTAACTTTGCTTCGCCCCTTGCGATTCGGCGAGTCCATTGCAATACATACGTAGGTACTTTGTATTACCGACTGGTGCTTTCGTCGACTGCCTACCTGGTCATCGTAAACCGGTTCACAACGTTTGCTTATTACATTTATTTGAGTTTCTAACTTCTGTCGATATGGTTGTGAACACAGTCCTAATTCTTCGTGTCCTTCCGACGACTGGTTGCTTATATATGGCAAAGCTAAATATCTCAAAACGATTACAGACTTGACCGGGAGCCTGCAATGCGGTATTTGTTAATATTAGCTCCTAGTGGACGGTACTGGTTTGCGTCCGATGCAGTATGCGCTTATGGCTAGTAGCGAGGGCATACCTCACAGTTGTGTTGTCTGCTGTCTGCCTAGCACAGCTTTATATGTCAGTAACTAGCATTTCAATGTCTCTAGAAAGCCTGATGCCTGCCGTGTTTGCTGGACGGGAAATTCGGTACCTTTGTTTAGTTTCTGGACTGGTTAGTTCTCCGTCAGGAGACAGTGGAAGATACGATTTTCGGATCCAGTGTCTGTTTGCACACAGTGTACTGTCAATAAACAACTTACTAGCAACACTGTTGGCAACCAACCCTCAGATACGGTGTTTGATTCGTCTGTTAGTTATGGAGACAATCAGGCTTCTGCTCTTGTCGGACTGAACGGAAAGGATGTTAAAAGTGGCAAAACCCAAGGCGAATGTACCATGTCCGTCAGATGCCGTATCCCCATTCCACTCCATTTCTACTTCAGCTGTGTCATCCAAGGTTGCGCCGTTTACGACGTTGGAGTCTAAAATATTGGACGCTAATGGGACCCCGCCAACGTTAACAGAGCGTTTGCTAAGTACTCCGCATTGCTCAAACTCGTATACTAATTGCAGTGTTCTTTTCTGTATCGCCACTAACTCATGCTGCTATTCTAAAAGAGCATATGCTAGATTATCTTCATTTGTTTAAGGTATGCTTTAACAAAATTTACTGCTGGGCTTTTCCAGCGTCACTGTGCGAAAACGCATTCGACTACGTAGCTTGCCGACTGAGAAGGCTGTTGCTCCTTGCTCTGTCCGCTGCAGAGGTACGCCAAGCTCTTCGACTTTTCTCCTTTAAGCTCGAAGGCACTGGTGTCATGCTGCACGTAGATCTCGCTTTGACGGAGACGTTAAAACTGCGGGTGGCTGTGCGATATTGATGCCCGTCGTAAAGCAGCAGAAGAGATCACTTCGGTGGTTTTCGGATGGTGAGCCGGCGGTGCACTTCTTCCCTTCCAAAACCGGTTCCAATAGCGCACGATCTCAGGCTCAGAATTCCATGTGTATACAGGTGACCTTTAATAATTCGCGTATCCTGCAAAACAATCTCTGCCAACTCGACGCCTTGGTTGGCAACTGCGGTGAAAATGTTCTTGCATTCACTGATACACGGTTGTCCACCGAGGTCATGCAGGCTGAAAGGTGTTTATCGGACTACGCACCAGTTTGGTGTGTGCTCCCTGGCAATTGGGATGGACCTTACCGTGGTGCGATAGTTTGCGCGGTTCAGAGATCTATTGAGCTATGCTGGGTGGTGCTTTTGCACCTGACAGTACCCTACCCAAGCAATACAATGAATGGCTCTTCAAATAGTTTCCTGAAACCCTGGCCAACGCGGTGGATAATCCACGGTGCTCTATTTGCTGCATCGAGCAGGGTGGGTTGGGGTTGGGATGTTAGTGCTCAAACCTATCCATCTTGTTCCTCCTCTTACGCATTTTCATGCTTACCGTCCCGTTCCAGCTTCAGTTTTATCCCCCAGTTTTCAAACCCAAATCCTTAGTCCTCGTTTATCTTATTTTGATAGGCTTTTAATTTCAACTCACGTGCAAGTGTAGCGTCATTCCCGCCCTGTCGACAAGCTCAAATGCAATTAAGCGGCCTAACCAAATTCATTGAGTTCCATTTAAAGCCATCGAACATCCCTCAGATCAGCATGCCTTAATGTGCGCACATTGGTACAGATCGGTCCACAAACAGCACCAGCCCGAACATGAGAGGCCCTCTCAATCGCTAACTGCCGCTTATCGGAGACCCGCTCGCAAGGCTCGAGCTCCGTGTTCACTTTGCGATCCCCTCAGGTGACGCCAGCAGCACTTTCTCATTGCGCGTAAACGGTGAGGATGCAGCTTCGAGCACCTGTGCAGCCGGTGTTTGCATCGTTCGGTATGCCCCGACTGAAGCTGCTATGGTTGCTTGGATTCCAATCAGTAACCGGACGTGTACGGACCGACTGGCCCCCTCGTTCGAAGCTTCGAAGTCGCACGGGATTAACAGGTGTCCACAATTCATCATCGCTGTCTATGCACCCACAAACGCTAGCGAGAATTCGGTAAAAGACGACTTATGTCGCTAAATGAACGAGCTCCTTAGCCACAGAAGAAGCTCGGACACACTTGTGCTGCCGGGGATCTGAAGGCCTGTTGGAAAATTATCCACTGATGAACCGCATCCAAGCGGTCAACACAGTGTAGGCTAACGTAATGATAACGGTGAGCGGTTACTTCATTTGGGTGAAGATGCTGGCTTATTTATTCGAGCACTAATTTCCGACACAGCACCCGCCGGAGGGTGACTTAGCGCCCACCAGCCCCGAACCAGCTATAGACGCAAATCAATCACCTTGCGTTGAGTTACCGGCAGAGAGGCTGCGTCCAGAGCTGTCGCTCGATTTGGTGCACATGTGTAGACATCTACCATGCACTTGTATGTGCTGACCTGCGGATGCACTTTGGCGGACGCCCTCGACGACGTTGTGAGCGCTTTGACACCAGCCAACTGGCAAAACCAGCTGTTCTGAATACCTATCAAAGTACGCTGTCATGCGAGTTGAATAACCGCTCACTAGATGCAACTGAAGGGCACTGGTCTCATATCCACCAGTCCTTACTAGCAGCAGGAAGATCCTCATGTGGTAAGTCTAACGGTCAACATGGGCATTGGGTCCCTTCGAAGTTTCTGGAACTTATCCACGCTTGCTGGTATATTCCGGCTAGAAGCGAACACAATGAAACACGTAAATATGTTCGGGCGAAACTTCGTGCTAGCCTGAAGAGAAACGGCGGATCCAGGTGGTCTCATCGTGCATCAGGGATGAAAATGGCCGCCGCCCTTGGTAACTACCGTAAGTTATTCAGGCTGCCACGGGAAACGGGCAACAGAAGACCTGGGTTTAGTGTACCTATACGTGACGAGAATGGATATCCTATCCACAACTGTTCAAAATGCATGGAAGGTTGGGCTGACCACTTTGAAAAGCAATTTAATCGTTCTGGATTGTTAGATTTCTAGACGGCCACTGATCGCCCTGCTCCTTGGGCTGTCCATCTGGAGCCACCCCCTCTCAGAAGTCGAACGTGAGATCGCACGGTTGAAGTGAAATAAATAAATAAATAAATAAATCTTTTATTCTCAACAAGGTGAGGCACGCCTTTACAGGCATGATCATTTTGACATAACGATGCATGATCAAGAATGTGCAAAAATCCGATATGTTTGCCATGGTAGTTTGTGTTTGTGTAGGGGGCGTGTATGTGTCATTGTGTGTGTATGTGTATGTAGCTGTGTATTTTATGCTTGTAGTTGTGCTGCTCCAATCTTCAATGTTTGATATCGTCAGCAATATGCGAGTAGGAGATTGGTGTCCGTGGGTTGGATGGAATTGTCCGGATATCCACGGGGCAGTGACTTTATTTTGTGGCGAGTCACGACCGCCACGTCGCAGTGTTGTTAAGCAGACGTTTGTGGCTTTTTATAGGGAGAACGCTTGCCAGGCGAAGCCCACCACGTCCTGGAACACTGCCGCCGAACTATTTGCTGGAACGGGTTAAACCCGAACCACCCAGCTGACACCACGAGGAGGTTGTTCGGCTAGCCAGCCAGATAATCTACCTCCAGCTCTCTCCAACTTCGGGGGACCTGTTCTTGTGGAGGACGTATACGAGTTACTATTGAAACGGTGGGAGAAGGACAGTGTCCCAACCGACTGGAGCCGCTCCGTCATAGTCCCAATGTTCAAGGGAGGTGTACGATCAGAATGCGACAAACAGAGGCATCAGTCTGATCTCCATCGCCTACACATTGCTTGTCTCTGTCATCCTTCACAGATAGGATGCCATTTGTGAAAGCCATGTTGGTGAAGACTAAGTCGGAGTTCGTCGAGGACGAGGCCGCATGGACCACATCCTCACTTTGCCACAGTTGTTGTGGCAAAGTCACCCATATTGGCGGCCCAACGTTGTCGTGTTCCTCCGCTTCAAAGATGAGTTCGAATCGGTGGCTAAATATGCACCTTGGGACCGTCTACTAAGGAAAGGTGTATTTGCGAAATATGCAATAATTACCTGAGCATTATACGCGCGTAGCTGGGCCAGAGATAAGGTTTAGGGTCAGCCGTCGTCGTCTTTTAATATCTCCAGTGGTTTGCGCCCAGGATGCCAGCACTCACCTTTCCTCTTCAACTTACCTATTGACAAAGACATGGAAATCTCGTTAACAGGAAACAAATTGGAAGGTGTGGAGCTGCTCCCAGTTAAACGACTTCTTGACTTGGAATATTCAGGCGATATTTCCGTAATCTGTGACAGCTCCCAGATGTGCCAAACGACGCTGGATGGACTAGCACTGAAGGTCAGCCGTTTCGGGCTTTGCTTTGCACCAGGGAAGTGCAAAGAGTCACTGTAACATTGGCCGGGACCGCCTGTTTTGCCGAACATTGTTTGGGAGCAGCTAGAATTCGCTCAGAAAAGCAACGACCTGGGAAGTTGTATCAGTGCCCGTGGTATTGAAGATGAGGTAACGAACCGTAGGGAAAAAGCTCGAGACACTTTTGCCAACCTTCGCCACTTATGGAGCCGTTGCGACAGCACGCTTGCTCTGAGGATTAGAGGGTACAGTGCAGCGACATGCTCTACCCCGCTGTACCATAGTGCAACCTGGCCACTTGGATCAGCGGACTTAAAGAGGTTAGTTACCTTGGACCACAGGTGCCTTCGCAATTTAGCTCACATCTGGTGGGAACACCGCGTGAGCAACAAACGTGTTCGACGCTTTGTTTGCGGCACAGGAAAAGAAAATGAACCGCACAGCACCGTTATTTCCTGCACCAGGCCTCGATGGCACGGCCACGTGTTACGCATGCCAGCCCACCGACTCCCGCGACCTGCGATGTTTGCGCACCGGGGATGTAAGTGGAAGACGAGTAGGGGTGGCCAAGCGATAGCTTGGTCACGATGAAGCAAGGCCCTCAGTTCTGAGCTGGCCTCGGTTGGTGTGTCTGGGCTCCCTGGTTGGGGTCTGAAATACAATGAACACGTTTGGTTGGATACATTTGCTGATATGGCCAGGAGCCGACAACAGTGTCTTTGGTGACGTGAGTTTATTTGTCCCACCCCATTCCTCTTATCCTCCTCTCCAATCACGGTCTCATTATTAGAAAAATTACTTTTTTGCTGCATAGTAGACGGCAGATAGCTTACCGGAACAATGCCCACCTATTACCGTCAGCGTAGCTGGCCAGCACCCGTTGCAATTTATTCACTTTTTCTTTTAGGTATTGCATCACAATACCTGAGGCGTTTCTCACCGCCAGCTAACGTGTATAATGGTGATAATGGTAGTGTGACTGCACTTTGGATATTCGCGCATGTGGCGTTGCGTTTGTACGTCAACTTAGCCCTTACCATATTGACGACCCATACATTGAGTGCTCGCAGCTCCTTTTTATATTTCGTCCGCGCAACTGAAAGTTGTGTTGATCGATAGAAGCCCGATAGGATTGAGGTTGGTCTAGTTGATGTCATCCGTAAATATTCGACGAATAGGTGTTTAGTGATGAGGAGGTTTGTTCGCCCCACCTGAACTGCCACAATTGCTCCTGTGATGTTGTTCCCATTTGTTTTGCTACGGAGTTCCCTAGCTAGTCTTGCATTCTCCCCTGCATCAGTTCGTTGAGTTGCCCACTGAATTTATGATGGGACAAGACCCGTCGCTTGTGGGTCTTTGCTAATAAATCCCCTGACTGCTTCATGGACGTGGTATACAACTTAGGTGCTGAAGTACCGGGGGCTCTTGTTCGCTTACCTGTGTATGTAACAGGACGGTCGTTAGGCGGAAGCCAGTAGCGTACTTGGAACTTGACCTGACCTCTTGGTGCTAGCGACCACGCTCTACAGTAGCTTATTCGCGGGTATGGCGAATAATCGTCCCCACGGGGTCCGTATATATGACGCCCCAAACAGGGAGCTTTGTTTTCACTTGAGGCCAAATTAGAAGTAAAGGCATGCATGCTTACAGGCTATAGGGTGTAGGCACTGATAACAAACTGAAGCCTAATGGCCACACGGGACTGCAAAGCTTTGAACGAGTCTGCCAGTAGGACCGCACACATCTGTCTACGGATTGATATGCAACACAGCATGCCACATGCTATCCACCTAAGGTGATCCATTGCGCTTGTCGTCCGCAGCACTGCAGGTACGTGCATGGCATATGTACACCTGGCTTTTACACCGACAGAAGACATGCCCCACCCGGATTCCTGTCTCGGCATGCGTTATACACTTCTTTTCACGGGATACGAACCATTTCTCAATGAGTCACGCATGGGTTACGAGCGAGTTACACGCTCACCCGCAACGTCGCGAATATATGTGATTGGCTTGAACGTCATAAAACCTTGCTGCATGGTGCTTCTGTACAACGCTTAGCCTAATCCGTCAACCATAGGTTATCATGTGACACTATACTATGTCTTGCTGATACTTTGTAATTGCTGCACATTGGTGACCACCATCATCTTCCATACACCATTGCAGTAATCCTGCCTCAACTTTATGCAGTTTACCTCTGGTGCTGATAACTACATCTCCCGCCTGTCCACAAACTTGCGGATAGCAGCAATGTTGTGTGGCAGAAATGGAAACCACCTCATTTCGGAACGCAACTGCAGGTGAGATCGTCTGCTCATAAGGTCCGTACTTACGGTCTATTTTCTTCCATGTTGCACCCGTCCATATGCACCCTAGACACAGATTGCGAGTCGGCACGGCCATGCTAGATGGTCAGGTGTTCCTCACCGAAACCAACGGCTTTTTATTTCCAGCTACTCATTTCCTGCACACCTATATTAGGTAAGGTCCACGCAGACTGCCCGGATGTACAAAACCCGGGGAACCTCTTGAATCTGTAAGCCAACCTTGCGTTACATCTATGCACATTGCTTTCCGGTGTGTTTGTGACACAATTTCTAATACCCCCTTCCTCAGGGCTTGCGCGTTGTGGGTCAAGAGCGCAGAAACCGCGCCACATAATGCCTTGAATATTTGGAATGGGTAGAAACCTCCACCTGGAGTTTCATGACATTTTTCCCTTGCTTTACCGTCTTGCAGTGTTAATGCCATATTCCAGTGATTATGCAGCGATATGGATGTCAAACATTTGCCTACGATGACCCGAAAAATGAAAATATGTTTGACCCGCGTAAAACTTGGACCAATGACTGTTAAAACCCATTTAACGCATGCTTCTTGAATTATTACTTTAGCCCATGTCCATGGCTTCTCTCGTAGCGATAATATCGTTCGCTATGGGATATATATGAACCTAATCAATACTCCTGGTGGAGGCACTCCGTGTCTATAGTTCATACTTTGCCAGTGGCCATTTTGATGCCACTGGTTTAGGACCTACATATGCCAGTCAGGAAGGCATGTGGAGCCAGCAACTGTTACTTCCATAGGAGCGATGCTGATGCAGCCGCGAAGGCCTTATATGAGCACATTAAACAACGTTCACGGAGGCGCCCAAAGTTCGAACTATTTTTCATCAGCGGCGGTAAGCATGACACAGCTGTGCCGCGAACTTGGGCTCAATAACCGCGGGTCGCGAACATCTGTAGGGTTAACAATATCCGTTATGCTAGTCGCCATTAAGAACAAATAATATGGAACAACTCTAGGATAACTACAAATACGTCTTGAGGACGATTGGAGCCAATATTTGTAGTTTACCTCGTGGCAATATTGATGTCAGTGTCTTGGGACATATATGGACTAAGTAACACCATTCATGAAGGCTCGTACAGCCACCGGCAATATTGATGTACCTCAGTTGGACCTACATAGGCTTGCGCTGGTGAGGACAACATGAATACCGGTTGAGATGCGAGCATGCCACCCCGGTTATGGGACCTATAGTACTTCTCCGTGCATCGGTCATGCGGGCGAGGCAACCAAGAGAGTCTCCTTGAGTGCCTACAGTAATGCCACATTTGTGGCAGTTATATAGGATTACGGAGCACCCATCACGTTGGCATGAGTGGCCAACTACATAGCATCAGGTCTCCCGCTACTTGCGACATGTAGCCTCCCCGTATTTCATTCACTCGTGCTCCAGTAAATGACCATATGGAAAATTTTAAGTGTGCGCGGACCTACTTCAGTGTATTACAAAGTACCATGTCTACAGCGCTTCTTGCTCAACTTCTTGCCCGCATGCTACACGCTGTGATTTGTCTACCGCACCGTAGTGCCACCCGTGTTTACAAGTGTGTGTGGTGCTGCTCCAATCAATTACTGTTCGGTTTAACCATGTTCGCCCATCCTTCCGTACGTTCCAGCCCACTCCGCATTTAGCATAGCCTGTACTCAGGTATCACAACTGCCCGCCATGACGTTCTCATGGCACTGGTTAGTTTGCATTGTTAACTGCCTCCGCTTTCCAATTAGTTTGTGAACGATTCGACGGCCCTTTTCAGGGCCACACTATGTCCTATAGCTTTGTGGTGCATCCTTACAAGGAAGTAGTGCTCGCTCAAATGCTTGCATGCGCCGCTCCACTTGGCCGCTAGTTCAGAGGATGGGTCCGTAATGGTAGAAAACAGTCTCTAACGCTTTGTTACACTCGCAATTCTTAAGCATGGCCTTTCTATTCCGTGACCGAAAACCACCAAATATTTTTCAGCATGGTCACTTTGCGGGTTATGAATCCTTTGAACACTCCGACCTCAAAAGGCAGTAGTCGCATATGGTTCGAATATCTGTTCTTGCATCCAACAAAAACAGTCCCAATAATACACAACTCTCGATTTGCTGTGGACGTTGTTAGTCATGCGCAACCCTTGCAATTCCCATTCATTCAGCATCGCCAAAGCGATAGCAATAACTGCCCGCCTGGTCTCATCGGTAAGTTGCCCGCTGTGTTGCAAGCGCTTCCATTTCGCATAACAATAATTGACCACACTACGCTCAGGTATGTACTACTACACCAAGCAAGGCTATATGGAGCACAGGCTCCGTTAAACAATGAGCGTACATTATCCTACAAATTATTAAGCATCAAAGTATTCCGTGTTCTTCCATTGTGACACCTTGAGCAGATTTCCGCTTACATAATATAAATGTTTACTTACCTAACTTTTGAAAATGGTTCAGGGCATGTTACCCATCCGAAGTCAATACACATAGCTACATTGCAGTAGGCAATTGCATGTGGCAACAATTTTGCCGACGGCCTATTACATTATGCAGCACAATGATTACCGGTGCTGACATTCAACGAAAGGAAGGTGTAACCCTACCTACGGAATGCCTGCATTTACCGATCGATGAATGTGTTAGCACATTTAACAATATAAGTCACACTTACAAACCTCCATATACATCCCATTAATAACAATGACGGCTAAACATATAGACATGTGTTGGCATGGTTTTCATATATATATATATATATATATATATATCAAGTAGTGGTTTTGCAATTTTGTCCCAATGCTTTTCTCCTATTAATGTCTACCAGTACTCTCTTCTATAAATTTGCACAAGTTGTTTAAGCCAATAGTAGTTAATTTCGATAGCATTTTCGTGTTTGTGGCATTTCCGTAAAATACACGTTCTGACCTCGTGAACTTATCGCGCATTCGTGCTTAATCATATATTATACGCTTATTTAGTGAAGAGTTATGTATCCGTATCTGTATGCATTATACTATTCATTTCATTACATCTTACGGTTTCAAGTGCTTGGCTGATGCTTGGTATCCCCGGTGTGGCTGTGCTTGATGAGCATGTCGACAAGGTGTCTACCTGTTTAATACCCACTACCTCGTCCATACTGGTTCCAGGAGACGGTTGATCGTTATTAGTGGGGACGGGATGCACGATCCTTGTGGCAGTGTTGGGCACAAAAGTGGCTCCCTGCATTCAGTGTGGAGCTGACTACGGTCTAGCCACCGCATTGTGTGCACTTGATCCCCAAATACAGTATGCTCGTGTTTGCATTTGAAGAAGTGTAAGCCGGCTCCGTTGATGAAACGTGGCGCCCATCCACATGCATCCCGGTGTTATTCCTTCGTGTTTACACTGGATATGGATGTTAGGAAGGAGCTGTGGGTGGTGCAATGCAAGCCACGCATTGTTCCTTTATGGGCACAGGCGTCTTGTGGCTAGCCACAGTGACAGGCAAATCCGGAACCGGATGTCGCCAACCATATTTATATATATATATCGGACTTTTGTCTTAGAGCATGTATATTTGTATATATCGCTTTGTGCCAATTTTACTCATTTCTATTATCATATAAAATATAGTATAAACAAAGAACTATACGAATATATATATGTAAGTTTGGACGATATATATCCATACTATCGGAGATACCTGGTATTTATTTTTCAAATGCAGTATCACACCTTTAAATATACCCTTACGTTTATGTTTTAGATATCGTGCCATTTCTATTTATCATTAAGTTCTCAACACCTCTGCGCATTATACCTACTGGGTGGCGGGCAAATACATTAATTGAATTTAATTGCGCGTCAATAGGTTGCAGTGTACAACTGTACACTTCTTATGAGTTCATATTGCCCTTGTCACTTTTTAGCAGCCAATTTATGCCAAGGATTATGTGGTTCTGTGTAATTCTTATATGGACTTTATAAGTTCCCTCATTTAATTGCATATTTCAAAGATATATGACTTCTACACCGCTTTCACCGGTTAACATGCAACAACACCACCATTTCCGTTTTAGTTTTCTGCAGGATTTCATTTGTTTCACGTTGCGAATGCAGTGATTTTCCGTTGCGGCGAATGATATTCTATAATATTTCATCACGATCCTACAATCACAACACACCAGGTGGTGTATGCCTGAATTTTATATTTCTGACAACGTTTCAGCACATTTTGGTTCGTAGGACACTAGAAATAGGCTTAGATATATTAGAGGAATAACATATTTACGGTTTACCAAGCCCCAGAAATATCAGTACTGCGCTGCAGTTATGTAATATATTCCGAAAGGCAGATTCGAGCAACGGACGAGAAGTCCCGGCTACAAACGAACGACCTGTGAGAATAAGCGACCCAGTGACTAACACAGTAGGGCGTACGAAACGGCAATCATGCAAGACGACGATGCTCTAATGATTCGACCACGAGAACAAGCAAGCTGGACTGCGACAGATGTATTCAACAGCGTGGCACGCGAAGCGCGTGGTACACGTTAAGCAAGTATATAAACAGCGAGCGTCCAATGAGTGACACATAAATGGTGTCACTCATCGGCCGCCCATTTTGCGGTTGATAAGTCACCCTTGGGGTGCGCGTCGAACATCCAACGGCCGTTCATCGGACAATGGCGGGGAAATGATTATGCAAACTTTTGGTACACATTCGTACAATATTAGTTGTTATTTTATTGATGACCCTACGGCCATTCTTACCTACATCCGGCTCATCACTTATGTCCCCTTTGCGTTCTGACAATAACGTAGTTCTCATCGCTTCATCCGTTTTTCGTTCCGTTGTAGTCTTTCTGGAATACAACCCGTTGTGTCCGATCATCTGTTTTTCTGGTATCCACACTAGAGCAAGAACACGCTCAGACTAGTATGGAGAATCCTCCAAATAGGTTACCCCGATTGGTACGCGCGAATTTTCAACCTTTTTGAGCATTTCGTTTCCGGTGTGTTCGTCTGCACTTGTCTTTTTCCTAATCCAGCCTGGATTATTTCCCTTCTATTTGATTGTAAACTTCACTGGAATTACTCATATGCCAGGTCTAATGCCGAAGTAAAACCGGAGTAGGGAGGTAGCACGAATTAACTCCCTTTGACTATTCCGGCTTTTATGATACACAAGCACAGCTTCCAGTACGTCATTAATGAGATAGATAGAGAAAAGAGGGATCCCTGCCCATCAAACCAAATACAACCAACTCGTCCCGCGCCTTCGCAATAAACAATGACGCTAATTGCAGATGTACTGCTTCATCCACCGAACGGCGGCAAACACGAAGCAATGAAGCAATTGCGCCTCAATGGGTCGCAACCCTGCGCTCATGCTCGATTAGAGCAACACAACAATAGCACTAAGGTATGCGATCGTAAGCCGTCAGTCTTGCACCGCGACGTTCGGCAGATAGCTGGCCATTTGCACATGTGTGAAGCAGCCTTAGAAGGACTGTGCTTCTCCCGCGTACCTGATCCTCTTGCTTGAATGCTCATAACGTACCCAGATAGCTCGGTCAGAGAGCTGGCCATAACCGCAGGCGCAGCACTTGAGAGAATCTCTCAGCATACGTAGACCTCCGTTAACATTTCCGTCATATTAGCTGATAAAAACGTGAGTCCAAAGCTTTCACGCAAGCAGATCTAAGAGACGGGGAGACAGCCGCGCTTTGCCGTGAACTAACGATAATACAGTTAGAAAGCCAAGGCTTACTAAGACTGAAAGCCGACGACGAGATAGCTGCCATGCGTCACGGCGCTTAGCAGTCTCGACCTTTACCGTACAGAACCAGGACACCCAGCAGACGCAGTCCATCACCCCTAGCATCCGAGCCCGAAAAGCCAATTTCATGCCTAAACGCTGCTAGCATCATCGTGAGTATGGTGCCATTTCGGATGGTGGGTTTTCAGTTTTGTCCTAATGCCTTTCTTTCTTACATAACTGTCTAGTGAGCCATGAGCGAGGCCACTCGGGACCACTACAGAAGCGATGACGGGTCCTGCAGAGAAGTATTCAGAACCGACGCAGCGTTTGTAGGCACGCTGCATTCGATTTACTAACCACGTGTTTGCATGCTAATTCTCTTTATTTCAGATGGTAAGTTTTCGATTTTGCCTAAATACTTTTCTTTTTCATATAAATGTCTACCTGTACTCTATTCCATTAAATTGCACACCGCGCTTAAGTCAATTGTAGTCGAGTTCCGTATCAATTTTGTGTTCGGGGCTTTCCGTAAAGTATACTTTCTGACCTCGTGAACTTATCTAGGATTCGTTTGGAAGCAACTTATTTCATATGTTCATTAACTTAAGGTTTATGTCACCGTTTCCTTATGCGTTAATCGAGTTATTTTCTTCGCCACTCTCTCTCTTACTGATTGGCTGTCGTTTGATTTCCCCGGTGTGGCTGCGCTTGATGTGTACGTTGACCAGGTGCCTACCTGTCTATTACCCATTACTTCGTCCATACTGCCTCCAGGAGACTTTTGGTCGTTGCTGGAGAGGACGGGGTGCACGGTCCGTGCGGCCGTGTTAGGCTCGAAGAGTGGTTCCGTGCACTCAGTATGAAGTGGACTACGGTCCAGCCACCGCCTTGGGTGCACTTGCTTCCCAAATACAGCGTGCTTGTGTTTGCTGTGAAGGAGTGTAGGCCGGCTCCGTTGACGATAAGTGGTTCCCATCCACCTGCCTCCCGGGGTTATTCCTTTGGGTATACACTGGATATGTGGTGTGTGGTTGGAGCTGCGGTTGGTGCAGCGCAAGCCACCCGTAGTCCCTCTGTAGGCGCAGGCGTTCTGTGGCTGGCCACAGTGACAGGCAAATCCAAAACCGGATGCTGCCAACCATGGTGACACTGCTGGACGTTGCTCTTTATCTTGCACAAAGCGTGATGTGTAGTGTACCTTTTACCTTTTGTTACACCAACTTCCGGTCAGCTGATAATATCAACAAATGCACAGGCTATTCTTTCAAACACCTCATACATTTATATATCAACTAACATACCTTTTTGAGTCGCCGGCTGACTCCAGACCACCTCGTGTACAACAGCTGGGATCCCCAAATATTCAACCATGGGAATACACGTTTTCATTCCCATTGGGCATCCAAGAATGACGGGGTATTAATCCAGACACTCCGCAACCTAAATAGCGTTACCACAAAACTTGTTGACCAAAAGAAGATAAGTGGATCCAATAGGTGTATTGGCATAAGGAAAATAATTCTCCGGAATTTGCATGCGGCCCGCGCTTCCGGCAATGAGAAAACAGGCAGTGTGTTGTACGTTTTGGATGGGCGCTCCCGCAGCGCTCTCCTTATTGACATAGGAGCCGAAGTGAGCGGTTTCCCTGCCAAGACACAGGGGGAGCAGTTGAAGCCCACGTACATCTACGGACAGCCAACGGTTCACAGATAGCTTCATACGGGTAGCGCATGAGGAACCTAGGTTTGAAGCGTAGAGGCATTCAGTGAGTTTTCACGATTGCGCCCTTACCGTCTGCAATTATTGGCATAGCATTTCATCGCCTTTTCGAATTGCTTATCGGAACGGGTCGCCACAGAATTTTGGATAACCATACAAAACTAGGTGTTGATGACGTCCTTTCAGATACCCCGATAATCAGCCCTGTAGTTAGGATCGCAGACGCACGGTCCGACTAAATGATCCTCCTCTCGGGATACTCGCGCCTAGTTCGGCCGACTGCAGAGCTTCCATCAGACAGGACAGAGGTCGCTCGCCACATAGTCACGCGCGGTCAACCAGTTAGCGGACGACCAAGACGGCTTGCCCCGGACATACTACGTAAAGCACGAACTGAATTCGACCAAATGGTTTAGCTCGGCATCGTCGGATCGACCAACAGCTTATAGGCGTCGTCCCTCCACATGGTACCGAAGAAGGTACTGGGGGACTGGCTTCCTTGCGGCGACGGTCGAAACTTAAATACGGTCACCACGCCCGATCGCTACCCTGTCCCACACATAGCGGAGCTCACTGCCAGTCTGGCGGGGAAAAATACCTTCAGTAAAAGCGACTCGGTACGCGCATACAACCAAATGCTGGTAGCCGAGGCGGACATAGATAAAACTGCCCTGACAACCATTTATAAATAAATAAATATTTTATTCTCGACTACGCAAGGCACGCCCATGGAGGCGTGATCAGATATGTACAACTGTACAGACATTTTATGACAACTGTAACAGTGACAGTAGAAAATTGTTCATATGTCCATAATTAACACTGTACAATGGTACCAATGCGAAATAATAATTTGGTTGTCGTGGAAGAAGGACCTCGGCTAATAATAGATTGAGGACCCTGAATGATCCACGGGAAGATGATTAAAGAGCCCGCTTAAGAGAAATAGGACAATACAATGAGTTCGTGTACATGTACCGCAAAGGTCAATGGTGCTATCGTAAAAGGCAAAAAGGCGACAGTATATGCAGATGTAGAAGTTCCAGTGTAATGAACCTATCTAGAATGGTGACGCTATTAGACCTGTCAATAAGAAGATATGGGCTGCGCCTATTCGCTGGCGAGTCACATTCGCCACGTTGCAGTGTTGTTAAACGGACATTGGTGGATTTTATAGGGAGAACGCTTGCCAGGCGAAATCCCACCACTTTCTGAAACACTGCCGCCAATCCATTAAATGGCAAGTTGCAACGGGCTATGTTTCTAGTTGAACGTTTGTTTGCTCGGTTATTCGCAGTCAGGTTGCGTCTTATTTTTTGCCGGCTGATGCGATAGCCGGGTGCCTATTGCGGTCCTGAGTCCTGTCCTGTGCTAGATTGGTAGGTCGGGAACTAAACATTCATTTAAAATATGATGTGTTTATCCTCTGCAGAACCACTTGAAGTCTCCGAGTAATACGCATTAAAGTATGTTTAGTTGTTGTTGAAGGCTTGAAGGATAGAATATGGTTCTAAAGAAAGAATCGTAGATCCCCCGGCGTATGTAGTAAAATTGTTTAGAAGTATAGGAAACCACGGCCAATTGAGCGGTCAATGCGGATTGAAGAGCTGATAATGACCAACTGCTCTGGCTTGGTGTCGCAGGAGAATGTGCCTTCCGAAGTCAAAAGTGATTCTCCAGGCAAGAGTAATGTGAAGGAGATAGCGTTAGGTGAACTGAACCCAAAGGTTCAAATCTCGGAAAATATGTATCAGTGCATGATAACGAATGATTTGTCTAGTTGATAAGTTATACTGGGTTGTTACTCTTCTGCCCATGTCCAGATAAAAACGGTGTGGCTTGTTTTGTTGTCGCAGCGATGGAGCACTCCTTGGGGGCGTGTCGTCGTACCTGTGACAAACTCGAAAAAAAAGCAAACGAACAGAAACAGCCACAAAGACAAGAAAGGGATGCGTTTGGAGTGCAGCCGACCAGTTGCGGCGATGACTGAACTATTGTACCTATATACATGTAATTGTTATCTAACTATCGCATATACATGCGTACCATAAGTGACGAAATCCGACGCGAAGCAAGCAGAACATGAATCAGTAGAGAATGAAAGATTGTTCCAACATAGGACTGATGATGAAGGAGAGAGAGTTTGAGGGGTCCTAATGCGCATACGCCCAATCGGTGGGAACCGGAGAGAGGAGGACGAGGTGTGCAGATTATGGGAAAGAATATCACTTAGAAAGAGCGACATGGACGCGTTGCCTCAGACTAAAATTGGTAGGAATGTAAGAAGTCAGAGAGGACAGACGCGTGTAATTTAGCGCCGAATGAAGAAGGAATGCAACAGAAAGCACTTGAAGGAAATGGTCCATAAAGCAGGATTTATTGAGTAGCATTGGAAAAGCCGCCGGCCTTCTTCAGGTGATGATTCATCCTTCTTAGTAAAAAGAAGGATGAATAATGCCTAGTGATGTAATTAATGTGAGGGTAACAGAGCGTTGCGTTAGCTGTAACTAGCTCAGTTATATATTAGAATTTCGAAGGAGGTCAGAACAAAAGCGACCGCTCAGGCAAAACCAGGTAAGTCAGCAAGGTGAAGCTAGGCCGCCAAATATAGCTAAGCATAATGTAATGTGTTTCATCGGAAAAGAAACAGTGTAGGACGAAAGTTACTGAACGAAACGGCAGTTAGCCTGGGATTGATGTAAACATGCCGTTGGGTCTGACATAACCTGCTTATAAGAAACAAGTAGTCCGGCGAAAGGGGACCATTGGGACGAGAATAGTGTAAGCCCATAAAAAGGAAAGCCGTATAATTGAGATCTAACAAGTGAAAAACGGCATCGGCATAAAGAGAAATAATAAGGATGAAAAGATGACATAATAATAATGATGAATCATGACCAACAATGTTTTTGAAGTAAACGCTACAAGGCAGTACGTCCGCAAAGCCTAAGTCACTTAAATTGCAGAAGTCGGAGGTGGGTCAGGAAGCAGGAGACCGTTCAGACAAATCCGGATAAGCCAGCAACATAAAGCTAGGCCGCCAACCTAATGTGTGAATAACAGCAATGAGTGTCATAAGAAAAGAAGCTTTCGGGACGAAAGTGATTAAATGAAATCCCAGTTAGCATGCCAATGAAAGGTCTCTGAATGACGGGAACACAATGTTTGGAATGTAGAGCCTAGAGTAGTAACGTCTCGGATGTCGGGGAGCAGTCAGAAACAGGGGACTGGTCAGGCAAGTGTAGCTTAGAGCAAAGTCAGAAAAGATACCCGTCCAATTAAAAAAATTAATGCAAACGGAGTGCAAAATAAAAATGTTCTATTGAAGGGAAGTGGAAAAGCCAACGGTGTTCTCAGGGAGATGTGAGCAGACCAATAAGTCTGCCCATCCCTGGTGATTAAAGTCACAGTATTTGGAAGCATAGACCACTGAAACGAGATAAGATTCGGTAGTTAGCCGGCCGAGCAAAATTTCGCAGGTTGTGAAGAACAGTTCTGGAAACTCCAGCCCAGTTCCTTAGGTCTCGGTGTCTGGAAGTGATCAGGAAGCAGGGGGTTGGTCAGATAGGGCTACATTAAAGCTAGGCCCGAAAAGTTATCTGACCAATTGAAAAAGTAATACAAACAGAGGACGCGAAATGGAAAGAATTGGGAAGAAGTGGAAAAGCCTACAAAGATCTCGAGGTGTTGTGAACAGACCTTTGGATCTGTCGATGGTTCATCGGTAAGGTCTCAGTAGTCGGAAAGCAGGAGACCTTTGAGACGAGACTGGAATATCAGCTCATAGAAAGAAAGGCGTATTATTAATGTCGGCATGGTGACAGTGAGCATCGGCAGATTAGACATGTTAAGTCAGGAAGGGATATAATAAGGAGGATAGATCGTGATCAGCGATGTTCTTGGGGTAAGCGCTACAGTGCATAACGTCTTTAGAGCCTAGATCATTTAGGTCCCATAAGTCAGTGAGAGGACAGAAAACAAACTGAAATCGGGTAGATCATCAAGATGATGTTGTGACGCCAAATTAATGCGGTAATAAAGGTAATGTGTGTCATGTTAAAAGAAGCACTTTGACGCTTAAGTAACTATATGGAAAGGCAATTAGCTTACCGAGCAAAGGTCTAAAGATAAGGAGACCAAAGTGCTGGGACTTTAGCGCCTACATCGTTACGTCACTGATGTCTGGAAGCAGTCAGAAAGTGGTAGACTGGCCATACGAGGCCCCGAGAGTTATTCGTCCAGTTGAGGATGCGGTGGCTGTGTGATTACATGTCCTACATGTGAGCAGGTCCTTGCTGACAGACCTCGTCTTCAGCAACGCTGCTGCCCAGAAGTTTTGCCACTTTCGGGACGCAGAGTAGTCGTTTTATGGTCGAGGAGAATCGCACTGCATTTTTTAATGCCCTGACTGTTCCTGGTAGCTCGTTCCATACGTGCGCATATCTATAGAGGAAGATGTTTGAACGAAGTTTGCGACGTGCTTTATGGAGAGAGAATGGGTGAGGTTTTTGGCGTAAGTGGTGACGTGTATCACCCGTCGGTTGAAAACATTCGCCTATGCATGAGTCCGAGGTTTTGAGAAGTGTGTAGAAGAATACGGGGTTGGCTTTAAGCCTGCTCAGCCAGAGAGGCTTTAGTACAAGCAGTATACAGCATCCTTGATAGTTGAGCGTAGATGGACCATGAAGGCGCCTAGTGAAGGACCGATGGACTTTCTCGATCCTTAATCGATCAATCGTCCGTGAATTAAAGAAAACTATCGAGAAGCACTCGAAAATCGGTCGAGCACACTTTATAGAGCGTGAGCCGAGACTCAGCAAGGCTTACTGACTTCAGTATATACGCGCTAATTGATCTGGCTTTGGCAGAGCTATAGCTTGCTTGTTCGGAAAAGGTTAACGAGCTAAATGCACTCCGAGGTCGCGCATGGTGAAGCTGTTACCTAAGGGTGTGCCGTTAAGCGTTAGAGTGTTGTGTGGTATAGTGCGACGGTAAGCGAGAACCTTGCATTTCATTGGTGGGCATTCAAGTCTCCAAATATGGCACCAATATTCTAGAGCACGAAGATCGTTCTGGATGTTCGAGAGGCCATTTTGTATTCAGCTGGGCTGGAAAGAAAATGCAACTTTGATATCATCAACAAAAACGTATGAAGTGCCGTATAGTAAGTCCCGGAAGATGTCATTAATGTATAACAGAAACGGCAGAGGGCCAAGTACCCCACTTTAAAATACTACGCTAGTTCCGGGTGCTCTTTTGGAAGATGTGTCGCCTAGTTTTACTGACTGCGTTTGGCTAGAAATGTAGGAAGCAAACCAAGCAAGATGGTGGCCAGAGACACCGAATGCAGCCAGCTTCGTCAACAATCTATCGTGTGGAACATGGTCAAACGCTTTGTTCATGTCCAAACAGATAATGACTAGCGCTTGCCACGTGTCATTGGAGTAGAACGTAGTTCAAGGATTCAAACTGGCGTGTTTGTCATGATTTAGTCTGCAAACACCCGTGTTGGGACCTAGTTATGAGATTGCGCTGCAGTAGGAAATAAAGCGTTCCCTCCTTGACTATCCTCTTCCTAACACTGGACGCAAAGTGTGTGTGGATTACAGGTGGATAGTCGTCGATATTTTGGTGACAACAGCGTTTGGGACGTGGAATGAATATGGTGTTTCCATATGGTTAGGTAGCTTCCGCTCGTCGTAAAGAAAGTGAAAAACGTTGAGATGAAGGATTGGAATGTCCGGGCCTCCGAGTAAAAGTAAAGAGGATGGGACTTCGTCAGGTCCAGGGTGGTGTATCAGCTTCAGTGAGCGTAGTGCTAGACTGATATTGTTCAGGTTGAAATCAATGGTGTAAATGCGATCGCCTGTAAACTTTGAAATCGTATTTGGCAGTAACACATTAGCGCTATTGAAGGCATCACAGAAGTGTGCGCTAATGAACTTGCACAAATCTGCTGCGTCAGTAATAACGCTACTATCAGGAAGCACGAGGGAGTTAATGGGCATATAGTTGCAGCCACTCCCATGCGTAATAAGTCGTACAAGTGACTTAGCCTTGTTCGCACTGGGCAGCGCAGTGCGCTGTTTGAATGCTTGGGCATGCCATTGGGTCTAAAACATGCCGCGCGAACATGTCAGCGTCGCCTTACCCAAGTTTCTCGAGGCGTAAACTTCAAGTACGCTTATCTCGACGACGTTTTATTCGCTTGCTCTTCAAGAAAGGCATACGCGTCAAGTCCGAACACTTCTTGATCGCTTATATTATCACGAAGTGACGATCAAAGCAGCAAGGTGTTCGTTTGGTCTCAACTCAGTCAGCTGCCTCGGTCCTGGTTTCGCCTTTGCAGGCGTTGTTACAGTGCAGGTTAAACTTTAAGTCAACATTGACTACCCCGAGCCTCATTCTTCCACAAAGCTTAGGGGTTTTGAGGAGATTGTCAACTTTTATCGAATGTTCATATCAAACGGCACATTGTTGAGGCAATCCCTCACTGACGTTTACCGAGGGAAACACAAGAAATTCGGATTTCCTATCGCAGCAGCGCTGCTTTTATTTCGCTGGAAAAGGCTATCGCCAAAATAGGTTCTATAGCGCATCAAAAGCCGGCAATCGACTGTATCTCCGTACAGACACTTTGGACGTGGTAGTCGGCGCCGTTTTGCAGCAAAGAGTAGCCGATAGGTGGCGAACATGAGCGGTTATCTCCAAACCACTACAACCCACCAAACCTCGCTCCAGCAGGTTCGGTAGAGAACTACTAGCTATATAGCGAGCGATTCCTCACTTTCGACATGTCTTAAAAGGCCGCTGCTTTGCCGCCTTCCTGAAAGTCTTGTAGGAAGAGTAATCGAACGCTGTTTGAACTTGCTTGAAACAATCCCACAACCTGCGCCTTTTGCTTAGCAGACGTCTTATTTAACTGCTAATCCAAGATGGACCTCGCTTGAAAGATTTCCTACTAGAAAATGGAATGTACTGCTCAACTGCGGACGTCATTTTGTAAAGCACAAAGCTTCACTCCTTGTCAAGCTGGATGGGATCAGGTATACCCCAGACCGTAACGCTTACAACAGTTCTCAGACTGAGTGGAGTCGTACGTTATAAGTTCCGACGGCAACCATCCTCGCCATGGATCGTGAGGAGACGTGACCATTGGAAGTAAACGACACAATGACCACGTTTGCCGACGGGATGCAGCACTGTTAGGTTCGTGACATTGGACTAAGCTGGGGTGAGCCAAACTTCCAGAGTATTCGGCGTATGACCGGCAGCCACCCGGTTGGCATTGTGGTTTGCTGAAACGTAGTACAATTGCTAACACTCTCAGCCTCGAAGGTATCAGTAAAGGATCAAAAATAAGTAAGTTCAACTAGATATAATGGCACTAAAAGTCCTTCACAATAGGGCAAGCTTCCTTTAACTTTTTTTCCTGAGCTAATCAAGCAAGGGCGCTCTGGAGCCTCTTGGCCCATACTAAACGACCCCAACGGTAAAGGATCTGCATTCAACACGAATACGGGAACAAAGAGCATCAAACGCACTATTTATTTTCAAGAGTGACGGCGTGTTGAGACGTACGCGGCCGAAAATTTAGCTTCAGATATAACATAGCTGAGTTGTTTAGCGAAGTTGAGCGGATTGGAATAATGCATCTCCAGACCACGTACGGAGTAACCAATGCCTAGCGTAGAACCATTCATAGTAGGTACTTGAAGTGGCACGATGCTCCTGTAGGATGGAGATGGCTAATATTTGTTAAGGCGGGAAATCGTGTTGCGGCCATTGTATGAGGTGCTATCCAAGAATACTTTACTTGCTGCATGGTATAATGTTAATGCCGGTGGCATGACGGAGTAGAAAATAAATTGAAAGGCTTATAGATTTGCTTACTGCAAACTGTAACGATAAGTAAAAGTGATGACTACCTGCGTATTTGAAGTGCACGTCATGTTTGAATGAAGGAAAATGAAAAATGCAAGTGAATTGTAAAAGGATAAGTTATAGCGCGAAGAAAATGTGGTTGCATTCGATGCATAGTTGCAAAGGCTTTGCATGCTTGGAGCCACTGGTTGCTGGAACTTACTTCTATGATAGTTCAGATAATAACTCTCTGTTTAAATATTGTAGATGTATTTTTGACGGCACGTTTAAAGAAGCCTTGATTGTTCTCCAAAGATGTTGTACTTGTAATGCTTAAACAGAGGAAGCAGACATTTAGCTAGCAAGGTACTAGTGCTATGAAATGTTATATTGTCCAATAAGGTGACAATTTGTAAAACTGTTTGCGAGGATCCCTGAATGTTAAGGAAGGATGGTCATATAAAGCACTAATAAATGCTATAGTTAGTGAATCTACCAAATGTAGGATGTTAATATGTAATCCCCGTTGCTGTGATGCGTCATTCCAAGGATATATATTTCTTAATATCAAGGACATGTACTGGATTTTATACAAGTATACAACGGTATAAAAGTATGCATCCACAAGATAAGTGATTATCTGTATTCGTAGAAATATATAAGAATGTATGTAACGACCCGGATACCGAAACAAATATGATATGGTCCGCTGAGTATTGGGAAGCAGCTTGTGGGGAAACCAATATTACTTTACCAGGACATGCGCAAAGTGAGCCTCTCACTTTCTAATATTGATGGCAGGTCATGGAAATCGAAGGCGGTGCATCGGCGTGCATAACGCCAACTAATCACTAAGGCCGTTGCCGAAGTGCGGGAGAAAGGCCTCATACATGCAGAGAAGAAGCGGCAAGTGTAGAAGCGGCAAAGTCCGATAGGTTATACTCCATCTACATCGATGGCGTGCTGCCTTAGCGCATGAGGTCGAGAGTGCCTGTGTCAGGCAGGCCTAGTGAGCCGTGAGCAAGGTCACGCGGAACCACTACTGTAGCGACGACGGGTCCTGCAGAGAACGTCGGCAGAACCGGCAGAGCGTTTGTAAATACGTTGCATGCGATTTACTAACCGCGTGCTTGCGTTCTAAGTCCCTTTGTTTCAGGTGGTGGGTTTTCAATTTTGTCCTAATGCTTTTCTTCCTCATATAACTAGCTACCAGTATTCTTTTCCATAAAATTGCACAGAGCGCTTGAGCCGATTGTAGTTAAGTTGGATAGCATTTTCATGTTTGCAGCACTTTTGTAAATATACGTGCCGACCTCGTGAACTTACCTCGGGTTAGTTGGTAAACAACTTATTTCATATGCTCACAAATTTAAGCTTTAGGTCACTGTTCCCTTATGCATTACTCGATTTAGTTTCTTTGTTATCTTTCTCTCAAGTGAATGACTGTTGCTTGATATCCCCGGTGTGGCTACGATTGATGTGTATGTTTACCTAGTGCCTGTCTGTCTATTACCCATTAGCTCGTCCATAGTGGCTCCAGGAGACAGTTATTCGTTGCTGGAGGAGACGGCGTGCACGGTCCTTGTGGCCGTAGCAGGATCAAATAGTGGTTCCATGCACTCACTTTGGAGCGGGCTGCGTTCAAGCCACTGATTTGTATGCGCTTGATTCCCTAACTATAGCGTGCTTGCTTCTGTCGGTGAAGGAGTGTGGGCCGGCTCCGTTGATGAACCGTGGCTCAAATCCACATGCCTCCCAATCTCTTTCCTCCTGGTATACACTGTATATGGCTTGCAAGATGAGAGCTGTGGGTGACGCAGCGCAAGCCACTCAAGGTCCTCTATGGGCGCAGGCCTTCTGTGGCTGGCTACAGTGAGAGGCAAATCCAAAACCGGATGCCGCCAACCATTTATATATAGACATAGAAATTTACTTAAATATCAGGGTGTAAGATGGTTAGAATATATATATTGTTGTTCTGACTGAAGAAGACCGAGTAGCTTTCATTTACCGACCGTGGCTTGATCGTGGTGCACGCCAATGATTTAAGGTTGCTGTCCTCAATATTCAATGGTCATTTTATGTGTAGCATAATTCGCAAAATGCTGCTGCGCGTGCAGAGACATGAATTTCTCCCTCACCTTAGTGGTGCGGGCATGTAGAATTCTCGGCAGCCGGGTGAGTTACTGCAGGGCTCAGCTGAAAAAATTCTGACTTCTAAAGACACATCGACCTGAGAGTATTTTGATGATGAGCGAGATGTGTACCGACAGCCACAACGTGTACCCAGCGCTCGTTAGCTGTCAGCTTACTTCACGCAGAGTTCAAAACGTCAAGGCAAACCGTAGGCGTTTGCGTAATCTATGGTTATCTCTGTGTCCTGCTGGCTACGCAGCCTTGAGCCTAGGCATCCGAAACTGTGAGTTGAATGTGCGCACGTAATGGCAGCCCAGCTGAGAACGAGGTTAGGCATTGCAACTCTTGTCAATGTTATTAAATCACAGGTAAGGGAGCACGAGCAGACAATACAGTCGGGATCATACAATCTTCCTTTTACTTAACGCGTGCTTATAAATGGGCTATACAGTGAATGCGGTTTAAACGCCGAGCCAACTTCAAGAAAATACAATACAATGAACGCAGGAATGCGTACCGTCACCGCCCGGTATGTGCTTAAACTAGTGAAAAAGTTCGAGCAAACTGAGAGTGTGTGAACATGAAGAGAAGCGGACTGCCTCGCATCACTACTGACGACTGTTCAGTTTGCGCTGTAGTCAGTGGAGTGTCAAAAAGTACCGATCTCAACAGTAGTCGGATAGCATATCACTGTGACCTGACCCGATTTGCGGTACACCGGCTATTACTGGAACGAAAATTTCTGAGATTCCGTGCACTTCAAGTATTTGTTTTGGACCCATGCGATCCGGTGATGCGGCATAAATTTTGCCGCTGGTTTCTAATTCACAACGATATTCGTTCTGTTATCTTAACAGATGAGGCATTGGTTCATCTGCATTGAACAATGAAACATTGTGCTTGGGCTACCAGCAAAGCACAAAAAGCTACTGCAGCACCTATGCCCCACAGTATGAAACTGATGTTTTGGGACGGATTAACAAGCCAGCAAAGTTTGGGCCCATATTTCTTTTCCATGAATGTGACCGCAGGGTGTTGTTTTGAACTACTAGCGCCTTGCCTTTTCCTAGCGTCCTCGTATTTGGAAAGGCTGCAGACAATTATGCATTTCCAGTTGGAGGATGAAAGGGTATGCAATACCATTTGGCGGCAGCAGGTTGGTGCAACTGCACGCGCTACCAAACCAATGCGCGCATACTACACCGACTACTATGGCCACCCTTGGATCGGACGCAGTGGGCCAATCGACTTTCTTGCTCGCTTACCAGATATGAACTACATGGACCTATACCTATAAAGCTAACTGAACCGGATAGTGTACAAAACTATGCAGCATAGGTTGGTCCAATAAAAAAACAGTGAACGAATGTCGCGCGAACCCAAATGAGACGTTGCAGAACGTGCTCCCAAATTCCTCAACCGGTTTCTGCACTGTAAGAAGAACGCCGGCGGATAATTATGAACATAACTTTCACTAGCATAGATTATCGTTCCAATACATTTCTTTTCATACACTTATCCTCTTGCCCAAATATGTTAACGACCATAATGCTTTACTGGCTAATGGTGCTAATAACGCTTCCAGTCGGTTATACTTCTTAACCTCCAGGCTGTGGTTGAGCACATAAACAGCGTAGACACCGAAACCTTTGATGGCTACTTATGGCGGAAGTACTGAGTCGCCATGTGCTGAGGTTCGTCTAGCCTTACTGAAAAGCCGACTGCGTTGTTGACTCAGTTTCAGGTTATTGCCTGTGAAGTTGGTTTTCCGGATGAGTTGCAGTAGGTAGCAACATGTGTACGTGGGATCGTTCCGTCTCTAGTAGACTAATGTGAGGTCTCCACGTAGCCACCTGTAACGTCTACTGAACACTCCGAGTGCTTTCAGCCGCTGCTCAACCATGGTGTGTTTCAAGCGCTGCAAGCTCACGGTATAGCAAAGCGTGCCGAGCATGGATTACGTATTCGACGTGTTAACGCACGTAGGCATGGAGCATCATAGAGAAGAGGAATGAATCCAAATTTGCGATTGTCATCCGCAGGCTAACCACGTGCAGGTTACCACTTTTGGATTCCGACTGTCTGGAATAATCGAAGTCGTCCTGCACCAGCACCCCGGGGTCAAGTTCCTGAGGGTTTGTCTGCGGAGCATATGCCCCAATATCCTAGTGATAGGCGTGTCTATTGCGGGTGTGGATAATGCGTCACATGATTACATTTACTGACGATGCATTCCTTACCGGTCAACGTCGGGTACCATCTAGGTAGCACATGGAGCATGTTGTGGTCGTGCATTCTCTCGATCCCCGGCCAAAGCTTAATGTCATCCGGAAAAATAAAATTTTTGAGGCTAGGGCACTTGCAAGTTTGTCACACTCCACTCGATTAGAGTCGGGCAGAGATGTTCGCTCTCTAACCTAGAACGGCTGTTCACGGAGAAAATTACCAAACTGTCCTAATAATGCATCGCCTACGTTTTCCAGGTGGCCCATCAGTACGTCAGCGATGGTCGCTTTCATGACTTTGGGAAGGGCAGAGAGAAGTGTTAACGGACGGTAATTAGTAGGATCAGACAGACTTCTGTGGAAGAATCCGGCAAGTGTCTGGGAGAAGTGAATGGCTGCTGCCAGCAGTGCATTAGGGTGAAGGTTATCCAAGGATCGTAGCATTCGCAGAACCACTTTTGCTATAAATTTGACGCCAGATAACAGAGAGGGTGTTGGGACAGAAACAAGTATAAGGTTGGAGGCTTGTACCCCTTTGAAAGTAGGCCAGTAGTGGGCAATGAGGGGTTGTTCGCCTGTTCTGTTTTGTGTGTATACCCACCAATAGCACTGAGTGATGCGATTCCATGCTGCAACTTTCGAAGTGCATTCACGTGTTTGTAACTTAGACTTCAGTACGAAAGGAATTGTTTTGCTGTTTCCAGTAGGTGTGTTGTTTCCACGAACCAGCTGTACATACTGATTGCTCAGAGCTAAGTACGCTTCACATTCACCGCGTCAGGATTGTTTATTTGAAGGTGCTGTGTGTTCCCCCAAGGCAATAACTCTTGTTTGTTTCCGCACGTTATTGGGTCAAACAATGGATCATCCGAACAACCAAGACAGTATCCAGTCCTACTGGACAGATATTCGGGCGGCACTGGCACGGAAACTAAATTGGGTTCACTGTAGGAATGGTCGCTTTTAAATCTAAAGTACAGCTTCCCAACCGGCTGATGTGGGTTCCGAACTTGACAGACCGATTTCCAATCGGG
The DNA here is from genome assembly GCA_944474145.2 of Dicrocoelium dendriticum. Taxonomy (NCBI): domain Eukaryota; kingdom Metazoa; phylum Platyhelminthes; class Trematoda; order Plagiorchiida; family Dicrocoeliidae; genus Dicrocoelium; species Dicrocoelium dendriticum. The sequence continues at coordinate 44,775,507 of OX104068.1, forward strand.
TAACGAATTAACGCGTCAGTGCACTCAAGTACAGCGGACATACCTCGCACAGAGACGGTCTCCATTAAACATGCGATTCATTCGTTCAGCCTCAGTGACGACACCTTGTCTGGCATTGGACGTGTTTGCGAACTCGCATCTATCAGTTCCCCTCACCGTTGGAAAAGCTGGACATGACGTGCGCAGTGATTTCTTATTCACTACAATTTGAACTATCCACGCTGATATCCCATACTTGGATATATTTGACGGTTGCTTCACCTGGCAAGCTCACTTGGTCCTACAATGCGCATTCCAAACATCCTAGTTTTCCAAACAAGGAAACTGGATCTACATTATCTCAGGCTGCCCATGAAAGAGTACGGCGCAGCGAATACCAGCACGAACACGACCATATGTTGAACATATCACTCGGGCCTGGCGAAACTGGAAGCCGTTTCTGTGTCACTCCCTTGCGCTAGATATCAGGTATCGCTTCAACCCGCTTACGAACACCCAACGTTACGTATGCGCAAACCTATTTTGAAAGCACCGTGAATACTCATACGTCCCTACGCGCTGCCAGTAACGTGCTATCCAATTAGATACGTAAAAGTAGGCCAGCAACGTGATCATACCATGTAATTTTTTTTATAGACAATTAGTGAAATATACACCCATATTTCGAATTGCATAACGACATCCCGCAACGCTGATATCCTTGGTGGCTGCTTTTGCAACGCGTTCAAGAAACTGCAGCCTCCATTCCATCTGCGTCATGTGTTTCTGGAGATCACGGCCAGAAGGGCCTCATAGTGCAATCATCTCCTTCTTCATTCTGGCCTTCACCACCTGCCAAACATTCTTGATCAGGTTAAGGAACGGAGAGTATGGGCTCAATCTCAGTATGGTTACTCTATCAGCTCCATGTACTGACGCCAGTTCTTCCAGTCTTGTGTGACACGATGCATTATCACAAACCACGACAATCTGCCGGAGCTCCATCTCCCATTTTAGCTGTCTAAATAGATTCGCAGCCAATCGAGAGATAGGGGAGCTGCGGATGTGCCTATTTGAGTGGTCATCGATACTTTTCCTTCCATTAGGAGTGCACCGAGCAAATGCAAATGGAGACCTCTACCGTTGGCAAGTTTGTAATTTGCCCCCACTCCTCTCGGCGCTCGACCACGTTCGCAGTAAACGTTGAGGTTCGTTATGTCGATCCAAATGAAGAACTTCCCTTCGCTCTCAAATTGCAGAAACTGCTGAACAAATTCCCTGCGTATCTATTTGCTTCGCTTATTGTTTATTCCCTCGGGAACCTGCTAGATTTTCTATGTAGTTAACGATCGAACATCTAAGTGCCGTGCTTTGGTTGACTCGAAATGTCCTTGTGCTTTTCTGCTCTTACTCGTAATCGCATTTCCCTTGGCGTGAGAGTATAGCCTTTGCCATCAAACCTATTACGTCATCCAGAACTTCCTCCGACATAATCCGCGTACGACTGCGCCTGCGTATCACTCGGCTCCGGATCAATAAATCGACGATTCCAGGGGTAGCCTGTTTTTATTCGATGTTATCCGCATTTGTCCCAAGCCGCCAGTCATCACTGTTGTCGAAAGCCTTTAGAGCTCTGCCTCGATTGTCTGGTGTGATTCTCGGTCTAACTTGCGAAGGCGTGCAGACGGCCTTAGAATCTTGGACCTGGTTTCGGTTGTGCGCCTATTTTCCAGCTGTTCGTTGCTCCCAGACGAAATGTTACCTAGCGTTTCGGAAGTAAGGGGGTCGCACACAAGTCCTCTTGCACTGTCCTAAAGCATTCCTCTTTGGTTCATTCACAAGTCTTACCCAGCCAGCCGGCAGAGCGCACGCCTTCCCAGACTAACGCAATGAACTTTGGCATCCAGCCATTGAGAACCCACTTAAGGGCAGAGGATTGGCTTGGGGCGGCTGGCCAGTCGCACAGGGTTTTGCAACTTTTTGGACTTCCTATGCAAAATTTTGGACCTTCGTTGCAAAATTTTGTTCCTTCTTTGCAATACTTTTGCTGTTTTATGCAACTTTGTGGGAAATGCTTTAGTGTGAGGCAATGCTGTGTCTTAGCCCCTGCATTATCAGTATTTAGCTCCATACAGAATTGCCTTGTGCTTCTGAGGCCATTTGTGCTTCCCGTGTTCGTCTGGAGCACCAGATTCTTGGTAGGTTGCTGAAAGTCCGCCGTTTCGGTTCGAGAACCCTAGTTCGTGCGACAACTATCGGTACGTTGCTGGTCGCTGACTACTGTGCGTTGCGTGCACACAGCGTGGATGCGTTTTAGCACAAGACTACTTCTCTGGCTTTGACAGCGGACCAATTCGGGCTCAACAGCAACACAAGTAAAATGGCCTGTCATTTTCAGCTTTCATCGGATGTGCAATCTGCAACCTTGTCGAGAAACAGCCTTGCTGCTGAAGTATTAGAAACCACCTCCCGCTTCTGCTATCTTAGGAGCGTAAAATCAACTGATCAGCGGATACACAGTAGCTTCGTATCCGCGTCTCAAAAGCAGCGGTTGCAATTGGATGTCTCGAATCCTGAGTGCTGAACAACCATCAGCTTACCATTGGCACGAAGATAATAGTGTATAAATGCATGGGGCTGTCCGTGCTTCTATACGGCGTCGAAACCTAGACGATGTACTAAAGAGATGGGCGTTAACGTGAGCGGTTTCATCGACAGTATTTTCGACGGATTCTGCTCCTCTGTTGTTGCGGCGGCGTTGCAGCCACGGAAATGCTGCACAGAATTAAAATCTATAGTGTGCACTGCATACTTTTGCTGAGACACCTAAAGTGGTTCGTCGTGTGAGCAGCATTGCTTTGACAAGAACGCCGAAGCAGATATTATATGGCCAACTAAGTTTGAGGAAGCGACATTTGAGGGAACAAGAACTTAGTTACCAGGACATGCTCAACTTGCGTTTCTCACTTTCTAACCATGGTCAATGGTTATGGGAAACTAAGGCGGTTGATCTGCAAGTTTGACGCGATCTAATCAGAAAGGCAATTGCCGAAGTGCAGGATAAAGGCTTTGTGCATGCCGCGAAGACGCGGCACGTGAGAAAGCGGCAGGCGCCGTTTGGTTGTACTCCATCTAGGTCGGGCGCGTGGTACTGCAACACCTGCGTTTGCGAGTGCCTGAGTCAGGCAGGCAATGTAAGCCATGGAAGAGGCCACTCGGGACCACCACCGAAAGACGACAGGTCCTGCCGGGAATGTAGGCGGAACCGGCCCAGCTTTTGTAGGTCCGCTGCGTTCAGTTTACTGATTGTTTGCTTGCACGCCAGATCTCATTACTTAGGTGGTTGCATTGATATATTGTCTCATTAGTTTCTACGTGAAGTAGCTCGAATAAACTTTTAACAGTCAATCAAATTAATCGTCTTTAGGTTTAATAACATATACTCGTTTGTGACATGCGCTTAAAATATATATATTGACGTCCATAAGAAATGGAGGAGATTATGGCAACCAAATTTTTACTCAACTGCACTTTTTATCATTCGACTCTGCGACTCTTTCGCATCAGTGACCGGTTTCACTGACGACCGCCGGTACACTACCAAGCCAATCGGTCAACCATGGAAGAATTTGGGCTGCCATCCGACTGCGAAAATTAGGGTGCAAAATCGGTCCGTGCGATGTATAGCCTGCTAGCACTACCGTTCAACGGAAGCTACGGCAGTGTTCCAGGAGGAAATACGTTTTCACCAGGCAAGTCGTCTTCCTATGAAAAGCCACAAATGTCTACTTAACAACTCTGCAACGTAACGGATGTACCTTGCCATTGAATAACGGTACAGCTGAAAAGTTCACACTGACGCAGTTCTCAATCCTACGTACAACCTGTGCAGCTGATTTTACTGTGAAGAATGTTTCACGGAGCACAGAACATTCCAATTTCTTAAGGCTCATTGCTTGCAACCAAACCTTGGTTGGGCTCCTGTGTTCATGGATTATTACATGGCGAAAACAAGCCCCACCTCTATCTTGACACAACAGTTATGCCTGCTTTTTACACGCCCCGGCGCCATCATGTTTCTTGGTCTGGCTATTACCTGACAAAAAGCTCACTCGCATGGACTACAAATTTTCTGTTATACCTTTCGCTAAAACGAAATGTTTTACTATTCAAAAGAAGCTATGTTCGTAAACATATTTGATCGCGCTTTCACAGTGTGCCTCGTTTTACCGAGAATAAATTATTTATTTATTTATTTATAATTTATTTCCTTCGCTCATTTCTTGAAGAACAACGTCAGAGGATCTGTATGCATTATGCGATTTATTTTATTTGATAAGGTAGTTTTAATTGATTGGCTGTTGCTTAATGACCCCGGTGGGGCTGCGCTGAATGTGCAGATTGACTAGGTGCCTACCAATCTATTACTCACCACCTTGTCCAGCATGGCTCTAGACGCTCATTGGTTATTGCTAGAGCGAACGAGGTGCACCGTCCTTTAGGCCCTGCTAGGTTCCAAGGGTAGTTCCAGGCACTCAGTGTAGAACGGACTAATGTTCAACTACTACCATGTGTCTTCTTGAATCCCAACTACAACTTGCTTTTTGCTTGTGAAGAAGTGTAGGCCGGTCCGTTGGTGAAACGTGGCTCGCTTCCACATGCCTCCCGGTCATATTCCTTTGGGATTGCACTTGCTACGGGTTTTGCGGTTAGAGCTGTGGATGGTGCAGCGCACGCCACTTGTGGTCCCTCTGTAGACATAGGCGTCCTGTGGCTGCCCTCTTTGATGCCGTAGTGCCCAGCAAATCCGGAAACGGGTACTGCTAACCACATATATACACGTATAGATAGCACGCTCAGAAATACTACGTTTTAGCAGCGTTTACCTGTTAAGATATGTATTCATGTTTGCGCTTCATAAACTAGAAGCTTCAGTATTCATTTCTATGACAACATATCTAAGGTTACCTACCTGGTACAATAGAATTATTTAATAATATCTTTTAAGTTATCTAACTGATATAGTACAATTGCGCTTTGGTTGCGTCTGTCCATCAGTATTAGGGATAAAGGTTAAAGGTAGGATTATCCAACAGCGTAGGTCTTTTTGATAAAGTACGCAGCTTGGTGTGAATTTTACGTGGCACCTTGGGGTGAATGCTAGCCAAGTTAAACATACCAGCAATATACATCGTCACAGGTAAGAAAGTTCTTAAAGTTAGGGCTGTGCCGCTGAATAAAGAACGGTTTCCGCAGTAGGGACTTTGAGAAAATGCAGCACGGAGTGGCACCCATGGTAAAGCAAGCCCTCGGCTAATAATTGATTAATTGTGTAGGCTTCAGAGAATTTTAAGTGCCATAGGCAAAGCATGCTACTATAAGCAATTCTTCATAGATGTGGATGGGAACGTATCAGTGGACTAGGGTTGAGTGGCAAACATGTATACTTCCTATCGGCTGTCACTTTGCGGGTAAGCACGGAAGCAGAGTACCATGGACAGCTAACGGTATTGAAATGGTGTTATCCTAGGAGTAAGGGGCCAGCGGGAGTGGTAATGCGCATTGCGCAGCAGGTGTAAACGCTTGACACGCATACGTGAAGTACCAAGTTGTTTGCCTTGCATTTAAAGTTAAGGTGATGCATGATTGCATGCTTTACTCCATGCAACCGGAAGCGGCAGTGCAGGCGTACGGATAAGTGGGATGTGATATGCGTAGCACAGGGGGCAATAAATTGAATAAAAGGAACAGCAGTGAACTGCAACTGAGACCGTATCATGCATAAAAGTATGAGGAACTGAGTCGAACACACCACTATTGTGAAAGTACCACGCAATATCAAAGTCATGGGAAGGTCGGGCACGCGGATGTATACGGAATGCAAGAAGTTACTGTTCATAAGAAGAATAAAACAAAAGTGGTACGGAAATCGTAACAGTGATTGCTGCTCAAGCCATAGTTAGCTGCTCTTGTGTACGTGGTGGACTAACGTCTCCCGTGAACTCAGCACAGCGGCTTACGGAGTTATGGGGTATAGGTGCATTTGGAAGCTAGCGGTGTCAGCGAACCGTGCAACTGATGACACAAGGTAAGCCACCTGTGTACTGGATTGGAAGTGCGATCGATTGATATCATGTTGAGTGTGAAACCCCAAGCGTGTCCCACCCCGAAGTGACAACGTACTCATGGAATGCAGTAGCCTGGAGGCAGTAATGTGCAGTTGTTATAGCGCGAAGTGTGCTTATAAAATAAGTATGTTATGCGACAACTGTTGCATTACTGATCGACTTCAACACCGTAGCCAAGGTCCGAGTCGTTGCTTGGAGCATGTATATATACTCGCTCAAACATCAATGCATGAACACAAAAATGGTTGGCGCTTAAAGGGGCGGGTTTGTATTCTTCCGAGCTTAGCCCTGAAAAGCGCTGTTATTGCTTTCACTTGTTTGAGGAAGTGGAACCTGTTTGAAGAGATAGGTAAGGTGATAGTGGACCGCGTATGTAAATGTTACGTAGGAAATGCATGCATACTTGAAGCAACTTGCGGGTGCGTTTAGGCCGGCTTGGCCGGCACAGCTACCTGCAGTCATGTAGGGAGACTGCAGTTGGTCACAAGCACGGTAGATGCACGTGGTAGTGGCGGACAAATGACGTATGCGGCAAGCAGGCGGAAAGAAGGTACAGACTATGGAAGCAAATGTAAGGCACAGCGGTGAACAAGTAACTAAGGTAAATGGCGTCTGAAGCGTAGACGAGATTTCAAGCTGGGCGCGCGTTGCTCACATGACATCTGGCTCCATTGTAAGGGGAAAAGTGGAATGGGGCGGACAGCTGGTGCATTCTATGAAGGAAAAATAAGAGAAAACCGATGCACATTTACCTCAAGTAAGTGACAGTTGAGACTCGAACGAGGTTTGAAGCTGGACTGACGTGCATAATCACGGTAGAGGCAGCAGTGCGAGGCTGACAGGCGACACCCGTGACAAAACGGGGGGCGGCGGACGGATTAAATAATGAGCAGAGATTGACGACACGGTGTAAGCGTAGTATAGCGGCATACATAGTAATTGGCAATGACGTTCCAACCTTTCAAAAATATCCTTGACCTTGCGGGTGCGTTTGTAAATCGCTTACAGCCGACAACGCCTGAAAAATGAGCAATGGATTGAACCACGTAATAATTGGGGCGTCCTTCTCTCCGACAGTGGGTTACTGCTTCCTAGTCTTAAGCTTTACGCTCCAAAACCTACACAGTTTTAAACAGCTACATTGCCAGTGGCCAATTCCTATTACAACTTTACAGGCTGCCATTTGGATTATGATGCCGCAAAGCTCACAATCAACCGACTTGTCGACATTTTCTTCACTCCACCACATGCTGAAGTTCTCGTTGGCCATACCTTCTTATTGTTACACCTGCCGTATTTTAACTGCATTGTCTGCTGCTTCTATACTCCATCCGTTTTACTCTATTATGGCTTCTAAGCCACGAGATGCCACCTAGCTTGTGGCTCATTCCCCTTCATCATTACAGGCTTTCAGTTAGATTTTGATGCCGCATTGCTCACAACCATCCGATTTGCCATTATTTTTATTCCGGTATCGTACCTGAGGTCTCGGTGTGCTCTCATTGCTATTATTACCAACTTACGGACTCCAAACGTTAATGACTGTCGCATCCTAGCTCCATCTGTTAAACCCTTGAACCACTGGTAGGCCTCGAATAGCCACCCAGCCAGGGGCACATTCCCAATTTTATGCATAGGCTTCTATTTACATTGCACTGACGCATCGCTCACAACCTCTTAACTAACCAAAATAATCATTTCTTCCTCATATGCTCGAAGTCGCTGTGACCATACATTTATTAGTAGCTAGTTTCAGCTTCTAAACGATGACGCCCGTAGCTCCCTAGTTTCGTCTTTTCATCGCTACTGGGACCACCAGGCATCCATCAGCCACCTAACCCTTGGCTCATTCCTTTATCCTAACCCCCAAGCTGACAAGGATATCACTAATAATTTGTCTTATCTTTACTCGAAACAGCACTGCAAAGTCCATCTTTTCCGTGATTCGTGTTTTTTGGCGCGTCCTACTCCTTCAGTTATCCTAGCGGCTATGACATTCCTCTCTTCTTTTGTACCAACTACCTCCGCTGCTTCACCGACACACCTTGCACACGGTAGCTCTGCATTCACGTGTAGGACCTCAAGTATCTGGCTTTGTCGCCTGCTTGTCACGTGTGTCGCCTTATTTCTCACTTGTCTCTTTGAATCTGGCTTTTCTCCCTGCTTAGGACTACCTAACTCCGATACTTTATCGACTTACCGTTCACGCCGTAGCTCCACATTAATGTGCGCAGGACCTTGTATTTGGCTGTGTCACCTACCTATATCCTTCTCGCCAAGCCGACATCGTTAACTCTTATAAGTTTTAACCTATGCACCCCAACCTTGAATAACTTCTCTTCACCTCGCTTCGATCCAACGCCTATTACTGCTACTACCCTTACCTGTTTGGCACTGGCTTCCTTTCCTCATATTCAGTATCTACCTACGATGTTCAGACGACTTAGCTTTAACCTTTTAGCTCCGCAATTTTGTGTGTAGGTCCCCAGTAGCCGCCTATGTTCCCTGCCCATCCCTTGTCTCGTCCTACGCTTGCACTTGTCGCTTTAGCTCTGGCCATTCTCTTCCCTTAGGCACCACCTTCAATGCTACATTGACTCGCCTTCCACGTTGTAGATTACCATTCTTTTGCGTAGGCGCTCAAGTAGTTGGATCGGCTGCGCAAGTATAGCCATCTTTCCAAGCTTACATTGACTTACCGTCCAAGCTGTAGCGCTGCCCTTTTGTGTGTAGAACCAAAAGTAGTTGGTTACGTTTCCAGGCTTTATCGTTAACTCCAAGCTGACAGCGTTACTGGTCATAATTGTTACGCTACTGAAGCAGTATGACGTAGCATATGCCCTCCTCACCATACTTGCAGCTATAGCCTACTCCTACTCATAAACCTATCTCTTTGGGTCTAACGTTCCTCCCCATTATTGCATCACGTGCCTCCAAAGCTAATCCGAATCACCTTTCAGACTGCAGCACGGCACTTTTATGCGTAGGACCACAAGCAGCTGGCTATGTTGCCTGTTTAAATCCTTTATCCAAGTGGGCACGGTTTTCTCTAATAAATTTTAGCGTACTTACCCACAAGACCATCGAACGAGTCGGTCGACACTGGTGTGGAGATGCACATGGTTTTTGCATTGGGACAAAGGTCCGAGCAGCTCCGCATGGACTTGTAGAAAACAAAAGGCAGGAGCTGGAGAAACGCTAACCAGGCTTTTGGTGCGTTTGTATACCTTGGCGCGCTGACACTCTAAGCCAGCGCTTGCCCAACAGCGGACATCGCGATTGACGCTTGGTCATACGAAGCTTTCATGTATGAGATTCGGCTAAGCCCTGTGCTGGGATGACATACATTGTGCAAAGCGTTGAAAAGAGGTTGGCGCATTGCAGTAGGAGTATGTGTGAAGTCACAATAAATATTCTTCTCAGAGGAAGCTAGTGGAACTTTGCGTAGTTGCAAAGAGGTGTTGCGTCGTACCTTGCCTATGTCTGGAGCATCTTGTTGGGCAGCAGCCATGGCGGCTAGGTGGTTGTTGATGCAAGGCGATAGGCTGAGCTGATGAATGAGTGAAATCGTATGCACGCCGGGATTAAGAGGACCTGAGACATGTAGTACTTCTGTGGTGAATGGTGAAACGTATTCCGGCTGTCTAATTTCCTGCGAAAAATACTTATTTGTAACGCTATTGATTTCGTAGATCAGTGGCTTGTGGTCAGTGAAGACTGTAAATTGTCGACCTTTGAGATAGTAACCGGTGTCTGATACATAGGTAGGTAGCGAATAGCTCCCTATCGAAGATGCTGTAAGACGATTCGGCAGGTTGTAAACGTTTCGCGAAGCAAGTTGGTGGTATCCTACCCTTGTCGATGAGTTGTTGAAGAATGGCATCGCAGACAGTCTCGGATGCACCGGTTTTCAAGACGAGTCTTGCTGACGGGTCTAACTCGGCGAGAAGCGCTATTTTAGAGGTACCGTCTTTGAGATTTTTAGAAATGTCTAGCGTCGTCTTAAAAACAGAAATACCCTTGGGTGCCGCAAAGCACATCAGGCAATTATTGAACAAGGCGCGCGCTGTTAGGAATAAAGAGTCTATAACAGTTGACCAGCCAAGAAGTCTGCGTAGAGGTTTGAAGAAGCTAGCGGCAGGAGATGCTTGTAGTGCCCAGAGATTTTGTGCGGTAGGTCTTCAAAGTCAACGGCGGATACTCGGTGGCCAATAAGGTGGATGGAGCAGTAGCCAAGACCACATTTATCGGGGTTGACTTTGACCCCAGATTGCGCCAAGTGTTGGAAGAGCGAGTGGAGGTAAGGTAGCTGTTCGCCGTCAGGAGAGTTGGTGATGCTGTTGTCATCTGGATAAGGATACTGCTTGGAGTCCTCGTGTTATCTCTAGCATGAAATGCTGAAAGTTTGTGCGGCTTTGCTGAGGCGGAACTGCAATCCAGGCTACTCCAATAGGCCAAAAAGCGTGAGGACAGCTGAGTTCACAACATCGTCTTGTGCCATTGGTATCTGCTGGTAGGCGCGAACTAGGTCGATTATGACAAATATGGACTTACTAGCTAGAATTAAGATTAAATAGTGCGTTTAAGGGATAGGGTATTTATCCTTGACAGTAAGGTTATCCAGTGCCCTATAGTCACCACAGACACGCCAATCACCTGCTATCCTCGGCACCGTGTGTAAATGTGATATCATGAACATCCGGAAAGGAGAATTGTTCCCAGTTTGAGCCATTGCTCGACTTCCGGCTTAGCAGCTTTGAGCTTATCCGGGGCTAGTCTGCGTGGGTGGGCCGAAGTAGGTGACCCTTAGAGCAAATGTGCTGCATGACCCATGACGTCAGTGGAGGCACGTCGTTCGAAACGCAAACGAGTTTAGCACGCTTGCGAAAGTGGTCTAAAAAGCTGTGTAGCTTGAGGTAGGACACTTATAGGTGCTATCAGCCATGCTGGCGCTAGCGTTGCTTACACTGAACATTGTATACAGTCTAAAAGCTTCTTCCTTTTAACGTCGACGGTAAGTTCGAAGCGTTGCAGTAAGCCTATGCCTAGGCCGGTGAAAGACAAGGCTGCTACTACGTAAGGCCAGTGAAAGTTACGTCGGAAGCATAGCCTGAGCGTTAGCAGCTTTACGCCGAAAGCTGCGATTTGTGTGCCATTGGTGGCACGCAGCTCGGTCGGGGAGGATGCGAGCCCGTCATGTGAGTACCAATGTACAACGCTAGCGTCAGGTCCAGTGTCGAATAGGAACGTTGCGTTGGAACTTATGTCCCTAACATGGATGGGGAGACTTTGGTGTCGGTTGGTCGAGACCGGCGCCGTTGCAAGCCGGCCGAGAATTTTCCCTGATTTTCGGCGAATTTATATGAGAGGACAAATGTACAAGCTGCGGTACTAAAGCGTTGATTATACCAAAAAGGAAAATGTCCACCGCTTGACATACAACTTTTGGAGGGCTATTTTGTTTGTCCATCACGACGGCTGTACATCGTAAGCTGTGGAGCCTGACGACTAAGTGTCGCAAAATGTTTGCCTGGCTTCTATTGTTGACGGTAAGACCGTGACAGATGTGTCCCGTAACGCGACGGCATTGACCTTGCTGACACGGGGTTGTGGCTGTGATCGTTCATTGACTTGATCTGCTAGGTCAACTAGATAAGTAAGCGAAACGGTGCTCACGATAGCAAGTACTTTTTGCTTCTTTTTATATAGCCACTGTAGGCATAATTCGCGAAGTAAAGTCCCGGCCAGCGTTGATGAACCTATGAGTTACCGTATGTCTCGTAGCCTGGTTAAGTGCACTTGGTCTCTCATTTGCAGATTCCGGATTAGCTGCTGTAGGCGGACTTACTCAGGGCGCGATGCGCTTAATAGGAGCCCAATTGAGAGCCTCATAGCGGTTTTAGGTCTAAGGAATGATAAGGTCTAATACCTGCCTGACCATAACCTTAGAGAGATAAGACATTATCTTGCTGTAATTCATGTACAGCAAAGGGAAAGCCAAAGTGAGAAAACGCGGAAGAAAAACAAAAGAAGAGTCTACTAACTCCATGAACCAGCTAATGGATACCAAACATGCTACCCTACACAAAAAACCGGAAAATATAAAATACAGATGGAACGAGTTCACCAAGACAAAATTTGGGAAATCCAGCATTGAACTGCTTCCGCAGTCGGGATCACCAAGTTGGCGAGCGGCCTGTAGCAGGAGCCTAAATAGCAATTCGAAAAATTAGACCGGTTTGCATCGAAACTTTTATTGGTACTACAAAGATCTGCCTGTTACTTAACGCTGGAACAGAGAGTTCGTTGACTCTCTAGCTAGGGAAACGGAGTATACAGAGCACACAATGCGGTCGCTGGTTGTAAAGGAAACGTTCGTTGAGCAACAATGGCGAAGACCAAGTTAATCATCCGAACTCAGCAACAAGTTAAGCAGCCCAAACCGGTCGCCCAAGTGTAAAATGCAATAATTTTAGTAGGAAATTTACAGACATACCAGGGGATCTCCAGACTGCTCCAACACTGATACGCAACCGGGTTTAACTAGCTGTATCGCAGGTTGCAAAAACGCCGCATTCTACAATAGGTCTTTGGCAAGCGCGAAGCCATCAGTCATTCACTGAAAGTAACCAATACACTTAAGGCTAGCAGCCTGTCCTGTTGCGCTTCATGCGACATTTCACACGAACGCATGAGTTTAGACTTCTTTACAATGCCTTCAGCCTACAGTAGGACGCACATGCATAAGACTTTGAGGCCAAACGATTCACCTTCTACAGCCTCACAAAAAGGGCCAATGTATACCAGGTGGGTCTGAGCCAGGACAAACTCCTACGGACCCCAACAGGTGGTTACCAAGCAAAGCGCTCCCAAGTCTTTCCACTCAGTTCCTGCATCTTCCCTAGGTGGAACAGTAGCAACCAGTGGCCTTTTCGCATAATCTGTAAAGATAGGAGTCCCTGACAGTTCCTACTCAAACACACTTATCAACGCCAAGTCACTTAGTAATAAGATGCATCTACGTCCACTTGTCGTCCTTACTGCACCGGACGCAATTTTGCCACTAAAAAGTGGTTCAAACCGTGCACTGTCGACGATACCCACCCGCTTCCTGGATAGCGGCTGTATTTGTAACTTCGAATAAAAGACGAGATAAATGATTTGTTATCTACCTAAAGCGAAATTACCCAGCCACAACGGAAGCCATTACCACTGCAGAGACCGTGGAGCCCGTATGGATAACAACCGGTATCATGAGGCCCAAGGTATTTTTAAGACGTTTTGGCAGAGCACATGACGCAACACAAGTAAGCGATGGTATACTCTTGGCAACCTTCGAGCATGCTTTGAGCCATCTTCGCAAATACAACATTGTCGCGGAGGAATAAAGCTCGCCTGCTCTAAACTCGTTCGTACGCACCGATCCTACGAGGTATGCAAGTTTATTAGCTGGAATCTACCTAGGCGGTTGGGGGCGGTATGTTCCTACACCTACCAGGAAAAGTGTATGTTGGATTCGGTATTTATTACGGACATCCCAAACCTACGTGTAACGGTTGGCCAGGAGTTCCATGAAAGCGTCCATAGCGTAGTACACTGCTCGTTGTACATACAATGATCCGACACAAATTCTGCTCAACCAGATGCAATCCAGCTTCACAGGCACATTAATTCCATAAATTTGGCTACATATGCCCTACTTTTAGGTTACGAAAATAGGAGAAAACCTGCAGAAAATTTTCATAGCGTCAATAATATATGTCCAGATTGCAGGCTTCCTTACCGGTTAAATAAAATGCCCCTTAAGAAACACCAGCAAAACAACTTTGCTTGCTAGAATTCGTCAGCTACGGCGGTTCTAGTGTGGAAGGTTGAACACTGTAGATGTCGTGAGGGCAAATGAACTTTCTATGGTGTTGGCAGCCAGGGATGCGGAAAAGCACACTGGGCAAGCACGGACAGTCAGGAATCGTGTTAGTAGAGCCAAGCAGTTCAGCTGGCTGCTGCGTTCTCTCACCTGCTGCCAACTGCCAAGCTTATCCCATGTAATAAAGCTGCTCTAATAGAACATGCAATGATCTACGTGTTATACGTGAAGGATACAAACCTGATTTAATTAGTTTCAAAGTTTAGAAAGAGGGCCATGCAGGGCTGAGCTGCAAGTGACCGCTGGCCGATCAGGATGCGCGGTACATTTTGCCTTCAACGGTATCCGCTCTGCGCTTTACAAGCTTAAGCTATCTTCAAACCTTGGTCCAGGTGGCAATCCGCCCAGTCTAACTAAGAAGGGAGCACGGGCATTCCTAGACTCCACCTAAAGCCTTTTAAAATCTCCATCCAGTATGGAAACTAGCTTCTGGCTTGGCAACCCACTACCGTCTGGCCACGTTAAAAAGATGGCTCTCTGCGGATGGTTGCTTAGTTATGCTCGATAAACCATACACCTATCGTCTTGAAAGTAATGGAAGGCTGTTAAACGAACTTTCATTAACTACTTGTAGGAAGGAAACCACGTGAACAAGCCACGCCATGGAATTCTGAGTACGCGGTCCTGCTCGACCTGTTAGCTGGACCTCCTCAGCATGGTCACCTAGGCGATGGACCCAGAACAAGCAATACCCACGCTCCACCACCATTTGCAAAATGCCTTCGCTAGAGTTCCACATAGGCACCTACTACACAAGGTCAAAGGTTATAGCTTAGGGTGTACTCTGTTGGACTCGTTAGGAGCATACCTGACCGGCCTCACGCCATTAGTGAAAATATCACCCGTCGAGTCCTTTAGGACCACTGTGTCAAGCGGTGTCATACAAGAAAGCGTTTTAGATACCACACGCTTGCATATTTATAGCAATGATATCTGCAACAGCTTACAGCACGGTAGCCCATTTATATTCGCTGCTGACATCAAACTCGCCGGAGTATTCCTCAGTAACAAGCGTATCCGCACTCGACGGAATAAGAGAAGACGTAAGGGCCCTAGAGTTATAATGTCCGTGTTGACACAGCACTTACTGGGCTGAAAATTTGGGTGCATGGACGTACAAATAAACATTACTTGATAGGGTGCTCACGCTTACCGGCATTTCTATTAAGCTTCATACATCAGCAAAAGACTTGGACCAGTGTTATTCCATGCGTCTCAGATTTTATGCACAATTGCACCTTCAAATGGCAAAAAGCAGATAATTAAACCTCCAAATAACCCGCCACATAAACGCTGGCAGAGCACGCCTATACCTTTACCGGAGTCACGTTCGCCCTATCTCGGATTACTGTGCTTTCAGGTGTAACAGTTGGCATAAGTCGGAACGCAGTTGGCTTGTAAAAAACCAACGACAATCCACCAAAATATCTAGCTCAAAAATACCGGGCCTGTAGTTAGAGACAGCGATGTGGTCAGCTCCGACTCCAACTCTATGCTTTCAGCGTATTGTCCTTAACTCCCGCGACCTGCACAAGGCAGTAAAAAAACTTTTGCATAGTGGCAACGCCAGCCTTAAGCTAACAGCTGCAACCAAAAGTAACCTTAAAACAGCAATAGTACTATTAATCCGATGAAAGCGTGGAACAACCCATGCTGTCGTTCCATTTTAGGTGCATATATGAATATTCGGAATAACCTACCAACAAAGCTTCCGGGACGCCAAAACCCGCAGGTTTTCAAGCTGAAGGAGCAAACATGCCGATACCTGGATAATGCAAAATGGCTCTCTTACCTCTGTAACTTGAACCATCGCTTGGTTGAGGCCAGACCCGGTGGAGCATGAACAACCCCGGTGCGCCGTAATGTACCCCCGTGCATTATCCCGAGGAGACATGCGAAACATTGTTGTGAAGTATTTGTGTCAACCTTAACTTAATGTATGTCCTCCGAACCGCTGTGAGCTCGCCAGCATGAATTACACGGTAAGTCTAGAATCAGAGGCAGCAAATCCTAATATATGACTTACTACAACAACCTACATTGTCGTTGGACGCAGTTCTAGCTTGCCTGCAGTCACTCAGTCCAAAAACCCATGTGACAGTGTAGGTGCAGCTGCAAGGACGGCCTATTACGCCCACAGTATTTCTTCACCTCTAAGGCTGTCTACGGTGCTTGTCACCTTACTGCGGCGAAATATGCCGATAAACGGTAAAATATTTGAACAGGGGGCAACTCTGCATGTCCGGTGAATGTGACCTTTCCGCTAGCAATGGTCCATTAATGGATCATCACTTACTTATCCTACCTTTACTCTGCACTGATTTGACGCTAACCTGCACGCCGTGCCCTTATCTTAGATGCCTGGCCCTCAGATAGGATTAACTCTGAAGCTTGAGGGATAAGCGGTAGTCAGTTGTAAATTAGAAGGTCGTACACCTTTTGCGAGAAGTAACTTAAGGGACGGCTACCTCACCTTATTCTCTGATTTCCCAATTGAAATGTCAACTTCAGTTACTGCTCCATACCTTTGCTTAGCTTTCTGTTCCTTTCTTCTTCCCCACGGCCACCGATAATTTTGGCCACAAGAGTTCATAAGCGTAGACCTCTTTACGACATATTTATGACCCACACTTGCTTAGCTAATATTTGGTTTTGATATAACTTTTAAAAAGCGCAAGAACAAACCCTCTAAGTTGACGGATTATATGCCTAAACCACAATTTTGCCAAATTTTTCTTATCTCCAGCCACATAACCAATACCATTGCTTAAATAGTTTGTCCTGCTACGCCGAATAAGTGGATCAAACTTGGTAAACATGTAGTAGATAGCTAAACTAAAAGGGCTGAAATACATTTAGGAACTCCCAGCCCATAAACTAAGAATGCTGAACCTAAACTTCGGTAAAACACAAGCCTCTATTGGCGTTTTGTTAGTCCTAAAGTCCTATCGGAAAACGAAACCTAGTCGGCAGAATAATTGGACGCATTAGATCCGATGACAGGTGAACAAAGCCAGCATACCGATGAACAAAAGCACGACAAACTTAGCTGAAGTCAGCAGACCAATCAAAATGTGAAGTGTTATCGGTTACTGCTCAGTTTAAACAAAACGGTACAATAACTAATGGAAATGCGAATAAGTACAATTAGGAGGCGCGAACAGTATAATCGCTACAGAACTCCCCATTGAGCTTGGGTCAGTGGGACGCACGCTTGATGCTTGTGTCATTTACCGTAGCCTGGATTGGCGAATAACGTACGGCCGAAGCGGGTTCCGTGGTGTGAGCTCACGTTTGTGTCCTGAGTTGCCTGGGTTGCGAGAGAGGGAACAGCAGTGTCTTCAAGAGGTTGAGTAGGAGGCGTACCTGGGAAAGTGGGCTGCTTGTTGCGCGGAATGTCCGTGGGTTTCGACAGAGTTTGCGTCTCGAGGAAAACCGGCTTTATACGCTGAATACTCACAGTATCCTGATAAGCAATTCTATCCGGCACAACATTCTTCTACATTCGGGAAACAACCTTAAAGTGGCCCACGTAGCACTTTGTAGAGGGTATACAGACGGGGTGGACACGTACGGGTACGAAGGGACAAGTGCGCAAAGCCATGTGTACCTATTGGCTCCGAGGGCTGTTTCGAGGTGCCTTTTGCCGAATTGAGCCAAAGTTTGCCTCAGGCCTGTGACTTACGGGGTCGGAGCAACTTCTCCAGTAATCCTTGGGTCCAGCACTACTATTCCAGTAAGTCTGATAGTAGTGCCCGGGAGCAACACAGCTGGACAACAGCCAACACATCACTTTAACAAATACCTCAATACCAGTGTGATCCACGACAGTTGGAGGAAAGCAAATAGCAAGCCAGTACCAAAAACTGGATCAAAAGCTTATCGCCTACTTGCACGTACATCAGTGCTCCTAAAGTATTCAAAAGACTGTTGATTCCGTAGACCTTTTGATGCTCCTGAAGACGAGATTTACTAGATTGCTTATAAACTTCGGCGCCCTACGTTCGATGCAGTGGCGTATCTTGTCTGTTTATATACTCTGCATTAACTTAAAAAGGTTACTCCGTACGGCTCTTCCTCCTGAATTATGCAACTGCCAACAGAGCCTGGATGGGTCAAGATTGCTAAGCAGCTACCAAATATGTTGTTCAACTCGGTGTGTATTCTGTTAGGTGATAATTTTCCAAATCATACTTACATTGTAACGTCCACCGTGAACGTTGAATAACGCGTAGCCAACGATCCCGAAATCAAAAATGTCGGAGCACAAATACTACGGTACTATTAAGATATATACAGTTGATAATTGGGACATACTTCAGTTGGTCTGTATCCCGGTGTATGCAAAGTGGACAACAAGGAGTCAGTAAACAATAGAATGGAATAGCTTGTCTACGCCGGACAATCAAAGGAACAAGTCACCACACCTGAGTGCTACGAGTATTAAGAATAATGGCGTTGACCAATCAAGGATGGCCCAAGCACAGGGTGTGAGTTTAATGACACGCATAAACATGGTGTTTGGACGAGCGACTAGTGAACAGAGGAGGGGGTGCGACACATGCTCCGGGCTGAACGTGTCATGTTCGGCCAAGAGTAGGGTTGGAGATCCAAGGTCGTCGGTAGACGCACACGCACGGAACCAATGCCGGGATTAGCATGTACACGCAGACACATCTACAACGCTAACAATGGGAATGGAAGGAGGCGCACCTGAACACTGGTCGATATACGTCAACGATCGGCCATGGTCAGTAGACTAGACCACGAAGCGAAGAGTAGAAGAATCTCATGGGTAAATAAGCGCATTACATACTTCTTCAAGTTGAACAGTAAGGATTCTTCTGTCTGCCATGTTGACTGTAATGTTTTAAAAGAGGGACTTCTAACCCTTTCCTTTTTTCATTGTAATCTAAGCTTTCCCCTACGCAAATCACGTTTATATGGTGATAATTTACTTTTGATGTTTTGCTGAAGTACATGTTTCTCACTAAGCAGGATTTCTCATCCCTTCAACGTGGTTTGAAAGATCTGCTATGCTGGTCTTTATCCAGGTCGCTTACACTTCGTGCTTCTACATACAATGAGGTAATCTTTCCTTTTCTCTTTGGAACGCGTTTGCAATGCCTCGTAGCTTTCCCACACACGTACTGTAACTGGAAAGCTCATACCCAGCTCTTCCAACGCCAAGGGTCTAAATGAATAAATAGTTTATTCTCAAAGTTATGGAAACGCACTAATGCTGGCTTGGTCAAAATTTGCAAGCAGTTATGTTTTTCCAAAGACACGTTTTTATTGATGTCATCGGCGGTGGCCAAAAGTCGTGCAGACTGTGGAAGTTATAGATGTAATCATGAGGAATAAGGTCGTCCATGGTTGACGGTATAGTAGGTTCAAGTTTGCGTACTGCAAATAAGCAAGGCATCATAAATGTATTGAAGACGGTAGATGTAGGTAGAGAGTATCTTAGTTCTGCACGTGTCAAGAAAATATGGAAACATGACTCTAGTCGACTTACCAGTATGTAGTTATGGGTAGCGACTTTATTCACTAGTGGGTCACCTCCGCGACGTCGCCGTGTTGATAAACGGGGATTTGTAGCTTTTTATATGGTGAACGCTTGCCAGCAGGAAACCTACCGTCTCCTGAAAGACTGCAATAAATCCTTTCAAACACCAACGTACGGCTGGCAAAGCAACTTGCTGGCTAATTTCACATTTGGTTGTTCGCAGTAGAATGACCTCAAATTCTAAGGTTTGCTGATCAGCTAGCTTTTCCAGGGCCGCCGTAGTAGCTGAGGTTGGCGGAGGGTGGGAGATGCACGATGACTTTTCCCGTTCAGTGTCTAGGTGGGCAAACATTTTAAGTACTGGTGTCAGGATTTTCTAGATTATATACATTTCCACACTAGGCAAGGGTCACTTATGAGTGAAGCTGAAACGCTTTGATGTACTATCATGTTCCATGTAGGTACTTGTCGGTTATCAAGTCCGTCTCGGGCAAAAGCGCTGTACCTCAGTCAAATCCCAGATCCCAAGAAATTACGGACCACAGGGAAACAAGAAATTTATGGCGTTTATTGTCCCAGAATATTTGTTGGTCCACGCGTATCTGTAAAACTTTCCAAAACGTCAGCAAACGTACTTTTTATTTTCTCAGAGTTAAAATGCTTCCACTACCTTATAGTTGATATTTAGGTATATGACGTCTTCTATTATTTCCCGCTGACTATACAGCTCTCCCGTCATTTTTCCTAGACGGCTTAAAAAGACTACATTTTGGTGGTATTATATATAACGTACACTTCTAGAAGAAGCGGATAGTCTACAGTAACCTTAGTTGGGTTGAGAAATGCTAGACAGCTTGTTTTCCGCAATGCGTTTTCTAATAAGACACTAGCCAAACGATTTCATCCACTTTACAAGTATAACTTCAAACCTATCTCTCATTTTCTACCTGCTCAAAATTCAATTTTTTTCCCCGGATGTCTTAGCATGGTAATAATGGTTTACCTTATCACTCATGTTTGTTTGTGGAAACAGCAGACGTCATTAAGCTACTGCACAAACGGTTGTTGGAGTAAAGGTTTTGCTTTTCGCCCACATTTCTACTTAGGCATGTATATTGTTATCGTCATCCATTTGCCCGCAGTATTAGTGTAGTTAATAGGCAGGAACTCAATAGGGTTCATACGACTCCGTTTGACGTCTTAACTTAAAAGGAAAGTAAGAACCGAGCACCTTGAAATGGTTGTATTCTAAAATAGTGAAATAAAGCTAATGATTCAAAATGGTCGGTGATGAAAGTGAGAAAAACATAGCTAAAATATAGTATACTAGCAATCGCTACATAACCGAGGTTGTGTGACTATTGCAGCAAGCGCAGAACTTGACTGATCACTTTGAAACCAAGGTAAAGTGTGAATTGGTAGTTGGCACTAACAAATTACTGCTGAGTAAGACGTAACGGAAGTGTTCGTTAAGGAAACGGCGAACCGCTGCTGCGTCAGCGATAATCCTTTATCGGGAAGCATGAGTGATGTGATCAGCGGGTTATCGCCGCCACTGCGATGCTCCATAAGTCGTACAAATGGCAGCAATGTTCGTACTACGCTGTGCCGTGCGCTCAGCTATAAAGTGTACATGACGTTACGAGTTGCAATATTCGCCGAAGATTTTGTTTGCGCAGATTAAAGGGTAAAATCCTTATCATGCTTGTAGTTAGGTTGCAGTTCCTTATGATTGGTAGAATTTTAGCGCTTGGAGACGTCATCGAGGTGTTGAGCTCACCTGATCAACCTCTGAAGTAGGGCTAGGATAACGAGGCAAACCGTGAAGTTATTGTTTTGTTAACTGGTCGCAGTAACCGCACTGGTTTCCAAGTAGCAAGCCACCCAAGGAGCAACATGGAGAAGTAAAGAGAGCTCCTCCGATTTCATTTGCTGGTGAGGCTTAAAAGCGGTGTAGATTGAGCTGACGTGATGACGGAATTTAGGAAGCTCGAATGACCTCCTGTCAGTCTCGTGGACACTGCCTATAATGTTATCCAACAAGCCGGCACTTGCATGAGAGTACCATGGTGAATATTAAGTCCTGGGTGTTGAACTGCCTTGTGGGTGCGCGCACACGCTGAGTTCAGACATGTGTGAAGAAAGTATCTACGATGGGCTTATACCTGCCTGGTGCTGATGGACAAAGCCACGTGTTGTGGGACATACTGCAGTCTCCGTAGATTATGTTTTGAAGCCCTGGCAGGGATGAAACCTCATGAAACAGGTTACTTAAATCGTCAACTCCTTCGCTACTTGGACGCAGTGGATTGTACATATGCAGTCTAACAAGTTTGCGTCTTACCATCATATACCATGAATACAAGCAGCATCTATGAGGTTTCTAATTAATAAAATTTGAAAGATATCGCGTGTACTTTATTACTGAAGTCTATAAGACAACCGCGTCGACGTTTATTGTTGCTTCGGCCGTAGAGATTCCTGTGGCCAGGTATGTACGGCTGTGCCTTGGACGTACCAACTGCGTACCTTGTTTTTGTTATCAGAAATGCATTTGTGCTAGACAGCAGGATGTGGGGAAAAGGTGAGGTAGTTTTTGATTACTGGAACATTAAAAAGTGGATGGTATACCTGTCTTTCGGGTTGGTCATCTTGTTGGAACCGGCCAACTTCGCATCGGAAGGACGCCGTTGGAACGAGAGGTTTGTTTGTGTGCTTCCGTTAAATTGCATGAACGATGGACCGGCGGATGGCACGGTAAAAGGTTGATGGAGTCTGGTACAGTACATTGAATAAAAATGTAAGATGTACTTGGTGGTGTATGAAGTGGAGTTCAGGAATCCGGCGAGTGGCCAGGTGTAGTGCAGCGGGTCAAAGAAGTTGGTTAGGTGAATGGTACAGGCCAACGAGTGTCCGTTGCATCATGTCCAGTGGTAGGTCTCTTGATCTAGCTCCTTATCTTTATACAAAGTGTGTGGACAGTCGCCCCGCAACATGCAACATTCCATAGAAAGAAGATATGGACGATTTCCGGGCGATTCGCGGATTGGTGGCATGTAATGGCTGTCTTGAAAATTCGCGATGTTCTTAATGCTGCGGAAGTGCTGTGGCTGTGACACGCATGCAGTTAAAATATTCAGGTGGTTTTGCCTATGTGGCACTTTGGCTAGACCAGCAGTGAAACCCAACTAGCTGGGAATCGACTTCCGTAATATGGGGCTAGGAATATTGAGTAGATGCTTCCAGCAACTAGGCTGTTCCAGTTTTGCGTTTGCGTTAGTGGGCTTCTGTCCATAATATGGGGATACTTATTTTGGTATGTTCGTGTAAACCGACTAGATGTTTTGCTTATTCTGTACTTACTGGGCTTGTCTTGGCTACATCGGAACGTTTGTACGTTGTACTTGACCTTACCGTGGTGGCTATGCTGAAAGCAAAGGCGTCTTAGCAATCCAACATCTAGACGTTAGAGTAGGACCGGTGGGAGATTACATTGTGACATTTGTGACACTGGCAAGGGGTGTAAAATGATAGGTAGCCTGTGCTTGCAATTTCGGATTACGTGTCAAACTTGTCAGACAGGTGGAGCCAACGCTGGCTGTGTTGTCGTGTCCACGAATTCGCTGGAGATTGCTATCTATAATCGGTCTCGGTTTGTTGCTTGTTCCGCCTCCTTTGCTCCTAGTGGGCCATATAACAGCGGGCCTACTTACCGCTTTTGTGATGTATCCAACTGCGAATCACAAACCATTAAAGGGCAGCGATAGAATTTGTGTTTAAGTGCGTATTATGCTGTGGTGCTCCCGAATGTAGCGTTTTTGCGCTGCCCTTTTAGTTGATTTTGAATACAGAGATCAAATGTACATCTGCAGCATTTTCTCTCCGGTTTGATCAAGATTGTTCCTAGATCAGCCAGTGGTCTTAGAAGATATCAGGCGTCAAGAAAACTTTCAGTGAAGTTGTGGTTGCAAAATTTGATCATGAATAGGCAAGATCGGCCAGAGATATTACGCAGTCGAATTGCCGTGCAACAACCAAGTGGCTTTTTGCTAGCATGTAGAAGTGGATGCAGCACTTCAATGAGAGGCAATTTGTTGGTACGCTGCGTACAATAGCCTTCTTATTACCGCACATGACTGCACTGAATTCGTGTGCAGTATAGCTCAGTCGTTTACCAGTTGCGCGTCAACCAGATAGTTTCTACGTTTTTGTGGTTGTTTAAATAGGCAACAGCCGCAAGCTTGTCTAGTGTCCTCGTACAAGTGGATTTGCCCTTTCAGCTCGTCCGGTTAACGTTTGAAGGCAGAAACTTTTTGAAAAGCACCCGCTAGTGGATCCGAGTGTATGACTAGACTCACGTGATTAGGGTGGAGTAGCCTTAGCTGTCGGAAGCGCTGCTGATTTCCCCGGCTTTTGGATAGATATGAAAGGCACGCAAAGTTTGCAAACAATCTAATGGATAATAGCATAAAATTGGATAAACATGCGGTACATACGGAAAATAATGCAGAAGTTGAAAAGACCAGGGCAGAGAAGAAAAATGAGTTGAACAATAATAAAAAAACGGAACACTCAAGCTTTTAGTAGGAAGGCGTCTATTTAGTGAGGACAGAAGGGGCAAAAACGCTACTGTCCACAACTCAGAGGGAAGAAAGTTAGCACGCAACGAAAACGCTCCGTTTCAGGTTTCGTGGGAACACAAACAATTGGTTACCCAAACCCCACTTGAAGGCCGACAATCGCGTGGCCAACGTTCTGAACTACACTAGGCAACCTGTGCTCCTTAAGCACCATCTGCGAACAGCTTTCCAAATGGAAGCAACATTTCTCGCCTAACGGTTGTTGGTTCCGGAGATTGATTGCTCACAGGGACCCGGCATGAAAGCATACATCTCCAGTCCAACAGCTACTCGCTGCGAGGCGTACCAACTCCCCCGTAACCAATGCATCCAGCTCATATGCGAAGGCAAAGTGAGCAGCAGCAGTCAGCTTGTGTGCAAATTTGCTGCCAACGCTACAGCCCTGTATAGTTGGCTGAACCGTCTTCGGCAAGACAACCACGGTGCTAGTGCGCTGACGGCACTCACGGAACCCAAAATCAGCGAACGAGGCCGCAGAATTCCTTTGCCAGCATTACACATCCACCTTTTCCGTTCCTTCAGTCAGCCTAATAAAGGAACGCTCTCCGCTCTCGACTTCAAGGTCCCCGACAACTGCTTCGTTAAATCCTAGGAATATCCTGTGGAAGCTTAAATCCATCATGGTACCAGTCTCCCAAGGCGCAGACGGCTTTCCGCCAAGAAACCTTCGAAGCTGCACTGGAACCAGTTTTGTCTCTAGCGGAGCTAATCACCCACTTCTCGCGTGGTGATGTCACTAACGATTACCAATGCGGTATCATTCCGTCAGGTTACATGGTGACGCGCGAAAGGACCCGGTCCACTGCCGGCCGATAACACTGCACTCTACGATTTCCAAAGTGATGAAATTGATCATCGCCGATGCGCTAATGGCTCAACTTAAGGCTCAGAAACTGCTTTCCCACTGCCAACAGGTCTTTCGACGGCAACGGCCATGCCTGAGTTACTTGCTACCCTCACGGGATAGCCGGGCGACTGCGTCGGACACCGGCACGGAAACGCACGTCCTCTTCTTCGATTTCTCCAAGGCTGTTGACAATGTTGACCACGCCATCCTAATACACAAGCTGTTGTCCCTCGGTATATCTGGAGTCCTAATGGACTGGGTATTGAACTACCTCCACCACCGTACCGTACAATTATGCATCCACGCACAGTAGTTTGCCCGTATCCCCGTGACAAGCGGCGTCCTACTGGAGTTTGTTCTTGGACCAGCATTATGCCTCTCCTTCATCGATGAAATCTCAACACTAGTCCAGTCCAGGATGTTGCTCTACGCCGACGACGCGGAACTGTGGCGCACGGTCAATGCTCCAGGTGTTACCCAAGCTCTTCAGAAAGACTTCAACCTTCGAAATGCTGCGACTTCTTCACCTGCCTTTCTGATTCGTCGGTATACTTGCTGGGAACGTCTGTACCCCAGGTCTCGTCAGCCGAAAGAGCTTTTGCCTTCATCCCCAAAACCAACCTTTAGTGTCAGCTTCTTGTCAAAAAGAAACCTCTGCAGCTAGCCGCATGCCGGGACTGTTAAAATGTGTGTTTGGGAAAAGCGGCCTGCGGAAGTTCCGCCTCATCCTAGGCGTCTACCTACGTCATCACTACAATGTTGCAACCCAGGCTTGGAGCCACTGGTTGTTTAACTACCAGCGTGTGCTTGATGCCATACAACGTGTGGTGACAAAATTAGTACGGGGTCTCCGACAAGTAGATTGGACACAACGGCTCCGTCACTTTGATCTCTTTTGCATGCAATACCGACGGCTTCGGGATGGTTTCAACCTCCTACCTGCAATCCCATCCAACCTTGGATATTCCAGCCTCCACTTAATGAAACTGCACTTTCTGTTGCTCTCAGCTTCATGGTTACGCATACCGGCACACACGGCAGCACAGCCAGGTGAACTGCAGGCGATATTTCTTCGCTCTGCGAGTCAGCTGGCCGTGGAACGCCTGGCCTGCTGACGTAATTTTGGCAGCTTATGTGGATGTGTTTAAGACTCGCCTGGACCGTTGTCTATCCGACCTGCATCGGGATCACCATGAGGCAACTAACCGCACTTTGGATTAGCTTAACAGACTAACCCCAGTCTTTTACTTACCGCTTCTCACTGTGGTAACCATGTGAGCAAGATCGATTGGCTCAAGCTCATTGGTTGGCTTGCTGACTCATTACTATTGGTTGTGTGCGTCTGTCGCTTGACTCTCCGAATAACAAGAAGTTGACTCAGACGTACAACGTTAATTTTGCGAGATACATTTTACCTTTCCTACGGCTTTCTTGGTACAACATTGTGGCGCCGCGGAGGCAAAAATGAACCTTTCCATCCAACCCCCATCTCCATTTTGGACTGATTGCGGCAGCAGACCGACATCGGATGCCTGGTTCCGTTGGAAAACATCCTTCCTAAACTACTTGGATTTAATCAGCGATCTCCCTACTGCTCTAACTGAGGATAAAAGATTGAAGCTGCTTCGTCATTTACTCGGAGATGAGGGACAGCGACAATTCGATGATTTGGGTCTCCAAGGATGCAAATCGGTTATGGACGCCTTCAATGCTCTCGATCGTGCATGGAGTTACCAAATGAACGTGTTTACCGCGCGATATATTTTCTCCCGAATACACCAAGAAGCAGGCGAACCCTTGAATGATTTCATTGCTCGGCTGAGTCGTGCAGTACGACCGTGCGCCTACTCGTCTATTCCACAGAAAAAGATTGAAGGCTGTATGCTCACTCAGCAACTGATCACTGGAATCGCTGACAATCGCATACGTGAGGGGCTATTGCAGGAAGACGCTTGCACACTAACGTGGGATCGAGCTTGCGAATTAGCCCGAGTAAAGACAGAAATTTCATTGCAATCGAAGCAGTTTTGTTCCACCAGCTTAGCTGAAGTGGCGAGAGTACAATCTTTCCGGCAACGTCCGACAGACAAACTTTCTTGCTATCGTTGTGGGAGCACGTCTCACAAAGCTAATTTTGCCGGTTGTCCTGCACGCAGCCTCAAATGTAAAAACTGTGGTAAAATTGGTCATTATGCCCGCTGTTGTCGATCGCAGGCTGTCGCACTCATTAAAGAAGATGATACACCGGAATGCCATGTTACCGATCCAACTCAAGACAATATCTATTCAATCACCGCTGACTCCATACCTTCAGGTTGTGTAACCATATCCGTTGTTGAACCGAAGTTTCCAGCTGCTGACATTCGTACTGTATTGTTCCTTACTGTTAAAGGTGCTGTTCCATAGGAAATGGAACTTGATTCTGCTTCTCCAGTTACTATCGTGCCCTTCCAATTTTATGAACGCTACCTATCACAGCATACTTTACATCCCACCTCACATTCATTCTGGAGTTATAGTGGGAACACACTAACCATATTGGGATTTATTATCGTGCCTTTGCAGTTGCATTCTGTGATTGCCGATGTCGCAGTGTATATTTCTTCGGACAACAGACGACCCTTGCTTGGGAGGAATGCTATGGTGGCTTTGCACATTGTACCATCATTCGACCGCATGCTTATCTCTTCCGTCAACGTAGCACACTGGCAGGAACATTATCCGAAGCTCTTCCAGAAGTCCATCGGCCGTATTCCATGTGGTGTGCATCGAATTCAGCTGAAACCGAATGCGAAACCGATCGCCATTGGTCAACCTCGACCCATTCCGCTAGCGAAACGTGAAGCGGTCTCTGCAGCCCTGCAAGCGATGCTAGCAAATGATTTGATTGAACCCATCGATTGCTCTGAGTGGGTGCATCCAATGGTTTGTGTCATGAAAAAAGACGGTACTGTCCGGATATGCAACGATTTGCAGGCGCTGAACAAACAGATCGTCGTAGAACGCTTTGTTTTACCATCTAATGATGAACTCACTGTACGTTTAGCTGGTGCAACTGTTTTTTCCAAGCTAGATTTGAAAAGTGCGTTTTTCCATATGCCATTGGCCGATGATTCCAAACACCTAACTGCATTCCTCGCTCCTGATGGCCTATTTCAGTACAAAGTCTTACCCATGGGTTTGAGTTCCGCACCCGCCGCCTGGCAAAAGTTCATGACTCACGCCCTGGCAGGTATCGATGGGCAGGTTGCCTACATGGATGATATTTGTGTTTTCGGCCGCTCACAGGAAGAACATGATGAAAGGCTACACAAAGTCCTCCAGCGCCTCAGTGATCTCAATTTGCGTCTGAACGCAGAAAAATGTCTCTTCAATGCACCAGAAATACAGTTTTTGGGACACGTCATTTCACGCAGTGGCATTCGACCAAGTGATGAAAATATCAGGGCCATCTCTGAAGCGGCAACACCCAAAAGTTTGACAGAACTAAAGTCCTTTTTAGGAATGTGCTCTTACAACCTGCGTTATCTGCCGGATTTTGCGACTGTGGCAGATCCATTACGACAGTTAACAAAGAAAGGATCGTCGTTCGTTTGGGGCAGCAATCATCAAAATGCCTTTGATGAACTGAAAAGGAGAGTTGCGTCTGCTCCCTTAGTCGCCATTTTTGATGAATCTTGCCGCACCTTTGTGTCCACTGACGCGTCTGATGTCGGTCTCGGAGCTGTCCTCTCACAAATACAAAACGGAGAGGAGAAAGTTATTGCCTACGCATCACGAAAGCTATCAGATTCCGAACGTCATTATTCAGTTGGGGAAAAAGAAGCTCTTGCATGTGTGTGGGCCTGTGAAAGGTGGCATTTATTTCTGTTCGGTCGTCGTTTTATTCTGCGTACTGATCATTCAGCCCTAACAGCTCTTCTCAGCAATGGATCTAAAGGATCTCGCCCAATGCGAATCGATCGCTGGTATGCCAGGCTCCTTAACTACGATTTTGAAATTGTGTACCGGCCAGGTTTGCAAAATCAGATTGCTGACGGCCTATCTCGCTTACCCGTGGGGTTGGAGGATGAAAAAGAGAGACTCAGAGAGGCGGTACTAGTTTCCAGTCTCGGAGCTAACCTGTCTGCCTTGACGATCAAGGAACTACGAAGGGAAAATTCTAACGATTCTTTACTGCATGAGATTATTGAATATGTGCAGCAGGGCTGGCCGAAGAATAACAAAATCCCCGGTGAGTTCATTCCGTATTATGCAATTCGACATGAACTATCAGTAGTAGACGGTTGCCTGATGCGCGGTTCGGTGTTTGTAGCTCCGTCCCAGTTGATAGCCAAGATAATAGCTTGCGCACATGAGGGACATCCAGGTATAGTTCGGACCAAAAATCGAGTAAGACTCTATTTCTGGTGGCCACGAATGGCATCTAGCATTGAGACATTTGTGGTCAATTGCAATGCTTGCCGATTAGCGGACAAAAGTTCTTTGCCCGTTAAAGCCCCGACACAGCCAATTGCTTACCCGATGAAACCATGGACCAAAATCGCCATTGATATTATGGGCCCTTTCGCTACTGCTCCTACGAATAAGCGAAATCTACTTGTTGCTACATGTTTTTACAGTAGATGGCCTGAAGTACACATGTGCGACCAAGTTACTACTTCGGTTGTGTTACGTTGGCTTAAACACTTGTTCAGCCGTTTCGGTTTACCGCATGAAATAGTAACGGATAACGGGCCACAATTTTGTAGCCGCGAATTCGCAGATTTTCTACATTGCCATAACATTAAGCACTCCAGAACTGCGCCCTACAATCCTGCAGCCAACGGCATGGTCGAACGTTTAAACCGGTCTTTAAAAGAAGCTATACAAGCCATACACATAGGAGGTTCGGACTGGGAAGATGCAGTTTTAACTGCGGTTTTTTCCTACAGAACATGTGACCACAGAGCCACCGGAAGAACGCCAGCGGAGCTGATGCTAGGAAGGCCCTTACGCACAAAGTTAAATGCTGCACATAAGCTTTTATCAGCGAGAGATGCCGAAGTTTCAAATCGCATAGCATCTTACCAAAATTCCTACGCTAAATTATCAAGACCAATGCAGCCCGGGACATACGTTCGCGTCAAAAGCAGAGCAACAACGAAAGGCACACCTTCGCTTTCCGCTCCACTGCGCATCGACCGTACGCTTGGCCCGGGCACCTATCGATTGGAGAACGGCCTAATTGTCAACGCGCGTAGACTCCACACAGCTCACGGACCAGCTAATCAGCCCGACCGATCCGCGCGCGAAGACCCGGCTGAGTTACCATTACCACGAAGCCAGCTGCGTCGGTCCGCGAGAACGGTGAAACCTATTGATCGCTACGAACCCGGTTGAGGCAGCTTTTCGGAGGGGGAACGATAATGTGGTAACCATGTGAGCAAGATCGATTGGCTCAAGCTCATTGGTTGGCTTGCTGACTCATTACTATTGGTTGTGTGCGTCTGTCGCTTGACTCTCCGAATAACAAGAAGTTGACTCAGATGTACAACGTTAATTTTGCGAGATACATTTTACCTTTCCTACGGCTTTCTTGATACAACATTGTGGCGTCGCGGAGGCAAAAATGAACCTTTCCATCCAACCCCCATCTCCATTTTGGACTGATTGCGGCAGCAGACCGACATCGGATGCCTGGTTCCGTTGGAAAACATCCTTCCTAAACTACTTGGATTTAATCAGCGATCTCCCTACTGCTCTTACTGAGGATAAAAGATTGAAGCTGCTTCGTCATTTACTCGGAGATGAGGGACAGCGACAATTCGATGATTTGGGTCTCCAAGGATGCAAATCGGTTATGGACGCCTTCAATGCTCTCGATCGTGCATGGAGTTACCAAATGAACGTGTTTACCGCGCGATATATTTTCTCCCGAATACACCAAGAAGCAGGCGAACCCTTGAATGATTTCATTGCTCGGCTGAGTCGTGCAGTACGACCGTGCGCCTACTCGTCTATTCCACAGAAAAAGATTGAAGGCTGTATGCTCACTCAGCAACTGATCACTGGAATCGCTGACAATCGCATACGTGAGGGGCTATTGCAGGAAGACGCTTGCACACTAACGTGGGATCGAGCTTGCGAATTAGCCCGAGTAAAGACAGAAATTTCATTGCAATCGAAGCAGTTTTGTTCCACCAGCTTAGCTGAAGTGGCGAGAGTACAATCTTTCCGGCAACGTCCGACAGACAAACTTTCTTGCTATCGTTGTGGGAGCACGTCTCACAAAGCTAATTTTGCCGGTTGTCCTGCACGCAGCCTCAAATGTAAAAACTGTGGTAAAATTGGTCATTATGCCCGCTGTTGTCGATCGCAGGCTGTCGCACTCATTAAAGAAGATGATACACCGGAATGCCATGTTACCGATCCAACTCAAGACAATATCTATTCAATCACCGCTGACTCCATACCTTCAGGTTGTGTAACCATATCCGTTGTTGAACCGAAGTTTCCAGCTGCTGACATTCGTACTGTATTGTTCCTTACTGTTAAAGGTGCTGTTCCATTGGAAATGGAACTTGATTCTGCTTCTCCAGTTACTATCGTGCCCTTCCAATTTTATGAACGCTACCTATCACAGCATACTTTACATCCCACCTCACATTCATTCTGGAGTTATAGTGGGAACACACTAACCATATTGGGATTTATTATCGTGCCTTTGCAGTTGCATTCTGTGATTGCCGATGTCGCAGTGTATATTTCTTCGGACAACAGACGACCCTTGCTTGGGAGGAATGCTATGGTGGCTTTGCACATTGTACCATCATTCGACCGCATGCTTATCTCTTCCGTCAACGTAGCACACTGGCAGGAACATTATCCGAAGCTCTTCCAGAAGTCCATCGGCCGTATTCCATGTGGTGTGCATCGAATTCAGCTGAAACCGAATGCGAAACCGATCGCCATTGGTCAACCTCGACCCATTCCGCTAGCGAAACGTGAAGCGGTCTCTGCAGCCCTGCAAGCGATGCTAGCAAATGATTTGATTGAACCCATCGATTGCTCTGAGTGGGTGCATCCAATGGTTTGTGTCATGAAAAAAGACGGTACTGTCCGGATATGCAACGATTTGCAGGCGCTGAACAAACAGATCGTCGTAGAACGCTTTGTTTTACCATCTAATGATGAACTCACTGTACGTTTAGCTGGTGCAACTGTTTTTTCCAAGCTAGATTTGAAAAGTGCGTTTTTCCATATGCCATTGGCCGATGATTCCAAACACCTAACTGCATTCCTCGCTCCTGATGGCCTATTTCAGTACAAAGTCTTACCCATGGGTTTGAGTTCCGCACCCGCCGCCTGGCAAAAGTTCATGACTCACGCCCTGGCAGGTATCGATGGGCAGGTTGCCTACATGGATGATATTTGTGTTTTCGGCCGCTCACAGGAAGAACATGATGAAAGGCTACACAAAGTCCTCCAGCGCCTCAGTGATCTCAATTTGCGTCTGAACGCAGAAAAATGTCTCTTCAATGCACCAGAAATACAGTTTTTGGGACACGTCATTTCACGCAGTGGCATTCGACCAAGTGATGAAAATATCAGGGCCATCTCTGAAGCGCCAACACCCAAAAATTTGACAGAACTAAAGTCCTTTTTAGGAATGTGCTCTTACAACCTGCGTTATCTGCCGGATTTTGCGACTGTGGCAGATCCATTACGACAGTTAACAAAGAAAGGATCGTCGTTCGTTTGGGGCAGCAATCATCAAAATGCCTTTGATGAACTGAAAAGGAGAGTTGCGTCTGCTCCCTTAGTTGCCATTTTTGATGAATCTTGCCGCACCTTTGTGTCCACTGACGCGTCTGATGTCGGTCTCGGAGCTGTCCTCTCACAAATACAAAACGGAGAGGAGAAAGTTATTGCCTACGCATCACGAAAGCTATCAGATTCCGAACGTCATTATTCAGTTGGGGAAAAAGAAGCTCTTGCATGTGTGTGGGCCTGTGAAAGGTGGCATTTATTTCTGTTCGGTCGTCGTTTTATTCTGCGTACTGATCATTCAGCCCTAACAGCTCTTCTCAGCAATGGATCTAAAGGATCTCGCCCAATGCGAATCGATCGCTGGTATGCCAGGCTCCTTAACTACGATTTTGAAATTGTGTACCGGCCAGGTTTGCAAAATCAGATTGCTGACGGCCTATCTCGCTTACCCGTGGGGTTGGAGGATGAAAAAGAGAGACTCAGAGAGGCGGTACTAGTTTCCAGTCTCGGAGCTAACCTGTCTGCCTTGACGATCGAGGAACTACGAAGGGAAAATTCTAACGATTCTTTACTGCATGAGATTATTGAATATGTGCAGCAGGGCTGGCCGAAGAATAACAAAATCCCCGGTGAGTTCATTCCGTATTATGCAATTCGACATGAACTATCAGTAGTAGACGGTTGCCTGATGCGCGGTTCGGTGTTTGTAGCTCCGTCCCAGTTGATAGCCAAGATAATAGCTTGCGCACATGAGGGACATCCAGGTATAGTTCGGACCAAAAATCGAGTAAGACTCTATTTCTGGTGGCCACGAATGGCATCTAGCATTGAGACATTTGTGGTCAATTGCAATGCTTGCCGATTAGCGGACAAAAGTTCTTTGCCCGTTAAAGCCCCGACACAGCCAATTGCTTACCCGATGAAACCATGGACCAAAATCGCCATTGATATTATGGGCCCTTTCGCTACTGCTCCTACGAATAAGCGAAATCTACTTGTTGCTACATGTTTTTACAGTAGATGGCCTGAAGTACACATGTGCGACCAAGTTACTACTTCGGTTGTGTTACGTTGGCTTAAACACTTGTTCAGCCGTTTCGGTTTACCGCATGAAATAGTAACGGATAACGGGCCACAATTTTGTAGCCGCGAATTCGCAGATTTTCTACATTGCCATAACATTAAGCACTCCAGAACTGCGCCCTACAATCCTGCAGCCAACGGCATGGTCGAACGTTTAAACCGGTCTTTAAAAGAAGCTATACAAGCCATACACATAGGAGGTTCGGACTGGGAAGATGCAGTTTTAACTGCGGTTTTTTCCTACAGAACATGTGACCACAGAGCCACCGGAAGAACGCCAGCGGAGCTGATGCTAGGAAGGCCCTTACGCACAAAGTTAAATGCTGCACATAAGCTTTTATCAGCGAGAGATGCCGAAGTTTCAAATCGCATAGCATCTTACCAAAATTCCTACGCTAAATTATCAAGACCAATGCAGCCCGGGACATACGTTCGCGTCAAAAGCAGAGCAACAACGAAAGGCACACCTTCGCTTTCCGCTCCACTGCGCATCGACCGTACGCTTGGCCCGGGCACCTATCGATTGGAGAACGGCCTAATTGTCAACGCGCGTAGACTCCACACAGCTCACGGACCAGCTAATCAGCCCGACCGATCCGCGCGCGAAGACCCGGCTGAGTTACCATTACCACGAAGCCAGCTGCGTCGGTCCGCGAGAACGGTGAAACCTATTGATCGCTACGAACCCGGTTGAGGCAGCTTTTCGGAGGGGGAACGATAATGTGGTAACCATGTGAGCAAGATCGATTGGCTCAAGCTCATTGGTTGGCTTGCTGACTCATTACTATTGGTTGTGTGCGTCTGTCGCTTGACTCTCCGAATAACAAGAAGTTGACTCAGATGTACAACGTTAATTTTGCGAGATACATTTTACCTTTCCTACGGCTTTCTTGATACAACACTTACCACGCGCAACAACTTGTTTCTTTACTTCCAACACTCCCGAGTAAAAGGTTGGTTGAAACGTTTTCCTTTTTGCTTCTCTTCTACTTCCCACAGCTGTAGCGGAGGACGTGGTGGAAGGTCCCGCATCAACCCGGTGTACATGCTGTTCAAATGCTAGCTTGGCCCGATGATAACCAGCTATAAGGTTGCATGACCTTTTGTATGACCCCACTCTACTCCATTACACCTTGTGTCATGAAAAGCGCTAGCTATTTCCCATGAAATACGACCTTCTATTGGTCAATTTTCAATGGTCAGTGGTATATTGCGGATAGAAAAGACGAAGCTTGACATGTCCCGCCAGGTGTTCAGTAGGGTGTGAGCAAAATAGAGGCAAAAATGACAGTAGGAAATAGTGAACAACTGCAACTTGCATCCTTGCCGCTAGCAGAATTCCCGTCCGTTGTATGTACTGTCCAAGGATATCTTCTATGGTTTCCGGGAATAACTGGAGGTAAGTTGGTTCATTTTTTCCTGCTGTTTGTATGGGTCATTTGGATTCCATGATATTGCCTAAGGTAGCCAGTGCACTGTCGACGTGTGCTTTGAACACGGCTGACGTGTGCGCTAAAACAACAACTTCTGAGATGGTGTTCCACGTATGGTAAACAAGTAGCGATAAGTAGGTTCTTCAACACTCCAACTGCTTGTATTGTTCTGCCAATTTACCGTGAGGACTTCTCAGTTGGCAGTTGTGACGCAGCTTTACTAGTTGGTGGCAGTGGTCATGAGGGTTGTTTAATATTTTCTAAACCACGATTCGGTCATTGCGCAAAGTTTGAAAATGTCCGCCTTAAAGGCTAAGCCCTTTGTGGCACCGTCCATATGACAAGTGGCGCAGCCACTTGATGTTTCTGAGCGCCCGACGTGGTGAAATTCCCAAAACCATGCAATCACACTTTAGTCATGTGTGCCATGCCTGCATTGCATATTTAGTATGGGTATGTATATAACCAGAAAGTATTTGGCGGATAATCGGCTGTTCGAATCGCCTGAAACCTCTTCGTAAACGCCCCACGATTTGGAGCTCCGACTTTGATGCCAAGTTAGGCTGCTCAGAGCGGCCGAGAGCTTCCTGTCCCAACACACCGTGACCCTTTTGGAGGGCGCAGTGTTGCAGATCCTGGTCTCCCAGCTTATTGCTGGGAACCACTCGGTGATCTCAATGGAGCCTTCAACATCTAGCCACACTGAAGCAAAGGCGATGTTTGACCGACTGTACATAAAGCTTGTCAAGGTTGAGTTGAAGCTGGATACAGTCTTCTGGCGCACTGGTTACCCTACAACCTTTGAGGTATACTGCGTAGAGTGAACATTTTGACCCAGTTTGCCTCATCCGATCCCTTATGTAGACCAAGAATAGACGGGGCCCCAATAATGAACCATGTGACACTCCGTATTTGACGTGTATTGGGTCTGACATGGATTAACCTACTCTTACCTCCAGAAGCCTAAGCAAGAGAGAATTGCAGGACGACTCATGGAGAGAGCTGTTGAAGTTTGGCGAGTACGAGACGGTGGTCCAACCGGTCGACTGCCTTAAAGAAACACGGCAAATCACTTCAACTCCTGCACCAGCGTTCACAGTTGTGGTCCAGCTGTCCAGTTTGCAATAACTTGGTTGCGCACAACCGCTTCTGGCGGAAACCTTCTTGCGGCTGCGCAGTGTAGCCAAAGCCGCGCAAATAACAGGTTAGTGCGTCGTCAGTGCTAGCTTTCGTAACTTGTAAGAACTGGCAGTA
The DNA here is from genome assembly GCA_944474145.2 of Dicrocoelium dendriticum. Classification (NCBI taxonomy): domain Eukaryota; kingdom Metazoa; phylum Platyhelminthes; class Trematoda; order Plagiorchiida; family Dicrocoeliidae; genus Dicrocoelium; species Dicrocoelium dendriticum. The sequence goes on from OX104068.1 coordinate 44,812,059, forward strand.
GAGTCACTGACCGATAATTAGCTGGGTCGCAACAACTGCCACTTGTAAATCGGAGTTACTATTCCTCGTCCACTTGGCAGTAACGTGTTGCTCCTTAAGGCAATGCTGGACCAACCCTTCCAAAGGTGCATAAAAATAGTAGCCGCCACAGCAAGCGCCTTTGAGCGGATGTCGTCCATGCCTGGACAGATTTGCAGGTACGTTTACAGCAACGTTCTCAGCGCAATGTCTTCCTTAACATTTAGCTGAGTGAGTACAGATATAGGCACGATAGGTTGCAAAGATTCCCGATACCACAAAATGCAATGCAACGGTAGTGCATATGGTTATTGCCAAACCTTCGACGCTAGTTCAACAGTCCGAGTTAGGCCGTCTGCTGTTTTAAGAGGGGAAAACAACTTTTTAACTTGCGGAGGCTGTTTAATTGCTTTTACCAAAGCTCACGAGTTGCGGGTAAACTCTCGGCTAAAGTATGTTGCTAAGCTCCTTTGTCTTTGCGCACTAACGGGCTACAGTGGTTTCGGTGCACAAACTATGCTTTCTAATATCACGGACTCGGATCGTTTTTGTGGGTATACCACAAAAACGCATTGAGCAGCACGGTACATTTGCGTGTCCTACACCGTATAACCAAATTTCTGCTTCTCAACCTGAGAGTTTAGGTTCCCAATGCTCCACTAACTGGGGTGTTATACTTACTGCCTAAACCTTCCCAGCCATACGCGATGCACCCTCGGTTAGGAACCTTCACTCCGTTGTTTCAATGAGCTGGGTAAGGTGTCGTAACGGGTTACGGTTTGCGTAGTTTTTGTTCGATCTTTGGGATATTATGCCGAGCAAGCATACACGAAATCCAAAGCAAAATATTCACTGCGGTCTAGAGGAGTATCGGTTAGCACCCTCTCGCTCATCAGTTCTTTATTGGTGAATATTCGGTCTAGTATGCATGGCTTGTTATTTCCCCTAAATTTGGTGGGCGATGACGTGATCGTACAGTGGAGAATCTGAGACAAATTCTTGAAGGTCCCCTTTGTATTGCTCTCCTAGTGTAGTCAAGGATTCTGGGGCAAGTATGTTGCATCTACCGGTGACTAGGACGTCACTTTACCTCTTCTTTTTCACCGGCCTTAATACAGCCACCAACTTGCAGTCCATAGCATGGGTAGACGATGATGGTCGGTAACCCACAGCCACAAGGCGAAGATCGTTCTCTAGATGAAACCTACCTCAAATGGAGACAGGTACAGCGGATTTCGTATGATGTATGGGTTGGCATAACAGACTGTAACCAAGGTAGAGGGATCCGCCACCATCATTGCTAGCTCCATCACTCCGGATGACAGACAAATCTTTTAGGGCGATTTCGGCAACTGTTATCTTACAGCGCAACAACTTTCCTTAAGAGCGATTTGGTCGCATGCTACTGATGCGCGTTAGTCTGTAATCAGCCAAATTGCTGAGTAAACCGTGGGCAGTTGTCTATATGTATGAGAGCTTCTAGGATACCAGCAGTGTGTTGAATGGGAAGTATGAAGAAAATCGTTAACGCCGACCGATGTAAGGTAAGCGATTAATCGTTTTTTGATGGGTTGCAGACTCCCGAGAAGAATTTGTAGTATATTTAAGTATCAGGTTCTCCGGATCCTGGTGTTTGCTTGAGTTATGTTGTTTCCCTTTGGATGCTATAGCTACTGTTGAAACTGTGATCACGTCAGGTCCTACAGCTGGTGTTTAATTGAGATTTGCGCCACCACGGAATTGTCATTAGAAGGTAGTGGTGTACCTGCCACTTGCAGAGGACTTCATGTTAGCAACCCGCTACAAAATTTAGTTCCATACTCAAGAATCGTTTGTGCGGTTAGTTCTGTTAGCAACCCCGGTTGCAATATCCTGGACCAGGCCTCTAATAGTTCAGTGATAAGGGGAACATTTTCATCGAGGTGGACATGACGTTTCCGAGAGCAAGAGACTCACGCATCTAGGGCCGTTGTACCCGGTAGTTTATCTAACCATCATCGGAAGAGAAATAAGTATGCTCAAGAAAATCGTTAACAACCATAGTTGCCGTTACCTTTGCTGTTTCTCTCTGTTAGTTGGAGCCGCTGAGCGTTCTTTCCACGAGACTTCAGGTAGTATGCGCACTCTCTTTGAGGCGTTACAGAGTCCATACGCCGACGGTAGCATGGCCTATATATCATCCGTCCACTTATGTGTTGCGCGAATTAACCGGCTTTACCGTAGTGCAACGCATTTGGGTGACGGGAGGTGCGGTTTACTGTCGTAGGATCGGTATGGACAACAAGTGCCGTACAGAAGGAACTCCACTGATTTCGATCCTCTGTCAGCCTACGCTTAATTGTATTAGCGTTGGATTAGTGGTCTTTCGCGCAAACAAGATTTAGGACACCACGGTTATGACTGTTAGCCACTGGTTTTAAAGCACTCTCTTCCATGGCTGTTTGGGACATGATGAATGGCCCTGATAGGAGCCATCCGGCTGCGAGGTTACAGTTGTCTCTAACCTGCCCGTCAAGGTTGCGGATGCGTCTTCCGGGGTTTGCTTGGCGCTGACAGACGTACACGCTTCATGATTCCACACGGTGACTGGTTGCCTGCAACTTTGAAGCTGCTCTATAGCAAACTATTATGTGTAACACTGTACCAAAGTTGAAACAGGCAGGCTGCAGGCAATAAATTTACTTATGATTGAAAGAGAAGGGCGTTGGCACTGGTTTAGCCAGCATCGTCGGGGTAACATTAGGACGTTTAGCACGCGTCTTTGACTAGGTTGAAGAATTCTGAGTGATTCTCACAGAGAAGTGCAGGTCCGTATCCTCTCAAAGGTGTAACGCTGGCACACACCAGTTGCTCGACTGCTTCTGTTAGTATTTCTTAATCCTACAGTAGCACCGTTAGACAGAGGACAACTTGGTTAGCACTGCATACTGAGCAGAACTGAAACGCCGCTGTCGTGCTTGTGTACGGCCTTGCTTTAATCGGTCCAGTCCCAAGGCATTTTGTGGGATAGGTCCGCGTGCAACTGCTGCAAACTAGCCTAACTTTACAAATTTAAAGCAAGTGTCACTCTTACTCAATGTACTACGCTTGCGCCAAGGTGTGCTTATTTAAGGTCACGCGCTCGTCGGATGACCAGTCGATACAGCTGCCCACGTCAATGATTCACGTGAGTCAGCTTGGCGCACCCGCTGTCAGCGGTGATACCCTGTAAGCACACGTTTCTATGTTGGTCGGTCGATGGATCGTTGTTAGATTCGGCTACTTTGGGCCTAGTAGATAAATAAAGACATAATTCTGAACACAGATTGAATGAGCACGAATTCTTTCATGGAAGCGTTGAGAGCCACTTGATTGGATTAAGCTTAGGCTTTTTATACTACATTGAGGCTGGTGCCTTAACTAGTGGTACACAGAAGAGCACAGGATGAATGAGTTAACCACTTGCATTAAATCATGAATGACCGTCAAGTTTTTTAGAGTTGGTTAGGATTTTAGCGATAAGCATAACGCCAAGTATGATGGAGCGCTGTGTATTGTTGGCAAAGCGGTTAGAAGCGACGTATTGTGACTACGCTGTAAGGAGAAAAGCATATACTGAGGATTATTCTATATGAACTGGAAGCATGCGCGTCAAGCGTGCGTGTATTGAGGTCGTAAATAAAGGTAGCCGTACGAAGGCGTTTGCTCTAGAGTAAGCCAGGCAAAGGTTGGTCACAGCGGGAATACGGCTTAACTACACTGATATGGAATACTGACATCAAGAGCAATCATTTACAGTTAGATGCCATTTGCATACCTGGCTTCTATAATATGCACTATTTAAAGTAGTAATAAAGCGACCAGACTTATTTGGTTAACGTTTGCCATGTTGGAGGACCATGCTGTTGTTTGTCGGATGGTCTGTGATCGCTACAAAAGCGCTGGGGAAGTGAAGAATGCGGTGCATTATAATAACTTTGCAATGCCAAGCAAGGTTTTATTCATCCGTTGGTACCTCCTTAGCTTGTAAGTTTCCCGTACCAGCAGGCCTAATACGGCAGCTTGCATTCCAAGCGTTATTGCTTCCCTTGGAAGCAATACGTGTCAATGCATGCAATGATGGTTGACAATAATAGAATATGTGACAAGTTGTGCCGACAGCGACTTCGACCCGGTCAGTGTAATCTTAGACTTGTCATACTAATGGCTATTCTAGCTAAACTATTATGGCAAACAGTGGCAGATGAACAATGGGAACTAACGTTCGACGGCTGTCAAGTTCGCTGGGTTCCAGGTCAAATTAGGCCGTTGAAGTTGGTGTTGCTCTGAGCGGTATTTTGACGCTTGCTAGTAAGGTTTTTGGCTTTTCTGTTTACTTAACCGTCGTTTTAGCGTTTAGCTTTTAATTGGCAGCCGCTTTGCTGCGCACACATGCCATAATTCTGTTGCTTTCGACTTTCTAGTGCAGGTCTCTTTGTGTGCCTATGCGGGTCTAGGAGGTAAAGCCGCTTGCGGTTGCGCGAGCTTTGCTTAACTGGTGGCTGACGATACTGGTCTCATGCAGTGGGACGACTGCAACAGGTATGGATACCATTACATGGACTTCATCGCAAAACGGTAGGCCACGTTAATTACACATGACTATGGCTTTGACCTGCGTCAGTTTGGTGGACGCCGACTAGGTTGTCCGTGTTTCCTCGATCAAGACTGCAACTTTTACCGAATACAATTACGAGTACAATTACAATATGAATACAATTATTACCTATAATACTGTAGCCAAAAAGCTAGCTACAACTGCCGTATTACATTTTAGGCAAATACGGAGAAAATGAGAAAAATTATTTTCCACGGCTCATTGCTATAGGCTCGTAATAGGGTTGCGTATCTTGAAATATATAATATAAGCAAACGTAGAAGTACATAGAGTGTAGGACGCAGTGGCGGTAACACACACTCTCTAAGCGTAGGTAAGAAAACATAGACGAATACGTCAAAAATATACACGGAAACTCCCAGAAGACACTAGAGAAGGATTTGCCTGCAAGCAAAACTGGGCTATTTTTAGTTAGACTGTGTTCAAAATAGGCTAGGCTATATAACTAAAATCTCTAAACTCAGTTAACTTTACGCGGCTGTGAATGTTGTCCTGACACAACTAATGCCTGGTTAACATGGACAAGCTAGGACAACTTAGTGTCTATTTGACAGGAATGAACCAGTTAACTCCACCAGTTAACTAGAGTAATTCCGCATGAGTTATCAATTTCAGCTCATTTTATGCATCGCTTTACATAGACCCTCATAACTAATAAGGTTTACGTGACGCTCGTCAAGGATAAAGAAATAAACATCCGAAAAAATAGAAACTCCTTCTAAACGTGTAGTTTGCCAGCGCCTACATGGCTAGGGCCTCAAGAACATTTGCCAAGATTGATGGTTTTCCATACTTGAAGATTTATTATGACTTATGTGTTAATACGAGCTACTGTGCAACCTTTTGCTCGTTATAGACCTTCTCTCCAAGGTTGGAATTCCAGTATGGGGGACCGATAAAACTAAAGCTTGAATGTCAATTATCCCAACGACACGAAGCCTAAACTAAGTATGTCGCACGAAAACCAAACTAGAAACTACGAAACAACAAACATGGACAGATGAATCCAACTAATTATCTTGTAACCGTGGTTCTATAAGGCATATTAAATACAGAACAGGTCATAAGAATAAGTTTTGCAAGCTTAGTGCAAGTGGGCAGATATTGTACAGCGTGCGGCGTCGTGCGAGTATTTGGACTGCATTACAGTAACCTAATAATATTAATGACCTTGAAATATCAAACATGTCAGGTGCCGGAAGTAAAATAAACACTGAATGAAAGTGAGCGACTTTAGGACACAAAGTAAGCCAAATAAAATGAGTAGAATAATTAGGGACTAGAGCTAAAGTGTCCTCATGTAAGTAATCCGGGTGGGGATACATCAAATTTTCTTCCGACTTTACACTCCCCCGACAGTTTCGTATTCCAGACGGTGGCTTTAACGTCGTCAGTCTCTTCTTCTTGGTAAATTTTAGTAGAGATAGCTATCTGAATTCTCCTCTCAATACACCTTTGCTTGTCTACACCAGTAATGGTCGAACTAATTGGTCGTTGCTTTTGATAACGTCCTCTAAGACACCTTTAGGCCACAGACCTCTTGATGATCATAAACCACAAACTAAAACTAAATAGCCCAGCCTAATGTCTCGGAGGTTATTTAACTATTTCTGCCTATTCTGCAGTGTCGGTAGATATACTGTGATCCAACGGCGCCAATACCTATCGGACAGATCACTTACCCGTCTCCACCTCCTGCTCAATTTGATTAGTAAGTTGCTCGGCAGGTATTCAAGTGACTGAGCATTTGCCGGCGTTAATAGTTGCGGAGGCAATGTTGCATCTTACGAATCCAAAGAGTCAGTTACCGCTACCAAAGATCTGTCAAACAATATCCTTACGAGCTTGGTGTTTGTCGTTACAAGTAACTCTTTGGTCACAAACGCCCTGTTGAGAACCGTTCGTAAAATACACCATTCGCTCTAATCAATCGTTCCGGAATACCGCCGCACTATCTAACACATTAAGTAGTGAACTTCCCGTCAACCTCTCCAGCTGACAGCTGCTTTAGGTGGTTGCTTAATGCCGCTTCACCACCGTCGAAATTCTGTCACTTATCGCTGTATATTACTTTCGCCCATCCGCGACTAGCTGAAACCTTTGAAAACGCACACTATGACAAATTGGTATCCATAGTTTGGGAAACCTCTATGTGAATCGTCCTTGTAGTCAAGCAACCGCGCAAACAGCCATAAAGTTTGCATGTACGCGGCCACGTTGCACTATCAGCAGTCCAAAAGAGTCGATCCCCACTGCAGTAAACGCTGATTGGTGGGCCAGACATTGGTCTGTTAAAGCTGGTGCCATCAACTGACTCAGCGGCTTTGCATGGTTAACGCAGCATTTGGTACATTTGAAATGCGCGTGCTTTATAGAGGTACACCTACCCACGATCCAGTAACGTCGACGCAGGTGGTACAAGGTGTGCTTCGCACCAGTGACCACGGCTGTATTGGTAGTGAAGTACAAGAAAGCGAGTGACAAAGTGGCGACTGTGAAGTAAAATTGAAATTCACCTGTCGTACGGTACCGAGAGTTAATTCAGCCATCAGCCCATTGAAAACATCCTATTAAGGAGGAAGGGTTTCATTCATCCTAGTCTGCGCGACCTCCGGTTTGTATTTCGTGCTGCCATGTCGGGGTCGTTTTACGCAAGGAGGTGCATCTTCACCTCAATAATTCTGACTACACCAACTTAACTAGCTGAAGCGTAGCTTGTCGAAGTTCAGCACTTTATATCTCAGCGGGTTGTGCAAGTGCAGCGCCTCAAGTACTTAGCACCGAACAAAGATTTGAATAGCGATAAGGTAACGAACTGTTTGCTCAGGGAAGTCCCCGACAGGCAAGCCTTAAACTTCCTAATCCAATGCCACTCCAAAGTGAAAAAAATATAGCAAACTGCGGGTCGTAACCATTCGGGCGGTAATTCACCTCGCTTATTCAGATGCATAGGCCATGAAGAATGGAGCGGAATAGGATATCGTGACCCAGGTAACCAGTAGTTTACTTTCTACTTACAAAACATCGCCATCCACTTGAGATTCTATCACCTGGGTACTACTTGGAATTGACGTAACGCCCTGAGCGGGGTAAGGGTATTTTTATATAATGGTAAACCGGCTAGCAAAGTACTTTGGGAAAGGCCCAGTAACACTTTGAAGAAGCTTTAGAACTACTATAGAGTCTGTCCAGAACGTTATGCTGCAACGGGGTGCCCACTCATCCCTGATTTTTGCTTACATGCGCAAGCTAAGTACGGCAGCAGTGAGCTCCAACCCTGGGACGCATACCGTTCTACAGGGACCGATGAATGAGTTACTAAAAATCAGGAAACTACTAACGTTGCCTCCCTCAAGCTTGCGACGCACATATAGAGTATCACCGTAACTAGCCTCAGATGCATCCGAAAAACAATGTAACTGGACGAAATACACACGGCATCGGAATGGGTTAAGACAACGTCCGACAATCAAGCTGTTAAAACCAAAAGCTTTTGATAGCCATTTGTTCCAAACGTGCCAATCCTGTGCAAACAGCGGCTCATCCCAAACCAGCTTCCATTATACACACCTCTGTAACAGTACCATTCCAAGAAGCCGCACGGGAGTAATGCAACTGTGGGGAACTTAGACTGGCTCTACAAACGTGGGGATGGCTCTTCGGGTCAAAGTTTTATTTATAGCATTCAGCTTAAAAGTTAGGTAATCCCAGGTGACGTTCCAGTTTATATCAAGCGCATCGGTAAACCAATGGTTCTCAGTTGAATAACTTATTCCGGAAGCCTTTATTTCGCTGGTAGTTAAATGCGCAATAACCTCCTTTTGCTTGCTGATCCAGTTGGTTTAATGAGATCCTCCGTCGGGCAAAATTTGGGTAAGGTGTATAACGAGTTCAGTTGCTTCGGGAACAGAATAATACTAAATAAACAATCGCCGAGATAAAACGGCGCTCTGCTACTGTGTTAACCGTTGTTCGCAATTTGTAATAACTAGCAAAGATAGCTTGCCGTAACGCAAATGTAGCACAGCCTGATGACGATGATGAAGTGGCCTGATGATGATGAAGTGGCTTCAAATGGATGTACTGTCATGCTCTACTCAGCAGGGGTACACAAAGATTGCCGTCCTTCCACCGCAGGAACCAAAAACAAGTACGCTGCTTAATAAGAACCTTGACATTAAGAAACACCGCTTCAATTTCGGACGCGATGGCGATTAAGTGGAAACTGAAACGCCAAAGCAAACCCACTAGGCGGTTTGACGTAACCAAACCAGGTATAATTTGGCGCTGGTGAGACCTTCGCCCGTTTGCAGCATACCATTCAAAGACCACTCGTATTGGGCTTAGGAGGATGTTATACCGTGTGGTAGGGTATGTCCCCGATTTCCCCTTTAACCTGCTGTTCCTGTAATAAGCGAGTTCAGCATATCCTTTAAATATATATTCCTCCACTGCCTTGGTGTATACTTGCACGGTGCATCATACTTCCACAAAGGTTTCTTTAACATCACAGGCCTCATCACTACTAACTGTCGATTATCTGGTAACCGAGGTCACCCTACTTGCCACGGTAACGCAAACTTGTAGCTTATGCTAACTTTTCTTTTAGTAGCTTCCATTAGTTTAAACGCGCGTCGGTCGTTCACAGACATGGCTAGTCGTGAACTATCTAGCCCGTCCCATTCCGTTTCATACGTTTGCTCTAGTAGTTTTGGCAGACCAGTGGTATCCCAGAGGAGTGTGTCGTTTCCCCGTGCTCGAGCACCTATCAGCGATGTAGATTGATCCCTCATAATCTGGTGCTGTTTGTTAGGTCCCAGTACTATCCAGCCAAATGGCGTTTTAATAGCCTGAGGAGCATAAGGAGCCTTACGTCTTCGATCTACTGCCCAGTGTAGGTATGTGTTACTGCAACAAAGCAAACGTACAACCCTCTCTTCCAACACCCGTACCCGTAGGTCGGAGCTGAAAACATCTGAAGAAATGGTTGTTCCAATTTCTCGCCCCAAAATTTTCAGGAATACGACCGACTGATTAAATTGAAACGTAAAACATTCGTTCCCTTCATCCATTTTGTCAAAGCAGAAGGAAGACCTAGGCTGCGATATATCGACATTTTGATTGCTCTAACCAGTCGCAAACACAGTGCAAGCAGAAACTCAGACACGTTTATATACATGGGAAAATATTGGCACACCAATGAAACTGTCAAAATCAAGACCAAGGTAATCTGATTTATTGCCTCAAGCTTCTGTGCACATAACACAGGTTGATAAGCGTTACTTAGCGACGCTTCACTGATTGCCAACTTTATCGGGTTCCAGTTAGTAGTAACACCTTGAACGCATTATTGGGGTTCAGACAGTGACCAGTTGTCAAGAGGTGTTTGGCCATAGATGCTGACGGCCTCCGATGCGTTCTGTGGGGCGTTCCGTTCTGTTGCGCAATCATTTGTTCAACCCACGTTGGCAAGTGCTCGGCCACCCGCTGAGTCAACCGACGGTTAGCCCTGCCTATGCAGACATCGCCGCAACTGCAAGTGAATTGATAAACCACACGAGAGGCCGAAGTCGCCGAAGATAAACTCTGACGGTCCAGAATTACCGGTTTACGGGTAGTGTGCATGAGGCGCAACTGGGCAGTTTTGTATGTGCGATGTAGGCGGACCTGAGCTTGTGTCGGATATCGTTTGCTACCTAGTCCCCTTTAAACGGCAAAACCAAATGAGCAGCCCATTTCTCTGATTCCAAGAAGAAATTGCCAGTTCAAAAGGCGGAGAAAATGCTGTTCATTTGGTTTTGCCGTTTAAAGGGGACTAGGTAGCAAACGATATCCGACACAAGCTCAGGTCCGCCTACATCGCACATACAAAACTGCCCAGTTGCGCCTCATGCACACTACCCGTAAACTAGTAATTCTGGACCGTCAGAGTTTATCTTCGGCGACTTCGGCCTCTCATGTGGTTTATCAATTCACTTGCAGTTGCGGCGATGTCTGCATAGGCAGGACTAACCGACGGTTGAATCAGCGGGTGGCTGAGCACTTGCCAACGTGGGTTGAACAAATGATTGCGCAACAGAACGGAACGCCCCACAGAACGCATCGGAGGCCGTCAGCATCTATGGCCAAACACCTCTTGACAACTGGTCACTGTCTGAACCCCAATAATGCGTTCAAGGTGTTACTACTAACTGGAACCCGATAAAGTTGGCAATCAGTGAAGCGTCGCTAAGTAACGCTTATCAACCTGTGTTATGTGCACAGAAGCTTGAGGCAATAAATCAGATTACCTTGGTCTTGATTTTGACAGTTTCATTGGTGTGCCAATATTTTCCCATGTATATAAACGTGTCTGAGTTTCTGCTTGCACTGTGTTTGCGACTGGTTAGAGCAATCAAAATGTCGATATATCGCAGCCTAGGTCTTCCTTCTGCTTTTTAAAGTGAATAATTTAAAGCTAATTGGAACGTCTTATCACCAACTCCAGATGGAACAGTCACGCTAACCAACTTGGACTTCACATGACATCAGCCAGCCATGGTGCTAAATTTAACTGTAGTCACGGACCGTTGAACCCCGATAAATCATAATAATATTAAAGCCATCAATGAAGTATTCGATCCATTATCCAACAAGGCTACTGTTCGACTGGTGCCAGGAATACACGAAGAGGGCGCAGGCAACAAGCAAAGCGATACAACAGAGCATTCGACGTGACTAAGAGCAAAACTGGTTCTTCCAGTGTTTTGTGTTCCGAAGCTGCCTCCATCAGCGTGGAGTAGCGGGTGTTGCAACCGCTTACAATCGTTCGGCCCACAGCCCCTTCGTGATCGACAACTCGATAGGCCATGCTTTGGCTCATGCCAGAAATGATACACTCAGTGTGCGCGACCGAATTCAGGACGCTCGTGTTGGTTGAGCTTTCGGAACGCATCGTACTGATCTAACTAGTGATGTCGTTCACAAGAAACACATTTGGGGCCATTTCGTTCTGATGAAGCCGCTGGCCTTAGGCAAGCGGAAAATTGGCGAGGGTTCAAGTTCTGCCTCTATCGGTGCTGGTCGGGGGTCCGCAGGGAAGTAGAGCAAAGAACAAGTAAGTGTGGACCATGTCTGCGGTTTCGTCCACGAAACCTAGCAAATCAATTAAAGTCGGTTTTCTTTTGGTGTGTACAAGTCTGGCGGCACGCTCAGCCCACTTCAGTTGCAGATGGTTGCTCAACCCCCTGAGGACAGAGCTGATTGTTTTGAACGCATTCAAAGCGGATTCATACTTCAATTGTTTCAACGGCAAGCAGCATGAATTTAGCAACACAGCTAAACGAGACAGAGCCGCGAACACCTCGGGCTTGGTGTTAGGGTCATCAATGAGAGCATTAATGTGAGTTCTAGTAATCATGTAAGGCCATCTAAAGCGTCTACACAAAATGTTTATTGTTGCGTTAAAAGCTTCACTAGGGTCAAGTATTAAACAAATTTCGCTGGCTTCTTTGGCTTCATCGCAACAGCACTGTAACAGGAACGAGGGCCTGAAACTTAAATAAATAAATAAATAAATACTTTATTCTCGTCACAGCGAGACACACCATCAAGGGCGTGATCATGGTATTACAGACATGTATGATAAGCAATTGCACAAATGAGTACATTTTGACCAATAGAATGGGAATTTATGTGTGTGTTGACATGTAAAACGATGTTCAACTGTGTATTTGGAAGGGGATATGTTGTGTGAGTAGGTAAATGTAACTGTGTGTGCTTTTGTTCGTTGTGTTCGCCGTCAAAGGGGGAATCGATGGAACGCTTTGAATCAGAGGACGTCCGTGATGTGTGAATGATCCTCCGGAAAAGGGAAGAGGCAGTGACTTTATTTAGTGGCGAGTCACATCCGCCACGTCACAGTGCTGTTAAACGGATACTTGTGGCTTTTTATAGGGAGAACGCTTGCCAAGCGAAATCCCACCACATCCTGGAACACTGCCGCCGAACCATTTGCTGGAACGGAAAAAACCCGAACCACCCAGCTGGCACCACGAGGAGGTTGTTCGGCTAGGTCAAGTAGTTCTGGAAACAACGGCTACAAAGCATGGCGTAACTAGCAATTGCGCATAGGATCTCCATTGAATGTGACCAGTTCGAATTTGTGAAGACTGGAGGACGTGCTTGGTCCAACGTCGCTGGCTTTGCTTTCCGGTCACAGGTTACTGTCAGCTTGCAAACCAAAATAAAACGTCCCGAATAAGACTGGGCCGGAGCTCTAACGGATGCCAACGGACAGAGCAATTGAGCCACGGACGGAATGCGCGGACACCTATTAACTGAGTTCAGAAAAGATGAACAGATGGCAACCACGGGCAAGCATTCACAATCGTCGGCCGTCATAAAGCGCTATCATTCACTAAGCGGAGCGTCTGACTCAAATTCGCGTGCAAAGTAGTCCTTAACCTCAACAGCCCCCGCCTGCAGCACGTGCATGCTGGTTAAAGCCAACTCCAGCAGACGAATACGAGATTTAGCTTTTTGAAGCTTCTCACTATCAGTACCTTTCACATAATCATGAGGATGACTAAAAACGGATATGCATGCTGTATTCAACTTATGTTGTAACTATAGGAAGAATAAACGAATTAGGTCGTACGAAAACTAAACAAAAATGCAAACAAATGAACTTAGATATAAGGCAGTCTAGGCAGATGAAGAAAACAAATTATGCTGTAACCGTGGTTTTATAAGACAGATTAAAGTACATGACTTAGGAATAGGTTTTGCAAACATAGTGCAAGTAGACAAAAATTGTACAACTTGCGGCTCTGTGCGATTATTTGGGCAGTGTCGCAGTAACATAATAATTTGAATGACCTTGAAGCGTCAGGGACATGTCAGTGCTTGAGAGCGAAAGGAAAACTATATCATGGTAGGCGATTGTAGGACACAAAGTAAGAAATCTAACATGAGCAGAATAATTAGGGAATAGAGATACCGTGTCTTTATGTAAGCAATCCACGTTGGGGATATATCAAATTTCCTCCTAGACTGTACATCCTGCATGCTATCATGTCGGTTTATTTTCTGATGCGAGGTTGTTTCGTTCACCAGACAGCATAAGTAAATAATAGTATAAGTCAGGAACAACAGTGTAGTCAGGAAATGGAAGCTGGTTGTCCCCACCCCTCCACGCATGACGCAGCGTGGGCAATGGAGTCCGTTAAATGTTGAACAGATGAACAGGCTAAGGCCAGAAGTGAGTTGAAGTAGCGTGATTGCCAGCTAGCCGGTGTGGCAGGATTCGATGACACATGGCTAAATTTCCTGCCAGTATCGGAGAACATAACATATTAAATGTTAACGTGGCATGAATGGCGATTAAAAAGGAATCTGGTTCATGCTGTCACCAGTCTACCAGTACTTACAATAATGATTGGCAAACGTAGAGCTCAGGAAAAAGCCAAGCGACATGCGGTCAAAAAAGATGAACTGGAGTGCAAAATGCCTAGTTTAGGAGACCGCAATTATACATATAACACAAACGTCGTATCAAACTAGTTTTTCCATTCTTCTTAGTGACTTATATTTGAGCCATGTTTACTTCAAGGAACCGTGCTAAGGCAATGCCAACGATCACTACGAGGATAAGGGCTAATGGGTTCCCTAGTGGCCATAGCTGTAATGTGGTTGGTAGCAACCATCTTCGTAGAGCCACGTTTTGTGCGAGTGAAACAGTACTAAGTGGTATACAGGTGACCAACGAAGGGACTCGAAGATATGCATGAAGCGGTATTGATAGCTAGCTTACGTGCAAGAAAAATCGTGTGGGATTAGAAGTGTAGTGTTGTTTTCATAAATAACGATGGGTTCAGTCGGGTTCAGATAAGAGCAGATGTGTGATGACGCCACTGATTATCCGCACGCTTTTCGCCTACAGACGTCTCAGTTGCGGAAAGAAGGGCAAGCTAAGATATTGTAGGAATGTACATTTCGCGTTTCCTAAATGTGTTTATTCTCATTTCCATTGCTTATTGTACAGTTTTGTTTTAACTGACCGGTAACCGATATAAGACCGTTCGTTGTTCCCTGGCCTTCTGATTTCGGCTATGCGTGTTGTGCTGTTGGTCGTCGGTCTGTTTGCATTATTCAACCAAAATTGGATCCATCGCGTCGCATTCTTCTGCCGAGTAGTCTTCGTTTTCTAACGGGATTGTGCGACTAACTAATGGCCAATAGAGGATTGTGCTTTACCAATTGTTAAGTCTAGCATTCTTGGGTTAACGACTAAGAGTACTTAGTTGTTGTTCAGCCATTTTGTTTTTGCCTTACCACTAACTTTTCCTTCTTTATTTTTCCGTTTACAAATGCTCAGAACACGCTGTATTCTTGCCTTTACTAGGTCGGCCCACGTTTCCCGCACTCACAATTCAGACAACCTCTTTGGTCTCTCTTGGCCTGCCTTTGAATTATTTAATCTTGCTTTTGACATTTGAATGCCCCTTTAGCACCCGTCGCTTTAATTCACAGTTACTTAGGTTTGCACATGTCACTGTGGTGCATCCTATCCTCATTGCAACTGGCCCTATTTATTTGCACGATCCGATTCCCGCCAGCGCGTCTTACGATAAGCTGAGAGCTGGCGTTTTAAAGCCCATAACAGCATCCGGCGAAGCTAGACATCGACAGTTTCTCTCCGGTGTTGAACTAAGCGACAGCTCGCCGTCACAACTCCTCAGGCACCTGTGCATGTTAGTCGGGAACTCTAAGACCAATAACACTACCCTGCGACTGCACCGAACAAAATGTCCTCCAGTGAAAACCTCAGCTCTTCTTGCTGTGTCGTAGGTGGTTTGCTTTTAGACAAGGTGGTCGAGGCAGCACACTAGGGTTATGAATGCTTGCTTAAAAGCAAAGCATTTCATCTGTGTTGACCGCTAAAACCGATCAAAAGACTGCTCCAATTAAAGCCACTTCTAAATTGTCGTAGTGGTTGTGATTATACTACGTCTTCGAATGGTTTTTGCGGTTCCGCTACCGACCATTTTGCACAATTAGTTTAAATTCAAAACACTTTGTATATCACAATTGCAACGCGCTCGCGTCCTGCAGGTTTCGTTTCTTTTCGCGTTCGCTTGTGTTGCTGCCACATTTTCCCTGCAGTCGGATTTATCTGTTTGCATCGCTACTGCGCATCGGCACAACCTTGACTGAAGGATGCACTGCAACTTAAGTGTGTTTGAATCTGCTTTCATTGTAATCCTCTGCCTAAGATTGTCTTTCGCCTTCGCTTACCATCAAATTTTTATGGATCCAGATTCTAGTTCAAAACGGCATTTACCACTCCTTTTAGCTTGTACGACCTTCTCTATGTGCCGTTTGGTTTCCGAATGCCGCGAAACCTTTCCAAAGCTTCATGCACCAGGTTCTCCTTGGTCTCCGCTCTGTCTTTGTTTAGCTTGTTAATGTGTTCATTGCGTGCTTCTGCCAAAGAACACCTATTTTATCTACGGAAAGTCGTTGAACATTTCAAACACCATGGTATCACCAGTAGCTCATACAACTAGGCATTTTGTCTATTTTCTATTGATTTCCTAGGCCGCAGAATTGAAGCTAACGGAATTAGTCCCTTATCTGTAACACGCATACCATACTGGATTAGCCATCTCTACCATTCGTTAAGTGCCTGCGCCGCCTTTTGGCACGGTTAACTACTAAAGACGGTTTCTACATGGCTGCGCTGCAAATATTCAACCTTTACATGATTTTCTCAAAGGCACTCTCAAAAGCTTCACGTTTACTCCAGACGCTAAAGCAGCGTGCCGCACAGTCAAGCGAAAGCTGTGCCAACCTACTTCATTAGCCTACTTGAAAACGGACGATAAGGTTACACCCCGTCTCAAAGCGGAAACTTCACAAGCCATCGTTGGTATCGAATTGCAGCGATCTGTGGGCAACGAAATTCAACGCTTATCTTTTTTTCATGGAAGCTTTAACCTGCCCAGACCAGGTAAAGTAAGTTTGGTCGCGGGCTGCCTGATATGCAGCTGGTCGTAAAACTGTTTGAGCACATGCATGTAGTATGTGTTCTATAATCTTGACAAATCATAAGCCCCATGTGTCTGCTTTTTTCTGCAACGCCTAGAAAAATTTGTCACCTTGCTTATCTTTCCATGTTTTGTATTATATTTGCTATATTGCTGACGCTAACAACTTTTCTACCAACACACTATTCCATGCTCATATACATCAGTTTTTCTGCTCGCCCAATGACTTAAAAGAAATGTTTGTTACATTAATCAGTGACCTAGACTTAACGCAGCTTCGATCGAAGGCTTCATTGAAGCGCTTGCAATTGCACTTGCGCAATTCTGACACGAATATACTGCGAGGTTTACATCGGTAAACCCAGACAGTTGGTCCTTCAATCCTACCATCTGGTGGCTTTTGACCACCTGCTTGGATTAGCGCACATTAGTATTTGCTCTACTTTAAACCTAATCACCGACTCACATCTGACTCAATAGGCACACAGACATATTACAATAAGCCAACGCCTGTCTTATTTGTCAAAACAGCATGGTTCACAGCCACACTGTTACAAGTCCTAGTACTCTTTTACCCCCTGAACCCCAATTCACACACGGCCGCCTTGAAGTAGTAGGACCAGTGCCAGCTTCACACCTGTTCACTTATCTGTTGAAATTTGCTCCTTGCTTTACTTGTTTTCTTCACGCAATCTCATCACGTGATATATCCTTAGAAGCAGGTTGCCCGTGCTTTCGTTGAGTCATGGCTTTTATTCTTCGGCGTGCCAGTCACGGCCACTACTTACAGAGAACCACAATACAGTTTCACTTTTTTCCGTGACTTCAGCCCGCTGCTCGGTAGTACTCATTTTCAGACGACGGTTTACCTTCCTGCCACTAATAGCTTTGTCGCACGACCTCATCAACAATTGAAAGCTGCTATTACACCAAGCTTGCCTAAAGTCCTTTGGTCTGAAGGCCGTCCAGCTATATTTATTGGTATCCGCAGTGCCGTCAAAAGAGCTACCGGAGGCAGCGCAGCCGAATCTGCTTGTGGTACAACCTTCAGTGTAAGCGACAGATATTCTTGGGGCTCGAGAGACTCGTAAAAACTTCTGAGTGGCTACGATTGTGTGTCCCTTAGCGCGCGCTTTGAAATTTTGAAAAAGCTCTATCTTGAAGTTTCTACCTTCAAATTTGGCTTGGAAGCGTGATCTAAACTGACTGAGTGGGAAATCTTTACTTTGCTCCATCAAATATTGATCCAAGATTTCTTGGACCTTCGGTAACCGCGTGAGTTCGTTCCAGTATTGCTTCTCTTTGTGTTCTTTTTGATCGTGTTAATTCGCTGTGTTTATATTTTTATTCAATATCGTTGTATTCTCTTTTGTATTAACTTGTTGTGACTACTTATTCATCTTAAGCCGTCATACCTGCATTAATTCGGTCAGTTAATCCCACCAAACTACCTATATTTTTATTATTCTATACGTGGCTGCTACGTGCTATTTGTAATGACATCGGTGGCTGGCTATAAATGTGGTGAGCACACTTGTGGCGTTCAGGTCAAAGAGGGAATCCAGTGCGACAGACGCTTGTTATGGTACCATAACAACTGCTCTAGATTAGACCAGGACTCTATTGATCTTCATGCCCGACATTCCCAAATAAAGTGGATTTGCTTCCACTGCGTGTGCTTAGCAGACATTGGTTCTCGATTGATACACGATCGGACTTTTGATCCAGTTACTCATGTCTCAGCTGTGCATGGGCCTCCTAGTAGGAACTGTGTGCATAGACTAGACAGTGCCGAGAAGTTGATTCGTGACCAGAGCTTGCTACTTGAGACATTGCGTTTAAAAGTTGAAGAGTCGTAGTCTTCATTGGAATGTTAATTGCAAAGTGCTGAACTTGCTATGGGTAGACAACGAAACGTTCTTATCTGCAATAACGAGGAGCCAGTCAGACGAGAAACTAAAACTCGACGGGACCTAGACAGAAGGCAAGTGCACGATATCCTTCGGATAGCCGGAATACCGTTATACGTTGGTATCAAAAGAGTACATCGTGTTGGCTGCTGGAGAGAAACAAGTATGCTCCGCCACCAAGATTATGCAAGGCCTATCCTGGTTGAGTTTCGGAACCCTCTACACCGGGACCTTTTACTTAACAGGGCTGGATTGGTTGCAAGTCAGACAAATCGTCGGTATCAAATAGCACCGGACACACTAACTTCGAAGGCTAAAGCCCCTCGGCTGAGCCGGTTAGAAGGTACTAATACCAGCTTGGCTAACGAATCTGCGGTCTCACGCGTTGGAATTCATAATAGTGAGCCTCACCTTATGCAGACACCAAAGAAAATCTCTAGCGTTTGATCTCCTGTGGCAAGAGCAGTCAGCTTGTCTGGACAACCCCTTCACAAGACGCCAGCGAGATAACTCCTGGTTTGCATTTGGTTGTGGAGAAACTTGTTCTTGATGGAAATGTGAATCACACTCTATGGCGGAAGAGGCTAGTGAAGTTGTGGCAATGGGACTTCAACCGGTGCGTTCAAAAACAATCGAGGTCTCATGCTCGACAGTAGTGGCACCAAAGTCCATGGGTGGTATGCCCTTTTCACAAAATGATAGGATAAATGAAAAACTTGCCACACCTAAATTGGACCGTACAGATAAACCGAAGTGCAGTGCTGTTAGGTCGACTCAGGTAAATGGGATTAAACACATCGGGAGTTTATCCAGCAAGCCCAGGCGGGCGAAGACAGGAAAGGGATTATCCCGTAGTGCGTTACAGCAACCCAGCGTTGATTCATCGACTCAGGCAGCTGATCGAAATGAAATGGTACAAAAGACGAGTTATCCCCTCGGGCTCTACGTCCGAGGGGAAACAACCGCGTTCGGAGAGACTAAGCGTGTGGTACACTAATGTTTGTAGTGTGCGTAACAAATGTGGGGAATTAGTGACACTTTGTGAGCATGTTGATGTGGCCGCTGTGCCCGAGTCCTGGCTCTCTTCAGATGACTTTATTGGTGGTCTGCTTATAGACTTTGCGTGCTACAGGGCTGACACGCCCGGGGACCAGACTGGAGGTGGAGTACTCTTGCTTATAAAGTGCCAATATAAACACTGGAAGGCTCCATTTACCATGAGTTCTGCTAAAGTTCAGACGGTATCCTGCCATCTAAGAGCATGGGGTAAATTAGAGATTATAGTATGTGTTTATCGTAGCCCATTCTCCACCCGAGAAGAGGACAGGGATCTTGGTACTTTACTAAGACAGGCTTGCAATAGCCGCACCTAATTTTCTGATCGTCGGTGACCTAAACCTTTCGCATGCTGATTGGCAGCATGCTGAAAACAGAGTGGGTACTTTAGAGAAGGAACTAGTAGAATGGATGCACGTAAATGCCTTCGAGCAATACGTCAATGTCCCGACTAGAAGTCGTACTGGGAGTACCCCTTCAACCCTTGATATCGTGATCGCCAGACATGGTCACTTAACTGACCTATGCGTGGAGCCACCCATAGGTAAGAGTGATCATTGTGTTTTGACCTTTTCTCTGGATACACCGAGGCTTGCAGAGAACCGTCGAATTGGAAGAGATTTAAATCGTATTGATTTTACGAAGCTGCGGGATCGAGCCCTTCAGATCACTTGGGTCCCTGAACAGGACAAGGCCACTTTGGAACAGAGGTGGCTTCTACTTAAAAGTGGACTTGTACAGTTGCTGAATGAATTTTGCTCCTCTTCGCCCTAGGAGACACCTTGGGAAACCCCGATGGTGGAGAAGAAAAATTGATAGAGCCATAAAGAGGCGCAATGCTGAGTGGAGAAAATGTCAAGAAACTCGGGGCTTTCGATGTTGGCTGCAGTACAGAAGGTGTCGAAACATGGCTATTAAGTTACAGCGGCAGGCGAAGTACTCATATGAACTTAGGTTGGCCAAACTTGCGAAAACTAATCCCAAGCGTTACTACAGTTACGCCTAGTCAAATGCTTCTTTAAGAGAGATGGTCGGCTGTCTAACCGTGGAGGACGGTACCCAGGCTGTAGACGACGTGGATAAAGTAGAAGTGCTGCTACGTGTCTACCAAAACCTGCATCGGAAGGATAGTGGATCAGCCTTGCCATCACTACCGCACTGCTCAACTAACTACACAATGCGGGAAATTATTTTCAATGTGTCAGAGGTCTCCCCAGTGCTGGCCAATTTGAACCCTCATAAATCAGCCGGCCCTGATAGCGTACATCCCGCCATAGTTAAGCCTCTGGCTGATATCCTCCAGTATCCCGTAGAGGAGTTATTCAACCAGTCTCTTCAAGAAGGCAAGCTGTCACGTGCTTGGAAGGAGGCGACTATTGTTGCCATCCACAAGGGGTTCTAAGTCGGTGCATCTTAACTATAGACCTGTTAGTTTGACCAGCATCATGCTGAAATGCTTGGAAAAGCTTATAAGGAACAGGATCTGTGAGCCTTTGACTGAGCACAATCTAATTAGAGAGGAACAGCATGGCTTTCTCAAAAAGCAGTCTAGTCTTACCAATTTATTGTGCTTATTGGACGAGATTACCCGTTGTCTTGATGGTGGGATATCGGTAGAGGTGTGCTATTTAGACTTCAGTAAAGCCTTTGACTCCGTGAATCATCGATTTTTAATTGAGAAGCTGACATGGTTTGGATTGCATCCTCTACTACTACTATGGCTCTCTGAATTCTTACGTGGAAGGACATTCAGAGTCAGCGTTGGGGAAGCGAGTTCTAGTGTTGGTCATGCCTACGGTGGTGTCCCTCAAGGTTCGGTTCTGGGTCCATTGCTATTTCTTGTGTTTATAAATGACCTGGCTCCTCTTCTTGAGGACCCCTGCTACATCTTCGCAGGTGACTTGAAGCTAGTCAGTAGGGGAAACCGTGCGACACTGGCTAAGGACATCCTCACTGTGGTGAATTGGTCAAGGCAATGGGACCTACCTCTAAATGCCAACAAATGTCAACTGTTGACTAGCAGTGGTAGCGGAATTGCAGTTCAGTCTCCTGTGGGATTTCTATCATTGCAGTGCACTGACGAACCCCGTGATCTAGGTGTAATCGTAGCGAACAATTTTGAGCCTTCGGCACAGTGTCGCCATGCTGCCAATAAAGCACGACCAGAATTATTTCGTCTTAGGAGGGCGCTGAGTAACACTAAAGCAGAAGTATTCCTGCCCTTATATAAAGCAGTGGTCAGGCCACATCTGGAGTATTGTGTTCAAGCCTGGTCACCGTACCTCCGGAGTGACATCATTTGTATAGAAAAGATTCAGAAACTTGCGGCCAGGATGATTGAAGGTCAACGAGGGAAGTCTTCTGAAAATCGTCTTAGTAGCTCAGGATTATTTTCCCTGGAACGGCGTAGGTTCAGAGCGGATTTGATAGAGACGTTTAAGATCATTAAGGGACTTAGTGGTATCAGTTCCACCCATCTGTTTGAGTTGGCTACGTCAGACCATCTGCGCGGGCATCGCCTGAGGCTTCAACATCACAGAGCTCGTTTGGACATCAGAGCGAAGTTTCTACGAACCGGATAGTTAACTACTGAAATAAACTTCTTTCTGATTTAGTGGAGTCTGAGACCGTAGAAGCCTTCAAAAGGGGCTTAGACAATTGTTGGTCCATCCTTTTTCCAGAGATATTGTAGTTGTACTTTAATATGTAGTGTATTTTGATGCTGGCGTATGGAAGTGCAGAGATTGCTCTTGTTCTTGCTTCATTCCCTTGCAGAAGAAAGAAGATAATCCAACGTTGGAGTGCCGGGGGCCGCTTCACTTACCGGCACAAGAACTGGACGCTCGCTAGGCGGAAGCCTCTATCGTCCATCTGACCTGACCTGACCTGACCTGAATCCAGACAAGAAAGATTGCGGAGTCGTTAACTACGGTCCTATTAGACGAACCAGAACTCAAATACCCAGTTACATACTTCAGCAGTGCCCCTTCAGTCCTGAAACAACCGGATGGTTATATGTTATATAAGGAAACAGCGTCAGAACACTTGTTGCTCGCGGCTGGGCCACAAAGCACTGGTAAACAGAGAGGAATACGAGGGTTAATTTTAAGGTGTCCTTAAGGTTATCGTATTAGTCTTCGGCGAGGCGCACAGAAAGATTCAAGGTGTCTTTACATTCAAATGGAATGAGCTCAACGCCTCTCGGTGCGAATATGGGATCAAACGCAAACAAGGGCCTGGGTGCGCTTGGAGTTAAATGCACGGAGGATGCACCATCGTGGTAGCGATTATGTGATCAAAGCAAATACATGCAGAAGGGTGGAAACCTTGGCTTGCTACACCTTTATGGGCCTAATAGTATTTCACTGCGGGGTTGGAATAAAAGCATTTAGACGTGGATAGTTGAACAATGTATCTCACACTATCCCGTAGGAGCAGGTGACAGCTACGGTTATCGGGAAAAAGCCTCCATACCGTAGTGTTAGTTGCAAGGAAAACCCAGACCGTCGCTTTGTTAAGCACATGGGGTAGACAAATAATATGGTATCCTGGATCTCGGCAGAAGGTGCAGGTGAAGTTTTCCTCGGGCTATTAACTTGACATGCATTCTTCGGGTTTTACTGTAATCCTTCCGCCTACTGACTGCTTCACTAGCAAGCTGCTGCTGGATTCCTAATAGCACCGGCAAAAGTTATCCTACGTCCTAAGCCTGAAGCACCATTTTCGATCCATTAGATCGTCCCCAAGACTAATCACGCGCCAGCAAAATACATATCCTGACCTACACACGTGTCTATTCCTCTTTGCCGTATGGATGCTGTCCGGTGACCCTTGACGCCGCCTTATGAGGTCCATTTGATGTCGTATCGCGGAAACCGATGTACTTCGTGTTGTGGAAGAATGGATGCAGGGAGTCCGTGAGCACCGATCGGTGTAAACCCGCATAGGTGGTTTAAACTTTTGATAGTGCAGCCTCAACCTTAACAACTCACAACCCTCCTGTGCGTGCGCTGTAGTCCGCTGACAATCGCATGACCGATTCTTAAATCTCGGAATCCTTTCGTCCCATTACAAGTGCTCTATCCATACACATTTAGGTTGTTGTTTCATTACCCTCCAAACTAACACAAAATGTTCAATGAAAGCTATATCAAGTGTTGCTTATGAAGCGCAATCTATAGGAATGAGTTCCGCAGTGATTTTGATTACACTATAGTTCATCTTTGATTTTATCATTACGTTAACGACCATTTTTACCACTAGAATAAATTCGCAAATTTTGTATAGAACTGTTTCTACGCGCTCGCGACTTGCGGGTCTTGCTTGCGGCCGCCTTTGCTTGTGTTGCTGCGGCGTCTTCCCGGCAGTCGGATTTATATCTTTGAATCACCAGTCAGCAGCGGAATAACATTGACTGAAGATAGCACTATCACGCAAGTAGGCTTTAATGCTCGTCTGTTGCGATTTCCTGCGTAAGTGGGTTTTTGCCTTCGCACTCGAAATTATTTAACTCTAGTACTCTACATGTTTATGAAGGCCGGAGCACGCTATCTAAAGCTTTGATTGCTACCGTGGTAGAAACCTTTGAATCTCTCTAAAAGTTGTCTTGTCAGGAGTTCGGCACGTCATTTCTGTTGATACTGCCACCGTTTTGGCGATGATGCAAGGAATTGTCAACCTGGTTTTAACCACCAGAAGGCATTGCAGAAACTGCAGCTGGGTAACAACCACGCCAGACAGTGATGGCGACAGCTGCGACTGGCCAATCGTATACTTGTACACTTTAATTCCACGATTCCCAGACCAATATTTACTTTTTGGTTGACACCGGTGCCGAGGTCGGCGTTAATTCGGGTGGTGCAGAGAAACGCAACCGACTTCCAACCGGGCTGACCTTGTAGGCGGCTAACGATACCAACGTACATACATACGTCCAGACCATGCTAATTTTCAAAGCTGGTCTCCGTCAGTTTTTCTTTGTTTTTCTACTCGCTGTCGTCCAATGACCTATCCTTCGAGTTAGTTTCCTCACCAAGTTCGGCCTGGACGTGGACCTGGGTAACCGTCAACTATGCGATAGTTTGCCGTTTTTGTTCGTTTCAGATCAAAGTCATTTCGATCTGCTCGCTCGGTCTTCGCTTGGCACTGCCCGCCGATTATGTGTTCACCAAACTATTGCTGCAATTTCCTACACCTTGTCCATCGTCTACCGACTTTCTTGTACCAAAGCAAGATATTACGCACAAAGTCTTAACATGGGATCGTCTGTAACCGCCCGACTTCGACAAGCACTTCCAGGCAAGCGCACTACTGTCAAGGCAAATTGCAACCATATGCTTCGTCGCCGTATTGTTCGTGCTTTCAATAACCCATGGTCCTCCCTGCCTTATATGGTTCCCAAAAGGTCCAGCGGCAAATAAAGACATTGTGGAGCTTACCGGACACTGAACGATTCCATCGTCCCCGATAGATGTCCGATTCCGCACATCCATGATTTTTCAACTGGTTAACGTGGAAAAACAATTTTTGCTAAGATCGGCAGTGAGTGCAAACTGACACCTTCAAGTTGCTCCCGACGATATTCCGCAGACCGCCATAATCACCTTATTTAGTCATTATGAATTTATTCGCTTGCGATTTGATTTACGAAATGCCGCAGAGACTTACAAAATGTTTATCGAGCAAGACCTCAGGGGACTGGACTTCGTCTACGCCTACATTGGTGATATCCTTGTGGCCAGTGCTAAGCATGAGAAGCATCTATCACATCTTTGATGGACCTTTGTACGCTTGGCTCAGTACGGTGTTGGACGCAATGTTGATATGCCTGATTTGTCTAAATTTCTGTTGAGCTTCTTGCCACCAAATTTAATACAGCGGCATTAGGCAACAACCCAAGAAAACCTAAGCGGTTGCATATTGCCCCACGCCGCTATCCTTTAAAGGTTTCCGCCGTTTTCTTGGCAAGGTAAATTACTACAGCACTTTCATGCCTGATTGCTTTGGGTTGCTGCAGCCACTGACCGATTTAATTAACGGAAGGTCAAGTGTTTCGACCCCACTCAAGAAGCTATTGATGCATTCGACAAACGCAAGCGCACGTTGTGTAACGCTACCGCGTGTAGTAAGTTGAGGACTGACGTTAAAACTACGCACATCCTCAAAACTGCTTCGTCTCTGACCGCCTGTGAGGCTGTTCTTCAACAAGTAACCATTGTTCAACGTAAGCCGCTTTCGCATTCCCCCCACAAACTTCAGCCAAAACAGACTCGGTACCGTACCGCTTGTGGAGGACTTTTAGCTATCTGCCTCGCTATCAAACCTTTTCGCACCTGCTTAAAGTCGCATCTACACCCTTCTCACAGACAATTAACCACTTGCTTTTGCTTTCTGTGGTTCCTTCGACCGTTTCTTCCCAAGAAAATTGGTCATTTGAATTGCATCTCAAAGTTTTCCACCGACAGTCATCATGTTGATGCTGCACAGAAGGTTGTCGAATATGTACTGCAGCCTATATGTATTCAGTAGGTTTCACAACAGACAGTCAACTTAGAAAACAGAGCAGCTCCTCAAGTAGGAGATTCTGAGTTTGTGCAACTGTTATCGTATCTATCGAGCAACATATCACAGCTGACAATCTTTAACGCATACTTCAAAATTTACTGTGATATTTCTGCTGGAAATCACAGGCCGTTCGTCCTTCAGCAATACCGCGGAATCTGTTTTGACCACCTGCGTGGAATCTCACACCCCAGCACCCGAGTCACCGTCAAGTTGTTTACTGAGCGATTCTTTTAGCACAACTTGCGCTCCGAGATCCAGCAGTGACCAAACAATGTAGCACTTGCCAAACCAGCAAGCGGCGCCGTCACACGATTACCGCCCCCGGCAACTTTGCAGTTCCCGACGCCCTTTCAAACTCGTTCATCCTGACATCCTTGGACCCTGGGTTACATCCAATGGTTTTGAACACTTATTGACATGCTTTAATCATTATATGCATTAGCCACTTGCTATTCCTTTATGTTATGCAACTATAGAAACTGTGGTGCAAAGATGCGTGGAAACATGTATTTCCGTCTTTGGTACACCAGCTCCCGTTGCTACTGACAGAGGGCCCTTATTTAATCGGCCATTGTTCGTGATTTGAAACCCTTGCTTAGTTATTCCAACCTACGGAGATCCGCTTACAACCAAGCCGCTAAGGACATAACTGAAGATTTTCGTCGCCAACGTAAAGACGCAATTACTGCTTTGTAGTCAGATTCACAATGGCCAGATTGTCTACATATTAGCTTGTTTGGTATTTGGAATACCACTGAGGAAGACCTTACGAACTAAATAAATAAATGAATAGTTTATTCTCGAGATTTTCGAGACACACCAAACAAGGCACGATCAACATTTACATGCAAGTATTTTCGCAAAAAGCACGTTGCTATTTATGTAATCGGCAGTAAGCGGAAAGTTGTACAGGCTGCGGAAATTGTAAAAGTAATCATGAGGAATAAGTCGTCAATGAATGTCGACAAGTTGGGTTCTAGTGTGCTTAGTGTAAACAGTCAGGGCAGTATGTTTGTAGTGAAAATGTCACATTTAGGCAGGAAGGATATTATTTTTGAACGTGTCAGGAAAATATTAATTATGATTCTAATCGACTTAAAAGTATGTGGTTGTAGGCGGTGGCTTTACGCAGTGACGAATCACATCCGCCATGCCGCAGTGTTGTTAAACGGACATTTGTGACTTTTTACAGGGAGAACGCTTGCCAGGCAAAAACACACCACGGCCTAAAACACTGTCAGAATTCAGTTTGTATACAAATGTGAAACTAGCACAGCAGCTTGCCGACTGAGTTCACTCACGGTTATCCGCAGTCAGTTGACTTACATTTTTCTCTGTTTGTCGATCATGTACCTTTGGTCAGGGTCGCCATATTGGCTGAGGACCATGGAGGGTGGGAGCTTTACAAAGAATAGTCTATGTGAGTGTCCAGGTTTTAAACATGTCAGTTTCTTGCCTCTGGATTTTTAGGTTTATGTATGCTTTTCAGGATTTTGAAGGCCTCGTGTCCAGCTATCATCACTGGAAAAGGGTCGTGGTAGTGATTACAGTTGTATCCATTTGTTGTACGGCCGCGTTCTTTGTAGGTGCATGTGGGTTACTATGTCCTGTCCCTGGCAAAATCGGTTTCCAGGTCCAATCCCAAATCCCCAAGCATTTCCGAACCTCGGAGAAAAGGGAACGTGTGAGGGTATCAGTACACACCTCCAAGACTGTTGGAAAGAGGGCATCTGATATACCAACTCTTGTTGGCTTTAAGGTTTGAGTTCCTTGTGGGCGTTGTTTTGCTCAAAGGGCGCAGTTGCACTTAAGCGAATGAAGGACGGCAAGGAAAATAAGCTTAGTGAGGTAAAGCTGAACACCAAGTTTGATTTATTTGCCTACACTTCACAGCACTGGCCACAAACCTTCTTCACAAAGCACTGCCTCAGAAGCCTCCATAGGTTGCGACAGTTCTGGTTGCATAGTACTGCTTCGGCGGATAATTGGCTTAGGCTTTTCATCTCCGCTTAAAATACTGTGGCTAGTTTTGTGACACAAGTAGCATGTTTGCACATGTAAATACATACTTACACTATTCCAAGTCGCTTTAGCAGTGATGAAGGTTTTTCTGCTCCCAAGTATATGGTTGCAACAGGGCAACACATGTCAAATCAATATTTTGTCTGGTCCATAGGATGGGCACATTAAAGCTACAGGTCCTGGTCGTTGAAGGCGGAACAAGCTATCAAAGAAAACATCGCCTGGAGCACCGTAATATTTCCCAGGATTAATTTCGCCGTTTGCTACCCTTGTAAGGCCGTCTGGTCAGCGTTGCAAACTTGACCTGCTGTAGATGACTGGACACAGTTTTAAAGTACAGTGGTCTGCGCTGCTCACAGGAGCCTAGGTTTGTATGGCAAACAACTATCTTTTACTTGTGAAACCAGTGCCCAAGTGGGCATTTTGTCCGGTTGAAACGGTCACTAGGTCGATCCAGCCAAGCAAATTTAAGAATGTTGTATCCTTTCCATTTAGGTCGCTAGAAACTATACGGCTAGAACCATCTAATTTAAGCCGTAGCGTTGAAGAAATTTGATAAGCAAAATGCTTTAACTATGCAGCAGATGCGCCAGCAACAATTTATACGTTTCCAACCATGACTGATCGAAAGCCACTTAGGAAATTTGGTTAACCTTCAACCAAATGGAAAATTATAGAAACCGTTTAGTACGTACATATTATGATTGCTGGGTTGCATCAAACTCAATTAACGTGGTAAAACGCCACCATGAAGAAACAGGGAATCCCGGGCGGTCAAACCTGGAGGGAAAATAAACAACCAGTTAAGGTACGTCATTTTCCACATCAGCATGCAACCAGCTTTCTTGTAACAGGATGCTTACTGTATTACCTACTCATTTCGCTGCGCAACAGCAATGAGTTTAGTGCTCTTAACAAGGAGCGAGCCACCCTTACTGGAAAGCATCAGTGGGACTTTTGCACAAGAAGCAATACATGCACTTGTAAATGTAATAAAGGAAATGGCACCGAAATACAAACTGAAGTCACAGCCAGCATAAAAGATGAAGGGAGAAGTCTGTAGCGCCACCATTGTAAATCTACCAGGCAACTTGGAAGTCATGGAAAGGCACGGGCGCACGGACGTAAGCGGAATGAATGAGTTAGTGTTCCTAAGCGGATAATATTATTATAACTATTATTATAACTGTTATTATTCAACGCCTTCTCAATATACCATTGGCAGTGCCACCACATCTAGATAACAAGAGCAAGCACAAAAAGGGAAAGCAAGTGACGGTGTAAAGGTTTGAAATGTTCACAAGGTAGAGGTTTTCGTTTGCCGTGATCTTTCCGGTTGCCCAGACCGAGGAAGATGGTTGACTTAAAAGACACCACCTTGCGATTTTGGTCATAATGACTTGACCCGCAGGGCAGCAAGACAATTCTCGTAGACCGTTGACAACCGGGTAGCTCATTTGTCTTCTTTTTGTTCAGTAGCAGTTTACAGGGAAGCCGGTGGTCAACAAAGTTGTTTAGCTCTCCTCCATTAAATACTTACTTACAGGCACATAGGTGAGTAGTCAGTGATCCTAGAGCCGGTCACATTGGCTTTGACACAGCGTCCCACAAATTCTTGTCGTATTAGATGGCGAACCAGCCAACCAGCCCAGCACTCCCTATGATCTGTGGTACTGCTGCTGATTGTCCGCGACTGCTTCCTCATCTTGCTTGCAAGGCACGCGGGAGGTATTCGTACACATCCCCACAAGGATGGCATTGCCCTATCCGCAAACTAGGGACGCAGTTAGTATCTTACGGCTGCTTTATTGGAGCAACAGGGATACACCCAAAATGGCGCGGCAAATGTATAGTGCTTCTTTGCTCTAGCCAAAGCATAGTGCTCAAGCGCACGCGGCGGACGAAAGGATCCCGTCACGTCAACACAGTTGAGCACTGATTTATGGGTTATACATGCATTTGTAACTTATTAGTGTTAATGAACTGTGAAACGAACCACAGGTGATAAGTAACTGGTGTAACACATTAGGTGCGCGATTGCTGGCTACCAAGTTGACTGCGAGACCTCAAGCACTCCCCACCCTGAAGTGGCAACTTACTTGTGTAAGTCAGTAATATGGAGGAAGTGACGTTGCGAATTGGTTATAGGGAGAAACGTGACTAAATTATATGTATGTTTTGTGACAACGGATGAGGTACTGATGGACTA
>OX104068.1:44842600-44876498 GCA_944474145.2 Dicrocoelium dendriticum
AATCCAGACAAAAAAGATTGCGGAGTCGTTAACTACGGTCCTATTAGACGAACCAGAACTCAAATACCTAGTTACATACTTCAGCAGCGCTCCTTCAGTCCTGAAACAACCGGGTGGTTATATGTTATATAAGGAAACAGCGTCAGAACACTTGTTGCCCGCGGCTAGGCCACAAAGCACTGGTAAACAGAGAGGAATACGAGGGTTATTTTTAAGGTGTCCTTAAGGTTATCGTATGAGTCCTCGGCGAGGCGCACAGAAAGATTCAAGGTGTCTGTACATTCAAATGGAATGAGCTCAACGCCTCTCGGTGCGAATATGGGATCAAACACAAACAAGGGACTGGGTGCGCTTGGAGTTAAATGCACTGAAGATGCACCATCGTGGTAGCGATTATGTAATCAAAGCAAATACATGCAGACGGGTAGAAACCTTGGCTTGCTACACCTTTATGGGCCTAATAGTATTTCACTGCGGGGTTGGAATAAAAGCACTTAGACGTGGATAGTTGAACAATGTATCTCACACTATCCCGTAGGAGCAGGTGACAGCTACGGTTATCGGGAAAAAGCCTCCATACCGTAGTGTTAGTTGCAAGGAAAACCCAGACCGTCGCTTTGTTAAGCACATGGGGTAGACAAATAATATGGTATCCTGGATCTCGGCAGAAGGTGCAGGTGAAGTTTTCCTCGGGCTATTAACTTGACATGCATTCTTCGGGTTTTACTGTAATCCTTCCGCCTACTGACTGCTTCACTAGCAAGCTGCTGCTGGATTCCTAATAGCACCGGCAAAAGTTATCCTACGTCCTAAGCCTGAAGCACCATTTTCGATCCATTAGATCGTCACCAAGACTAATCACGCGCCAGCAAAATACATATCCTGACCTACACACGTGTCTATTCCTCTTTGCCGTATGGATGCTGTCCGGTGACCCTTGACGCCGCCTTATGAGGTCCATTTGATGTCGTATCGCGGAAACCGATGTACTTCGTGTTGTGGAAGAATGGATGCAGGGAGTCCGTGAGCACCGATCGGTGTAAACCCGCATAGGTGGTTTAAACTTTTGATAGTGCAGCCTCAACCTTAACAACTCACAACCCTCCTGTGCGTGCGCTGTAGTCCGCTGACAATCGCATGACCGATTCTTAAATCTCGGAATCCTTTCGTCCCATTACAAGTGCTCTATCCATACACATTTAGGTTGTTGTTTCATTACCCTCCAAACTAACACAAAATGTTCAATGAAAGCTATATCAAGTGTTGCTTATGAAGCGCAATCTATAGGAATGAGTTCCGCAGTGATTTTGATTACACTATAGTTCATCTTTGATTTTATCATTACGTTAACGACCATTTTTACCACTAGAATAAATTCGCAAATTTTGTATAGAACTGTTTCTACGCGCTCGCGACTTGCGGGTCTTGCTTGCGGCCGCCTTTGCTTGTGTTGCTGCGGCGTCTTCCCGGCAGTCGGATTTATATCTTTGAATCACCAGTCAGCAGCGGAATAACATTGACTGAAGATAGCACTATCACGCAAGTAGGCTTTAATGCTCGTCTGTTGCGATTTCCTGCGTAAGTGGGTTTTTGCCTTCGCACTCGAAATTATTTAACTCTAGTACTCTACATGTTTATGAAGGCCGGAGCACGCTATCTAAAGCTTTGATTGCTACCGTGGTAGAAACCTTTGCATCTCTCTAAAAGTTGTCTTGTCAGGAGTTCGGCACGTCATTTCTGTTGATACTGCCACCGTTTTGGCGATGATGCAAGGAATTGTCAACCAGGTTTTTAACACCAGAAGGCATTGCAGAAACTGCAGCTGGGTAACAACCACGCCAGACAGTGATGGCGACAGCTGCGACTGGCCAATCGTATACTTGTACACTTTAATTCCACGATTCCCAGAACAATATTTACTTTTTGGTTGACACCGGTGCCGAGGTCGGCGTTAATTCAGGTGGTGCAGAGAAACGCAAACGACTTCCAACCGGGCTGACCTTGTAGGCGGCTAACGATACCAACGTACATACATACGTCCAGACCATGCTAATTTTCAAAGCTGGTCTCCGTCAGTTTTTCTTGTTTTTCTACTCGCTGTCGTCCAATGACCTATCCTTCGAGTTAGTTTCCTCACCAAGTTCGGCCTGGACGTGGACCTGGGTAACCGTCAACTATGCGATAGTTTGCCGTTTTTGTTCGTTTCAGATCAAAGTCATTTCGATCTGCTCGCTCGGTCTTCGCTTGGCACTGCCCGCCGATTATGTGTTCACCAAACTATTGCTGCAATTTCCTACACCTTGTCCATCGTCTACCGACTTTCTTGTACCAAAGCAAGATATTACGCACAAAGTCTTAACATAGGATCGTCTGTAACCGCCCGACTTCGACAAGCACTTCCAGGCAAGCGCACTACTGTCAAGGCAAATTGCAACCATATGCTTCGTCGCCGTATTGTTCGTGCTTTCAATAACCCATGGTCCTCCCCGCCTTATATGGTTAACAAAAGGTCCAGCGGCAAATAAAGACATTGTGGAGCTTACCGGACACTGAACGATTCCATCGTCCCCGATAGATGTCCGATTCCGCACATCCATGATTTTTCAACTGGTTAACGTGGAAAAAACCATTTTTGCTAAGATCGGCAGTGAGTGCAAACTGACACCTTCAAGTTGCTCCCGACGATATTCCGCAGACCGCCATAATCACCTTATTTGGTCATTATGAATTTATTCGCTTGCGATTTGATTTAGGAAATGCCGCAGAGACTTACAAAATGTTTATCGAGCAAGACCTCAGGGGACTGGACTTCGTCTACGCCTACATTGGTGATATCCTTGTGGCCAGTGCTAAGCATGAGAAGCATCTATCACATCTTTGATGGACCTTTGTACGCTTGGCTCAGTACGGTGTTGGACGCAATGATGATATGCCTGATTTGTCTAAATTTCTGTTGAGCTTCTTGCCACCAAATTTAATACAGCGGCATTAGGCAACAACCCAAGAAAACCTAAGCGGTTGCATATTGCCCCACGCCGCTATCCTTTAAAGGTTTCCGCCGTTTTCTTGGCAAGGTAAATTACTACAGCACTTTCATGCCTGATTGCTTTGGGTTTCGTCAGCCATTGACCGATTTAATTAACGGAAGGTCAAGTGTTTCGACCCCACTCAAGAAGCTATTGATGCATTCGACAAACGCAAGCGCACGTTGTGTAACGCTACCGCGTGTAGTAAGTGAGGACTGACGTTAAAACTACGCACATCCTCAAAACTGCTTCGTCTCTGACCGCCTGTGAGGCTGTTCTTCAACAAGTAACCATTGTTCAACGTAAGCCGCTTTCGCATTCCCCCCACAAACTTCAGCCAAAACAGACTCGGTACCGTACCGCTTGTGGAGGACTTTTAGCTATCTGCCTCGCTATCAAACCTTTTCGCACCTGCTTTAAAGTCGCATCTACACCCTTCTCACAGACAATTAACCACTTGCTTTTGCTTTCTGTGGTTCCTTCGACCGTTTCTTCCCAAGAAAATTGGTCATTTGAATTGCATCTCAAAGTTTTCCACCGACATTCATCATGTTGATGCTGCACAGAAGGTTGTAGACGATGTACTGCAGCCTATATGTATTCAGTAGGTTTCACAACAGACAGTCAACTTAGAAAACAGAGCAGCTCCTCAAGTAGGAGATTCTGAGTTTGTGCAACTGTTATCGTATCTATCGAGCAACATATCACAGCTGACAATCTTTAACGCATACTTCAAAATTTACTGTGATATTTCTGCTGGAAATCACAGGCCGTTCGTCCTTCAGCAATACCGCGGAATCTGTTTTGACCACCTGCGTGGAATCTCACACCCCAGCACCCGAGTCACCGTCAAGTTGTTTACTGAGCGATTCTTTTAGCACAACTTGCGCTCCGAGATCCAGCAGTGACCAAACAATGTAGCACTTGCCAAACCAGCAAGCGGCGCCGTCACACGATTACCGCCCCCGGCAACTTTGCAGTTCCCGACGCCCTTTCAAACTCGTTCATCCTGACATCCTTGGACCCTGGTTTACATCCAATGGTTTTGAACACTTATTGACATGCTTTAATCATTATATGCATTAGCCACTTGCTATTCCTTTATGTTATGCAACTATAGAAACTGTGGTGCAAAGATGCGTGGAAACATGTATTTCCGTCTTTGGTACACCAGCTCCCGTTGCTACTGACAAGGGCCCCTTATTTAATCGGCCATTGTTCGTGATTTGAAAACCCATTGCTTAGTTATTCCAACCTACGGAGATCCGCTTACAACCAAGCCGCTAAGGACATAACTGAAGATTTTCGTCGCCAACGTAAAGACGCAATTACTGCTTTGTAGTCAGATTCACAATGGCCAGATTGTCTACATATTAGCTTGTTTGGTATTTGGAATACCACTGAGGAAGACCTTACGAACTAAATAAATAAATGAATAGTTTATTCTCGAGATTTTCGAGACACACCAAACAAGGCACGATCAACATTTACATGCAAGTATTTTCGCAAAAAGCACGTTGCTATTTATGTAATCGGCAGTAAGCGGAAAGTTGTACAGGCTGCGGAATTGTAAAAGTAATCATGAGGAATAAGTCGTCAATGAATGTCGACAAGTTGGGTTCTAGTGTGCTTAGTGTAAACAGTCAGGGCAGTATGTTTGTAGTGAAAATGTCACATTTAGGCAGGAAGGATATTATTTTTGAACGTGTCAGGAAAATATTAATTATGATTCTAATCGACTTAAAAGTATGTGGTTGTAGGCGGTGGCTTTACGCAGTGACGAATCACATCCGCCATGCCGCAGTGTTGTTAAACGGACATTTGTGACTTTTTACAGGGAGAACGCTTGCCAGGCAAAAACACACCACGGCCTAAAACACTGTCAGAATTCAGTTTGTATACAAATGTGACACTAGCACAGCAGCTTGCCGACTGAGTTCACTCACGGTTATCCGCAGTCAGTTGACTTACATTTTTCTCTGTTTGTCGATCATGTACCTTTGGGCAGGGTCGCCATATTGGCTGAGGACCATGGAGGGTGGGAGCTTTACAAAGAATAGTCTATGTGAGTGTCCAGGTTTTAAACATGTCAGTTTCTTGCCTCTGGATTTTTAGGTTTATGTATGCTTTTCAGGATTTTGAAGGCCTCGTGTCCAGCTATCATCACTGGAAAAGGGTCGTGGTAGTGATTACAGTTGTATCCATTTGTTGTACGGCCGCGTTCTTTGTAGGTGCATGTGGGTTACTATGTCCTGTCCCTGGCAAAATCGGTTTCCAGGTCCAATCCCAAATCCCCAAGCATTTCCGAACCTCGGAGAAAAGGGAACGTGAGAGGGTATCAGTACACATCTTCAAGACTGTTGGACAGAGGGCATCTGATATACAAGCTCTTGTTCGCTTTAAGGTTTGAGTTCCTTGTGGGCGTTGTTTTGCTCAAAGGGCGCAGTTGCACTTAAGCGAATGGAGGACGGCAAGGAAAATAAGCTTAGTGAGGTAAAGCTGAACACCAAGTTTAATTTATCCGCCTACACTTCACAGCACTGGCTACAAACCCTCTTCACAAAGCACTGCCTCAGAAGCCTCCATAGGTCGCGACAGTTCTGGTTGCATGGTACTGCTTTGACGGATAATTGGTTTAGGCTTTTCATCTCCGCTTAAAATACTGTGGCTAGTTTTGTGACACAAGTAGCATGTTTGCACATGTAAATACATACTTACACTATTCCAAGTCGCTTTAGCAGTGATGAAGGTTTTTCTGCTCCCAAGTATATGGTTGCAACAGGGCAACACATGTCAAATCAATATTTTGTCTGGTCCATAGGATGGGCACATTAAAGCTACAGGTCCTGGTCGTTGAAGGCGGAACAAGCTATCAAAGAAAACATCGCCTGGAGCACCGTAATATTTCCCAGGATTAATTTCGCCGTTTGCTACCCTTGTAAGGCCGTCTGGTCAGCGTTGCAAACTTGACCTGCTGTAGATGACTGGACACAGTTTTAAAGTACAGTGGTCTGCGCTGCTCACAGGAGCCTAGGTTTGTATGGCAAACAACTATCTTTTACTTGTGAAACCAGTGCCCAAGTGGGCATTTTGTCCGGTTGAAACGGTCACTAGGTCGATCCAGCCAAGCAAATTTAAGAATGTTGTATCCTTTCCATTTAGGTCGCTAGAAACTATACGGCTAGAACCATCTAATTTAAGCCGTAGCGTTGAAGAAATTTGATAAGCAAAATGCTTTAACTATGCAGCAGATGCGCCAGCAACAATTTATACGTTTCCAACCATGACTGATCGAAAGCCACTTAGGAAATTTGGTTAACCTTCAACCAAATGGAAAATTATAGAAACCGTTTAGTACGTACATATTATGATTGCTGGGTTGCATCAAACTCAATTAACGTGGTAAAACGCCACCATGAAGAAACAGGGAATCCCGGGCGGTCAAACCTGGAGGGAAAATAAACAACCAGTTAAGGTACGTCATTTTCCACATCAGCATGCAACCAGCTTTCTTGTAACAGGATGCTTACTGTATTACCTACTCATTTCGCTGCGCAACAGCAATGAGTTTAGTGCTCTTAACAAGGAGCGAGCCACCCTTACTGGAAAGCATCAGTGGGACTTTTGCACAAGAAGCAATACATGCACTTGTAAATGTAATAAAGGAAATGGCACCGAGATACAAACTGAAGTCACAGCCAGCATAAAAGATGCAGGGGTAAGTCTGCAGCACCACCATTGTACATCTACTACGCAACTTGGAAGTCATGGAAGGACACGGGCACACGGACGTAAGCGAAATGAATGAGTTAGTGTTTCTAAGCGGATATTATTATAACTATTATTATAACTGTTATTATTCAACGCCTGCTCAATATGCCATTGGCAGTGCCACCACATCTAGATAACAACAGCAAGCGCAAAAAGAGAAAGCAAGTGACAGTGTAAAGGTTAGAAAGGTTTACAAGGTAAAGGTTTCCGTTTGCCGTGATCTTTCCGGTTGCCCAGACCGATGAAGATTGTTGACTTAAAAGACACCACTTGCGATTTTTGTCATAATGATTTGACCCGCAAGGCAGCAAGACGATTCTCGTAGACCGTTGACAACCGCGTAGCTCATTCGACTTGTTTCTGTTCAGTAGCAGTTTACAGGGGAGCCGGTGGTCAACAAAGTTCTTTAGCTCTCCTCCATTAAATACTTACTTAAAGGCACATAGGTGAGTAGTCAGTGATCCTAGAGCCGGTCACATTGGCTTTGACACAGCGTCCCACAAATTCTTGTCGTATTAGATGGCGAACCAGCCAACCAGCCCAGCACTCCCTATGATCTGTGGTACTGCTGCTGATTGTCCGCGACTGCTTCCTCATCTTGCTTGCAAGGCACGCGGGAGGTATTCGTACACATCCCCACAAGGATGGCATTGCCCTATCCGCAAACTAGGGACGCAGTTAGTATCTTACGGCTGCTTTATTGGAGCAACAGGGATACACCCAAAATGGCGCGGCAAATGTATAGTGCTTCTTTGCTCTAGCCAAAGCATAGTGCTCAAGCGCACGCGGCGGACGAAAGGATCCCGTCACGTCAACACAGTTGAGCACTGATTTATGGGTTATACATGCATTTGTAACTTATTAGTGTTAATGAACTGTGAAACGAACCACAGGTGATAAGTAACTGGTGTAACACATTAGGTGCGCGATTGCTGGCTACCAAGTTGACTGCGAGACCTCAAGCACTCCCCACCCTGAAGTGGCAACTTACTTGTGTAAGTCAGTAATATGGAGGAAGTGACGTTGCGAATTGGTTATAGGGAGAAACGTGACTAAATTATATGTATGTTTTGTGACAACGGATGAGGTACTGATGGACTACTACACCATTTTTAATATCCGCGTCGTTACTGGGTGCATGTATACATACGCGTTCAATCTGCGGAGCGTGAACACAAGAAATGATGGACGCTTAACAGGGCCGGTTTTTTCTCTGAACTTAGCGCTGAGCAGCGCTGATGTTACTTTCACTGCTTAAATAAATAAAAAAAGAAATATTTTAATCCCGAATTCATCGGGCCATACCAACTCAGGTATGATCAAAATTTACAAGCAATTGTGTAGCTAAACAGCTTTGTTACAACTCACTTAATTGGCTGTGGCCAAAGCTGTACAATTTGCAGAAACATTCGAAGCACCCATGAGGAGCAAAATCAACAGTGGAGTGCCAGTAAAATGGTTTCAAGTGTGCGTGAGGTATATAAAACTCGCACAGTTGTTGGAGTGAAGACAGTATGTGAAGAAAGGGTAACCCTCTTGTACGCGTCAGTAGAATATCCAATAACGACTAGTCGATATTTCAGTGTGTAGCCTTGGGCAATGACTTTATTCAGTGGCGAGTCACATCCGCCATGTCACAGTGTTGATCCACGGCCGTTTGTGGCTTCTTATAGGGAGAACGCTTGCCAAGCAAATACCCACCATATCCTGGAACACTGTCGTCGATTGCTATGATCGGTCCTGTGCAACTGGCGAAGCTGGTTATAAGGCATTTGTTCCTTCCGTTATTCGCAGTCCAGTCACTTCTCTGTTGGCCAGACAAATGGCAAAGTCATTTTCCGACGTGAACGTTGAGGTCAGTCGAGGGATAGTATGATTTGGCAGGTAAGTAGAATTTCCAGCGTATGGGGTCTCACCTGCCCTGATAAGGTATGTTTGCAGGGGAGCGAAGAATTCGTGTCCAGCTACCCTCACTGAACATCGGTGCTTGAGTTGTTGTTTGCAGATGGTTGGTATGGAAATGGAGCCATGGTCCAGGTAAGTCCTTGTTGGTTATTTCGTCCCATCCCAGACGGAGGCAGTTCCTCAGTTCAATCCCGGAGCACGCAGATGTTCACGACATCAGCAAAAAGGAAAAAGGGAACAGGCCGAGAGAGGAGCAAAAAGGACAGTCATTGTACCAAGCACCGGGAAATTCTATTTTAGGACATTTACCTGAGAAAACTGGAGTACAATGTGTAACAGATATTACGCCCAACGTGTTTTTACTTATGCATGCCCTAATGGGTAAAATATTTTCATGTACATAAGGCCGAAGGGCATGGTTCCGGTAAGAAGTTCACAAGGTATTCGCTAACCGTGTTAGAATTCAACCTGAGACCAGAAGGTGGGTATTTAGTCAAGATCGGTTGTTATCGGAAACCACAAGATACAGTGACGATATGGCCATATTTATATATACTCCACGGGCTGAGGATTACGTCAGACACATAACGACTATTATGTACATGGGTATATGAAGATAGGAAGCTGAGCATACCAGAAGCATGCTGGGATTAATTGGATATGAACGGAAGAATAAGTGTTGAAGGTAAGGCGATCGAGAGATGGCGCTAAAGGACCGAGTTTACGTGGCCCAGTGCGTGTTAGATTAATTATTCTAGTTGCTAATGAATAACTACAGTGTCAAAGGATAGGTCAGCAAACCAGCTGCGTTGTGATCAAAATTTACCAAGTGAATAAACGTTGTAGCGAAGGTGTGACCCTTAGCGAGCTCCGAGTATTCGCAGAGTAAAATAGAGCCTACAGCGACCAGTTGTTGCTAAGCGGAGACGGTGACTCTAGAAAAGGATGTATCAGTGGCTGGTGTAGTTAGATCATTAAGACCTTTGACCACTGCTGGATACCTACAGTTTCAATGAATAAATCGGCAGGTGTGCCAAGATTAGAGAGACCGATTTTCGAGGAAAATGAAGGCTGAAAAATAAAAGATTGGCTCCTTCCAAGTGACATGGAGCCAACGATGACTAGCTGCCAAGAAGAGTTGCCGCGAGTAAAACGAATGACGGATACCGGCGCGCTAAGGGAGAGATGCGTGGCCAGCAATAGCGTTTGGATTAAGCCTTTAGTTATTGTGGATCCTACGGTGGCACAGAATAGGTCCACAAACCAGCTGAACATTGACACAAACAATCCACGAGATTAAACTTTGTACTGGTGACTCCTATCGAGCTCCGGGTATCCGCAGACTTGAATAAGGCCTATGTGACTAGCTACAGGGAAGCAGAGCTATTGGCTCTAGGAAATGATGTATTAGTGGCTGGGATAGCCAAATCATAAAGTTGGTTGGTCACTAGAAATACCTAGATTTGCAATGCATAAATCAACAAGCAAGGAAAGAATAGAGAGACAGACGTTCAAGGGAAATGAAGGCTAAAGAGTAAAGTAGTGGCTTCTTCTAGGATACGTATATGCACAGGGATGCATGAAGTCAACGACGACTAACTTCTGCAAAGAAGAGATGAGGCGAGTAAGACGAACGACGAATAACGGCTCACCAGGAGAGAGATGAGTGGCAAGCAATAGAGTTCGAAATATGTCTTCAGTCACTGGTGCATCCACCGGCGGCACAGAATAGGTCAGCAAACCAGCAGAGCAGTGATGCAAACATCCAAGAAAATGAACGTTGTAAGGTAGGAGCGACGCCTATCGAACTCCGGATATCCGCAGAGGTGTTTGGAGCCTTTGCGACTGGCTTCTGCTTTACAGGGCAATCGGCGCTATAATAAAGAGTATCAGTGGGCAGGTCGAGCTATTCGTTTAAGACTTGGCACTACTGGATATCTACTGTGCCACAGTCTAACTCACCTACCTTGCAGAGATGTGATGCATACGGTTCAAGAGAATAACGTTTGAAACTAAATGATGTCTCCAGGTAACCTTCGGGTATGCGCGGAAATGCATAGAGCCTACAACTGCTAACTGCTGCACCTACTTAGGTTAGCGCTGCATCACGCTGGGGTGAGTGCTAAAGCACGCTGAGTAGAACGCTTGTAATTTGTCTACAGACCTACACAAGAAGCGAATGGAGTATTCACGAAAAAGATGGTAAATAAGAATGCATGCTAAAGACGCAAGTGAGCTGCCTCACGCAATGGGATTCAGAAGTCTTGGATCATTAGAAGATAAAATGTAAGTCAGTCGGAGTAAAAGGTAGCAGTAGGTGGGACTGGGCATCCAATAATTTTGTGGCAACAAAGGGTGTGGCTGCTTGTGAGCTTATCCTTTAGTAGCGATCAGGTCCATGCTCCCACAGCTCATCCTCAGGAATGCATATTCCTAGGAATTCAGATATTGTGGTAGTGTTAAGCAATTTGTGTAGTGGTTCGAAACTCTAGGGTGCTCTTGGCTGTCCGGATAGTCATCGGCAGCCGATTCCAGGCGATGGCATAATTATGAAGAAAAAAGTTGGAACGGCTGCTGGATCGAGCCCTAGGCAGGGTTATGGAAAATGTACTGGCTCGAATGGGGCAAGGATCATTGACAACTTGTAGGCCAAACCAATCAGTATTTACCTCTGGGTTTTGTATCACCTGAAACAAAAACCCAAGGTTGACCTTGGGCCTGCGTAGCCAAAGTGGTTCCTGTTTAAGCTGTTTGCATCGGTCTCGCTAACTAAGCGTGGACGAACCAAGTAGACGTTTGGTAATAGAACCTGCTTGGTAAGGTAGGTATGGTGAAGGTGGACCGCGTATGTGCATGTTACTAAATAGATGCCTGCCTACCTAAAGCAACTTGCAGTTGCACCCCGGGCTGCGTATCCTGCACGGCTAACTGCAATCACCTAGTGGGCTGACATTGCTCGCAGGCACCGTAGATGCATCTCGGCGCGGCGGAAAAGCGACACACTTGGCAAACAGATGGGCAGATGATGCAGACTATGAAGGCAAATGTAAGACACAGCGACACACACCTACCTCAATTAAATGGCGACTGAAAAGCCACTGAGGATTCAAGCCGGGTGGACCTTGATCCCATGAAGGCTGGTGGTGACGTGATGTGAACAAGTAGCGAACGGGCGGACGACGTGTGCACGCTATAAAGGAACAAGCAGGAGAACTGCGATGCACACTCACCTCAAGGAAGTGGCGGCTGAAATTCGAATGAGGTTTCAAGCTAAGCTGAGGTTCATAAACAAGCTAGAGGCAGCAAGGCGAGGTGGACAGGTAGCACATGTGGTAAACAAGCGTTGAAGGACGGATTACATAAGAAATAGTGATTTTAGAACTGGATCAAACGAATTATAACTGCATGGGCCATTAGTCGCTAATGCCGATCCAACCAAGCCGAAATATCGCAACTCTTGTGGATGAGGGCGTAAATTGCTAAAATTCCACAAACATTTACACTGATAAATGGATTAAATTGCATAAAAGTGAAGAATCACGTTCTTTGAGACAGGGTTGCCATGTGCATATAAGCTCCTGAGGTGAAGCTTTCCATTCATTGCAATGCAAAAGATAATGCCGTCCCTGGCTGTATATTGGTTAGTGCTCCGTATCACTAAGCGAGCATAGACGGGGCGGAACACCTACGCTAGCGGACTGAAAGACGC
Organism: Dicrocoelium dendriticum; assembly: GCA_944474145.2. NCBI lineage: Eukaryota > Metazoa > Platyhelminthes > Trematoda > Plagiorchiida > Dicrocoeliidae > Dicrocoelium > Dicrocoelium dendriticum. The sequence goes on from OX104068.1 coordinate 44,855,012, forward strand.
AGCACTGGAGTCTATTCGCTTACTGGATATGAAGAGGACGACAAGAGCAATGGGTAAGGCAAGTAGATGGAATAAAGTACTGCGCAGCCAATGTGACGGGAGAAGCATGTGAACTGGGTATCGGAAGGGTGTATGGAAGCTGTGGTTGTGGTGTCGACGCCGACGTAGCTATCCCAGGGTATGTGCTGTTTCGAAACGACCGTGGACGCGGCAGGGGCGGATGTACCCGACAGCGCCACAAGCGTCCTTCTCAAAACTCCAGGACGGTTATCTATTCCTAAATCCCTCTGAATCTGCCTCCGCGGTTCCGGTACGATCAGTCTTACTCTTGGGTTTGTGTGTCGCTCGACCTTAGCTCCACCAGTATGGCCGTGGCCTTGGAATGCATCCCGTTGTGCAGTTGCTTCCAACTTAAGTTTTTCCTGCTCGTCGCAGGGGACCTCTTTTCCGGAGATCGACCTCGCCTCTGGCCGGGGCCACGGCCTGCAAGGCTGAGTTCCTTGCCAGTGTTCAGAACCACGGCGCAATTGAACACGCACATCGGTTCGCTCGGTAACGAAACAGGCAAAATCCAGACAAAACTTGAGTTGCTGCTGCTTAACCAGCCGCGCCTAATTGCCTACCTACAAATGAATGCCCTACTCGATGCCGGTGTTCACCTGGGTATCAGTTTTAGGCTGTGGCAAATGTCACGTTCAACGGTAAAGCAGCAACCACTAGGCTGGACTTGCACTGAGAGGGCCATGAGGCATGCAAGTATTCCCTCTGTCCAATTAACTGGTCAGTCGCAGCACAAAGGTCCACATTCGATGACCACTGGAACTACATCAACGCTCATATCGACGAGGCCGTTAGAGCGTACGCCCCTACAATACATGCTTTGCGCTGCAGCGCCACAAGCTACTTCAACCCACCACCATTAGTCTGCTCAAGGGAACTAAAGCCCTCCGGAATAGATGCTTACTGCTTTGTAAGTGAAGTACCTGCATCCCAGCGTAGAGGGCAAAATTCCTGTGTAGCAGCTTTTAGACAATCGCTGCCTAATTCGTTAGGCTCATACCGCTTGGGAACACCGCGTGAGCAACCAGCGTGTTCGACGCCTTGTTTACGGCGTAGGAAAAGGAACTATATCGCTCTGTACGGTTATTTCGTGCGCCGGGCTCCGATGGCTTGGCCCCGTTTTAAGCATGCCAGTCAAGCGACTCTTGCGACCTACGTTGTTTTGCTCCAGGTGATAATTTGAATGGAAGTGCTGGCAAAGAGATTACTTGGTCTGGAGGAATGCTTACCTCCCTTTTGAAGCAGGGCTCCTTTGGAGCTTCTCGGTTACCTGGTCGGGGCCCGAAAGACGATGAAAGTGTTGGGGTAGATACAGTTGCTGACAGGGGTAGGAGTGAATCGCAATGGCGTTTATGCTGTGTGTTTGTTTGTCGCACCTTATTTAGCTTTGCCACCTCTTTAACTACGAACTCACTACTTAGCGTACCCTAATATGAAAGCATAAATTTGTTTGCTGCGTGATAGCAGGCTGATGGCTTTCTGGAGCGGTTCACATCTGTCGCCGGTAGCTCGTGTGGCATGCAACTGTTACCTCTTTTCCTTTTCTGTTAATTGCGGCACAGTAGCTGAGGTCTAATCCCTCTCTAGTTAGCGTGTATAATAATGATAAGGACAAGCCAGCCTTTAGCCAAGACAAAAATCCTCCCAGCTGGCTCTCGTTAGACGTTTCCTCCACAACCCTAGCACTTATATCGGCACATTGCTGCCGCCGGCAGTCGGCTCAGACCAGAAGCCAACGCCATACAGTCGGACAAGAAAGCTGTAGAACTGCTGAACGCTCAGTACGAGTGCTTTTAGCACCTCAGCAACCAGCAACTTGTGGACACTAATTTTACGTTCAGTGTTGTTAGCCACCAGATAGAGGTTACCTCAGTTAATGTTTTGTAAATTAGCAAATGTGAGGGCAGACAAATCTATGGGGTAGGATGGGGTCTGTTCCAGCTTTCTGCATGTGTGTGCTGCCGTACTGGCCGAACAGCTTACCTCAATTTACAGCCGCTCCCACAGAAGCGCAGCATATCCGATAGTCTGGAAGCAAGGGGTCATGACACCGTTATACAGGGGTGGCGATAGGACAAACCCTTATAAGTAACGCCCAAAAGCGCTGCTTCCCACTGCTTCCAAACTGATGGAGAGTTGTATAGACAATGCTCTGCGCTACCATTGTCTGTAACAGCACGGGTTCTGCAGGGCTCTCTCGGATACCCCGTATTTTCTCGCAGCCTTTGATTCCTGGACAGCAGATGCGGACGCTCATATCCAGGCTGACATGGTTGACCCAGCGTTTTCAAAAGTATTTCTGACCAAGTTAACCACGCGGTGCCCTTAAGCAAACTACCGAGTTTGGGGATTGACCGGAAATCTTCTGGCTAAATACTTATCTATCTGGGTGCATCCACCAATTTCGTGTGAACAGCGCAGTCTCCGGGGCTCGGGCTGCAACGACCGGTGTGACCCAAGAACCAACCTTCCGACCAATGCTGCTAACTTTGTGCACGAAGGACTTATTATTCTCTATTATCAACCCTATACTGCTCTATGCCATCGCAATGAGGCTGGACCTTATCGTGTTGTGATGGTTTGCGTGCCTCAGAGATCCATTGAGCCATGCTGGATGGTGCTTTATGTACCTTCAAGGCCACTCATGCCAGCTTAGTCAATAGTTAGAGGCCGGGCAAACTCAGCCTCCTGGTCCTCCAGGTTGGGGTTGGAATGCGTGGCTCCGCATTTCATAAAACGGGCTCTGTATGCAAGTGCCAAAACCCGCTGCCTTGCAGTTAGCTTTTTGAACCAAAGGCTTCGGTTGAGGACTCTAATCGTTCTCCTGTCTAGGCCTGGGTAACTTGACAGTATTCTGCCCACGCAATACAATGAACCTTTCCTACAACAGTTTTCTGATGCTCTACCCATCGTAGAGGATAATAAACGCCGAACTATCTGCTGCATCTAGCAGGGTCGTTAGGGGTATGGATGCTACCGCTCAGGCCTATCCGTCTTCTTATACCCCTTCTTGCCCTTCTTCATCCATATCGTCCCGCTCCAAATTTACTTATATCCCTCATTTTAACCCCCATTCTTGACTCTCCCAAAGCTTACTTCAATAATTGCTTGTCTTCTAATTTCAAATCACACCCAATAACACTGCGTTGCTTCAATCCAGTCGACAAATCCATGTTCCAACAAGCAGACAACGTCAGTTCATCCGTTTTCCTTTGGAGTCCTCATGTCTCACTAAGACTGTCGTGCCTCAACGTGCGAAGTTTGGCCAACTGGCAGCACTTGCCCACACACTAGAGACCCTATCGTTCGATGTTTGCTGTTTATCAGAAACCCGCCTGCAAGGTTCAAGCTCCGTGCTTACCCTGAGGTCCCCCACATGCGACAATGACGGCACACATTTTATTGTGCTTGTCTGGCTATGATGCAGCTTCATATGCCAGTCAAGCTGGCGTCGGCAATTTTTGAATCCCTGGGCTGAAGCCACCCAGACTGATTGGATTTTAGTAAACAGTAGGATGTGCGCCGTTAGCTTAGCTGGTTCGTTCCGTACTGCAAAGTCGCGCGGGAACAAACTGTGCCTGTTCGTCATTGCGGCCTACGCCACTACAAACGGTTGTAATGATTCTGTAAAAGATGATTTCTATAAGCAAATACAAGAGCTCCTTCGTTACAGAAGGAGCATGGATACTGTGTTGTTGGCTGGCGAGCTAAACGCCCAAGTCGGAAAATTGTCCTCTGAGGAACTTCATCTGGGCGGTTAACATGGTGTAAGCTCCCGTAATGATAATGGTAAGCTTCTGCTACAGCTGTGTGATGATGATCGCCTCTTTCTCGCGAGCACCAAGTTTCGACACAGCACCCGTTTAAGCGTGACTTGGCGGCCACCAGCCTCGGGCCAGCCATGCATGCAAATCGATAATGTCGCGAACAGTTACTGCTGGAGAGGCTGTGTCCAAAACCGTCGCTCGATTTGGAGCATGAGCGTAGACGCTGACCACGCACTTGTCTGCCGACCTTTTGGTGCGTTTTGGTGGACGACCGCAACGTCGATGTGAGCGGATTGACACCAACCAGCAGGCGAAGCCAGATGTTCTGAATGGGTACCAAATTGTGCTAACATCTGGGCTGAGTAAGCGCTTAATAAATTCCGTGGAAAATCATTGCTCGCATATTCCTCAAGTGTTGCGGTTAGCAAGCATGTCTTCAGGTGGCAAAGCAAATTGCCGAACCAGACATTGGGTCTTTACACAGTCCCTGGAACTTATGTATGCTCGCCGACGTATTCCGGCTGGAAGCAAACACAAAGTGGCTCGCAAAAATCTTAGGGCAAACCTAAGTGATAGCCCGAAGAAGGGCCGCAAAAGCTGGTGGTCTCATCGTGCCTCTGAGATGAAAACAGCCGCTTCCGTAAGGTTCCGTCTGATAGGGAAAACAGGCAGCAGAAGACCTGGTGTTAGCAAGGCCATACGCTACGATCCACAGCCTGTCAAAACGCTTGAAGCGTTGGGCGGAACACTTTGCAAGTCAATTTAACCAACCTGAGTTACCACTTTCTTCTTCGGGCATTGAGCGCCCTTCTCCCTGGGCAGTCTCCATGGATCCGCCCTTACGCGCAGAAGTCGAGCGTGAGATCAGACTGTAGGATTTTCATAAAGTCGCAGGGGCAGATATAATTCCTCAATCTTTCTTCTCCATAGACTGACCAGATTCGTAAAGAGCAAGACGGATTTCGTCGAGGTCGGGGCTGCATGGACCACAACTTTACCTTGCGTCAATTGTTGGAGTACTGCGACCCACCGTGGTCGTGTTTCTTGGCATAAAATGTGCCTTTGACTCAGTCGATCGATGTGTCCTTTGGGATTGTCTGCTGAGGAAGGGTGCGCGTATGATAAATATGTAAACATTATCAAAGCGCTGTATGCGCATATTTTGGGCAAGGTGAGGGTGTATGGCAAACTGTCGCCACCCTTCAGTAGCAACAGCGGGGTGAGACAAGGACGCCCGCTGTCACCTATCCTCTTCAACTTCGCTATGGATGAAGTCATGGAAACGGCCTTTGCTGAACACGACCTAGAAGGTGTGGAGCTAATTCCTGGTTAGCGACCACTGAGTTGGAGTGTGCGGACGATATTACCCTAATATGTGCTAACTCCCAAACATGCCAAGCAGCACTGGACCCACTAGCACTGGCTCTCAATCGTTTTGGGCTATGCTTCGCTGCATCGAAATGCAAAGTACTGCTCCAAGGTTGGCAGGGACCCAACCCTGCGCTATCGCCTGGTGGTGACCTGTTAGAAGTCATTCAGGAATTCAAGTACCTGGGCAGCTATATTAGCACCCGTGGGATTGGAGATGAGGTTACCAACCGTATAAAAAAGCCCGAGGGGCTTTTGCCAATCTCCGCCACCTGTGGCGCAGACGCTGCATTACGCTTCCTAAGGAGCAGAGTTTACAACGCAGCCGTCCGTTGGCTCTGAAACCTGGCCCACCAGGTCGACAGACTAAAAGAGGCTCGTGATATTTGATCGTCGCTGCCTTCGCAACGTAGCTTATGTCTGGTGAGAGCACCGCGTGAGCAATGAGCATGTCCGGCGCCGAGTATTTGGTGAAAGAAGTGCTAGTGAATCGCTCAGCACCATTATATCACGCACCATGCTCCGATGGCTGGGCCAAGTGTTGCGCATACCAGCACAACGACTCCCGCGAAGCACTGTTTGCGCGTTGTGGGAGCGGTTAGAAGAGGAGGAGGGGAGGCCAAGTGATGATTTGGTCAAGAGAAACGAAAACCCACACTTTGAAGTTGGCGTCGGTTGGTGCATCCCGACTGCCTGGCTGGGCTCCTAAGGACGGTGAACACGTTTGGTTGGACACACTTGCTGATATGGCCTAGAGCCGGCCCCAATGGCGTTTATGATGTGAGTTCCTTTGTCCATCCCCCTCGTGCTTAGGATCTCCGTCCAATCACGGCCTCACGTTTTAGGCATAATAAGACTCACTTTTACGGCAGCCAGCTGTCAGCTCTCCGGACGATGTCCATCCGGTGCTGTGGAGTTAGCGGGCTTGCCACTGTTTGTTTTCCTTTTCTTGTCCTTTGTATTTCGGCACAATAGCTGAGGTGTTTTCCACCTCCAGCTAACATGTAAGGATGATGATGATATTGCTGTATGCGGACAATGCTAAGATAGAGCAGCCTATTTGCGAGCCAAGCGATTCGGATTGCCTTCGAACAGACCCGGATGCTAGCTACTCTAGGGCCTCGGAAATCATGCTCCCGTTCGATACAGTCAAGTGCAATGTCTTGCACAGTGTAATGGTGCAAACACCTCATACACTATCAGCGGCGTGCGTCTTAAATACACCCCGTAGCGCAACCCAAGCATTATTCTATTCGTCGACCTGAGCCGGAGCGATAACGCAGTCACATTGGCGAGAAAATCTAGCGTGCTCCTAGCTCTCCTTGGGCGTGCATTAGGGTCATAACCTAGGGAACCATTAGTTCGCCTCTAAAGCAACTTCGCATGCGCTGTTGGCCTATCCTGTGTTAGTCAAACAGCCGTACCAAAAGAAGGACGAGGAGCTCCTGGAAACCGTCCAGCGCAGAGCCAATGAGAGAGTGGAGGGACTATCCAACCTCACGTCCGTAAATCAAATCGCGGCACATAAACTCTTCCCACTGAAATATCATGGGCTCCATGGTGATCTCATCCTAGCCTATTTTACCCTGGCTAACAACAGGCAACCTAATACGGACATACTAGTTCGAGTTTGCACAGATCCTCTAGAGTGCACACGCTCAAACTCATGACTCGCAGTAGTCGAATTTGGTGCCGAAGAACTACCTATATGAGCGTACCGCCTTTGCGTGAAATGCCCTGCTGAACCTGTCGGCTCAACACATTATACAGAGGACGTCAAACGTCTAGCGACTTGGCACTTGCCTTGCTGGACTTTCCTGTTGAAAGTCTTCATCCATTCGTCAAGCCAGCTGATAGGTCACTGCTGTTGATACGCTAGCTCGCGGTACCCCTCTTAGTTTGCGCATATTTGCCTTTACCAAACGGTCCCTCAGTCCGACAACTTTATTTCCTCGTACTGTCACCTCTATGCTTACACTCGCAAAGCAATAACACCGCCTACCTCAGCCGCTGACCAGTACACTAGTCTCTCTTTGCCAGGTATCCACATGGGCAAAATCAAGGCGCTAGATACCTGTAACTCATACTACTACCAATCACAAGCTACAACCCGTGGAACCCACCGACAACAACAGGACCCTGTCGTAAAACCTCGAAGCAGAACCCCATGAAAAACAAGGCTTACTCGTTCTGCACAAACCCGTGAACCACAAAACTAACGAAATTGATGTTAAAATAGGGTAAAGGCATTACAGAAGTGATAAGTCCTGAAAATGTTATAGATAACTAAAAGTACGTAAAATTGGAGGGATCTTATAAAAGGATTATGTAACCACAAGCATACACAATTTTATGCGCAAGCATATAGCATCTTATAGTTACTTTTAAGCAAACAATATCTTTTTATCAGCAACATTTGCCGCTGTACCAAACGCACAGCATAGTTTCAGCTCATTTAGTCTGCTTGTAACAGCATCGCTGGCGGTTTTATTCTGTGCGGTACTAAACGTTTCAGTTTCCATTTCAGGACACTCCGCCAGACTAGGTAGTCGCTTGTGAACCACACAGTCACTCAAGAATGGATTGCCCATATTGTCGGAGAGTGGGCAGAGCTGCATATACTTGCAGACACGTGCGAGGCGGTAACAAAGGTTGCAGTACTACCATCGCTGGCGCCCATAAAACCGCCGCACATGTGTGGTCGGGTTTTATATGGGATAGCCATGTATGGAATTTACTGCATATTGTAGATACCTGTTCTCTGGTTTGTAAAAGCATGCTACTTACCGGCGCCGTCGTCCGCCAAGACAGTTCGGTTAATTTAATAGCAGCCACAAGGGACCAACATTTGCCTCGGAGGTTGGACTAGGGCAACCACTGATATAAAGAGAGTTTCTGTCAGGCATTGCTACATCGCTGTAGACAAAGTCCCGTGGGACTTTATCCTGGTAGTAGAATTTCTCGCGAGTGGTGGTGCCAGGCTTAATTTGGCTAACGGAAAAATCAATTGAGAAATCAAAAACAACTGCTTTATTCTCGACGGGGCTAGACCCAACTTTGAAGAAATAGTCAAATTGGTACAAAAGGATAATAAATAAATAGTTCATCCTTCAATGAAAGTTCCACACCAGTACCGGAATCAGCATGTGGTTGTCGGAGCCACAGAAAGAAACTAAGTGTATGTACACCCAACGACCGTGGCAAGCTTTTACAATATACGTGGTTCGAAATATGGCGCTTAATTGACATAAAGAGCGTTACGAGGAAAATGGACGTGTTAGTTGGAGTCAGGTAGAAGAGCTGCGATAAAGCAAGATGAAATTAATAGGTGTTTTTGATATGGAAGCTCTGGACGTGGGTTTGGAATAGTTCCATAAGCTGGCTTCCAATATTCCGTGTGCAGAGGAACCCGGTAGGGTGTTTAATAAGCTGTGTGGCACAAAAGCGTGAGGATTTGTCCACAGGCTGTTGTGCTCACAAACGTCGCTTGGCTGGCTCGTTGCTAGTGTTTAGCAGTAGGCCGTGACTTCATTTTTGTGACGGGGCACATTTGCTACTTCACAGTGGTGGTTAGCGGACAGTTAGAGCATTGTATAGGCAAAACCACTGCCAAGCAAGTACCCATCACGCCCGGGAACATTGCCGTTGACCAAAAGTTGAATAGCAGGGACACTGGTAACGCAACATTACGACCGACTTTCTGCAAGCCTAAGTACAGCCGCGGTTCATCCTTGTTTCCGTTGACTGAGCAAAAGTCTTAGAGTTAGGATTTACCAGTACTTGTAGGAACCAGTGGTAGCGGGTGAGCAATAACCTCTGAGTAATGATCATCGGATATTTCATACGCTGTGTAGCGTTCCGAGCATATAACCTAGGAATTAGAATTAATCACAGCAAGTAGAACGTTTGAATGGAGATAACACTTCTTTGTAGATGTATCAAACTTATAAATGATATGATTCCAAATCTTCCAGTCCATAGAGAACACCGATAAAGGACTTGCTAAGGTCTCCGGAATGGCCCACCACAGTCGTTATTCTTCTGAACGAAGTGAGAACGCCGGCAGCCTACCCTGGCGCAGTGAGTAAGGGATCCATGAGATAACTGTGCCAGGTAGAAGAAGATCTTAGTAATACCAGGGAAGTGGTGACGTTCCGGAGGTGCAAGAGATTTGAACCCAAATGTTCAAGCTAGTAGAAGGTAGATGTTGATAGAAAGCGTCACTGTGTTTTTCAGCATTCACGTAGGACCGAACACAATATTACAGACCATAATAGAAAAAACCAAATGTGCATACGATTGATGTCAGACCACACTGGCGAGGTGGGTAGTATATCCATAGGATATTGACACCAAGCGGGGGATGATACGGAAACCCAGGGAAGCACGCCAATGGTGAGATAGACGGTGCATAGTGCTAGGGCATCGCAAGTAAGCGAAGCACATGCAGGATGATTATGCCTTGTTTAGGTGAGGTCCAGATGGTGATAATTATTCGAACCCATTGATTTGTTCAAAGCACTAGAATGGCCATTCTATTAGCACTTTTAGAGAAAAGACGAGACTGCGATCTCGTTTCGTCTTAGTTGCATACGGGGACATATGGAAAAGGTTGCCTTCCAGACAACGAGAAATCCAAAAGTTGTAGACATTCAGGAAGGAGATACAAATATTTCTGTGTTGCCAATATAAACGCATCTTCAATATCTGCGTTTTGCAAGACCACTTCTTCGAAACTGGTCCGGATTTGGCTTGAGGACGTCCGCTATGTAATGCAGGAAACCGATGCACCTTGAGCTCACAACTCATCCACATTCTTTGTCGTTACCGTCCTAACATCTCAGAGCCTTTAGCGATATCCGTCGCACCAATTTTCTAGGTTTTAAGAAGAAATCCGAGCACAATCTGACCTTAATCTTCAACCATCAGTTCTTTCCCTGCCTCAGTGCTCCTACGGACACTTCCGCCACATGACTGCACTAAGGAAAGTGTAGGCGCCAACACAAAAGCATCCCGTTAGTGACACTAGGTAGCCTAACCCCATGTACTGTCTCCATCATTGACCCCTGTTTTCATCTTACCTATTATCGCACTTACAAGGCCTTAAAGCTCTCAGTCGAAGCAATTGCACGCACCTTACTAATATTAAGAGTAGAATTCTTAATGCAAATGGTATTTTGTCACTGCTGATTAGTACCCGACTTGCTTCGGTTCCCTTCCTGATTCATTGGCGGAAGGCTGAATAAACCAACCGGTATCTACAACCCACCACTTCGCTTCTTCAGTTGTCACTTTGTCAATGTTTAAAGGTTCAACAAACAGTACGGTCTAGTCTACCGACTAGCAGGTTTGCAAAGCCATAGTTATTTCTCAAATAAGATATTGCTGGAAAAAAAACGGATCTATCCGAGCCGGAAAGACAATCCTTACATCTTAACTACACCTTCATTCCTTTTGTACTGCTTTATTTTTAGCACTTTCCAAATTTTTAGGCCGTTGTGGTACGCCTAAAAAAGGCATCCTACCAGACCTAAGTCTTCTCTAAGAAGTTGAAACCTGTTGTTGCTGTCGATCCACCCAAGGTTAGCGGTAGAATTGTCTGAAAGATTATCTAACTAGCAGCTTCAGATGTAGCCCTATGCACTTCCCTGGATGTCAGTTGCTAATTGGCATTAATTGAGGGGTTTCATTGCGTCTAAGTACTAGCTACTGCACTATGTCTTTTCCAACTACAATCGGTATGCATGCCGCATGATAATGTATATTTCTTTCTTCTTACCGCTAAAGAGAGCAATTTAAAAGTTATAGGCCTAAAAAGCAAACCTTGTGCTTTCCATTTATTATCGCGCGGCCCCACAAACTTAGCTGTATCTGTATTACATATGCCTATCACTATTGGCAACAATAGTAGACACTCATCATGGAAACCAGGTCATCTTCTTCAACTGTCCTTGCTAGTACAACATTCGTGTTTCCAGATTCCAGTTCACTGGCACGAAAAGTAACCAGCGACGTAAAGGCCTCTGTCACGCCGGCTGGCTAGACATCCAGAAAGCTTTGACCACCACTTCACCTTACCTCACGTGCCCGTGTGGTATTTGTCTTTTACATGGCTGCAAATCCTATCCTGCGTTATGTGCAATGGTGGGTGAACAAAAAGCGCACACATTTTGCCCTACTTTACTACCCTTGCTTTAACTTATCACACTTTGCTTTGGGTGCTAGAACAGCCCTTGCCCGGAAAAGCACCAAGGAAATAGATGGTTGAAGGTTACAGTACTAGTAAACCTCGCCACCTGGATGAACACAGCTGGCACTTGTTTCAGAACATGAAACTGGAGAGAAAATGCTCGAAATTAATCAAATAGCTGCATCATAGTGTGCATGAACCCTCGAGACATGATAATTACTCATGTTCTAGCAAACTCAACCCTAGAAGTAGCGTTGGTAATGCCAAACCAACGCAACCCAAAATGGATTTCATTCCCCATAGAATTTTGCTAAACGTTGCTAACTTCACCGACACCCGTTTCTTTATCATTAAAGGCGGGCTAAACTAGCTCACTGGTTACGACAACCATATGAATATAGAAAATAGGCTCTAAGAAATAAACCTAACGTTATTTATCTATGAAAGCTATGCACTTTTTAGGCCAAAACTTGTCAAATGATTCTAAAGGTCGCCTGGATTATTCAGGAAGACCTAGCTCCTGCTGCCTTGGTATAAATTTTGTAACCACTTAGTGGCTTTAAAAAAGAACTCTATATTTCTAGTGGTTTATTTGGCCCATTATCCACTAATACTGATACACCGAGACCGTTTGACCGTGGGTTACGTATAAGTTGTCCTGAAGTTCCTTGAATATATAACATAGATTACTGGATTCCTAATTATTTCGCGAAACATTATCGCTCGTTTTCCCATATTTGCTAAGCATGCCTGGGAAGTTGGCTCTACGACTTTTTAGGTCGTATCTAGTTGTTCCTGGGTATTAAGGGAAATATAAAGCATTTCTAGATAGCTACGTTTATTTACTACTTCTCCACTTTTTATATTTTCTTTGATCTTTTCTGCTACCTGTTTGAAAAGCAGCAAGTCAGTGTCAACGAAAACATAATGGCGTTATTCGTAGACTGCCATTCAATTGCGATTAACGCTTGAACTATTGCACGGTTTGCAGCGCTTTTATTTTTAACGTAATCAGCATTGAAAACGTGCGCTGAGCAGCTTATTTTTTCCATCATTTCGCAATATACTAACCAAACCAAAGCTTATGTTTTTGTTCTAAGGTTTACTCAGGTTGAAGATTGAAGCTGGCGACCAACTTTATTGCAAGAAATTTTGGTCAGACATTTTGTTAATTTCTAGTTTTATAGTGAAATACGTTGCCCTGGGATGTCGCTTAACAAATACTTTCCATATTTCTTTGCATCTAGAAATTGTTTTTAAGCCATTTATGTTGCTTATACCTCCGTTGCTTTTATTTCTTTACGTGTGCGCACCAATATATGTGACAACTGAGCGGGACTAATAAGAGCAAAAGTTCACAGTGAGGTTTTGGCAAATTGAATCCTGCTTCCAACGAATACCTGCTCAAATACGGCTCTGCGCAACTTTTACAACAAAATATCAAGGAACTCAACATCGCCTAAAGGTGCAAGAAGCATTTAAACTTGGGCACATACAAGCCCATCAGCTGTAGACCTGACAAAGCAAATGCCGTCACAATCGCCAACAAAGAACCTTTATCCACACTTTCCTACTCCCATGCAAAAGCGCAGGATTAATGTGAACATTGTTTGGCTTCCTTACAGAGGCAGCATCTAGCCAGTCTAATAACATATATATTTAGTTAGTTAAAAAAATAAATGGTATATTCTTGGTAAAACGGGACACACCTGTAACGGCGTGATCAAATATGCATAAAAGCATAGCTTCTTTGGAATGTTAAAACATTTCGTCTTAATGAAATGTATATAAGAAAAGATGTAGTCCATATGAGTAGCATACTGTCAGGTAATAGTCAGACCAAGGAAAAGTATGGTGATGTAGCGCGCAGAATTCCGTCAAAACACAAGTTGGGGGTAATTTCGCCAGGTAGTAATCCTTGAGCGCAGGAGCCCAAACAAGGTCTTTTTGCAACCAACGACCAGTACGAAATAGGGGTGATCTGAGGTCCATCAAAGCATTCTTCATGGTAGAATTAGTTGCACAGGTTGGATGTAGAAGGCCGAGGACCGCGTCAATGTGAAATGTGTAGCTGTGACTTTATTCTGTGGCTAGTCACATCCTCCACGTTGCAGTGTTGTTAAGCGGACGTTTGTGGCTTTTTATAGGGAGAACGCTTGCCAGGCGAAAACCCACCACGTCCTGGAACACTGCCCTAGCTTCCGTTGAACAGTAGTGCAAGTCGGCTATGCGTCGTGTAGACCGATTTTGAACTCTATTATTCGCAGTTGGTTGACAGCCAAAATTCTTCGTTGGTTATCGGAATGGCTTAGTACTGATCCGGCAGCAGTCGTTGAAGCCAGTCAGTGATGCAAAAGATTCAAAGAGTCGAATGATAAGGATGCAGGTGAGTAAACACATTTTTAATAGAGGCCGGCTTTTCTAATATATTCTTGTCTGGCACGCAAAGCTTTTCCAGCTATCCACGCTGGACTTGTCATGAGGTCGGTGAGTGAAGTTGTTTCTTGTGGCTGAAAATGTCCATAACAGGTACAAACGCCATTCTCCACAAACTGCATGCAGGATTCCTAAAAATGTAAGTAAGTGTTACTGTCCTCATAGACAAGTGAAAATTCCATGAAAGGCCATCGGAAAAGCCACGTATACGAGCGCAACGCTGTCCGTGAAATGACATTACAATAGCTCCAGGTGACTGGCGAATAGGAATGTTTGAGGCAGTGAAGGTAATCACGCCAGAGTTGTTTGTCTTGGGTTGGGGAACAGGGCATCCATGTCAATATATTATTCCAGGTGAGTAAATTGCTCTCTCTTAGCACGAGGCGAGCTAAACCCATTTGTTTAGACTCAGTGAAGGTAGCGTCTCCAGAATGGCAGTAAGAGCTCCAGTTGGAACTATGTTTGGGTTCTTCGTTTCCCGGAGAATTGACTAAGCGGTTGAGGATGAGTTGACCAGTCCCAGTGGATAAACCTTCTTGTTTTGGTGGATGTAATTGTGAGAACCTCGGGAGAAACGGGCGACGCACAAGAGGCAGAAAAACAGAGAGACAGCAATGAATCATGATGATCCGGACTGTCCAACTGTGACTTTGAACCCACGAACATAACTTTCAGGAGTTTTACTGAGATACGACGACTGAGCTAAGCATATCCAAACCTTCTGTGCAGATCTCCCGGTCGGGCAATGAAGTGGTCAACGAGAAAAACAATTCCGATAGCAAAGGAGAACGTAAAAGCGTTGACGACCTGAAGCCTTACCAAACTAACCTATTTTGTCTGGGTAGATATAATGACTATGGTGCCATGTATATTGGTGTGCATTTTTATATTAGCGTTGCTGAAGGGATCCTTGTATAAAGCAACTAGGTGTCAACAATCGTGGTACTATGCAGCACGGGAAATAAGACTCGGTACGTGGGTGGGGTGATGAAAGTATAACACTCTCCGAGGAGGAGTATTATTGATGGAGAAAATGCGGCTGCAAGAACAATGGATGGCAGAACAAGCTATAAAGAAGCTAACATTTGTGGAATAAAGTAGCCTATTTGCGCTTCAACAGATTAAGTGATAAAAGCGAAGCTTGTGCTATAGCGTGTCCCTGGTAAGTCAATTGGGCGTAGAGGGCAAAGATGGTAAGCGTCGGATTAACTACGTAGCAGCGGCCTCCCGCTGTTAAGGGATCAAGGGAACCTGGACTGTCGAGCATTCAGTAGGTGGATGAGGGGCAGTCTATAAGCTCAGAAAGCATAGCTGAAATGATGGTAGGGATGCTGAACAAGCTATAATAAGAGCCAACTGTTGCGGAAGGACGTTGAAAGAACAAGTAATACCATTGTGTTGGGATATTGGTTGCGATTTGTTCTATAAGTTGGATGAAACGCCTATAGAAAAGTTTGTTCTATTTTCATTCCTTTCTGTGCTTTCTGTTGCATTCCTTCTTCATTCGACGCTAACTTACATGCGTTTGTCTTCCCTGACTACTTACATTCCTACCAATTTAGGACTGAGGCAACGCTTCCGTGTCGCTTCTTCTGAGTGCTATCCCATAAGCTGCACACCTCGTCCTTCACTCTCTGTTTTCCACAGCTTGGGCATAGGCGCATTAGGGTCCTTCAAACTCCCTTTGCTTCAACTTCATTCCTACTTTGGAATAATCTTTCATTCTCTAGGGATCCGTGATCTGCTCGCTCTTCGTCGTATTTCTCCACTTTTGATAAATGTGTACATGCGATATTTAAAGGACAATTACGTGTCCAGTGGTACAATAGTCCAGTCATCGTTGCAATTGATCGACTGATTTCCAGATGCATTCCTTTCGTCTGTCTGTGTGGCTGTCTCTGTTCGTTGCTTTTTTCCGGAGGTTGTCAGAGTTGCGGCGGCAACCAACCAAGGAATTGTCCATCGTTGCGACAACAATAGTAGTCACACAGTCCCTTTAAATGAAGATGGACGGAAGATTAGCAACCTTGTTTACCACTTACTAACCGGACAAATCATTCGTTATCTTACACGGATACATATTTTCCGAGACTTGAACCATTGGATTCAGCTTGCCTAACACTATCTCTTCCACATGACTCCTGACTGAAGCACTCCTTCTGACTTCGGAAGGCACGTCCTCCTGCCGATAAAAAGCCAGTAACCTCAGCTCTCTTGAGCTCTACTACCCACTATGACTACTCAAATAGCCGTGGTTTCCTATTTTTCCAAACAATTTTACAACTTTCCCCGGAACTATGTCCCATCCTGCTCGACTTTCACAACATTTCAACATATTTCAAAGTATATCTCTCGGGGCTTTCCAGTGGTTCCGCAGATGATCAGCACATCATTTTTGAAAAGAATATTAGTTCCTTACCTACCAATAGGGCACAGCTATTCGTTCAAAACAGGACCGGACCCAGGAAAGCAATAGGCACTCGCCTAACGCGTCGGCTAACGAGAAAATAGGACGCTACTTGATTGCGAAAATCCGAGTAAACAAAGCCTCTACGAGAACCATAGCCGGTTACAACATGCCCTTCTGTTGAGCAACGGCAGGGTTTCGGGACTTGGTCGGTTTTGCCTGGCAAGCGTTCTCCCTATAGAAAGCCACAAATGACCGTTTAGTAACGCCGCAACGTGGCGCATATGACTTGCTACCATATAAAGTCACAGCTTATAACTTCACACTGGCAGATCAATTAGCGTCACAATTATAGCTAGGTTCGTTACGCTGTAACTTCCACATCTGCAAAGCTTGTTTGCTCTTCTTTCTACGACTGTACACATATACTGTCGCCCCTACTTTCTACGATATCACCGTTGAGCTTTGCGTTAGGTAGGTACGAACTAACTATGTTGTCCTAGCTCTCTCGAGTGTGCACTTCAATTAGCTATTAATGGATCACACAGAATACGAAATCGATTATTAGCCGCGGTAGGACTGCAATATATAACAGACCGATTATTTCCTAACAAACGGGGCCCGATCTCACGGCAGCCAAATAGTTGTTTCGCATTTCCACTATTGTAGAATTCCTAGCATGAACCTATAAACAATTTTCTATTGTCACGGTTACAGATGCCATAAAATGTCTGTACGGTTGCACCTACCTGATCATGCCTCCATGGGCTTGCCTCGCATAATCGCGAATAAAATATTTATATGTGTATTTAGTGTGTCTGAAGGCGCAGCCGTAAGCCGCAGTGGGCTGGAGGAGGTCTTGAACTTTCGACCTATTCTCTTAGTAAGAAGGTAATCTCGAACGACGTAATGTATGCCAACAGCACATAGGTAGACGGAATACAGCTCCTATCCGCCAGTCGACTAGGCGCAGTATCAGGAAGAACTTGAGCACAGCATCGAGGGCCTTCTGCAGTGTGACTCAATCCGGACTTCAAACTCCCCATGTGCATCCCCATTGGTCTAGTTTATAAGTAGAACAGGCCGCTGCAGCTTGTGTTGACCATCAAAGCTGAATGTATTCACAGGAAAAAAATCGCTTTTTGTTGCCTAGAATAGATGACACAACGGACGCCCACGCTGGGTCAAGCCTGTTCCCTACTTTGGACAGCGTCATTATATTAAACAAAGGCAGAAAGCCATTATGCCCGACAAGGGGAGGTACGCCTTCACAATCATGACCCATTTACATAACAGTGCTTGTTCAAAACTGTGCAAAAGTTCTCTTTGTTTGCCATTACAGCGTATATTTGTGTGGGGTAGGTAAGTATGTAATTGTGGGTGTATGTGGCTGTGTACTTTGCGTTGTATTTGTGATTCCCTATTATTAACAGTTTAATCTCGTCAGCATTGCAAAAGTAGAAGGTTGGTGTCCTTGAGTTAAAAAGGATTATCCGGAAATTCATTGGGCAGTGACTTTATTTTATGGCGAGTCACGATAGGCACGTCATATTGTTGTTAAGAAGACCTTAGTGCTATTTTAAAGGGAAGGCTTGGCAGGCGAAAACCCACCAGGTCCTGGAACACTGCCGCTGAAACGTTTACTGGAATGGGTTAAACCCAATCCACCCAGCGAGCACCACGAGCAGGTTGTTTGGCTAGACGGCCAGTAAGTACAGCTTCATCCGGATGACAGATGTAAGTGTGCTTGCATTATTCCATGTGATCTATCCGACTTCGAGACCATGCCATTTGGCCTGACAAATGCTTTGGCCACTTTTCAAATTTTAATGTATACGGCACTGGCGAAACTGATACGAAGCTAATGTCCAGACTGGTTGAACGATATTATTGTGCATGGATTATGGAGGAAGAAAAGAACAAGAGCCCTACTTTTGATTTAGACTGTCTCGGTCGCGTAGGATTAAAACTTATGCTCTCCAAGTGCAAATTTTGGCGAATGCGTGTACCTTGCCTAAGTCAGGTTGCGTTCGAAGCAGGAGTGTGCTGCCAGCTCTCCAAGGTGGATAAATTTCCTTAATGGCTACTTTCGTTAAACACTGACAAAGTACGTAGTATTCTCAGCTTGCAGCTTATTACCGAGGATTTTTCCTAGAGTTTTCCAGTATCGCTGCTCCTTTAAACGACTTTCTAATAAAGGATAAAACCTTTACTTGGAGCGAAGTGCATCAGTAGTCGTAAGACAAACTTCGAACAAACGTATGTGAAGCACCGCTTTTGGCGTTCTCAGTTACACTGCCGTCCTCCAGCCTCTTCACTCGAGCTACGGACGCTAGTGCTAACGGTGTTTGAGTTGTGTTGGTACGGCGAAGAGCAGAAGGGGCTGGGCCTGACATGGCTCCTACCTTCAGAAGCACTGCACAGAGAGAACGCTAGTATTGAACCACAAGGAAAGAAGGCTTGCTTTGGTCACTTTCAGCAGGCAGTTTCGCCAGTACCTACTGGGACACAAATTCATTGTGTGCTCTGACCATCACTCATTGATTTGGCTACAAAATTTTCGTGTTCCAGGAGGACAGAACCCCCACTGACAGGAACAACTGCAAGGATATGATTTCGGATGTCCACCTCGTTCAGGCATAAGGGATGCTAATCCTGATGCTCAGTCACGGAGGCCTTTCAGAAACCCCAGACCATGTCCGTCCTGCATGACCAGTTGCATGACTGCCAACCTTCTTAGCTCCGCAGAAACCGACGAGGGGATGCGGCTGCGGTCCATTGGCTCAGAATTGGGCCCATTGTACGACCGTATGGTGCGAGGTGAAGACATGTTCGCGCAGCAGGAACTGGTTGGCTCCAGTTGAGAAAGCAGCGGCCGCTGGTCCCTTCGGCCATATTTGCACGTAATAGACTTTCCAAATGGGCCTGAGTACATGCAGGAAGTAAGCTTTCCCACTGCTGCCATCCAGGAAGTATTGCAAAAGGTGCACGAGGGATTGGGACACACTTGACAAAATAAGATGGAATATGCTATTTAACGTCAGTTTTGTTTGCCACATACGCGTCGAGATATCGCAATATACTCTCAGTCGTGCGCGGGTTGCGCCTGGATAATAAACCCAAAACCACTTGAGGTGGACACTGCAACCGATAAGGGCTGGGTTTACAAAAAAGGTTGTTGGAATTAACATCGTCGGTACCTTACCCGAATGCTAAAGAATATTGCTATGTTGTGCTTATAGTCACTTACTTCAGTAAGTGGTGTGCAACGGTTCCACTGCGTAATGTGGATGCGTAGAGCATTGTGAAAGCTTTCTTCAGCGATTGGACGGCGAGACGAGCTTACCCTAAAAATTACACCACAGCCGCGCAGCTAATTTCGAAGACACACTTTTGTACAAGCCGTTCCATATTTTAAACTTCGCACATCACCCAGAAGACTATGGACCAACCGCAAACTGGAAGCATTAACGTAGTCATTTCTAAAAGAGTAGATCCCGCGGGAACAAGCTACTAATTTTCCGAAACGTTTTTGCCTTGGTTTCGAGCATTCTTGAGGATTCTTGTTTAGCTGAGGTTAATATAACGAGGCCCTGGTCTTCGAGCTAGTGCAACGCATTTATCACTCCAATGCTTCCTGTCCTGATGTTAAGCTTCCGCATACGTTGCATGAATTAGCTGCTGAACTGAGTGGTCACTTTATATTCGCGTTTTTACTGGTGCCTGACAGCTGAGTTCTACCTTCGGTATGAAAAAACCCATTCATCTGTCCAACTTTTAAGGGCGGCGGCAGCGACCTACCCCGAACTATCGGCCTGTCACTTTGACAAGCGTAGTAGTCGGGTTGTTTGGAAGGCAGATAGGGGATTTACTGGAGGACAAACTAAATAGATGTCACCTTTCCAATGCTGTGCAACATGGATTCCTTACGGGATTTTTGCGTCAGGTAAATTCACTTATGTAAGCAGGACCGAGGCGGTGGAGAGTGGCCACGCTGTAAGTGTGCTACTCGTGACCGTTTCGAAAGGTTTTGGCACTGTTGCTTATCTTCGACTCTCACTAAATTTAAGAGCCTACGGGTTACCTAGGCGAGCCCTTAATGGGTATATGCTTTCCTTGAGGGTAGCGAGCAATGCGTACGGGTGGGCCGTAGCATTTGATCTGACAATCTGCCTTTAGTCGCGGCCCGCAGAGCTCGGTTTCGGGGCCATTATTGTTTGCGAACTATGTAAATGACTTGCCGGAGGAGCCAGACTTGTCATCTGTAACGTTCATTGACGACCTTAAGCTTAGGGTCAAGGTTAATATCCCGGCGTCACCTGAAGCATCTCAGGGTGTCTTGGGTAGGCTCTGGGCACGGTCTACCTTGTGCTTAATGCCCCTAAATAGGGCCAAGAGCTCTATTCTCCGAACTGCAGTTGCTAATCCTACCACCAGGTACGTTGTCAGCAGTGGTAAATCCCTGCTTGCAATCAGCAGATTGATTCCGGGGTCGCACGCTCATCAGCACCTCATTCTAACGCAAATTGGAAGTAAGTTGCTTGTGGTGGGTTCGTATGATGTAACTTACCTGCCGCACTCTGGGAGTCCTAATGCCTACTTTGTTTTTGGAGCTACACTCGGACTTCGTCCCGTTTCACCTGTGAATCGGTATCCAGGCTTGTCTGCCATATCTTATCTGAGAGAACGTTGAGTTGTAGAGGGTTTTCCGAGTAGGAATTCGGTTAGTACAGGGTCGACGGATTCAGACGTTTTCTGAAGGCTGCTTAGGTTGAAGACGCACTCCACCCAAAACAGAGGCATCAGAATTGACCTTTTCCGTACCTATTGTATTTAGACGGGTAAGGTCGGCTTGCACTTGTCAGGGTTATTTAATCCCACTACGTTACTTAAACCCTGCAGTCACCCACCGAAACTACATTAACCACGGTTGCATAGGCTTAGGACCAAAACTCGTCTGTCACGCCGAGTTACAGATCCCTGGAAATTGCTCCCACCCCAAGTGGTTCGGGAACCTGCGGTTAAGGGTCTTGCGCTCCAGCTCGATGTTTTTGGGTGGCAACACCAAACCTTTCCTCTTTCCCAACTGACTCACCTTTAATTTTCAGTCCCTTTTTAATGGCAAATATATTGGTATTTGCTTGGCTGCTTCCACGTTCTTGCCTTCTGCCTTTGTTGTTTTCTCTTTATACCTTAAATGCGACAGAATAGCCCTCAAAAAGTTTCAGCTTACCTTCACAAACTTCCCCTGCGGCATTC
>OX104068.1:44876671-44969765 GCA_944474145.2 Dicrocoelium dendriticum
CATGACCACTCCGTGGGTGGGTCCATGTAGCAACGTCCCTAGCACACAGAGCAAACTAGGTGTTCGTGATCGTCAAGCCATGTGTAGCACACAATGAAAGCAAGCGCTCTCCGTTCCCATTGACTATCCCAATCCCGTACGGCCCGATCACCTCAGCCCACACTACGGCATCACACCCTACACGCGCATTGAAGTCACCAAGCAGGAATAGTCGATCATTCATTGGGACAGACTTTATAACAGTGGCCAACTGCGAGTAGTACTGATCTTTCCTGTCTTCTGTATAACTCATGGTGGGACTATATGTGCTAATAAATGTTGCGAACAATGGACAATGGAACAATGGTTTATTACGGGTAAAAAAGCATCGCTTAACAAGTCCCGTGGGACGGAAATTATTGCGAAAATAAATTGCATAATAAAGTGAAAAGCGTTGTGGTGGCCTCACCATAGACTTATGTGAAGTAGCGGAGATGTTCGCGTATTAAACATAAAAATCCATAAATCCAATAGTTGAGCGTTTGGCAAGAAACCGTTTGATTGCGTTTTGTAGCCCCTGGCTAACAAGTCATAAAAGGAAATGTAAGTGAGACAACGCATCGTCAACACGTTTTTTAAATATCGCCAGATCGGGAGCAGAGACGACATAATTAGGGAGGGCATTCCAAGGCTGGCACACGCGGAGAGAAAAGAAATTTCTACGGCATTCAAGCCGGCTATAATGAATTGTCAGTTTCAGAGGGTGACCTCTTAGTTTAGTGTTGTGGTTCAGTTCCAGCAGCTGACGGCAAATGTGGTTTGGGTTCTTCAGAATCTGGTAAACCATTATGAGATCCCCCCGCAAAAGCCGATATCGACTGCTGTACATTCTTAGAGATTTCAGTCTTAGCTGATAGGGCAGATGAAAGAGGCCCCTGACGTTCTTGGTTGCCCGTCGTTGAGGAGTCTCGAGAGCAATGAGATCCTGTTTCTGCCACGGCTGCCACACCTGAATAGCATATTCCACATGCGGGCGCACGTAGGCGTTAAGCATTTGGGGAAATATTGATGGTTCAAACCGACCGAAGGCTCTGCGAAGAAGGCCGAAGTGTTGATTTCCGGTTCTCGTCGCCTTCTCTGCTTGTTTGGAACACCCGAGATCTTCCTGTACCAATACACCCAGGTCCCGCTCATGAGAAACCTTTGCCAAGGTGTGGTCTCCAATCTTGTAGGCGCTCACCAGCTGGTGACGCAGATGCATCACTTTGCACTTAGCCATGTTCAATTGAAGCTTGTTACTCTTTGACCATTTGTAAATGCAATCTAGGTCATGTTGGAGCAGATCTTGATCTGCCTTGTTACTAATCGCCCGCCATATCTTGACGTCATCGGCGAAAAGCAGGAAGTTTGAGGAGATGACTCTTGCCAGGTCGTTGATAAACACCAGGAATAAGCGCGGTCCCGGCACTGAGCCTTGCGGCACACCACATTCCACCTCAATTGGGTTAGAAAGTGATCCCCTAACACGTACTTGGAGCTTTCGTTGGTAAAGGAAGTTGCCAATCCAACCAAGTACAGGATCTCCGATTCCGTAACTCTGAAGCCGTTGAAGTAGGATGCGGTGATCGAGGCGGTCGAAAGCTTTGGAAAAGTCCAAATAGATGACGTCGACTCCGACCCCATCGTCGGCCACTTCCGTCCAACTTCCTCGAG
Source organism: Dicrocoelium dendriticum (assembly GCA_944474145.2). Taxonomy (NCBI): domain Eukaryota; kingdom Metazoa; phylum Platyhelminthes; class Trematoda; order Plagiorchiida; family Dicrocoeliidae; genus Dicrocoelium; species Dicrocoelium dendriticum. Next base: position 44,878,364 of record OX104068.1, read on the forward strand.
CAATAAGTAGGTTGGTGGTGCATAACCGGTGTTGACGGAAGCCATGCTGTTCCACTACCAAGATGTTGCATTTTTCCAGATAGTCCATCAAAGCCTCAGCGATGACTGCTTCCATCACCTTCGCGAGCACAGGGAGGAGAGTCACTGGACGATAGTTTGCAGGATCGGAACAGCTACCGCCTTTAAAAATAGGGGTTATGATGCCACACTTCCACATAGTGGGGACTCGTTGTTCATCAAAGCACCTTTGAAAGAACTGTGACAGTGGTTCAGCTAGCTTATTAGCCACAGCCTTCAGTGCCTTCGGGCGGATGTTGTCTGCTCCCGGAGAACTATGTTCGCGCAGTGAGAGTAACTTCCTTAGCACAATTGATGGGTTGAAAATAACATTTGTAAACAAAGGTGTCGGTAATGTGCTTGATATTATGGGACAGATAGATGTTGCGAGTTCAAAAATTGGGGCGTATTGCAGCCGCAGTGCATTAGCTGCTTCTTCGGCGCTTTGTACTCTACCGCCTGTCGTGAATAGTGGGGGTATTCCATGCTTCACTTTACGAAGCTTATTGACATGCTTATACAGCAGTTTGTTGTTTGCCATGAACTTTTTGGCTAGACACTGTTGATACGTTATTTTGTCCACACGGACAAGTGCGGTGCAATGGTTGCGATGGGTCAGGAAATTTCCCCAAGTCTCTGAGTCTGGGGTGATCTTGTAGGCACGCCATGCTGCATCCCTTATCGCCAGGCATTTTCGAGTCCTACTCCTTATAAATGAAGGCATTTTCGCGGGACGAAGGGGTTTGGTCTCTGATGCTTTGTTGACGATGTCGCTGAGCTTATTAACGAACTCTGCCCAAACGTTGTCAAGGGGACTTTTGTTTGAGAATTCCCAAGCAGCTTCGTCGGCGAGTTCTTTCAATACGTGGTAGCGTGTGATGGTATGAGTTAGTTCCGAGTGTTCAGATGGATACTCTGCATAACACACATAGTCAAAAGTTATTACTACGTGGTCACTGAGACCTAATGGACTATCCATCAATAAGTTCTCAATCATGAGCTCTTCATTTGTGAGCACAAGGTCCAATATGGACGGTTTGTTTGCTGTCCTGAATCTGGTGGGCGTGGTGACATGATTGTACAAAGGGATATTAGCGATCAGTTCCTGCAAGTCTGCTTTGAACTGCTCACTGGGCGATGCCGAAACCTCCAGATTGTGTAGATTGAAGTCTCCGGAGATGAGAGTGTGGCTGTACCTAGTGCGTGTTACTCTGTTTAGGCCACGGATCAAGCAGGAATCCATTTCCGGATTGGACGTTGGGGGGCGGTAAACGATAGCTATGAGACATGTGTCGTTGTGTCTCAGTCGGAGACGGCACCAGAGCGAGTCGGTAACGTGTGTTTCCAGGTCCTCAACTATTGTACATTGTAGATCGCTGCGGTAGTAGAGTAGGACCCCACCTCCTCTGCTGGGGCGGTCGTTCCGGATGATTGACATTCCGGCTATCTCAACCTCAGCATCAGTCACCACTTGATGCAACCAAGTTTCGGTAATAGAAATTAGGTCCCAAGCATTCGCAACCTGACGCAGTCGAAGTTCGTTAATTTTACTGAGGAGCCCTTGGGCGTTGGTGTACATACATAAAAGTTTCTCAGATTTAATCAATGTTTCAGAAGTTGTACAACTCATACGTGAAGCTTCGCCGACCAGTGAGTGGCCGGCGACTGGAGGGGTGGATGAAGCAAATGAGGTTACGCCGACCATTAAAGGGTCGGCGACTAATCGTTTTTTGGATGGGTTGCATACTCTCGAGAAGTATTTGATATATAAGCAGGTATCAGATGCTCCGAATCCTGGTGTTTGCTCGTGCTCTGCTGGGCCCCTCCGGATAGTATGGCTACTCTTGAAACCGTCCCCGAGTCGGGTCCTGCAGATGGCATTTTCACTAAGAGTTGTGCCTCTACTGAATTGCCATTAAAAGGTGTTAGTGTTCTTGCTGCTTTCAGACGAATTTCCGTTGGCAATCTGCAACGGAATTTGATCCAGTTCGCTAGTAGGGTTTGTGCCATTTGTTCCGACTGTAACACAAGTTGTAAGAGCCTGGGACCGCATCCTTTATAGTTTGGTGATATGGGGATCCTTGTCAACGAGGTGACCACCACATTTTCGAGAGAAAGAACCTCCCGGATGTAGTGCCATTGCTCGCGGTCATGCATCTGAGCATCGTCGGAAGAGGAGTCAGTAAGCTCAGGAACACCGTGAGCAATCACTGTTTTCTTATCTTGACTTATTCTGTACCTAACTTTGTTGGCGGGATCCCCTGAACGTTCTTTCCACGGGATTTCGGGTAGTATGCGCACTCCACTTGAGTCGTTGCGCAGACGATTCGCGGACAGCAGAACGGCCTCAGTCTCGTCCGCCGAGTTTAGTGTTACTCGAAGTAACCGGGTTCGCCGTAGTGCAACGCGTTTGGGTGGCGCGAGATTCTTTTTAATGTCGTGGGATTAGCATGGACTCCGATCGACGTACAGATGGAAACCCACTGATTTCGATCGTCCGTCAACTTACCCTTAATTGTATTGGATTTGGATTCGGGGACATTAGTGCATACAATATTTAGGACACCATGGTTGCGCCTGGTGGCTACTGGTTTTGGATTTCGAGGCTTAGTTTCTGGTGTTTTTGTTGAATTTGTGAACGGCCTTGGTGTGTGCCATCCGTGCTGCGTCAGTTTTGTTTTCTCTAGTTCGGGCACAAAGGTTACTGGTGCTCTTTCCGGTGTTTGCTTGGCAGCAACCGATGCGTACGTTGCCGGGTTGTTCACTATGGCTGGTTGACTGTAGCTTACAGTCTAGAGTGTAGTGAACAGACTACTAGGTGTAACACACAGTACAGAAGTCGAGGCAGGCGCGCTGCAGTCACTGTTTTTACTTATAGGAGGGAGAGAGAATGGAGTTGATACTGCTGGAGGCTGAGTCGTTGGGGTTGGGTTGGGACGCCTGGCTCGCTTCTTCGGCCTGACTAGTGAGTTCGGGGTGTTATTTTCACTCACAAGTGCAGGTCCGTTTCCTCCCAAGGGTGTAACTCTGGCGCTCACCAGCTGCTCGACTGCTTCGGTTAGTCTTTCACACCTCTTCAGTAGCACAGATAGACAGCTAACAAATGGAATAGACTCGCATACTTGGCATATACGGAGCGACATCAACCGTGGGCTGATACCAATCGGCTCCTCCGTCAAACGGCCATTTAGGCGGTCAGTGATTGCAAATCCGACGCCTTGTTCACGTGGTGCTGCTTCGGGATTTCCAATCTAGTAGAAAGTGTACCCAGCACCATCCTCTCGCAATTTACCTTGATCAGCCAGTCGAGTCTCACTCAGCGCTGCGATATCAATGTCATACCGCGCAAGTTCCATGGCGACTCATGCGGTTCGTCGCATAGGTCGATGATTAGTGTCCCGATCGTGCAGTGTGCGCACATTCCAGCATCCAACCTTGAGTGTTTGACGTGCTGGCCTGCGGCCACGTGTGGCTCTTGATCTCGATGGCGGAGATATGGTTGGATTTGCCTCGTTCGGAAGTTGGGAGGAAAAAATTGGTTCAATCGAAAAGGGGACTTGGACAGAGGAACGTGGAGTGTTATGGAACCGGGGAACAAGCAAATGATCAATGCCGGTTAAATGTCGCTTAGACAGCCTACAGTGTGTGCGAGATGAGGTGACACCGACACCAATATTGCTCGACAAACTACGTCGACGCGGGGTGCTATTATGTTGCATTGGACTTCGCATACTCGGTAGCAGCACGAGAATTGTGTGTGTCGTGTTACCAAGAAATTCAGCAACTGGTCTCAAGGGCTACAAAGCAAGAGATGCGTGAAACTGCAACAACGTACGAATACAAGTAAAGATGCATGAAATGAAGTGTCGCCAGAGCTGCGTTAGTCCAAGCGTGGTGCAAGCAGGACGGACGCCACCATGGAGAATTTATTAACAAGATGAGCAATATGAAGCTAATAACATTGATAAAGGTTACAAGGCGAGTAAAACTACCGTGGAACAGCGATCCCTTATCATTGGTGTGTGCTGCGAATGTCGTCTTTTATATTAACTGCAAGCTATTCGGATGTGAAGGTAAGCCACAGGCGGTCCGCTTTTCTCTTCTCCGAGAGGTAAGCGAGAATTCACATGCAGTCAGTCGTGTGTGATTATTTATGGTCTGAGACTGAGACTGTATTTAAGAGCAAGTAGAAAGGTTTCTGTACAACTCTATCGAATTACGAAAAATCAAAATTTACTTGCGAATTATCAGCAGTTGTGTCTGGTCCGTTAATCGTTTATCCGTGTTCGGTTAGAAATTTGTACTAGCGTTATTATTTCCGGACATACAATGTCTTCTTTTGGCACTGTATGTGCATCGTTTCACAAAAGCACAGGTTCCCAAAATAATCGTCGATACGGGTTTTAAAACACTTCACAGAATCGGCCTCTATTAATCCTTCTGGTAGTGTATTCCATAAGTTTACGATTCTTCGTTCGATACAAAGCTGATGTGATACTTTGTTCATGCTGAGGACCCTGAGTTTGTAACGATGTCCTCGGGTGTTACAGGGTTCTCGCAGGTGAAATATTGGCCGCAGGATGGGGAAGTGATTCAAGTGTAGTATTCGATGGGTCATAATTAGATCCATTCTTACTCGGCGATAGGATAGTGTGTAGAGTCCGAGCTTTTCACAACGTTTTTCATATGGAAGCTTTCGTAGAATTGGTATCATTCTAGTTGCGATATGCTGTATTTTCTCCAGTTTTTCAGTTTCCCATTGGGTTATCGGATGGTAAGCTGGGGCACCGTATTCAAGGATTGGTCTAATGAGCGAGGTGAATAGACGAGGGACGGTTTCTTCGGACCATGTGGAGAAACTGCTTCTTAATGCCCAGAGCATACGAAGTCCCGCACGGTACAATTTCTCTGTATTTTCTAGTGATCTCAAATCATGTCGTGAGAGAACTCCTAAGTCTCTGACAGATGTGTTGGGATGAAGCAACTGGCCGTCCAAGGTGTATGATCGAGTGGCTGGACGTCTGGTGATACTGATGAACTCCGACTTGCTTGCGTTAAGAGGGAGTTGCATTTCAGTGGACCACGTTGACAGTCGCTCTAAGTCATGCTGGAGGCGAGCGCAGTCGTCCTGGTTTTCAATGATCCTCCAGATTTTCAAATCATCTGCAAACAGGACACATGGTGACTGGAGCTGCTGCGGAAGATCGTTGATATGAATAAGAAATAATGCTGGCCCAAGTACAGTTCCTTGAGGCACGCCACTGGTCGATGGGAACCATTCTGTCAGATAGTCATTAACCTGTACTGTAAACCTTCGTCCCACAATAAACTCTTGTATCCATTGAAGTAACGTGCCACCGATTCCGTATGTCCTCAGTTTACGAAGGAGTACCTCGTGGTTCACTCTGTCAAACGCCTTACTAAAGTCGATGTACACCACGTCAACATCCTTCTGTTCATTGAGAGCTCGAACCCACTGGTGGTTTGCGTACATCAAGTTGGTGATGCAGGATCGCCCTTTCGTAAAGCCGTGTTGCGCTGGCGTCAATATGTCCATCGATTCGAAGAACGACAGCAGACACTTTTTCACAATCTTCTCGAGAACTTTGGATAATACCGAAGTCAAACAGATCGGTCTATAGTTCTCTATTTTACTCGTATCACCACCCTTGGGAAGCGGTTTAACTATCGAGCATTTCCAGTCGTTCGGGACGGATCCTTCAGTGAGCGATCTATTGAAAAGGTTTGTCACAACTGGTGAGATGATAATCGATAGGGACTTGAGTATTAGTGGGTGAAGTCCGTCTGGTCCGGGGGGCTTTGCACCATTGAGGTTGACGAGTAGCTGATGTACTTCGACTGCATCACATTGTAGGCTGTCGAGCAAGACTTGCGCAACCTGTGCCGGTACTGGAACAGCCGCCGGTTTACTGGAAAACACAGTGAGGAAGTGCGTAGCCAGGGCATCAGCGCGCTCCTTGCTTGAAAGGAGTGTCTTCCCGTCTAAGCTCTCTAAGACCGGTAGGTCGTCCCCAGGTTTCAGTTGACGTTTCAAGTAGGCAAATATTCGCTTGGGTGCAGTTGTGGCCGAGGATGCTAGCTCCTCTTCGAACTGTCGGCGTTTCTTGATCTTTGCGGCGTTATATAAGTTACGCTGTTTCCTGTACACCGCGTAATCTTCATCACAACCCGAGCTGATGTATCTATCCCAAAGTTTACGACGTCGTCGCGCTAACTGTCTGTATTCCCTATCAAACCAATGCGGTTTGATAGGTCGGATTTTTGGATACTTAAGGGGAACGAACCGAGTACAGAGCGAGTTAAGCTTCCCCTTTATTAATGACCACCACGCCTCAAGTGACGCATCATGTGGTAGTGTCTAATCAGTCTGACTTGCGGCTTGGACGAGTCCGTTGAAGTCCTTCTTCCAATAGTTGAATGTCGGCTTCTGTTGATTGTAATATGGTAACGACAGTTCTAAGTTTGCTACAATAGAGCAGTGGTCACTGTTCGCCAGAGGTTCGATGACTCTGATCTCTTTTAGCTTCTGCTCGCAGCTCGTAAACATTAGGTCCAGACAAGATGCCGAGTACGGAGTTACGCGCGTCGGTTGGATGACATGTTGCGTTGCTCCAATTTCAATAGTCATTTTAGCGAATTGAGCCTCAACGTTGCCATGACCGGGAAGAAGTCGAACATCTGACCAAATTATCTTAGGTAAATTTAGATCCCCCATCAGTAAGAACTGAGGGCGGCTCATGTGCTTCTGTACATGTGGTATCCAATCGCAGCAACGGTTTAATGGGCTCCGGTAGATAACCCCCACAATTAGTTCTGCGCGCCTGAGACGGATTGTGCACCACAATTGCTCGCATAAACTATCCTCGCTCCGATAGGTATTGATAAGTTTGCCAGATAGTGACGATTTTATGTACAACAGAACACCACCGTGAGCCTTTGATTTTCGGTCACATCGGAAACAAGAGTATCCTGATCATCCATTCTCTGCGCTAGCACATATTGGCCATTTCATCATTGCTCAGAGTGTGACCTGTGTCCAAGCATTTCGATTCGGATGTCAGATTGTGTTGTCGCTGTCCGTGAATCGAATTTGATGACACGTCGCAATCTTAGTGTGCAGTACCGAGACACTTGACCTGGCTACATTGACATCAGATTGCACCCCGAAATACCACACAATGTCACACGAGAGGAAATGTAATGTGATCCATCTGTCAAGTGGGAACGCAACGAGACACGAACAGATGTTAGCGGAATTTGTAACTTAAGCGAGTCCCATTTAGACATCGAGCCATCAATCAGATAATGGATTTACGCGAGTGAAAATACCATCAGTCTGTCAGGCTGAAGTGTGGTGTTTATAAATGTTTGAATTGAATGAACGAATAACAGCCATATTCCTCTAGTTTTAGAAAATCGCACGTAGAATTATAAGTAACCAATACGACTGTTGATGATTAGTGAGCGTTTGGATGTGGACCTAAACGTTAGGCATACGTTTATTCAGAAGTGTGGGTATCAACAATAGATTGAGACAGATATGGAAATACGGAAGTAAATGCCATCAGTCTGGTTACCAGGTAGAATGATGCCAATAAATGTATCGTAAAACACAGATAACTTATGATTACGGTGTATTGTAAATGGTGTCTGCTATAAGCGTTAGTAGGCTATAATATCATACATTCTTTGATGGCCCATTTGACGCTATCACATCACTAACACATGTAGTACATTCCGATGCTCGCTGTTCTATCATCGGCTTTCGAAGGAGTGTGCAAAGTGTTGTATCAAATTTACAAACAAACAAACAAACAACAACAACAAAAATAACTTGCACAGTATCTATAATTATCTAATATCTCAAATGAGGATGTCGTGGGACACCTGGGCACTATGGTATCTTCACAGCGGGGTTTGGAATGGAACCACTTAGACATGGCTTGAGAAAACAATGAACGATTAAATCTCCATACACATGGTGTGATTTGCAATGAAAACAGTGAGTATTGCAAAGTTAATCATATGAGGGTAGACAAACAATGGGTACCAAGTGCCTGGGCAGGTGGCGCCGATAAGGTGGTTAACTGAACGTATTATATTCCCATGCGACCTGGATTTCTCATCGTAATTTTACCGCTTACATTTTACTAACAATCTGTCATCATACATCTCGGTTGCAGCTATTCTTCGCGACAAATCAATTGTTGCTGTGCTGGATTTATTTTCCAATTAAATATTTATTTAAACACTACCGTAACACCACAGTTGGACTAATCTACTTCTAAGTCAATCTAGATGATTGGTCATTTCTAATTCAAATTGTAGAAGGAACGTTTACTCTTCCGCACCTTATCTTCATAATAGCTGGCTTATCCTAACTTCAGTATGAGCGATGTATAACGGAAAATATACCTACACTCATTCTTGTGACTAATATAGGAAATAGAACATGTAGCATCGACATCAGCATGTTACTCGCTAGTCAGTGACTTGCCGGGAATATTCAGCTTACACGTACGAGCCAACGTGTGGACACTTGCAACAAAAGTTGTTGGGTCTTGAACACCGAAGTTCCACACTGCATTCCAAAGCGAGGAATAGTTGTAGGGTACTTGAACTCCAGGAATAATTGTTGATCACTACACCCAATTGTTCAATCCAATGTACGAACGAGTGTGGAATATTGTAAGCAGCAACCGCTTGGTACCCAGGAGTTAACGCGACCCATGTACGCTAGCGACGTCACCATTACCGCTGGCATTTAAGATGGGTATGCTTGAGGATGGGCGACCAATCGAAGGGATTTATGAGTGTTCCTTGGAATCCGTCACATACGTTAGCACGCACGCACACACACACACACACACACACACACACACACACGTTTGTGGTCTTTCAACTGGGCATTTAGATGAGGGCCTATGTGTTGCGGACATTGCACATGAGCAACACTCACATGGACGCTTGATGTCTACTCAAGATCATTCCCAATACCATTGGTACTCTGGCCAGACACTGAGTCTGCGTTCGAGAAGAACGAACGTGTTCCCATGCATTTGAGCTCCAGTCACTGTGTGGGGATACTGACACCACCTAGGAAGGAAAACTCCTAGAGTGCATGGTAACCTGTATTCATGCACTGGTTATTGAGGTTGTAGTCAGCGGACCCTTAACAACTGCGGAATGTTCGCGCCAATGCACTGGAATCAGGTAGGCTCACAGTTGTGCATCATAAATCACCATTCCAATGAGAGAACATTTATCCTCAAGAACCCTAATAAGGTGAATGTGTACCATTTCCATTTGTCGGTAAGAATAACAGCCAAACTTTCGGTGTTACGAGCATTTGCATGTCGAATAGTAAGCGCGCAATAAACGACCATTTACCGGTAAACTCAAACGTTATCTCCTTTCCGGCTGGCTCAATATTGGTATCCTTGTGGGTTCACGCATGTTGGCATAGATTTGATTCGCATCATCTATCCATCAGGATGCATGGAACACTGCGTTTGAGCGTCGCAGTAATTCTGCATCATTCTCAGCCATTGAGAGCACCTCAGGGATAACACTGCGCTGGGACAAGAGTATGTCACGACTAGGCATACGAAAGAGACGGCAGTAGTATGTGCGGCGGAGAGATCAAGAGAGTACTGAGCAATTCAAAGTAAAAGAAGTCGACATAAATTGGTTAAGGGGAGTAGGGTCATACTATATATATATATATATATATATATATATATATATATATATATATATATATATATATATATATACATATGGTTGGCGGTATCCGGTTTCGGATTTGCCTGTCACTGTGACCAGCCACAGAACGCCTGCGCCTACAGAGGGACCATGGGTGGCTTGCGCTGCACCACCCACAGCTCCAACCACACACCCCATATCCAGTGTAAACCCGAAGGAATAAGAGCGGGAGGCATGTGGATGGGAGCCACGTTTCATCAACGGAGCCGGCCCACACTCCTTCACAGGCAAACACATGCACGCTGTATTTGGGAATCAATCGCACAAAAGGCGGTGGCTGGACCGTAGCTCGCTCCACACTGAGTGCATGGAACCGCTCTTTGAGCCTAGCATGGCCACAAGGACCGTGCACCCCGTCCCCTCCAGCAACGGCCAGCTGTCTCCTGTCTCTCATCCATATATACTCAAGTAAAGAGTATATCCTTCACGATATCATCCACAATCCGTTGGAAGATGCTGAGGGCGTAGCTTATTCCGAAAGATGGGTATACTGAAATAGTCCAACATATGTAGTTATGGTGGTTACTTCACGTGAGTCCTCATCAAGTTCAAATTGAGGATATGCAAGGCTAAGTTAAAGTTTATAAACATTTTGACCCCCAGATAACGTACCGTACAAATCTTCGATGCGAGGTAAGGGATGCCCTTCCACATTGGAAGCTTGATTGACAGTTAACTTTTATTCTCCACAGATACGAAGGACACCATCTGGTTTGAGTACAAGAATAATTGGGGTACCCCAATCCAAATGTTGTACAGGCATGATTATTCCTTTGGATTGTAGGCGTTGTAGTTTTAATTAAACTTTTGGATGCACAGCGTACGACAATGTTCGCGCTTTGTAAAACTTGACATTGGTGTTTTCCCGTAGATCGATGGAAGCTTTAAAATGTTTCAGCTTCTCCAAGTCATCTTTGAATAAAGAGGAGAATTGGTTCAATAGATCGTTTAGACTGCAGTTATTGATTACAACCTCATTCAGCTGCATCGTTTCTGGGACGTAGTGGATACAATTTCGGCCTACCAGATTTGGCCTTTTTCAGCGAGAATTAACTCTACCTTTGGGTAGAGTTATTTATCGCTCAGCGTGTCTGACTTTAACCGTGCATTTTCCCAAGACTCTAATCGGATCTGCAGTGTAGGTCTGCAATTTGGAGTCACACGGTTATAAGGGCGGCAGACTCGATTGAATCAGTTTGTAATGGTAACTGCGGTTTCCCTGCTTGGGTTCGAATCTCACCTCCGTCGCCAATATTATGTAGTAACGTAACTTAAGACAGGCAGGAAAAGACAACAGTACAAAGCAGAGTTTACCTGACCAAAACTTAGGCAAATGAATCACATGACGCGCGAGTAGAAAGAAAACGTGAAGAGTTACTGAGTTGTCAATGCGACGCTAACCAATAAGAACGCGGTGTGGGTACATTAAACAAATCAATATCATCGACGCACGTAACAGGAGCCAAGTGTGACCAGGGTTTTCCAAGATATGGTACGCCAGAATGAAGTCGCTCCTCAGACGGTGATAACTTCGGCTGTACACTCCTAGGACTTTCAGTCGCAGATGGTATGGCAGATGGAACAATCCTTTCGCATTTTCTGTAGCTCTTCGCTGTGTTGTCTCCAGTGCAACCAGATCACATTTTTAACCAGGATTTCCAGGCATGGATCGCGTACTCTACATGGGATCTCACAAACGTATTGAATATTTAGGAGGGTGGAAGATGGAGGACCCGAACGCCCTCCGTAAGAGACCAACTTGTTGGTTCATGGTTTTGGACGCCTTCAAAGACTGTGCCGAACAGCCGAGGTCGTCTTGCATCACCACCCTAAGGTCGCGCTCCTGTGAGGCCGTTTTCACCATCACGATGAGGCTGGACCTTACCGTGGTGCGATGGTTTGTGTGCCTCAGCGATCCATTGAGCTATGCTGGGTGGTGCTTTTGCACCTTCAGAGCCACTCATACCAGATTGGTCAATGGTTAGAGGCCAGACAAACTCAGCCTCCTGGTCCTCCAGGTTGGGGGTTGGAATGAGGGTGTCATCTTATTCCTTAAAACGGACTCCTTGTAGCCCAACGCCAAACCCGCTGCCTTGCGGTCAGGTTTTTGAACCAAAGGCTTTGGTTGAGAACCCTAATCGTTCTCCTGTCTAGGCCTGGGCAACCTGACAGTATCCTGCCCACGCAATACCATGAATCTTACCTCAAACAAATTGTTGATGCCCTGGCCACCGCAGAGGATAATCAACGGTGCCCTATCTGATGCATCGAGCAGGGTTTGGATGCTACTGCTCAAGCCTTCCCGTCTTCTTATTCCCCTTCTTACGCTTTCTCACTCTTAACGTCCCCTTCCAACTTCACTTATATCCCCCCAGTTTTCAACCCCCGATTCTTGGCCCTCCCTCAACATGCTTTGCTAGGCATTTATCTTCTAATTTCAACTCACATGTGAACGCGGAGCGTCACTTCTCTCCTGTCGACAAGCCCATGTCCAACCAAGCGGTCCATTCCAGTTCATCGGCTTACATTTGGAGCCCTCGATCCTCCTTCAGATTGGCATGCCTCAATGTACGCACACTGCTACAAATCGGTCAACAGGCAGCACTTGCCCGAACATTAGAGACCCACTCGATTGATATCTGCTGCTTATCAGAGACCCGCATGCAAGACTCGAGCTCTGTGCTCACTCTGCGATCCCCTTCAGGTGACGCAAACAGTATTTTCTCAATGCGCCTATCCGGTGACGATGCAGCTTCGAGCACCGGTCAAGCTGGTGTTGGCATTGCCCTGAGTCCCCGGGCTGAAGCTGTTCTGGTAGATTGGATTCCAAGCAGTAGCCGGATGTGTGCGGTCCGATTGGCTGGCTCGTTCAAAGCTTCGAAGTCGCGCGGGACTAATAGGTGTCTATTCATCATCGCTGCCTATGCACCCACAAACTGTAGCGATGATTCGGTAAAGAACGACTTCTACCGCCAACTGACTCAGCTCCTTCGCCACAGAAGAAACACGGGCACTGTTGTGCTGGTGGGGGATATGAACGCACAAGTTGGAAAGTTGTCCACTGATGAAATGCATCTGGGCGGTCAGCACGGTATAGGCTCCCGTAGTGATAACGGTGAGCGGTTACTTCATTTGTGTGAAGATGCTCGCTTATTTCTTGCGAGCACTAATTTCCGACACAACACTCACCGGAGGGTGGCTTGGCGCCCACCAGCCTCGAACCAGCTATGGACCCAAATCGATCACATTGCTATTAGTTACCACGGGAGAGGCTTCATCCAGAACTGTCGATCGATTTGGAGCATTTGTGTGGACATCGATCATGCATTTGTACGTGCTGACATGCGGATGCGCTTTGGCGGACGCCCACGACGACGCTGTGAGCGCATTGACATCAGCCAACTGACAAAGTCAGCTGTTCTGAATGCGTATCGAAGTACGGAGACAATTGATAGTCACTGGTCACCTGTTCGCCAGACCTTACTAGCAGCGGGCAAATCCTCATGTGATAGGTCTAATAGCAAACATGGACATTGGGTCTCTTCTCGGTCTCTGGAACTTATCGACGCTCGCCGGTATATCCCGGCTGGGAGCGAGCACAATGAAACTCGCAAAGAGCTCCGGGCAAAACTCCGCGCTAGCCTGAAGAGAGACCGCGAATCTTGGTGGTCTCGTCGTGCGTCAGAGAGGGAAGTGGCCGCTGCCCTTGGCAACCATCCTAAGTTATTCCGTCTGATACGGGAAACGGGCAGCAGGGGACCTGGTGTTAATGAAACAATTTGTGATGAGAGTGGACAGCCTATCCACAATTTGTCAAAATGTTTGGAGCGTTGGGCTGAGCAATTTAATCGGCTAGAAATGTTCAATTCGCCGGTCACTGATCGCCCTGCTCCGTGGGCTGTCCCTTTGGATCCACCCTCTCGCTCAGAAGCCGAACGTGATATCAGACTTGAAGTTGAACAAAGCCGCGGGACCAGATGATCTTCCTCCAGCCCTCTGCAAATTCGGAGGCTCTGCTCTTGTTGATGCTTTACATGAATTACTAGTGAAACTGTGGGAGCAGGAGACTGTACCCACCGACTGGAGCCGCTCCGTTATTGTTCCCATCTTCAAATGCGGCTCGCGCTCGGAATGCTTCAACCATAGAGGAATCGGACTGATCTCCATCGCTTCCAAATTACTCGCCTCCATAATTCTTCACAGACTGACTGGCGCTCGTGAAAGCCAGATTCGTGAGGAGCAAGCTGGATTTTATCGTGGTCGTGGCTGCATCGACCACATCTTCACCTTGCGTCAGTTGTTGGAGCACCGTCACACATATTGGCGGCCCACCGTTGTCGTGTTCCTCGACTTCCAAGGTGCCTTCGATTCGGTTGATTGATGTGCCCTTTGGAATTGTCTACTCAGGAAAGGTGTGCTCGAAAAATAGGTAAATATTATCCAAGCATTATTTTTGCGTAGCACGGGCAGAGTGAGGGCTTACCGCAAGCTGTCGCACACCCTTCAACATCTCCAGCGGTGTGAGACAAGGATGCCCGCTGTCACCTTTCCTATTCAACTTCACTATTGACGAAGTCATGGAGATTGCATTTACAGGACGTGACTTGGAAGGTGTGGAGCTACTCCCAGGAGAACGACTTCTTGACTTGGAGTATGCAGACGACATTGCCCTCATCTGTGACAGCTCCCAGACCTGTCAAGCTGCATTGGACAGATTAGCTCTCGCTGTCAGCCGCTTCGGGCTTTCCTTTGCACCATCGAAGTGCAAAGCGTTCCTCCAAGATTGGCAGGGATCGCCTCTTGCGCTGACGCTTGGTGGGGATCAGCTAGAAGTCATTCAGAAATTCAACTACCTGGGAAGTTGTACCAGCGCCCTTGGGATCGAAAACGAGATCACGAACCGTATAGCGAAAGCTCGAAGTGCTTTTGCTAACCTTCGTCACCTATGGCGGCGGCGCGACATTACTCTTGCCCTGAAGGGTAGAGTGTACAATGCAGCGGTACGTTCGACTCTACTGTACGGTTGCGAAACCTGGCCCCTAAGATCGGCGGACATGAAGAAGCTAGTTACGTTCGACCATCGGTGCGCTCGCAGTTTGGCCCACATCTGGTGGGAACACCGCGTGAGTATCGAGCGTGTTCGACGCCTTGTTTACGGCACAGGAAAAGGAAATGAACCGCTCAGCACCGTTATTTCCCGCACCAGGCTCCGATGGCTCGGCCACGTGTTACGCATGCCAGCCCACCGACTCCCTCGACGTGCGTTGTTTGCTCACAGGGGGTGTGGGTGGAAGAAGAGGAGAGGTGGCCAAGCGATGACTTGGTCCAGGGGAATGAAGTCCCTCACCTCGGAGCTAGCCTCGGTTGGAGCGTCACGGCTCCCTGGTTGGGGTCCAAAAGACGGTGAACACGTTTGGCTGGATACACTTGCTGACATGGCAATGAGCCGACCTCAGTGGCGTTCCTGCTGTGAGTTTCTTTGTCCCTCCCCATCCCTTTTAGCCTCCCCCTCAATCTACAATCTCATTTTGCAGGGTAAAACATATTAAATTATTTTGTCTTTGCCTAGTAGCTGGCTGGTAGCTTACCGGAACGATGCCTATCCGTTGCTGGTAGCTCAGCTGGCAAGCAACTGTTGTATCTATTTTTCCTTTGTGTGTTGTAATTATATGTAAGTATGTATGCATTTCCTTCATGTATTTCAGCACAATAGCGGAGGTGTTTTCCCACCTCTAGCTAACGTGTATACTGATGATGATGAGGCCGTTTTCAGCATGTGGTCTACAATCTTACATGCGTCAGTGGGCTTGTGACATACATGTACCGTTTTGCAGTTGCATGCGTTGAACGCTAGCAGATTTGCATTTGACCATTCAGAGGCTTTGCATCAGACTGTGATCTTCCTGACAACCGATTGCGCGTCATAGTGTCATCGGCAAAAATCCTCCTACTCATTATTATAAAGCAGGAAAGTCGACTCCATGACATGCACCAGATCTTTAATGAAGACCATGTATAAGCGCGACCCCAACATTGCCCCTTGTGGATCACTGTAATCCATGTCAATAGGATCAGAAAATAAGCACCGAACGCGAAGGCTCTGCTGAAGAAGGAAATTTTCCATCCATCCAAGGACAGGGTTTCAAATTCCGTAGGCTTGCAGCTTTTCAGAAGAAGACGGTGATCTAAGCGGTCGAAGACTTTAGGGAAGTAGAGATGGATAACAACATGACTAACCCCACTATCCACTACTTCCGTCCAACTGCACAAGCAGTAGATTGGTAGTACATGACCAATGCTGACGGAAATCGTGTTGCTCCGGCGTTGAGACTAGATCTTTCAAAGTGGCCCATTAACACCACAGCAGTGATCGACTCTTTTGAGAGCCCCTTGGAGGGAAATCACTGGGTGATAGCTGTCGGGATCAGAAGGGCTACCATAATTGCAAATCAGGACAATGATACCTTGCTTCCACACGCAAGGAACCTGTTGTTCATCCAAGCAACTTAGGAAAAATCTGGTGAATTGCATAGCTATCATCGTAGCTGCCACCTGCAAAGCTTTCGGGGGAATGTTGTCAACTCCTCGGGAACAATGAGTGCGCGACGATATCAGCTTCCTCAAAACGGCCGCTAAATTAAAGTGACGTGTGTAAATACCGGCGTCTGGGGAACTGGACAGATATGTGACACATGCTGGCGGCGCGTCGGAACATTGATGCATTTAGTAGCCGTAGAAGGTTGGCTGCATCCTCGGCAGTTTGAACACATCCACTTTGATGTCTGCGCAAAAAAGCTGATTGCCAACGAGCGCCTGGTTGCCACAAATCGTGCGTGGGAAGGACCATGCGAGCGTGTTGCCAGGGCCCAGCCGAAAGCTGATGAAATCGCGCACCAGACAGCAGGCGTGTTGCCAAGGTCTAACCAGAGGCTGATGAAATCACACGTCAGACATCACGTGCGTTGCCATGCACCGGGTAGGCGGACGAAGACTGGAGTGCCCGAGCAAGACGGTGAACTGGACAGACGGAGCGGACAAGCAAGTGTCGAGCGTGGGCTTACAGCGAAATCCGTCTGATGATGTTTGGAGGGTTGGTGATACCGACATATATATATATATATATATATATATATATATATATATATATATATATATATATATATATATATATATATATATATATATATATATATATATATGAGCGTTCTCTGTCCTAATACAACTCTGGTCTGCTGAGTCTTCTTCTGTCTTCCTTCCTGTCGGGTTTGTCAAGACGTCAAGCAGAGCAGGCGTAAGGGCGCAGATTTACCAGCTGATGTGAATCAACCGGTCGACTGCGGGCGCAGCGTTATAACAATGGCGACCCGAGTACAACCGAACGCAGAAATGGCAATCACTTTGAACAATTGCGGATGCTTTTGCAGCAACAACAGGCGCAATTTGAAGCATCCCAGGCCAAGCTGATCGAGATACTAGTTCAGAAGTTGACGGTGCAGTCAAGCTCAGAATTAGGGACAAGTGTAAGTGCTCCCTCAACAGAAACCTTGACTCAGCAGATCAGTGAGTTCCATTATGACGCTGATGCCAGTATAACATTTGTTTCTTGGTTCCACAAGTATGAAGACATGTTGCGGGTTGATTTCGCCAACCTTCCAGCGGAAAAGAAGATTCGACTAATGTTAAGGAAGCTGGGTTCCGCCGAACACGAGAAGTTCACCAATTTTAGCTTACCTAAAATGTGTACAGATTTGTCCTTCGACGAAGTGGTTGCAGTCCTGTCGCAGATTTTCGGAGAGCAGACATCTTTGTTCAACATCCGGTACAAGTGTCTGACAATAACAAAAAGAAGACGAAGACTGGGTCGACTATTCCAGACGTGTGAATCCAGAGTGCGAACGGTCACAACTACACAAGACGACAAGTGCACAGTTTAAATGTCTCATATACGTTTGTGGCCTACAAGCATCTAAAGACGCCGACATTCGAACGCGAATACTGAACAAAATTGAGCAGAATACGGATGTCACATTGCAGCAAGTGACCGGTGAGTGCCAACGCATGACGAATCTGAAGCACGATACCGCAATGATTCAGTAGTTGTCCAACCAGAACGATCAACATTTTGTCTGCGCAGTCAGAAGTACTCCCTAAAAAGAAGCTCCCCACGTGAGTTCACCGCATTCTAAACCTCCCTCTGCATGTTGATTTTGTAGAGAGTGGCATTTGGCCCTCGAGTGCCCATTCAAAACTCACACTTGCAACCGCTGCGGCAGAAAAGGGTATAAGGAGTCATTTTGACTGGCGACTCGTCCAATTTTGACCAAGAAGATGCGTAACAATGCCAGATCGTTCTGGCGTCACAATTTGACCAGCAAGCGCAACTACACAATTGTGAAAACCAACGGCTTCCAAGTCAAGTTATAAATCGACACGGCTTCAGATATCACCCTGATATCTCGCGACACTTGGTGCATGCTGGGGCGACAGACACTCATACAAACGGGCCACACAGAACGGAATGCTTCAGGAGGTACGTTAAAATTGATTGGTGAACTGAATTATCAGGCAAACTCCCTCGATAAACAAATCCAAATGACATGTTTGGTGACAGACCAGCCGGGGTTAGATTTGTTGGGGCTCGACTGGATGGATGAACTGAATCTGCCTGATCAACCAGTGAACAGTATGTGTCAGCCAGCGCAAGTCAATCTGCTGTCGCAACCGTCGACTTCTAGCCCGATGTTTCAAAGTCAGGTTGCCGAGATAAAACGATGTCACGATGCATTGTTACAACCTGGTCCAGGATGCTGCAACATAGCTACTGCCGTGTTAAACCTTAAACCAGACGCCAAGCCAGTCTTTAGACCAAGACGCCCGGTGCCCTACGTAACCCAGTCCTTAGTGGAAGCCGAGTTAAACCGACTACAAGCTGAAGGGATAATGGAACGAGTTCACTATTCAGAATGGGCAGCACCTATCGTGGTGGTAAAGAAATGAAACGGTAAAGTTCGTATTTGTGCTGATTTCTGGACGGGATTGAATTCTGTATTGGAAGGTCATCAGTATCCCCTGCCAGTACCAGAAGACTTGTTCAGCAAACTCAATGGGGGAAATGTCTCGCAAAATTTGACCTAGCTGATGTGTATCTGCAAATCCCACTTGCCCATCAATACAGACAGTAAATACCCACCTCGGCCTCTTTCAGTACAACCGGTTGTCGTTCGGAGTGAAAACCGCAACGGCCATTTTTTAACAAATAATGGATACCCTGCTGAGCGATATCCCAAATACAGTAGTATATCTGGACGATGCGTTGATTATGGGCTCAAATCCGCAAGACTTGATACAGACACTGGAGAGTGTTTTCGCGTCTCGAAGAAGCCGGATTCCGATTACGGGTTGAAAAATGTGAGTTCCCATTAGAAAGGGTCAAATTTCTTGGGTTTATCATCGACAAACATGGCCGGCACCCGAATCCCGCCAATATTGAAGCCATCAAAAAGTGGATGCCCCCAGAATACATTACAGAGCTCCGTTCGTTTCCTGGACTCGTTAGCCATTACAGCGCTTTCTTACCAAGCCTTCACCAAATTAGAGGTCCGCTGAACCAACTACTGACAAAAGACAAGGGTTGGAAATGGACGAGGGAGTGCCAGCAGTCTTTTGATGCAGTCAAAGCAGCTCTCACTTCTGGTCTACTCTTGACTCACTTCAATCCGAAGTTCAAAATTGTTGTTGCTACGGACGCTTCCAATTATGGTGTCGGTGCCGTTATCTCCCACGTTTTTCCGCATGGATGAGAGAAGGCTATCACGCACGCAGCATTGTCACTAACGGCAGCTGAAAAGAACTATAGCCAGATAGAGAAGGAAGCGCTCGCGATCGTTTTCGCAATGAAACGGTTCCATAAGATGCTGTATGGCAGACATTTCACGCTCCTGACTGACCACAAGCCACTTCTGTCGATATTCGAGTCAAAGAAAGGAATTCCAGTTTTTACAGCAAACCGATTGCAACGATGGTCGACCATACTACTGGCCTACGACTTCAGTATACGGTATATACCGACGCAACTAAACGGTCAAGCGGATGGCCTGTCTCGTCTCATCAGTTCACA
The DNA here is from genome assembly GCA_944474145.2 of Dicrocoelium dendriticum. NCBI lineage: Eukaryota > Metazoa > Platyhelminthes > Trematoda > Plagiorchiida > Dicrocoeliidae > Dicrocoelium > Dicrocoelium dendriticum. The sequence goes on from OX104068.1 coordinate 44,898,324, forward strand.
CCCAAAGGAGAATGATGATTTTGTGATTGCAGCTATCAGTTACGAAACAGAAGTTGTTATAATTGAGGGACGCAACTGTTATGATTGCGTAGATGCCTGATAAGATTATCACTGGCACGGTTGGAACACGCATACGGTAACGTCCTGGAACGCTAACCAATCGAACGGATTTGCGCTGATCTGACGGCGTCAGCTTAGCCCTGGGTACGGGCTGATGATACGGAAATTGAGCGAGCTTGAGAACGATCCTAGCCGCACGTATTCGGGTAGACGCTGAGCCCTCGGAACGGACTCACACAAGGGGGGGGGGTTACGGTAGACGCGCACTAGTGACTTAGGCGCGTACGCTGCACACAATCGCACGTGACCTACCGACACCCAAGTAAGGCGAAGAGGAAGAAAGGCAAGTGGTCCTCACGTTGTAGTACTGTTTCCTTAACACGGAACCTGCTAGGCTACGACCGTCTGACTGTTCAGTCCCGCACCAGCCAACCAACGGGATACAGAAAAGGGCCAAGACTCGGTAACAGGGAGTATATTCTACACGACAGACCGCTCGTATTTATTAGGTAACGAAACGTACTATTTTTAGGAAGCCTAGCTATGCGACTGGCTCTCAGCCAATGTCAGTGATTTTGGGTCCACGGTTTTTCCATATTTGGCCGAATGCACTGCCTCCTTTGGCGCTGACTTGTATTTTCTAGCCAAAACTCTCGCCTGAACTGGCTTGTATTCGTTGGCCAAAAACTCGTGCCTGCTTTCCGAACAGTTTGACTTTGTACCGTGCTCGTGCTTCCACATGTAGCAGACAGCTCACGTACTCCGCAGGAAACCCACACACGTTTGCGATCTCGTATTCGGACATTGGCTGGGCCCGCCTCTCTAGCACCTCCCTCTTTCAAAGGACTGCTTCTCCTTACCTTTCGCACCTGAGCTTGGTCGTAGCTTTTTTCCCTTGGGTTCACTTGCAGCCACTGCGGCTGTCTTCGTCTTCGACTTGGCTTGCTCGGTAAATCACGCGGTGATTGAGCAACCGGTTCTATCCTATTTGAGGCATCAGTTTCGTTTTCCAATCCAAATGTATCTAGCAGAATGTCCCACTGTAGTTTTGACGATGCTTGAGGTCTCTGGGTGCTTCCATGTCGTGGCCGTAGATGGTTGACATGCCTGGTCCACTTGTCCTTTCCGACCATTATCTTATATATAACCTTACCCTTTTTTCCGATAACCGTTCCGATGGCCCACCTTCCCGGAGTCTGGAAGTTTCGTGCGTACACCAGTTCACCGACCTTAAACCTACGAAGTCTCCCTTCCTGCTCTTCGTTCGTTTGTCCGCTGTGTTTTTCATCACATCTAGGAATCAGGCTATCAAATATCGTTCTAATTTTTCGTCCGAAGAGGCATTCCGCAGGAGACTTCCCTTCTGGTGTGTTTGGATTCGGAGTGTTGCGATACATTCTCAGGAACGGTTGGATTATATCTAGTGACACCCTCGATCCTTCCGCCTTAAGAAGAGCACGTTTAAATGTATCTACGAATCTTTCGGCCTGCCCATTTGATTGTGGATGGTACGGCGGTGAAAACTTGTGCGGAATTCCGTTTTGTGCACAGAATTCTTGAAATAGCGTAGATGTGAACTGCGGTCCGTTATCCGTAACTAGTGTTTCCGGTGTGCCAAAATACTGGAACAATTTGCTCAGCTCATTGATAGTGTGCTGGGCGGTGGGGTATTGCATCGGAATCACGTAGGGCCCCTTCGTGTAGGAATCAACGAAAATCAAGTAGGACTGACCGTTGATTGGTCCTGCGTAATCCAAGTGTACTCGCTGCCACGGCTTCTCCGACTCGGGCCAAGGTTGCCACGGAGACTTTGGAGGGGCCTTCGCCGCCTGCTGACAAGATTCACATCTTTGGCAAAACTGTTCGATTTCTGAATCCATTTGGGGCCAATACACAAAACTTCGTGCCAGCGCCTTCATTCGGCTGGTTCCCGGATGTCCTGAATGAAACTGCTGTAGAATTCGGCTCCGCAACTTTTTCGGTACCACTACTAGATCTCCAGACATCAGACAATTACCAACAACCGAAAGAGATCCGCGTCGATTGTAAAAGGGTTGTAGGTCAGCCGAAATTCTGATATTGGGCCAGCTGGATTGCACGAACTCTATCACTTTCGGTAAGAGTTCGTCTTTAGCCGTCTCCACACGAATTGTGTCCGACGTTACAGGCAACTCTCGTACACTGTCAAACAGAATTTGCTGAACTTCTGACTCGAAATTAACAAATGCGACCACACATTCATCGTTCTCCTTCGTCTGGGAGCTGATAAGGCGAGATAGAGCGTCAGCTTGGCCGAGTTGTTGTGTTGAGCGGTACTGTATGCTGAAATCGTAACCTAGCAGTATGGTAGCCCATCTCTGTAACCGACTTGCAGTGAAAACAGGAACACCCTTCTTCGATCCGAATATCGACAACAAGGGCTTGTGATCCGTAATCAGTTTAAAATGTCTGCCGTATAACATCTTGTGGAACCGTTTCACTGCGAAAACGATCGCCAGCGCTTCCTTCTCAATCTGGCTGTAATTCTTCTCCGCCACCGTCAGGGACCGTGCTGCGTGGGCGATAGCCTTCTCTTCTCCTCCTGGAAACAGATGAGAAATAACAGCACCCACACCATAATTGGAAGCGTCCGAAGCGACGACAATCTCCAAGTTTGGATTGAAGTGAGTCAAAAGCAAGTCGGAACTAAGTGCTTTTTTCACTGTATCAAAGGATTGTTGACACTCCTTTGTCCATCGCCATTCTTTCCCTTTCATCAGCAACTCGTTCAGAGGACCTCTTGTCTGATGTAGGCTTGGTAAGAAAGCACTATAATGGCTCACAAGACCCAGGAATGAGCGAAGTTGGGCAACGTCTTTCGGTGGTGGCATCTGGCTGACAGCTTCTATGTTAGCGGGATCCGGACGCCGACCATGTTTGTCAATGAGGAAACCGAGAAACTTAACACTTTCCATCAGGAAATTACACTTTTCCATTCGTAACCGAAAACCAGCTTCCTCTAGACGGGTTAACACTTTCTCCAAAGTGGCCATCAAAGCTTGTGGGTCAGACCCCATAATCAATGCATCATCCAAGTACACTGCGACCCCAGGGATATCGTTCAGGAGCGTATCCATGATTTGTTGAAAGATAGCGGGAGCCGTCTTCACACCAAAAGGCAACCGATTATACTGAAAAAGACCAAGGTGCGTGTTGACCGTCAATAATTTTCTGCAGTTCTCAGCCACTGGAACCTGTAGGTATGCGTCAGCTAGATCGAGTTTGGCAAACCATTTTCCACCGTTAAGCTTGGAGAACAAATCTTCAGGTATAGGCAGAGGGTATTGGTGTGCCTCCAACATGGAATTTAAACCAGTCGAAAAGTCAGCACAAATACGTACCTTACCGTTTCCTTTCTTCACCACAACGATGGGTGCCGCCCATTCCGAGAAATGTACACGCTCGATTATGCCTTCCGACTGCAAGCGATTCAACTCAGATTCCACAATTGGTTGTGTTGCATACGGCACTGGACGTTTTGGTCTGAAAACCGGTCTAGCGTCTGGTTTGAGGTTCAATTCTGCTTTGGCAATACGGCAACATCCAAGACCGGATTGAAACAAACTTTCATGGCGTCGCTTTAGTTCAGCGATTTGAGTGTAGAGTTCGTGGTTCATATTCAGCATCTGAGCGGGTTTCCCAACTTGTAATTTCTAGCAAATACTGTTTAGCGACTGGTCAAGTAAGTTCAATTCGTCCATCCAGTCGAGACCAAGCAAATCCAATCCTGGTTGATCCGTCACAAAACAAGTGGTGCGTATATGCTGATCGCGAAAACTGACCTGACAATGCAACTCCCCGAGCAGTTTCAAGATACCCCCGGATGCGTTTCGTGCTGTATTGTCTGTGTGGACAAGTGGCGGTCGCCCCAGCATGCACCATGTTTCTCGACAAAGCAAGGTGATATCTGACGCAGTATCCAACTGTAATCTAACTTGTTTACCATTGATCTTCAGCACAGTGAACTTACGCCTGCTGGCACCATCAACCTTGAAAGTTGCCGTCACTGTTTTAGCTTCGTTGTGACATCGGGAGCGCATCGGAATTCGACGATTTATTCCGATCACTGTTGATCGTCTTGCAAGACAACACGACTCCTTGTGTCCTCGCTTACCACAACGGCGGCAAATGTGGTTCCGGAACGGACAGTTTCGGCCAAAATGCCACTCTCTGCAAAACCAGCAAGGAGAAGGGGGTTTTGGATCTTTTGAACTCACATGAACTGGTTCCTTGTGGGGATTTCGACTGACCCTGCAAATGATGTCCGGGCTGCTCTGGGTGGGCGACTGTTGGATCATCGCAGCATCATGTTTCAAATTCATCAACCGTTGGCATTCATTCGTCACTTCCTGCAGCGTAATCTCTGGATTTTGTTCGATTCTATTCAAGACTCTTGTTCGGGCATCAGCATCTTTGGCCGCCTGAAGACCGCACACATAAATAAGGCACTTGTACTGATCTGCTGACATCTTGTGAAACAGGGACCGTTCGCATTCACGATTGACGCGACTTGAGTAAGTTACCCAGTCTTCATCGCCTCGCTTGGTCATCGTCAGGCACTTGTATCGGATATTAAATAATGAGGATTGTTCACCAAATATCTGCGACAAAGTAGCAACGGCTTCGTCGAAAGTTAAATCAGTACTTTTCTTCGGTAAGATGAAATTCATGAACTTTGCGTGCTCGGCCGCACCCAATTTCCGTAGCAGGAGACGAACTCTCTTGTCTTCTGGGACAGCTGCTAGATCAACTCGAAACAGATCTTCGTATTTATGAAACCAGGATTCAAACGTAATACCGGCATCGGAATCATAATGGAACTCACCAACTTGTTGGGTCAAGACTTATTCGGAGGGGCCACGTTCACTTGCACCTGATACCGAGCATGCTTGTAGAGACAAATTCTTGGTCAGTGTTTCGATCAGTCTGGCCTGAGCCTTCTCAAACTGCGCTTGCTGCTGTTGTAACAGAGTCTGCAACAGTTCTTGCATTTGTGGAAAGGGGATTGCCATGTTTGGGTTCGACTTGTTAACTCTGCGTCGCCACTGTTGTAGTACTGTTTACTTAACACGGAACCTGCTAGGCTACGACCGTCTGACTGTTCAGTCCCGCACCAGCCAACCAACGGGATACAGAAAAAGGGCCAAGACTCGGTAACAGGGAGTATATTCTACACGACAGACCGCTCGTATTTATTAGGTAACGAAACGTACTATTTTTAGGAAGCCTAGCTATGCGACTGGCTCTCAGCCAATGTCAGTGATTTTGGTTCCACGGTTTTTCCATATTTGGCCGAATGCACTGCCTCCTTTGGCGCTGACTTGTATTTGCTAGCCAAAACTCTCGCCTGAACTGGCTTGTATTCGTTGGCCAAAAACTCGTGCCTGCTTTCCGAACAGTTTGACTTTGTACCGTGCTCGTGCTTCCACATGTAGCAGACAGCTCACGTACTCCACAGGAAACCCACACACGTTTGCGATCTCGTATTCGGACTTTGGCTGGGCCCGCCTCTCTAGCACCGCTGAAGGCTCTTTTACGACCAACAAAGGGCGAATCATAGCCAATGCTACGGGTCATTAAGTTATGGAAAATAGCTACCACGATGGGGTGGTAGTTTGTAGAAAAACATTGTCAGCAGGTGCGCAGTTGGGCCGCGTCTCGGAGTGGCTGAACACTGTTACGTTGTGGGGAGGAATTGGACCTCGCTTCCCACAGCCATTCTGCCGGCGTTTCTGGCGCCATTTTGCGGGGATATTTGACGGGCCCGCAAGAGAAGTTCAACGAATCCTGGCTGATAATGTGCGAAAACTATCAGTAACAGCCTACACCATTTGTATAGAGACATCACGGGACAGAATCTTGGAGAAAGCGCTGCAGTGTGTACGAACCTGTTGGCCAAATGGACGCATACCTATGGAGTTGCGGCCGTTATACAATCGACGTGGATCCCTACCAATAGTGGACAATTGTCTGATGTTTGGAGATCGAGTGGTGGTGCCAACGAAATTGCAGAGGCAAATATTGCAGCAGTTCCCAGCGGGGCACCCTGGTACCAGCCGCATGAAAGCCTTGGCAAGCAGTTTTGTTTGCTGGCCAGAAATGGATTCGGAAATTGAAAAATTCTGTCAACAGTGTGAATCTTGTCAGCTTGCAGCGAAGGCCCCTCCCAAGTGTCAGTGGCAACCTTGACCTAAAGCAGAGAAACCGTGGCAACGAATACACTTAGACTTTGCAGGACCAATCAATGGCCAATCCTATCTCGTTTTGGTCGACTCATTCACCAAGTGGCCTGATGTGATTCCGGTAAACAATCCGACTGCCCAACACACTGTCAACAAGCTGGAGGAGTTGTTCCGATATTTTGGCCTGCCAGAAGTGTTAGTGACAGACAATGGAACACAACTTACCTCGACTTCATTTCGCGAGTGGTGCAAGGAAAAGGGAATTCAGCAGATGTCCTCACCACCCAATCATCCGCAATCAAACGCGCAGGCGGAAAAGATCGTGGATACGTTCAGACGTGCATTCTGTAAAGCAGGGCAAAGAAGGGCTTCACAAGATGCAATTCAATCTTTCCTATTCATGTATCGGAACGCCCCGAATCCAAACTCCCCTGATGGGAAATGCCCCACAGAAGTACTATTTGGAAGAAAGATCCGGACGTTGTTCGATAAACTTTTACCCAAGAGAATAGAAAAGCACGGCAACAGTCATCTGGAGGAAGGTCGCAAAGTCTGGCTTCGTAACTACAAGGTTAATGACATGGTTTACGCCCGGGATTTTCTAAGGCCGAAGGAGTGGTCGAGCGGAACTGTTATCGGCAGAGAAGGCAGTGTTATCTATGAGCTGGTGGTTGGACGTGAGATATGGATTAGGCAAATCAATCAGTTGAGACCGAATCATGCCAAAAGTCAAGGTCCTCACGAACCACCAGCTTTGCATTGGGACATTCTACTAGACACGTTCTGGCTGGAAGATGAGGGTCAGCAACCCGATGAGACAAAACAAATGCCGCAGAAATCAGATGTATAATGCAGGTCGGCTCAGAAGCGGAGAAGACCACGACGGCTGCAAATCGATCCCCGGGCGAAAAGCTACGAACACAACCAGCTTCGAAGGGTGTGCAAGCTGACTCAATTCGGAAAGGGAGGTGACAGCCGGGCCAGAAATCTGAGTGCCAACGTGCAGATGTTTGCCAGATATCGTGCTTGGGAAAGACCCTGCGAGTATGATGCCAGGGTCCAGCCGAAAGCTGATGAAATCCCGCATCAGACAGCAGGCGTGTGCCAAGGCCTGACCGGAAGCTGATGAAATCGCGCGTCAGACATCACGTGCGTTGCCATGCACCGGGTAGGCGGACGAAGACTGGAGTGCCCGAGCAAGACGGTGAACTGGACAGACGGAGCGGACAAGCAAGTGTGGAGCGTGGGCTTACAGCCAAATCCGCCTGATGATGTTTGGAGGGTTGGTGAGACCGACATATAAATATGAGCGTTCTCTGTCCTAATACAACTCTGGTCTGCTGAGTCTTCTTCTGTCTTCCTTCCTGTCGGGTTTGTCAAGGCGTCAAACAGAGCAGGCGTAAGGGCGCAGATTTACCAGCAGGCGTGAATCAACCGGTCGATTGCGGGCGCAGCGTTATAACACATTTGCTGAGATAAGTGGGGGAACACCACGCCTCAGTTTCCGGAAGCTGTTCTCATGTACAGAAACATGTTGTTAGCACAAAACCCTACCGCTAGGCACTGCTGGTGTATTAATTGGTCTTCACGGACTAGTATAATACAGGGATTAAAGTGCACTGCATAGTTTCTCTAATCGTCAGGACTAGGGTTTTGTTGTACACAAGCCACTGCGCGTCTATTACCGCCATGTATTTTCGTGTTCTGTTCCGAATGATTGATGGTACTGTTGCAGGACTAAGAGGCCCGTTTTTCGATGGGGATTGAGTCAGATCAGTGAATTTGCAAGCAAACTCCATCCGGGTAGTATCAACGGAACACTCGTCCGAAAACTACCAAATGGCTTCTCCAACAACTTCCGTTAGTATGTTGTAGTGTGAAATTGTCCGAAACAAGTCAATATGTTTGGGTGGATACTCCGCATAACACACATGGTCGTAAAGTAGTGTTACGTGATTACTCAGCCCGAGGCCTCTCCATCGTTGGCTTCTCGACTGTGAGCTCTTCGTTCACGAGTACAAAATCAATTAAAGATCTTTAATTCGTAGATTATACCCATGGAAATACAAGAACACAACGTTGCGAAGAGTACTCTTTTCGATAAATCTCCTCAGGCATTTACAATTATAAAATGGAAAAGCACAAAGCAAACGGCTGATGAAGCCAAAGTGGTGGGAATAGTGGAATCACGACAAACAGAAACTCAAAAGTATTGATCAATAAAATCCGTTAACTACACATGTGACAAAGCACGTGTTAGTTGATCGGTGGGATGCCAAGTGCATCATCCGACCACTGTACGCGTCTGGAGTGGCAAAAATTAGCGAGCTAACTAGGGCCAGGGTAGAAGAAGCCCTTGCAACAAGGCCTTCTGCTTACATAATTCCGGTTGCAATATTCTAATCGCAATCGCTTCGGCCGTCCGTAAGATTTGCATTCTAAGCCCTTTAGTGTACCGTGGTTTTACTACATAAAGTAATTGGAAGGCATCAGCGGTCCTAATTCCGTGTCCGCTTTCCACCAGATGTTCCAGGATGGAACTGTTGGGGCGACTGACGATGTCTTTCCGCAAAGCCGCTGGGCAGTGCTCCGCAATGCGTTTAGACAGACGCCTGGTTATGTTTCCCACGTACCTCGCACCACAGGCGCAGGTAAACTGATATAAAATGTAAGATTGGGACTGAACCGGAAGTCTATCTTTAATGCGTTGGGTTATAAAGGGGGCCGTTTCCGCAAGGACGTGTGGGCATGCGGCTGGGAAGGTTCCAGCCACTGCAGTGGAAATCCTTCTGGTCAACAGATCAAAGGCAACATCGCCTTTAAAGGGAACTTAGGGACAGTATTAATCACTTCAGGGCTATTGCGGATCACTGCATACTTTTTGATGAATGGGGTCGGATCTTTACTTGTCGCTCTGAATTGGGTGGGCGAACTGACATTGCTGAAGAGCGCAATGCTTGTGAGGAGCTCTTGCAGGTCGGTCTTGAGTTGGTCACTGGAGATGCCGGCAATCCCGGATCGTGAACAGCGACGTCACCTGAGATGAGAATATGGCTGTTTCGGCGCTGCAGGGCCCTCCTATGGCTAATGTCAGACGGGAGTCCATCTCTGGGGTAGACATTGGGAGACGATAAACAATTGCCACAAGCCAAGTGCCGTTGCGTCTCAGTTGCAGACTACACCACAATGAGTATATGATAAACATTTCATGATCGTCCACTGGTTCGCACTTCAGATCACTGCGATAGTATAAAAGTAACCCACCACACTTGCTGAGGTGATCGTTTCGAAAAAGAGACATGCCATGTATCACGACTTCGACGTCGGTAATGTCTGAGTGCAAGCAGGTTTTGCTTACGAATATGAGGTCCTCATGTGTATGATTCGCGACGTTGCCGCAGTTCGGCATGCTTATTCAAGAAAGCTTGAGCGTTGGTGTACATGCAGGGAAATTTCTCTGATCCAGGTAGTGAGTCGAGGAACGTGTTTATTGGGTGTAATCTCGTACCGATCGGTGAAGGCCAACATTTTGCTAGCATGAATGAAAGGCACATACAACTGTCATTCTGGAAGTGGTGAATGGGCATCTTTTAATTGGTCGTCACAAAGTATTGCGTTGGTTGACGCCTTTCAGGTCAATGGCTGAGCGCATGTAGTTGCCTATCTGACCCTTCGCGCTGAGTTGGCTGTATTTTCAAGGTCGACATATTCGCTACCCCTTCGGTGCGTCACAGGGCTGGCAAGGCAGGTTTAAGCGGCTTCGCCGTTTGCTCGGTAATCTCTGAGTTGTAAGGAAAGCAAATGAGCGATAAGGGATACGAAATATCTGAAAGCTACTCAGTGGGCGATAGCTGTGATTGGTGGCTCGTCGTATGGATCTCGGAGTTGGCTTTCGCTTAAGAGCACAAATAAGGTTGTGTGGCACGGGATTCAGAACCCTGCGTAGGTGTGTTTCTGCGGGCTACAGTGGCACTGTATCATTACGTAAACTGATAAATTATATCGCATGTCTTCCGGTAGAGCCAGAGTGAGCAAAATTGGAATATTCTACAATGAGCACCATACCTGGTAATTCCTCGCAAGTGAAAACGGTAAGAAATACATCCATCAGTATGAGAACGTACAGATATGCGAATACGGATGGTTTTCTGCCCAAGATTAGCTACAGAACAATGCTGAGCTTTCTATAGTGGTGCCAATATTCTGCATTGGTGAACTGTGTCGATGTATCGACTATACTTCTGACATCACGATAAACTCTCAGTCTGATTGAGCACAGTTAAAACGGCCACTCAGTCGTCCGCGATCAGGTGGAGTGCTGGAAGATCATCCCCTTCAAACTACACTCGTCAGTAGCGTAAATTCCTGCCGAGACCTGCGGAATTCAGACCTACTATCCGCACGAGAAAGACTGGTAAAACCAACCCGTAATGGTGACATCCGAATTAATGGAAGTGAAAAATTATCGATTATGGTGATTGCATCACCTGCGCTTTAACAGTAGTCTAATCCGTGCACTTGTAGTGCCGTCCTGACGTATAAGCATTTTGATGAATTTGCACCGAACTCAGGCAAATGCACATGGAATTAGGCGGCCGGGTTATGAAATAAGTACGATGAAGCGTCGAAGCTCGAGAAACCGAGTCAATAAAATATGCCTTTAGCAGCCATGTTTGCTCGTAGAAATCACACATGCTGGTGATCAATTCACAGATCATCATCCTCGTCTACAGTATCGCGACAGAACTGATAGCACGGATGAGTGAAGGCCAAGTTGAATTCCGACAAACGTAATCAGCATCATAAACATCAATACATCAGTCATTTGAACTAGAACTTCACTACCGTACAACCAGAAGCACCGACGGAACGAAGAAAAATAAGAGGGAGAGAAGGGGGACCTAAGGAAACATCTTAGTGCCTACAAATTGTCAACTACGTACCACCACAAACAGCTAGCCATCGTGCGGCATCGGCGAGACAGCTCCCTTGTGGCTTTCACTACCATACGTGGTAATCATCCATTACCACGCAGATAACACGGCATCAAACAGACTTTAAACAAGCAATCCGACTAGCAGACGGCAGCAAACACGCCAATGGTGCCGATTACGGTCCATGCCCTGTAACGTCTCGAGCCAAACACAAGGCAGGTCACGTGGACTCCAGCCTGGGAGACGAGAAGGACCAACAGTATCCAGCTTCGTAGTCAGTGACTTCATTTCCAGCAGCCAAGTCAACTTTTGTCAATCTCGATCCTTGCGCCACCACACAACTGGAAAACAAAACAAGGCCTTCCTCGGCAAGCGGTGACCGGGCATACGTACTACGTGGCTAAGTCAATGAACAATGAATTTATACGGGTTAAGAAGCGTTGCTTTACAAGTCCCGTTGGATAGTTGGTGAGGATATCAACATAACAATAATGATAATAAGGATAGTAAAATAGTTAATACTTTAAATATGAAAATAAGGACTTATCGTTTGCTTCGCTGTAGTCCTGCGATCCTCTTAGATTCACAGCACCCACAGTTAACAACAAATAATTCCATGGTAAACTCCAGGTGTAGGATGTAGACGTAGTGTTAAGTAACAAAGTGTAAGTGGATGAGTGCATCGTCCAACCGTCTTTTAAATACTGTTAATGTTGGTGCAGAGGCGACCGATTCTGGGAGAGCATTCCACGGGTGACAGACACGAATGGAAAAGAAATTTCTGCGGCACTCCAGACGACTGTATTGTTCTGCGAGTTTTAATGAGTGGCCCCCACAAGTATGTATTGCTGCTGAGTTGCAGTAAAGGGCGGCACACATGATGTGGGTCTCGCAGAATCAAGTATGCCATAATCAGGTCGCCTCGTAGTCTGCGATAGCTTCCACTGAACAATCCCAGTCGTTGCAGCCTCTCCTGGTATGAAAGATTGCGCATTCCAATTACGTTCCTAGATGCCTGAATTTGTGGCTGCTCCAGTGCATTAAGGTCGTGTTTCAGCCATGCATGTTAGATATGAATTGCGTATTCGACATGGGGGTGAACATACGCACTGAGCATTTGTCGAAATATGGGGCTGTTTATTTGTCCAAACGCCCGCCTCAACAGCCCGACGTGTTGGTTCCCGGTCTTCGAGGCCTTTTCGGATTGCCTGGAGCAACCCAAGTCATCTTGAACCAGGACACCCAAGTCACGTTCGAGAGTTGATTGTTGCAGTACATCCGTTCCGAGTCGGTATGAGTAGCTGCTCTGATGTCGGATGGAAAGCACCTTGCATTTACTGACGTTGAAATGCAATAAGTTTTGGGTCGACCATTGATACACCGTATCTAAGTCACTCTGAAGCACATGTTGGTCGGCGTTCGCCTGGATCCTGCGCCAGATCTTGATATCGTCAGCAAACATTAGGAAGTTTGAAGCGATTCCCTGTGCAAGGTCATTAATAAGCACCAAAAACAAACGTGGACCTAGAACTGAGCCTCGCGGCACACCACACTCGACTTGTATGGGGTCCGATAAAGAGCTCCGAACTCTGACCACTAATTATCTTTGAAGTAGAAAGTTGGCAATCCAGCTTAAAAGAGGGTCGCCGATCCGTAATGCTGGAGCTTGGAGAGTAGTATCCGATGGTCTAGACGATCGAAAGCCTTGGAAAAATCCAGGTAGATCACATCAACACCTTCTCCAGCGTCAGCTGCCTCGGTCCAACTACTGCGTGCAATTAGTAAATTAGCTGTACATGACCGCTGTCGACGGAAACCGTGCTGTTCAGGAGTGATGAGATTGCAGTTTTCCAGATAGCACACCAGTGCATCGGCAACTATGGATTCCATGACCTTGGAGAGTATAGGAAGAAGGGTTACTGGACGGTAGTTGGAGGGATCAGTTCTGCTTCCACCTTTGTGAATCGAGGTTATTACTCCAAACTTCCACATGGCGGGAACTTGGTTCTGGTCTAAGCAGCGCTGGAAAAACTGAGCTAAAGGTCCTGCCAGTTGGCTTGCTGCTGCTCCCAATGCCTCTGGACGAATGGTGTCGACACCCGGCGAGCTGTGTTTGCGTAGAGAAGTCAGCTTTTGCAATACAGCCTCTGCGGTAAAATTGATGTGGGTTAGTCCTGGCGAGCAGAATACAAAGCTTAGTAGATCGCTTGGTAGCAAGACTCTTTGAAACGTGGAGGCGTATTGCATCTGCAGCGCGTTTGCAGCTTCCATAGCCGTTCTTGTTGGGCCATCAGCCGTCTTGAGTGGAGGAAATCCTTGCCTCACATTTCGTAGGCTATTAACGTGCTTGTACGGCAGTTTGTGATTAGCACTGAAGGTTTTTGCGATGTTCTGCTGATAGGTGGCTTTGCCTTCTCTTATCAGTTGAGTGCAGTGGTTACGTTGGGCCACGTAGTTGTTCCTGGTTTCTGGTGCTCGAGCTTCTCTGTATACTCGCCATGCTGCCTTGCGTACTGTCATCCATTTTCGAGTTTTGCTCCTAACGAAAGAAAGTGAGTTGCACTTATTGTAAGCTTTTATCTCTGAAGCCTGTGCAATCAGCTGACTGAATGTTTTGACGAACTCGAGCCAGGCGACTTCCGGGGGTTCTTCTTCGAGGAAAGACCATGTTGTGGCGCTGACTAGCTGGGCGAGTCGGTCGTACCTTGTGATGGTTCGCACAGTCTCATCGTTCTCATTCAGATATTCTGCATAGCAGACGAAGTTGAAACTGATCACTGCGACCCAACGCGCAGTCTAAAACCAACGCATCAATCATATGCTCCTCGTTGGTAAGCACAAGATCCAGCACAGATGGCCTGTTACCTGTTCTGAACCGAGTGGGCAAAGTGATGTGATTGTAAAGAGGAACAGTAGTTACTAGATCTTGTAGATCGGCTTTGAATTGTTCTCCGATCGTGGCAGGGGCTTCTAAACAATGTAGGTTGAAATCACCCATGATAAGAATGAGTGTACTTTTGTTGTAAACTGCACCTTAAATCGGCCGCTAGGTGGTAGTCGGTTTCGGGTGTTGAGTTAGGGGCGCGGTACGCCAAGACAATAAGGCAAGCGTCCCTGCCTTTTAACTGCAACCGGCACCAAAGAGAGTCGGGGAACTGCGAGTCTGAATCCTCCACGGCTCAGCACCGTAAGTCGTTTCGGTAATACAGGATTACCCCTCCTCCTTTTGTGAGCCTGTCGTTCCGGATCAGGGACATTCCCGGTAGCGAAACTTCGGCGTCCGTCATTCCCGTGTGCAATCACGTCTCCGTGATACAAATGACATCATACGAGCCGGAAGCTTGGCGATCTTTCAGTTCAGCCAGTTTGTTAGAAAGACCCTGAGCAATTTATTCCGTGTTATCAGTTATTCTAGGAAACTAGCTTTATTATCACTGCCCGGTAGTCTCCTACGCATATCATCGTTGCGGACACGCTGGTGTCATCCGACATCAGCAATGCTTCGCAAACAACGATTGGCAAAGACTTGAAGGTGCCGTAGATCCTCTGATCGAAAGGGTCAAGTTTCTCTACCATAGATCAGGACGACCCTCACTGCAGCCTTGCAAATACGGTAGTTTAAACAGAGGGAAACTCCTTTCTGACGCCATAGATTCAAGCAGGCAGTTCTAGGTTTTGCAATACGTGAACTGACTTTAGTGCTCATGCGCCCGTCGTTGCGATGCAGCTGTCAGGGTAAGGGAATTGACCAACTACCCCAAGTCCCTCGCTATCAATGGTCACCAAGTGGCTGGTGGTCTTATGGGGTGGGATGTAGTTTTTGTATTTTATTCGATGATAGATCCCAGACGGCCGTCAGGTGACTTAGGGAGCACACATCTGCTCCATTTCGAGCACGTGCCCAATTCTATCGGCCACCTCTGTTTTTTCGTTAGATCTAGTTAGTTAGTTAGAGAGGAACTGAGTGCAGATTTCCGCGTGGCATGGGGACTTCAAAGCACTGACAAATGTAAGACACTTAAACTGGTCATTTGTCAATGAGCGTAACCTGCAACGTTCACACTCACAATGAGTTATAACGGGTAAAAAAGCAGGTGCTTGACATGTCCCGTAGGGTGTATAGCGTGACAAAAAAGATATATAGAAGGGATAATGGAGTCGTCAGTTCGGGCGATTACAGATTTAACTGCACTGCCGTATAAAGGGAGTTTGAAATGAGAATGTACGCACACAAAGCAATAAGGGGAGTGGTTATTGATCACGTAATAGGCGAGAAAAAATTAAAATATAGCAAGGACAACGCTTACTCGTGTGCAACTATCTTGGGTCGACGGGATACAGAAATCCAGTTTCTATAGTAGTAGCGTTTATCAAATTTCGTGCAAGGCGTTTGGAGTGACTCATTCTCGAGTAGGGTTATGGCACTATCCACTGTCAGTTGTGCATTAGTGCCAGCATCTGGTGGTCATGGGCTATAGCACGTAGTGTAAATGTGACAGAGTATCGTCAAGGCGTTTTTGAAAAGGGATAGGGTGGGTGCATTAATTACATGTTCCGGGAGGGCGTTCCAAGGCTGTGACACTCAAAGGGAGAAAACGTTTCGCCGACATTCCAGGCGGCTGTACTGCGTGACCAACTTAAACTGGTGACTTCTTAGCGGGGTGTTTTGACTGAGTATTAGAAGGGAATGGCATGGGTGGTTGGGGTTTCTCAGGATCAGGTACACCATTATGAGATCGCCCCTTAGACGCCGATAACGTCCACTGTATATTTTGAGGGTCTTCAGCCTGAGTGGGTAGGGGAGGCTAGTCAAACCTCTGACGCTCTTCGTTGCCCTACGTTGTGCAGTATCGAGCGCGGTGAGATGGTGCTTGAGCCAGGGTTGCCACGCTTGAATAGCGTATTCCGCGTGCGGCCTCACGTACGCACTAAGCATTTTTGGAAAGACTGAAGGGTCAAACTTCCCGAAAGCTCTGCGAAGAAGGCCGAGGTACTGGTTTGCTTTCTTAGCTGCCTTTTCAGTCTGCCTCAAACAACCGAGGTCATCTTGAACTATCACGCCGAGATCGCACTCGTGAGAAGCCCGCTGTAGAATTTGTGGTCCTAGGCGGTACTTGTGTATACTCTTGTGCCGTATGCTGAGAACTTTGCACTTGGTGACGTTGAAATGCAGCATGTTCTCGATGGACCATGTGTACGCTTTGTCCAGGTCCTCCTGTAACACTGTGTGATCCTCCACTGTAGCTATAGTGCGCCATACCTTTAGATCATCAGCAAATAACAAGCAGTTAGAAGATAGCACGCTCGCGAGATCATTTATGAAAACCAGGAACAGGCGGCGTCCAAGTACCGAGCCTTGAGGTACGCCGAACTGAACTTCGATGGATTCCGACAGGTTGCTTCCAACCCTCACATTCAGGTGACGTTGAACGAGAAAGTCTCCTATCCAGCCCAGAACATGATCGCCGATCCCATATTTCTGGAGTTTGTGGAGGAGAATGCGATGGTCTAGACGGTCGAATGCCTTTGAGAAATCCAAGTAGGCCGCGTCGACTCCTACACCAGCGTCCACAGATTCCGTCCCGCTTGCACGAGCAATCAAGAGATTAGTGGTAGAGGAGCGATTTTCTCGAAATTCGTGTTGCTCCGGAACGAGAATTTTGTTCTCCAGGTACCCCATCAAAGCGTCAGCTACAATGGACTCCATAACCTTGGAGATCACAGGAAATAGTGTTATCGGGTGATAATTTGCTGGTTCAGCACGACTGCCACTTTTGTAGATTGGCGTGATGATTTCGTGCTTCCACATCGTGGGGATGTGCATCTCGTTCAGACATCGTTGAAAGCGAATTGCTAGTGGTCCTGCCAAACTCACGGCAGCAACTTCAACGCCTTCGGGCGAATGTCGTCCGCACCCGGGGAGCTGAGTTCGCGCAGAGACATCAGCCACTTCAGTACAGCGGTGGAGGTGAACGATATGTGATTAATCCCTGAAGGCGGCGTTATCTGCTTAGGCAGGACGTATGATGATTGCAAGCTTTGGAAGGTACGGCCAAATTGTTGTCCAAGAACGTTGGCCGCCTCTTGTGCAGTTTGGGCTAACCCGCATGCTGTGTGCAGAGCAGGAATACCGCGCTTAACACGGCGCAAGTTGTTTACGTGTCTGTATAGCAGTTTGGGATTGGAGCAAAACTTTTCCACTAGACCTTGTTGCTTCTTCAGTTTATCCTTCCGGAAGAGTTTAACACAGTGGTTTCTTTGTATTGTGTAGACATCCCAGGTATGGTCGTTCGGGGAAGATATGTAGGTGTGCCATGCCAAGGCCCTTAATGCGATGCATTCACGTGTCCCGCTCCTTACGAAAGACTTCATCCTTTTAGGCCGGCAGAGTTTGGTTCCAGATGTCCTTGCCATGAGCCTGGTAAATATGTTGACGGATTCTCCGCAGGCCACCTCAGGGGTCAAGTCGGCTTAGAACGAGCAGCTTGTTGCATAAATGAGGTCGGACAGGTCGCCATAGTTGGTTAGGAGATTATAATCCTCGGCATGCTCCTTAGGATAATCCGCGTAGCACATGTAATGAAACACTAGCGTCGCATAACCACTGCGGCCTAAAGGAGTATCGGTTATCATTCTCTCGACCATCAGTTCTTCATTGGTGAATATTCGGTCCAATATGGATGGCCTGTTAGTTCCCCTGAACCTGGTGGGCACAGTGACGTGGACATAAAGCGGGAACTCTGAAAGCAGATCTTGCAGGTCTGCTTTAAATTGCTCCCCTGGTGTGGCCTGGGATTCTAGAGCATGTAAGTTGAAGTCGCCGGTGACTAGAATGTGACTGTAGTTCCTGTTTATCGCTTGCCTCAACGCAGCCATCAAGTTGCAGTCCATTTCAGAAGTAGATGATGGTGGGCGGTAAACAACAACCAACAGGCCAAGATCGTTCCCTCTCAGCCGGAAATTACACCAAATGGAGTCAGCTACGTCGGTTTCCGAATCGTTTATGGGTTCGCATTGCATGTTGTTACGAAAGTAGAGGGCTTACCCACCACCTTTGCTGGCTCGATCCTTCCGGAGGATGGACATGCCCGTTAGTGCGATTTCGGCATCCGTTACCTCAAAGCGCAACCACGTTTCGGTGACAGCGATGACGTCCCAAGCTGCTGACGCGTGTAGAAGTCTTAATCCAGCTAATTTGCTGAGTAGAACTTGGGCATTTGTGTACATGCATGAGAGCTTCTCGGAGACCAAAAGTGTGTTAGATTGGATGGATGAAGCAAGTGAGTTTACGCCAACCAATAAAGAGTCGGCGACTAACCGTTTTTTGGATGGGTTGCAGACTATCGAGACGAATTTGGTATGTATCAAATGTCAGATGCGCCGGATCCCGGTGTTTGCTCGTGCTCTGCTGTGTCCCTCCGGATATTATGGCTACTGTTGAAACCGTCCCCAAGTCGGCGTTTTCATTAGGAGTTGTGCCTTTACTGAATTGTCATTAGAAGGTGCTGGTGTTCCCGCTGCTTTCAGACGAATTTCTGTTGGCAATCTGCAACGGAATGTAGTCCAGTTCTTTAGCAGGGTTCCTGCCGTTAGTTCTGATTGTAACACAAGTTTTAACAGCCTGGGACGGCACCCCTTATAGTTTGGTGATATGGGGATCCTTGTCAACGAGATAGCCACGACATTTTCGAGAAAAAGAGCCTCCCAGATGTAGTGCTATTGCTCGCGATCGTGCATCTCAGCATTGTCGGAATAGGAATCATTAAGCTCAAGAACACCGTGAGCAATCACTGTTTCTTACCTTGACTTTTTCTCTACCTTTCTTTGTTAGCGGGATCCATTGAAGGTTCTTTCCACGGGATTTCAGGTAGTAAGCGCACTCCACGTGAGTCGTTGCGGAGACGATTCGCAGACAGCAGAACGGCCTCAGTCTCGTCTGCCGAAGTAACCGGGGTTCGCCGTAGTGCAACGCGTTTCGGTGACGCGAGATTCTTTTTAATGTCGTGGGATTAGCGTGGACATCGACCGACGTACAGATGGAACCCCACTGATTTCGATCGTTAGTCAGCCTACCCTTAATTGCATTCGATTTGGATTCAGGGGCATTTGTGCACACAAGGTTTATGGCACCACGGTTGCGCCTGGTGGCTATTGGTTTTGGATTTGCGGCCTGATTGGTTTGATGACAACAATGCGACGATTGGCGCATTGGTGTCGGAGAAGAATGCAGCATTTGCTGCACATGTCGCAGACCCCAGTGACTTGGGGAAGAGTAGTCAGTTTCGCAAACTTCGACGGCGACTGACCCAAAAGCTCTGTCGCATAAAAAACGTATGGTGGACGGAAAAGGCGAAGCAGATGGAATGCTACGCCGAACGTCGCCAACACAAGGAATTCTTTGAATCCTTGAAGGCGGTGTATGGACCGAGAATGGAGCCGCTGAGGACGCTGATCGATGGTAGTTCAGGCGCTACCTGCACACAGACTGCAGTTTTTACAAAGCACTTTGACTGTCTCTTGCATAACCGTTCAGAGCTAGACTGGCCTACATTGAACGGCCTGAAGCAGAACGAGGTGAATGTGAGTTTAGCGGACACACAGGCACTGGATGAAACGCAAAGATCCATTGCTCAGCTGCGAAACAGCAGGTGTGCCAGTGCCGACGGGATCCCGCCTGAAGTATTGAAACACGGTGGACCCGCGTTGTTGACTGCTCTGCACCACTTGGTGCAACGTGTATGGATTGAGGAGGAGGTGCCTCCTGAGCTGAAGGATGTCCTTGTGCTACCACTGTACAAGGGTAAAGGGAGAAAGCAATGTCGCACGAATTATCGTGGCATTAACTTGCTGAGTTGTGTGGGCAGGATGATTGCCCGAATCCTGCTCAACCGCCTCGTCAGTCAGGTTGTGGAACCTAACGGGGCGGAAGACCAATGTGGGTTCCGTTCAGGTCGCAACACTATAAATATGGTGTTTACGACTCGTCAGTTGCAAGAGAAGTGCAGAGAACGACACCAGCCATTGTACTCGATGTTTGTTGATTTCACCAAGGCATTTGATAAGGCGAACCGCGAGGCATTGTGGCTGGTGTTGGGTAAGTTTGGTTGCCCGCGTAAGTTTGTAAGTTAATTGAATGTCTGCACAGTGGTATGCGAGCGAGGGCGCAGCTGAGTGGAGAGACCTCGGATGACTTTGCAGTTGTCACTGGTGTGAAGCAAGGCTGTGTCTTAGCTTCTGCCCTGTTTAATATAGATCTTCATGCAATGTTGTCCTATGCTTTTGATGTGGCTTGTGCTTACGGTGTTCGTGTGGAACACCGTATTGATGGTGGGTTCTTGAACCTCCGTCGTTTCGGAGCGATAATCCTAGACTGTGAGACAAGTATCCGTATGTTGCTGTTTGCTGACGACTGTGCGTTGTTTTCACACAGCGCGGATGAGTTGCAGCATATGACTAGTGCTCTCGCTTCGACAGCGGTCAAATTCGGGCTCACCATCAACACAAGCAAAAATGTCTGCCTTCACCATGTCAGCCTTCGTCGGAGGTGCAATCTTCAATATGGCCGCAAATCAGCATTGGTGCTGAAGTATTGGAAACCACCTTCCGCTTCTGCAACCTTTGGAGTGTGATGTCGACTGATCAGCAGATACACAGTGAGCTTAATATTCGCGTGTCGAAGGCAGCGGCGGCATTCGGTAAGCTTGAGTACCGAGTGTGGAACAACCATCAGCTTACCATTGACAAGAAGCTGATGGTGCACAAATCCATAGTGCTGTCCGTTCTATACGGCAGTGAAACGTGGACGATGTACCGTCGGGATGTGAGATATCTCCAGCGGTTCCATCAGCAGTGTCTGCGACGGATTTTGCGCATCGGTTGGGGCGACAAAGTTGCAGACACTGAAGTGTTGCGCCGTAGTGAAATGTATGCAGTGGACTGCATACTTTTGCTGAGACACCTGAGGTGGCTCGGTCATGTGAGCCGTATGGATCTGACGCGGATACAGAAACAACTTTTATATGATCAGCTGAGTATTGGGAAGCGGCACGTGGGAAAACCAAAGTTACGTTACCAGGACATGATCAAAGTGAGCCTCTCACGTTCTAAGCTTGATTGCAGATCATGGGAATCGAAGGCGGTTGATCGGCGTGCATAGCGCGATCTGATCATGAAGGCAGTTGTCGAGGTGCAGGAGAAAGGCTTCATGTATGCAGAGAAGAAGCGGCAATTGCGGAAGCGGCAAGCACCGATGGGTTGTTCTCCATCGACATCAAGCGCATGGTGCTGTAACACATGCGGTCGCGAGTGCCTGAGTCAGGCAAGCTTAGTGAGCCATGAGCGAGGCCACTCGGGACCACTATCGAAGCGACGACTGGTCCTGCAGAGAACGTAGGCAGAACCAGCGCAGCGTTTGTAGGTACGCTGCATTCGATTTACTAACCGCGTGCTTGCATGCTAAGTCTCTTTATTTCAGGTGGTGGGTTTTCAATTTTGTCCTAATTCTTTTCTTTCTCAAATAAATGTCCACCTGTACGTTCTTCTATAAACCTGCACAACTGGCTTAAGCCAATTGTAATTAATTTCGATAACATTTTCGCCTGTGTCATTTCCGTAAAACATACTCTCTGACCCCCTGAACTTATCTCAGATACTTTGTTAACAATTTATTTCATATGCTCGTTAATTTAAAATTCATGTCACCGTTTCCTTATGCATTACTCGATCTATTTTCCTTGTTAGCTTTCTCTCAAGTGATTGGCTGTTGCTTGATATCCCCGATGTGGCTGCGCTTGATGCGCATGTTGTCAAGGTGCCTACCTGTCTATTACCCACTACCTCGTCCATACTGGCTCCAGGAGACAGTTGGTCGTTGTTGGAGGGGACGAGGTGCACGGTCCTTGTGGCCGTGCTAGGCTCGAAGAGTGGTTCCATGCACTCAGTGTGGAGCGGACTACGGTCCAGCCACCGCCTTGTGTGCGCTTGAATCCCAAATACAGCCTGCTTGTGTTTGCCTGTGAAGGAGAGTGGGCCGGCTCTGTTGATGAAACGTGGTTCACATCCACATGTCTCCCGGTCTTATTCCTTCGGGTTTACACAGGATATGGGATGTGTGGATGGAGCTGTGGGTGGTGCAGCGCAAGCGATCCATGGTCCCTATGTAGGCGCAAGCTTTGTGTGGCTGGACACAGTGACAGGCAAATCCGCAACCGGATGCCGCCAACCATATATATAAACGTCATAAGAGCGCTTTACGCACAAAGGTCGAGCAGATTGAGGGTTCACGGCAAAGTTTCGCCGCCCTTCAACGTCGTTAGCGGTGTGAAACAAGGTTGCCTACTATTACCTTTCCTCCTTAGCCATTGAGGAAGTTACGGTGGACATGCGAAACTGGACTTGGAGTGCCGACGACATTGCCCATATCTGTCAAAACTCCCGAAGGTGGCACTGGACAAATCAGCGTTGGCCGTCAGTCGTTTCGGGTTATGTTTTGCAATCTAGAAATTCAAAGTCCTTCTCCAAGGTTGACAGGGACCCACTCCTGCACTGATCCTGGGTGGTGATCAGCTGGAAGTATCGTCGAGAAATTCAAGTATCTAGGCAGCTATATCAACGCCAGCGGAATTGTATATGAGATCGCAAAAAGCATAACAAAAGCTCGAGGTGCTTTTGCCTATCTCCGCCAACTGCGTCGCCGGCGTGACATTACTCTCGCTCTGAAGGGCTGAGTTTACAATGCAGCCGTCCGTGCAACCCTCCTGTACGGCTACGAAACCTGTCTCATCAAGTATACAGACTTAAAGAGGCTCGTTATCTCCAACCAACATTGCTTTCACAGCATAGCTCATGTCTGGCGGGAACACCGCGTGAGCAATGAGCGTGTTTGGTGCAGGAAGAGCGAGCGAGCGAACAGCTCAGCCCCGTTTTTTCACGCACCAGGCGCGATGGCTAAGCCATGCGTTGCGCGTGTCAGCCAACTGACTCCCGCATCGTGCGTTGCTTGCGCGCCCGGGATCTGGATGGAAGAAGAGGAGGGGAGGCCAAGCGATTAGTTGGTTAAGAGGAATGAAGTCTCTCGCTTTGAAACTGGCGTCCGTTGGTGTTTTCCGACTGCCGGGCTAGGGATCGAGGACAATGAACACGTTTGGTTGGATACACCAGCTGACATGGCGAAGAGCGGACTTCGCTGGCGTTTGTGTTGTGATCCACTTTGTCCCTCCCCACCCGTTTAGCGCAGAAGTACGGTAAGCTGACAAATATTATAGAGCAGGCAGCAGCCGTGAAAGCGGTCGCACATGAACCAGACAAATCAGTGCCTCGAACTAGATGCTCAACATCAAGCTCCAAGTCAGCACAGTGTAAGAGTAACGATCCAGAGGTAGCCACCCCGACACTAGCGTCTGCTCATGAAGATGCGTTCGCCACACATTCTTCAACAGAATCACCCGCCACACTAAACACTGTTAGAGGGCCGACAACGTGACGGAGGCACCTCCCATTGCCACCCCGCCCGCTGCCAAACGAGTTACTACTGCCAATACCACCACCGGACTCAAGACTCCATCCAAGCGAAGAAAGCCGCCACTGGTCCCACCAAAAAAGGAAGATGAAACACTACCATAATTCTCTAACTGTTATATGCTCTAGTGTGACTGAATCTCGGGCGAACTCCATAAAAGATAAGATACTAGACGACAAAAGACAGTGGGACTCCCTGTTTCCAATAATAGGGGGTTCAAGCTAAACCAATCAGTATGATGCGTCCCGTCCGTCACCCAAACTCCGTACACTACGGTGAACCGCGGTTACTCCAGGTAACACTTCAGTCAGGCAATGATGCACAGGCAGTTCTCTTGTCAGCCACTCGCCTCCGTACCACCACATGCACTGTTCGAATACTTCCAGATATTCCTTGGAGCGAACGCCAGAAACGCATACAAAATCCGGATGACTTCCGTAAACAACAACACGGGAAATCTATCCTTGTTCACGGTATGCCCGAGCTTCAGTCACTAAGCGAGCTAGAGGTCAAAGCGCAGGACTGGAATGAATGGCGTTTTATTCGTGAAGTACTCTTACTCGAAAATGTTATCGCAGATGCGACATCAAGATTACCGCTATCACCTAACTACAAAGGGTGTGATCCCCGAGTGCTGAAAGTATCACTACCCTCCGAACTGATGCTAGAACATGTGATCAAAATGTGGCACAAAAAGCGTAAAATGCTGCCATCCGAAATACGTGTACAGGCACCGGACCACAACGTAACACTAGGCAAGCAACTTACCAATACAATTGTCACCGTGTAGCTCAGAACGGAAACAATGCCACGACACACCGGCAGCTGAAGGAGCATAGGATGGTCACCTTCCTGTTGGCGCTGAGAACTCTATACAACAACCTGAACTGGCCCTAGGGCCCGCGTCATTGATCCTACAAAAAAACGGCCGGCAGCCGACCCCGCAAGGGTCCGCATAGACCCTCACCGGAAACCAGCATTCACAAACACGCTTCTGACCACCGATGCCCTCAGCTGCTTGCAAACCAATGCACAAGGTCTTCTCAGCAACCTAACCGAACTTCGTATGCGTCAGGTCTCCATGCCTTGGAATCTAGTTATGGGTACCGAAACATGACTGACCATGGAGATCACCGATGCTGAGATTGCACTACTCGGCATGACTTCCATACGAAACGATCGACCTAGCAAACGAGGGGGAGTGCTTCTGTACTATCGATCCGACCTGAATGTTGATGACATTGAGGACGCAGAAACGAAAGTCGTCGATTCTCTTTGGTGTCGTATGCACCTAAAACGTGGTAATGTGTGTTTACTAGCAATAGTTTACCGCCCTCCAATGTCCACCTTGGAAATGGATCAATGCCTAGCTTCTGCGATGAAACGAGTCCTCGCACGACCATACAGTCACGTTCTTCTGGTGGGGGACTTCAACCTGCACGCAATCGAAGTTCCAGCATCGCACCGCGAACAATTAAAGGCGGATTTGCAAGAGCTGATCGCCGATGTACCTCTGTACAACCATGTCACCTCACCCACGCGATTCCGAACGGGTGACACACCTTCTGTTTTGGACCTTGTACTCTCCAACGAGGAACTAATGGTCGACACCGTGACCATAGATGCAACACCTGGACGTAGCGATCACGCGATGTTGCACTTTCGTTACATCTGTTACTCGGCGTACATCAGTGAGAACAACCTGGAAACCTATGTTCGTTACACATTAAGATATACTGTCCAACCTCGTTCAAGAAACCGACTGGTCCTTCCTGGCCGAGAAGCCGCCCAATGTCGTATGGATATTTTTCCTCATCAAATTCACTGAGCTAGTGGCAAATGCGTCAGAACGCAAGGTCCTTCGCTCGAAGCAAGTGAATTCGTTGTTGAGGAGCCGAACTAGAAAATGCATGGGTTTAAGGGATTCAGCCTGACGCGCTTACAAAGTCTGTCCAAGTAACCTGACCTGGGGTGGTTACACAACTCAACGAAACCACTGCGTCAAGTTGATCCGCGAAGACAAACTCCAGCACCAACAGAAGTTAGCGGCGAAATTCAGTACAAATCCCAATTTGCTGTATAGACACGTCAACAAGCTCCGCAGAGTGCAGCGCAGGATCCCGGTTTTACATGCACCAGATGGTCTTGTGCAAACCACACAAGACGCATCCAACGTGCTTCGTCAAGACTTCGTGCATACTTTCCGAAGTGAATCATCATTTCATCCGCTTTTTACACAGAATGTATCGCCACCAGGGTTGAAGCATGTATCGTTCACAGCAGCCAGCGTGATGAAAACGCTAATGTCATTGCGCGTGCACAGCTCACCTGGTGTGGACGACATCAAACCGAAGGCAGCGGCCATGAACCTTGCAGAACCATTAGCTCGGTTCTTTCAACGTCGTCTCGACGAAATGCAGGTTCCCACAATGTGGAAACATGGAATAGTCACTCCTAGTTATAAAAGTGGTAATCGTTCGGAGCCCTCGAACTACCGTCCAATCAATCTCCTCCCAGTTTTATCCAAAGTAATGGAACGTATAATTGCAGAGGCGCTTATGGGCTATCTTGAGAGGAACAATATCCTGGTGTCACAGAAACACGAATTCCGCCGAAATCAATCCGCTATCAGCTTATCTATGGATATCGACTTGAGGACCAGCAGTTACAACGTGCTTCCCAAGAAAACGACCTCGGGGTGATCGTGCAGGACGACCTCGGTTGCTCAAAACAGGCTGAAAAGGCATCAGAAAGAGCCAGTCAACATCTTGGACTCTTATGGAGGGGTTTTGGCAATTTCGAGCCATCAATCTTTCCGCAGATGCTGAACGCCTACGTGAGGTCTCACGTGGAATATGCGATCCAGGCCTGGCGTCCCTGGTGCAAGCGCGACGTCGATGCATTTGAAGCCCCACAATGTAGAGCGACCAAACTCGTTAGAGGATTGTTTCATCTCTCTATCAATGGAGACTGCAGTCCCTGAGATTGTACAGTGGTGAATATCGACGTCAGCGAGGAGACCTAATCATGGTTTACTTAATACTGACGAACCCAACTCACCCATGTCGCAATCTGTTGCAGCTGAGCCAAAATACCAACCTGAGAGGCCATCATCTCAAACTGGCTACGCACTACAGTCGACTTGATTGTCGACGAAACGTTTTCTCCCTGCGTGTGTCCCGTGCATGGAATGCACTTCCGACTCACGTTATCCTTGCCCCTACATTAACGCTTTTCAAAAAATGCCTTGATGAAACACTTTCAAACTTGCATTACTTGATATAGTCCGTTCGACTCGGAGGACGAAATAACGCAAACCTAACCATATGCTTAGCGGCCCTCTCCGACATGTGGCGGTGAGGATACATGCAGAAGTGTCTGTGAGTAGCCTGGATGTAGGTAAACTGGATTAACACGCCACATCTGTCAAATGAAGAAACAAACGAGTAAACGTTGTCGTTTCCTTTTTTATTTCTCACTCACTTACTGAGCTATAACAGCTCTCTATACTATTTGCGTGTGCGCATCCATTTCCCAATTCAGACTATCGTTATGCAGTAGTGCATCTAACTCGGTGGACGCTTAAAATAACGATTTAGTTATTCGATGATCCTTCAAATTCTAATTTTTACGCCAACCATCCTACGGGACTTGTCTAGCACATGCTTTTTTACCCGTGATAAATTACTGTTCAACAATTGTTCATCGTTCCTCCAACAACGGTCTCAAAATTCATGCATACTGTTAGTTGCTTATAGCATTTTTAGTCTGTAATATTAAATCACTTTATCTTTTTTGTATTGCGGCACATTGGATAAGGCGTCTCTCACCCTCGATTAACATGTATTGATAATAATGAGAACTCACGGTAACCCACAGGTGAAGCAAGATGAACGTTTACGACAGGAGGATATGTCCCTGACATGAAGATCACGACTGAAATGCTGTCAGCGAAATCAGTCTCTGTCGTCAACGCGATAAGCACAAACCCCAGTTTGCCCCACAGACGAAGTTAACAAGAGGCCAGCTGGGTGGTCACGTCCTTTACAACTATGGCAATAACTGTATTCTAGCTCCTTGTATGATGGATGACAATCATGGGCATAATACGTCCGTGATGGTCTTTGAGACACAGTTAGTAGGAAGATAGGACAAAATAACTAAAAATGTGACGGCGTAATCCGCTATCAAATAGCTGTGAATTAGCATCATAATCAAAAGATCCGACAGGCGGTACTCACAGATTATGGTCAAAGTAAACTGTCCACGGGGTTTGTTCCGAACGTAAGTTCGATGGCATAGACACCTCTGCCCTTGGTCACTGGTATCTCAAGCAGGAGTGTTTCGACATCACACTCGTTCATACATGCTTCCGAGATGATATGCCAGAGTACATGACGAGAGTATACGAAATGACACATCGGGGACGTCGAAAGATCCTGTGCGGGGTGAAACGTTCGGTATCAGGAAATACTCATCCCCACATGTCCAGGATTCTAGCACAAGTCTGGTGGTGACAACCATTCGGTGCACTTAGCCATCTCATTTACTTGCTACTTCACTCTATCCCACCTGGGTCATATACGTTTGCGCAAAGTTATGGGACCTAGCATCAACCAACTCTCCGATGGATGGTGCAAGAAAACTGTTACGATTGAGGGACGCCTCTGATATGATTGCGTAGATGCCTGATAAGATTGTCACTGGCACGGTTGGAGCACGCCTACGGTAACGGCTTGGAACGCTGGCAAATCGAACGGATTTGCGCTGACTTGACGGCGCTAGCTTAGCTCAGGGTACGCGCTGATGAGACGGAAATTGAGCGAGCGTGAGAACGACCCTGGCCGCACGTATTCCGGTAGACGCTGAGCCCTCGGAACGGACGCACACGAGAGGGGGTTACGGTAAATGCGCACTAGTGACTTAGACGCGAACGCTGCCTGGCTTACGACGAACGCAAAATCACGTGACCCGACCGACTCCCAAGTAAGGCGAAGAGGAAGAAAGACGGGCGGTCCTCTGAAGGCTCTTTTACGATCAACAAAGGGTAAATCACAGCCAATGCTATGAGTCATTAAGTTAAGGAAAATAGCTACCACGACGGGGTGGTAGTTTGCAAAAGACCATTGTCAAAAGGTGCGCAGTTGGGCCGCGTCTCGGAGTGGCTTAACGCTGCTGCGTTTTGGGGAGGAATTGGACCTCGCTTTCCACAGCCATTATGCCGGAGTTTCTGGCGTGTTTTTGCGGAGATATTTGACGGGTCCGCAACAAAAGCTATGCGATTGGCTCCATGGATATGATACTCCCAAGCTGTTCATCCCGAGAAGCCATGTCGGTCGTTACCATAACCCGTAGCCGAGCGGTCTTAACCAAGGGGTGGTAACAGTCGGATCGCAGGTCCTAACCCTACAGAGGTCAGATGAAATGGGCACTGTTGATGATTCCTGAAAGCATGGAAAGGTCGTACAGTGCTTTTCCGGGCGTATGATGGCTGTCTGACCGAGTCTAGATGTGATGAAATACTACTTGTACTATTCGAATCCACATACTACTCCAGTGTCAGATTCGATTCAACACTTTGTCCCTCAAAGTAGTGGGAAGTAAGTAAAGCGTGAACATGTACTCGTAAAGTCCCATAATAGTATGGTTGAAGCAAATACATGCAGGTTTATAAGGAGCGGAACGAACAGTGCACGTTCTTCAACCCGTTCAGAGTATGCACTGGCAATTAGGCTCAACCGAAGGTGAGCACTGGTTGATTTGCAACTTATTAGTCAGGAGCTGGCTGAACCGTGGTAAAATGGGTAATAAAATAATGGGTGATTTCTAGGCTCTTTTAACGCCAGAATTAATCGGTAAAGTGTGCTATCTATTTCCCAATCCAAACTTCCAATCACGTGCATGCTGTTATCCTCTAAGGCCGTATTCTGGGGGTATGAGCCAACAGAGGATAGAGAAACAGTGTGCGACCTGCGGTGACCAACAAATTTGAGATAGCTGACCTTGCAGAAAACGGTACAGCTGAGTCAATCGCCAAACGTAAACTATGGTGCTGCGACGGACAATTAGGCCAATCAGTAGTTCTCAGTCGCACCATATTGTCAGGGCGCATTTCGAAAAACCTAGCTGTAGAAGTGTAGACGAGCCGAACTGAAATTTACCAGGAAAATTGATAGTGTTCCAATATCAAATACCTACTCAGTTAGTGAGGCAATCAGCTTCTTCTCCACTCAACAGCGTCACTACTAAAGCGCAGCATGGGTAACGCACGCAGGGAGGACCTAGCTGCTTTCTAATACCCAAATGTAGCTCAGTTGATTTGGTCCAACAATATAATTGTAGCACAAGGTGAGGATGGGTCAGTCCGGCATGCTGGCATGCATTAGACATGACGGAACCTATGACTTTGACACATCCATAGCGGACATTCATCCGAGTGGAGCATACTGTTCGCAACGAGTAAACTATTTGAATCAATTTATACGAAGTGACCACTTTTGATGAAATGACTCCCCAGTGCAGATGACAGCGGATCCGCAAACGGCCCAAATGGGATGCCTATGGTTCAAGTAACAACACCAGGAGAGAAAATCGGGTGCGTACACAAATGCGTTTAAAAAATGTTTGACAAAAACCGACATGTTTTAAAATGGAATAAAAGGTGCGCTGTTGATTGATAAATGAGCCGGAACGTGACTAATCGCTCCATTCTGGTGGATCGTAAACACTCTGCTTCTTATACGGTGCTGAGTGTGCGAACGCAGATTTGGAACCTGTGGGTTGTGTATTGATCGTGTCGTTGGGTTCACGCATTTCGGTCGCGTCTTCCACAGCATCCCCATCATCTTCGTCCGGAACGCACTGTCGAAAAGAATGGGGGCGGTGGAAAAAGTGGTCAAACCCATAACACGAGCAAATTACACAAACTCTTGTCTAACGTAAGCAACAAACGGGTGCATTTGTAATGTCAGTTTCTCGCCAATAGTTCGAAAGGCGTGGGGAGAAAACATGCGTTCTGCATTATGACCCCAGTAGAATTATATGCAGTAGAAAACAATGTAGACATGTGTGGACACGGTATGAATAGGCAATTTCAGTAGAGAAAACATTACACTTTCACAACGGACGCTCGTAAGCCAGTCTATTGAACGAGTGACGACTGCACTTAAAAGGCGTTAAAAGGTTCACCGGGAAAGCCAAGTAACAACGAATGTGCAAAAAGTTAGTCACTCGCTGAGAACTGAAGTAAAGACGGGAAAGAGCATAGCTCTTAATTGTCAAGTGATCTTCCTCAGATGTCACCAAACCTTAAAACGCGAACGTCTTCATGGTGAAATGATGAAACGCGATGAGAACGGAGGTAAATAAAGTACGGTGGTATGAGTACCCCTGAGAGTAATTCGCCTACACTAAACAGCACATTGCAGTCACTTATAAGGCCAATCAAATCGAATCTGTTAAACACCAGCAGTTAGGTAAGTGTTGCGTCATCACTCTTTACAATAAGCGCTGAAGGCCGATGACCATAATGGCCACAGTGTAAGAGCTACCATTCCAGTTGAAGCAGTGCAAAGCACTGGAGCAATGAGCTGTCCCCGACAGTGCAATAACATTTACATTTCAAACTAGATAGATACTAACAGCCGCAGGTAAGGGAGCATGGGGTCATTAAGTCACCTTCGGTGGAACGTGGAAAGCGGTGCACTAGACTGCCGTTTGGTGTCAAAACTGCTCCCGGCCATTTTTCTACAAACGATGGACGCGATGATATGTATTCCAGGTACGGCCGCCTACCTGGACGATCTCCTCATCGTTGGTCGAACCCCAGAAGAACTTCGAGAGTGTCTGGTCACGGTCCTTAGACGTGTTCAAGAGTATGGATTTCGCTTAAAAGCTGGAAAATGCCAGTTCCTACTTCGGTCGATCAAATACCTCGGGTGCGTTTTCGATACTAACGGCCGTCAGCCTGATTCCGAAAACGTCAGAGACATCCAGCAGATGCCAACTCCAAAGTACCTTTCACAGCTGCGGTCTTTCCTTGGTTTCATGAGCTGCTACAGTGCCTTCCTGTCATGGCTACACGATGTAGGAGCCCCGATCAATCGTTTGTTGCAGAAGGGTATTCCTTGGCATTAAAACCATGCCTGCAAGAAGGCTCTCGTTAAACTGAAATCCATGCTGAGCTCTGATTTACTACTAACCACTTACGACCCGATTTTGCCGATTTTGATCGCTGCTGTTGCCTCCGCCCACGGGATAAACGTAGTTCTCTCCCATAGCTTTCAGGATGGTTCCGAAAAAACCGTTATGCACGTCTCACGCACGCTGATCCTCGCGGAGAACTATGGTCTGATTGAGAAAGAAAACCCTGTCCATTGTGTCTGCCATCACGAAGTTTCAAAATGCTGTATGACCGGCGTTACAGATGCTGATCGAGCACAAACCATTACCGTCAATCTTCGGTTTTAAGAAGGGCATTCCAGCATACTTAATCAGCCGTCTACAGCATCAAGTTATCATTCTCCTTGGTTCCGATTTCAAAATCTGCTACTGCCGAACCCAGGATTTCAGTCAAACCGACGGTCTCTCCCGCCATATTTCCGAACACGGTACAGAGTAAAACGCCGTAATCGCCGCTGTTACCGTCGAGGAGGAGGTTCAATACCAACTTCGGAACGGTACCTACCGTCTTCCCACTACTTATGTCGACACGTCACGCAACTACATATGACTTTGTCCTGCACAAACCTGTAACACGTTCAGACGATCTGGCTAAACATCGCCCTATCAGGAGAACTCAAGCAGCTGTTGCAGTGCCGCGATATTCTTTCTGTGGTCAACGCTTGCCGTGACTGCGGAGCGAGTCGTGGTTCCTTCCTATCTTCGAGAAACTGTGCTTCGTTAGTTCCATTCTGCTCACTCTGGTACGAACAGAATGAAGGTAATCGCCCGCAGCTATGCCTACTGGCCCGGTATTGACCATGACAGTTAAGATTTGGTTCGCCGATGTTCACGATGTCAACAAGCATCCAAGATGCTACCGCACCAAACACCAGACACTTGATAGTTGACACAAGAACCGTAGTTCCACGTGCACATAGACTATGCTGGTCCGATTGATGGCATCGCCTATGCAGTCACGGTCGAGGCCTATTCGAAATGGTCTGAAGTCGTCATCGTCAACCCATCGACCGCATGCGTCGGTCTGGCTTGTCTGCGGCGGATCTTCAGCCAACATTTACTTTTCGACGTCCTAGTGTTCGGTAATGGCTCGCAGTTTACGTCGTACATGTTCGAAGATTTCTGTCGCCGTCATTGCATCCAACACATCGGCTCACCACCGTACCATCCTCAGTCCAATGGTCAAATGGAGCGTTCCATCGATAGATTCAAGAAAACACTGCTGAAAGCTCGTGGGGAAGGGGCCACAGAGTTGAATGTCTTGAGGCGATTCCGATCTCTTACCAGACCACATCAAATAAAGCAGCTCCCGGAAGTCAGTCTCCAGCCGAAACATTGACGAGCCGTAGCCTGAGCACCACACACGAAGCCCTAATCCCAAGAGAAGAGCAGCCAACATAGCCTGCTGTCTTTACCAATCGCAATGGGTTCGTCGTTAGAGTTCCGGTATACGCCCGTAACTATCAAGGTGATTTGCCGCAGAGTGTCACCGTAGGCGATGACCAGTAGGTTAGCCATCGTAATCGAATTCGGGCGCGACATGGAGAACCATGCAGACCAGCAATTTCGTCTGTGCATTTGGGATTGCACCACTTGTTGGACACCTGCGGCATTGCAGCAGAAAAACAAACGTCGCCTGAAGTCATCCAACTCATGGCCGATGAACAGGATAAATCCGTAGATCGCTAAAATTGCTCCAGGTCAATACATGTCAGAAACGGTACAACTTATCTTCAACAAGAAGTGCTGCGCCAAGCTACTCCGCAAAATGTACGAGCAACCGCACGGGTCACCGGGCCACGCGGCGCAGGACGAATTTCCTGCCCCCAAGGGAGTCATCCTCATTATACACGTTAGCTGCAGGTGGAAGACACCTTAGCTATTGTGCCGCGATATAAAAGAAACAAAAAAACAAGAAAAAGAGGCAGGCCGACAGTCATCAGTAACGGATGGACATCGTTCCGGAAAGCTAACAGTCATAATATCCCTAACAATTGAGATCGTCGTTGGAGGGGAGACTAATCTGGGGTGGGAAGGACAAAGAAACTCACAACACAAACGCCATTGAGGTCGGCTTCTAGCTATGTCAACAAGTGTATTCAGCCAAACGTGTTCATCGCCCTTCGGTCCCCAACCACGGAGCCGAGAGGCTACAACCAATGCCAACTTCGAAGTAAGGGTCTTCATTCCTCTTTACCAAGTCATCGCTTGGACACCTCTCCTCCGCTTCCATCTACACCCACGGCGCGCAAACAACGCACGTCGCGGGACTCGGTGGGCTGGCATGCGCAACACGTGGTCCAGCCATCGGAGTCTGGTGCGTGAAATAACAGGCTGAGTGATTCGCTTCTTCTTCCTGCGACACAAACAAGACGTCGAACACGCTAATTGCTCACATGGTGTTCCCACCAGATATGAGCCAAATTGCGAAGGTACCGGTGGTCGAACGTAACTAGCCTCTTAATGTCGGCTGATCTAATGGGCCAGGTTTCACAACCATACAGTAGGATCGAACGTATGGCTGCATTGTACACTACCCTTCCTTCAGGGAGAGAATGATGTCGCGCCAGCGCTCTAGGTGGCGAAAGTTAGAAAAAGCGTCTCGTGCTTTTGCTATGCGGTTCGTCATCTCGTATTCGATTCCAACGACGCTGATACAACTACCTAGGTAGTTGAAGTTTTCAACGACTTGTAGCTGATCCCCAGCAAGGGTCAGCGAGGTAGGAGGTCCCTGCCAATCTTGGAGGAAAGTCTTGCACTTCGAGGGTGCAAAGCATAGCTTGAAACGGATGACAACCACTGCAAATCTGTCCAGTGTCGCTAGGCACGATTGAATGATGTCACAGATGAGCGTAATATCGTCAGCATGCTCCAAGTCAAGAAGTCGTTCACCTGGGAGCAGCTCCACACCTTCTAAGTCGTGTGCTGTGAACGCGATTTCCATGACCTCGTCAATAGCGAAGTTGAAGAGAAAATGACAGTGGGCATCCTTGTCTAAGACTGCTGCAGATATTGAACGGCGGCGACAGCTTGCCGTTAGCTCACACTCTGCCCGAGCTACGAGTGTATAATGCTTGGATAATAGTTACATATTTCTCGGGCACGTCTTTCCTTGGCAGACAGTCCAAAAGAGCACATTGATCCACTGAATCGCAGGCGCTTTTCATATCGAGGAACACGACAACGGTGGGCCGCCACTATAGGTGACGGTGCTCTAACAATTGATGTAATATGAATATGTGGTCGATGCACCCCGACCACGACGTAACCCGGCCTGCTCCTCAAGAATCTCGCCTTCAGGATCGCCAGTCAGTCTGTGAAGGGTTACGGAGGCAAGTAATTTGAAGGCGATGGGGATAAGACTGATTCCTCTATGGTTGGCGCATTCCGTAAGCGAGCATGCTTCGAAGATCGGGACAATAACGGAGCGGCTGCGGTCGGTCGGGACAGTTTTTTGCTCCCACATTTTCACTAGCAATGCGTGTAAATCATCAACAAGAGCAGGGCCCTCGTATTTGAAGAGCGCTGGATGAATATCATCTGATCCCGCGGCTTTATACAACTTCGACAGTCCGATCTCATGTTAGACTTCTGGGCGTGAGGGCGGATCCAAAGACACAGCCCAGGGAGCAGGGCGATCACAGGCCGGTGAGCAATCCAACAATTCCATCTGATCAAATTTCTTTTTGAAATACTCAGCCCACTGCTCCAAAGATGTTGACAAGTTGTGGATAGGCTGTCCACTCTCGTCACAAATTGTTTCACTAACACCAGGTCTCCTGCTGCCCGTTCCCCATAGCAGACGGAACAATTTCCCATGGTTACCGAGGGCAGCGGCCACTTCCATCTCTAACGCACGATGAGACCACCAAGATTCGCGATCTCACTTCAGGCTAACACGAGTATTGTCCTCAGGTCTTTGCGAGTCTCGTTGTGTTCGCTTCCAACCGGAATGTGCCGGCGAGCATCGAAAAGTTCTGGAGACCGCGAAGAGGCCCAATGTCTAGGTTGGCTATTCGAGTTACCACATGAAGATTTGCTTGTTGCTAGTAAGGTCTGGTGAACATGCGGCCAGTGATCTACAAATGGATTCAGTGAGCACTTGCTCAATCCGGACGTCAGCATACTTCGATACGCATTTAAAACACCTGGCTTCGCCAGTTTGCTGATGTCGATGTGCTCACAGGATCGTCGAGGACGACCGCCAGAACGCACCTACAGATCAGCACATATAAGTGCATGGTCAGTGTCCACACACGTGATCCAAATCGAACGACAATTTTGGAAGCAGCCTCTCCAGCGATAACTGAAGGCGATGTGGTCGAGCTACGTCCAAGTCTGGTGCGAGGCTGGTGAGCGACATGACACCATCCGGTGGGTGCTGTGTCGGAAGTTAGTGCTCGCAAGAAATAAGCGAGCATCTTCACACAAATGAAGTAACCGCTCACCATTATTATTACGGGAGCCTACACAACGTTGGGCACCCAGATACAACACATCAGTGGACAATTTCCCAACTTAAGCGTTCAGATCCCCAGCCACCACTACAGTGTCCGTGACTTCTTCGGTGGCGAAGGAGCTCGTTCACTTGGCGATAGAAATCGTCTTTTACCGAATCATCGCTAGCTCATGAGGGGAGGGGCATAGGCAGCGATGATAAACAGATACCTATTAGCCCCGCGCGACTTCGTAGCTTTGAACGAGCCAGCCGGTCGGACCGCACACATCCGGCTACTGATTGGAATCCAATCAACAAGAGCAGCTTCATCCCGGGCGATCGCAGCGGGTACGGAACTGAAGATGTTCTTTTTGAATCCCACGCCTCGGTGTAGTGAGTCATTCTCTCTACAATCAAAACGACGTCCGGTTCTGTACTCACCATTGCTTAGTCGTAACAAGTACTTGAGAAACGTCTGTCTTCTTCCGCTTTCGCGCGCAGGACTAGGTGTGCGTCAATCAATCGGCATAGTCGTGGTGAGTCAGTCAGCCGGCAGAACTTGGGTGTGTGGTTAAGCGCGGCAAAGTTTTCGGGTGAGTTGCAATCCGGTATAGCATACGCGCTGGGCAGTTCGCGAGAGCAATTTAACCGTTTATTAGGATTACCTACGGGCGAAGCTTAGTGCGCCGCGTCATCGAAATAAGCCGAATCGGTTACTGGCGAAAAACCCGGAGCAGGGGACGACGAATCAAGTACCGATCGACAGCGACGTTATTACACGAGCCAGTGCAAGTCGGTGCCCAGATCATGGTGAACTGCGCCAAATCATGTGAGCTCGCGTGGGTCGTTGTGCCTCCTGCTACCTTCCAGGCGGTTTGGCGTCAGCTGACTATGTTGCAGAGAAACAATGCACTCGATCACGATGATATTCCACCACGAATGAGAAAAAACAGATGCGACTCATCGGTGGTTGGTCTAACCCCTCTGTTCAACCTTATCTTAGGCATCAATGCCTTTTAACCGCCAAGACCATCTTTAAAACTGCACAGGGCATTGCAAAAAGGGACAGAAGCATCAGCTTTCGTAAGCAATAGTCAGGAGACCGAACTTTAATGTGGTGCGATTATCTGCGTACCTGAGTGGTACATTTAGCAACGCTGCGTAGCTCTCTAGGTATCGCCATGGATACTCATTTCAGATACATGAGTGGTTAGGGGTCACGTAAGTTCAGTCTCGATGCCCTCATCATTGTAGGTTATGGCGAATTAGACGATCCTCCTACTTCAAAACTGCCATAAGCTATAGCATACTACGGGCTATAACCTCATGTCAAATGACATGGAACACAAGTGCCAACCAAGATCTGTTTGTAATAATGGGAGAATCGTGCTCCTGGTCACTAGTTTGCTTCCGCCCACCTAAAAGTAAGTAGCTCCTAGTCACAAGGTAAAGATTCACCAAAACTCACCCGCAGTTGACTGTGATCGCAAGCTACCACGGTTGAATCACCACACATGGCTGACCGTATGTGACCAGCTTCAAGTAGCTACCCAATGGGACTTAGCAACCACACTCTCAAGCTGGAGATGATCTACACATCCTTTTTGATCTAGATATTTTGCTCAGAGCTAGAGGCTGGTCTCCTTGAATAGAATATCTCTGCCAGGCAATTGGGGCGCATCATCACTCCACAGACTCCGCCTGGGATGTTCTCCCTTACTCTTTTTTTCTCTCACTCTATACTTATGGATCTTCATCTCTGGTTAAAGACTGTAGCTGGCTTTGTAACTGACGCTTGAAAAGCCCTTAATTCTTATATCCTATATGCTTCGGCTGTACACCACTAAGTTCAAACAGTTTCCCTATTAAATAGTGGATTTTTATGGGAGAATTTACCTTCTCCGAGACTAACTTTCGCACCCTAGGTAAGACTGGATCTCAAAGTGGCGCGATGGTTCGCGTACCTCCGCGACCCATTGAGCCAAGCTGGGTGGTATTTTCTAAATGCTTTCAGAGTCCCTCATGTTAATGGTTAGAGGTCAGACTGACTCAGTCTCAGAATTCAACCTTCCCCAATCCATACGATTCTGTAGACTATCACGCATTCGCGAATCGCAGTACAGGGAAGAACAAGCTGACTTCCGACCTGACCACGGGTGTATGAATCAGATATTCACACTTCGTCAAACCATGGAACATCGCCACCTTTAACAAGTGGCCTACCACCGCTGCATTACTGGACATCCGTGCCGCATTCGACTCGGTTGATCGACCTGCACTATGGCGTTGGTTGCTAGGGAACGGTGTCCCAGAAAAGTACACTGCCATCCTACGCGCACTGCATTTCCACATCTCTGGCAGAGTGAGGGTGTATGGAAGGCTTTCGCCGTCCTTCGCTGTTATTAGCGGTGTACCACAAGACTGCCCTATGTCCCCGTTCCTCTTTAATTTCGCGATTAGACATCCTGTCGAGAGCTCTGTATGGTTGGCAAAATCTTGGAATATAGCTATTACCGGGCAACCGACTTAGTTTATACCAATGATATTGCCTTAGTTGGTGAAAACTCACAGAGCATGCAAACCATTCTAGACCGGTTTGCGATTGAGGCATCTTGATACGGAATATGCTTTGCCCCGTCAAAGTATAAGGTGCTACTTCAGGATTGGCACCCAACTGTTCCCGTGCTCCATATTGAAGGTACACAGGCTGAACAAATGGATAGATTTGTCTACCTTGGCAGCTGTGTGTCTACTGGTGGTACCATTATAAAGGAAGTTTCTCTTCGCATCGCCAAAGCTCGGTCGGCGTTTGTCAGACTGCAACACTTGTGCCGTCGCCGGTATATCCCACTTGGTAAAGGGCCGTGTTTACAATGCCACCGCTCGGGTGGAGTTGCTATGTGAAAGAGAGTCATGGCCAGTTCGCGTAGACGATATGCACCAGCTGTCGGCCTTCGACAACGGGTGCTTGAGGAGGATTGCTTGTGTGTGGTGGCAACAACACATTTGCAACAGTGAAATCAGACGTCGTGTCTTAGGGAATGGTGATGATAAAATATCCACGTAGCGACAACAAATGAAATCGTTGACTACATGTCTCTTGTCACCATTGCCTGGTAGGGGACCAAAGGACGAGGAGTGCCGATAGCTGGAAAAATTTCAGGATATGGCCCGTAATCGAAACCAGTGGAGGATATGTGTACAGCTGCTAAGATGTACATAGTTCATGCTTAACGATTAAAAACGACAAAAATTTTAAAAACGGAGCAGGCAAAATAACAAAAAAGCTCCCTTGTTTCTTGTGTTGAGGCACAATAGCTGAAGCGTGTTGTTCACCTTCCGTTATTGTGCCATGATGCAGATACGGTGTTCAACCTGTCTACTTTTAGTTATTTCCATGGTTATGGCACTACGTCTATTTGATAGACTACTACTACTACTACTACTACTACTACTACTACTACTACTACTACTACTACTACTACTACTACTACTACTACTACTACTACTACTACTACTACTACTACTACTACTACTACGACTACTACTACTACCACTACCGCAACGTACACCTGGCGAGAACATCGCGTGAACAATGAGTGTTTTCAGGGGCTTGTTAATGGTGTAAGACTACTACCGCTCAGCACGAACTACCTTGCGATGGCCGAGCTGTTTTACGTATGTCGCCACACCGACTTACGAGAACTTGCGATGTTTGGGAGATTGGGGTGCAGAGGAAAGAAGAGGAGGGGATGCCATCCGATGACATGGCCGAACGGAATGAAGGCTATCACCTGACCTCAATTAATGCCTATCGAGGCCAGGGTTTGAAACTCAAGACGGTGAATATATCTGCTTGGAGGCACTTGCTGATATCGCTAGGAACCGACTGCAGGGACTTGCGTGTCGTGTTTTTGCATCCATTCTTCTCTCAGCTGGTCTTCCCCTAGAACCACGATCTCTTCGATGTATAACATATAGCATGAATATCATGTGTACATGTTATTTTGGTCTTGCTTTTGTTGACGTCTTTTTCTTTTGCACCCTTTGTGCTTACCAGCTCTAATTGAGCTGTATTGCGGCACAATAGCCGTCGCAACGAGACTGGACCTTAACGTGGTGCGACGGTTTGCGTACCTCATTGACCCATTGAGCTATACTGGGTGATGCCTCCGAGCATCTTGAGAGCTACTCCTACCAGGTTGGTCAATGGTGAGAGGTCAGACAAACTCAGTCTCCTGGTCCTCCAGGTTGGGGGTTTGAAATGGGATGGCGTCCATTTCCGTAAAACTAAATCACTGCCACCCCGCTGCCTTGCGGACAGGCTTTTGAGCCAAAGGCTT
The DNA here is from genome assembly GCA_944474145.2 of Dicrocoelium dendriticum. Lineage (NCBI taxonomy): Eukaryota > Metazoa > Platyhelminthes > Trematoda > Plagiorchiida > Dicrocoeliidae > Dicrocoelium > Dicrocoelium dendriticum. Next base: position 44,939,018 of record OX104068.1, read on the forward strand.
TGGATGAGGGCCATAATCGTCCTCCTGTCTAGATCTGGGCGCCCTGGCAGTATCTCAGCCCACATACAACCATGACATTTTCTTCCAACACAAACTTCATCCTGCATCGGCCGTCGCGCAGATTATGAAGGGTCGCCTTATCTGCTGCATACAGCAGGGCGGATAAGCGAAAACATGCTACTGCTGGCGCCTCCCTTCTTTCTTTTCCACCTTTTTCTCTTACTCCCATCCCGGCCCCCATTACTAACTTTCCTTCTATAATTCCCAGCTTAATTAACAGCAACCGAAGTGCTACTGTAGTAGTACCATCTGCAGCCACCATCCCACAACACCTATCGGACGCCTATCGGCAAAAGTCCCTTATAAGGCCACGCTGTCCCGTTTCGTTGGCGACATTCAACGTCCGTACTCTAAGACAAACAAGTCAGCAGACTGCACTCGCACGTACCTTGGACACACAGGGTATTGATGTGTGTTGTGTGTCCGAAACTAGGATTAATGACCCTAACGTGGTTATGGAATTGACTGCACCCGGCTTATCCTCTCGTTATTGGTTGCACGCATCCAGAGACGCCGATGCGGCACTCACGGGTCAAGCTGGTGTAGATATCATTCTTAGCTCCAAGGCTGAGTCATCGTTGGTTGATTGGATTCCGGTGAACAGCCGTTTATGTGCAGCCCGTTTGACGACATCAGCTAAGGTGAATTCGCGAAGTAGTAAAAAACGCTGTTTGTTTGTGATTTCCGTTTATGCTCCCACCGATTGCAGTTCTATTGCAGTCAAGGACACATTCCATCACATTCCATCTGAACTGAAGTTCAGATATTATAGTACTTGCATGGGATATGAACGCACAAGTAGGGCGTCTGAGCTCTTCAGAAGCTCAGCTGGGTGGTAAGCATGGACTTAACTCCGAACGGACTGACAACCTAGAGCGTCTGCTGCAACTGTGTGCGGGGCGCCAGTTGTTTCTTAGTAGCACTGCTTTTAGACAGTGGGCGCCGAAGTGTCACCTGGCGTCCACCTGTAGCTGGCCAGCGATGGACCCAAATTGACCACATAGCCATAAGTTACAGATGGCGCGGTTCCATTCTGGATTGCCGCTCATACTGGAGTACCTGGTGGACTCTGATCATGCCTTGGTGCGCTGTCGTTTCTCCATGAACTTTACCGGAAGGCGCACAAAGCGTCTCCCCCGATTGGCAACGGAGAGATTGTCCCAGCCCTCGGTCAGGCAAGCCTATCAAGAAGCACTGAATCGCAAACTCTCGCTGTCTTGTCCTAATGAAACTGAACTTCAGTGGAATAGGATCTCGGCCGCTATCCACGACGCAGGAGCATCTGTTTGTGGCACTATCAGTCGTCACCGCACCAGTCACTGGATATCCGAGAGGCCCGTGAACCAGTTGGAAGCTAGAAGACACCTCCCGGCTGGCTCTGAACACAATGTGACCAGACGGGCTATTAGGCGTGAACTAAAGCAGAGCCTACGTGCTGAAAAGGAAGCCTGGTGGACCAGTCGAGATCAAAAAATGGAGGAGGCAGGAGCAGTAGGTAATCACCGCAAGCTCTTCCAGGTAATCCGCAAAACTGGTCCCAGGAAACCAGGCATCAGTGAGACAGCGCGAGTGCACTGATACACAATAAGGAGCTCCGTATGGCTCGTTGGGCTGAACACTTTGAAGATCAGTTCAGCTGGCCCCTTGCTCCCGGACCTCTTCCTACTCAGATGATGCAGGACGAGCCATGGACGGTTAGTTTAGAGCCTCCGTCGGAGGCCGAGGTCCGAAACGCGATCACAGCCCTCAATCGTTTTCGTGCCGCTGGCCCGGACTCCCTCCCACCTGCACTATTTAAGGATGGAGGTGAGGCCCTCTGCAGGGCACTGACCTCCCTATTCGAACGTATCTGGAACGAAGAGAGTGTGTCGGCTAATTGGGGCGAATCGCTTATAGTGGCAATATACAAAAAGGGCAGTCGCACAGAGTGTTCTAACCACAGGGGTATTAGCCTAACGCTAGTTGTGACACAATTAGTTACCTCGATTATCGTTCGTCGCCTCACTGCAGAACGGGAATCTCGGATTAGGGAAGAGCAGGCCGGTTTTCGCCAAGGACGTGGCTGCATAGACCATATATTTACTTTGAGGCAGGTGCTAGATCAGCGCCACGCATACCGCAGACCGACAATAGCTGTGTTCCTCGATTTCAAGAGTGCGTTAGATTCAGTCAATCGATCGATTCTGTTCGATTTACTTGCGCGAAAAGGTGTTCCCACGAAATATGTGAACATCCTTCGTGCTCTATACTCGAACACTACAGGCCGCGTCAGGGTCTATGGTGCCCTATCGGATAGCTTTTCGACTACAAGTGGCGTTCGGCAGGGTTGTCCGATTTCCCCATTTTTGTTCAATTTCGTCGTGGTTTCTATCATGGAGTGTTCCATTGCGGAATCTCACGATGTAGGTGTTGAAGTGCTGCCTGGTGAAAGGTTAGTTGATCTAGATTATGCAGACGATATCGTCTTGCTTTTCGACGATGTTGGGGCGGCCCAATCAACGCTGAATAGTCTGTCCAGAGTGGTCCCATTATTTGGTATGCACTTCGCACCTTCAAAGTGCAGTGCTGCTGCAGGACCACCAGCCACTTGAAGACCCCTTGACGCTTGCTAACGAGGAACTCGAGGTGGTTGATCAATCCACTTATATTGGCAGCTGAATCAGCAATGATGGGCGCATAGAAACTGACGTCAGCTCACGGATTTAAAAAGCCAGAGCTGCCTTCTTGAACCTGTGACATCTTTGGCGACAGAAAGGAGTTTCCCTCCGTCTGAAAGGCCGTGTATACAAGGCCACAGTGAGGGACGTTCTGCTCTATGGTAGTGAAACTTGGCCCCTTCAGTCTGAAGATCTGAGGCGCCTTCAAGTCTTTGATCATCGTTGTTTGCGAAGCAATGCTGGTGTCGGATGGCACCAGCGCGTCCGCAACGATGATATGCGTAGGCGAGTACTAGGTGGTGATAATCATGCTAGATCCCTAGAACAACTGATGGCACTGCATAGGTTGTTTTGGCTCGGGCACGTGCTACGTATGCCTGGTCACCGCTTACCTAGGAGGGCCTTGTTTAGTCTGCCAGGTGTAGGGTGGCGCAAGGCTCGAGGTGGACAGAAGCTGACTTGGCAGCGGGAAATGAAGTCACTGACGACCAAACTGGGTGCCGTTGGTCCGTCTCGCCTTCTAGGCTGGAGTCCACGTGACTCACCTTGTGCTTGGCTTGAGACTTTACAGGACATGGCTCGCAACCGACACCAGTGGCGCGTCTGCTGCCGTCTCCTAATCGGATTGCCTGTTTAAAGTGTGTTTGGTGCTGAGTTATCTGCGGGGTAATGGCTGATTATGACGCGTGGCAGTGAAAGCCGCAAGGAAGCTGTCTCGCCGATGCCGCCTTATCTTTGCATGATAGCCAGCTGTTTGTGACGGCATGTTGTTTGCACAAGGTGTAGGCGCCTTGACCCTGAATGTCTGCTTAGGGCCTTAAGATTTTCAGGTAAGTCCCCCTTCTCTCCCTCTTATTAATCTTTATTTCATAGGTCTTCATGGTTGCATGGCAGCGAAGCATCAGTTCAAATGGCTGATGTACTGCGGTTGATGATGATGATGATGATGACAATAGCTGAGGTGCTTCTAAGCTCGAGCAAAAGTGCAGAATTATGATGATGAGTCATCAACCATTTAACATGCCACAGGGATGTGCGGACACTGTGTCTGACCTCGGTCGAACTATCAACCCGGTTAGAGTGACTCTCGGGAAGCGCAACGCAACTATCAGCTTGATCTTCCAACAATACTCCGTAAAATTCGTGTTCGTCTCTTGACGCTAGGGGCGATTTGAAACTCCGATATGACGTAGTTTCAGTATGCTCGGTTGTCTCAAAACCGATGGCGATTGCAGCGCCGTGATAATTTTGCGATTTGCAGCCTCAATTTAGACAGTGGCTTATCTTCATAAAATTGTGCTGCTCAACAAAAACGCGCCGGTTACACATTCCGGTAGACAGAATCTAAGTTGTAGGACAAATAAGAATAACATCGGTGCGTTCCACCAGTCTGACATTGGACGCATAGTCTGCATCGAGTTTGACCGCCATTGTTATCCCGTTTGCCACTGAGGTTACGCCACAGGTTGAATCTGGAGGTTTATGGATGGACACAAGGAAAAGGCACCCCGAGGTGGACGACAATGTGATCGGATGTGTCCCCAATATATTCTCCGTGTCAGACTACAAGAAATCCATGTAATGAAGCATCTAGTTGCTCCGGAGGTGTATATAGAGCTTGGCAATCCTGCGCTGCATCCAGGATATTATTCATTGCCGCTGCAACAATGGCTCCAGTTTTCGCATCTATTTGGCAGTGACACAAGCTGACTGTTTTCATTTGGAGAGCTTCTGACATGTTCGGAATTCAATAGTAGACAGTTGCAATGTGATGATTTCAATCACCTGTCACCCTGGTAAACTAATAGGAATCGACCTCGGAGAAGTTGCTGTGATAATCCATAGCTAGCAAAGCATTTGGCACAATTCTCAAAATAGAGTGCAGATGACATACACTAAAAACAACGGTTTTCATTCACTGTCGCTGATCGAAATATTGGTAGGCTGCATATCCAAATAAAACTCGTAGATCTGATCATGCATGCAGAGTAGACAGACAACGGAAAATTTCTTAAAATCTTCATAATCTAAAAGATCCCGGTCACCTTATTGTCGTTACTCCATACAAATTTCTCGGTATTAGCTGGAGTAGAACATTGGAACCTCACATCCTGTTGACAAACTGACTTGACAAAAGAACTATGTGGGCTGTTGTTTGAAGAAATCGTTGGTTGGTGTACCACAGCAATAGTCATACAAAACAATGCATGGTAGACACCCCAGACTCATCGACCGTCAGGTAGCCGTTCTCCAGGCAGCAGCATCATCTGAATGCTGAGAATGGAGCTTGAGAGTGTTTATAAAGTAAGACTTCTACAAAGAGCTTAATTCGTCGGTGCACGTATGCACTTTGGATCTACCTGTTGTCCGTGCAAATGTGCATCAATCAGCTGAACAACAGAAAAGTGTACTTTCATAAAGCTCTGGAATGTGAAAATCAGGGTGGTAGCAAGTTAGACTAGTCAACGTTGTGTGTAAATGGCATGATCCTGTGGTTGAACAGCAACCCGAGCTGTCGGAGGCAATCTCTCCCCGTCACAGCTGTTACACATCAGGCACAAGTGCATGGGACCAGTAAAAATTGCCTCCTTTTCTGTTGCTGAGAAGATTCTTCGCAGCTGGACTCAGCCAGACACCCAATACACATCTAGGAAAGCACTGGACGGCCGTTTTGTCCTATTGGGACTCGTCAGTAGCGTGCACCCGCCGAAACCTACCAGATTTGAACACACGCCTTGCTCTTACGAGCCAGCGAATTATGTCACTGAGCCATGGGTGATGGTGGCGGACCGCCATGACTGATTTCTAACTTCGATAAAAAATGCGGTTCATCCTCCACTGGCATGCAGGTTATGAATGTGCAGAGGACCGGGCTGGCTCCCAGAGCTATGGCTTCCTTTTTAAGTCACCACCAATCGAGGTGGTATGTAGGCTGCTAAGGCAATTACTAATTATTAGTGAATAGTAGGGGATATATTGTGTTTTGGAGCAGATTCATTCACTAATAACTTCCTGTTATGATTTGGAGTGCGCGCCGTGCGTGGTGTGTCACAGGAAGAGGGCGGCAAGTGGTCGATTGAGAGTTGACGCCGCTTCTTAACAGGAATATTTCCTTATATTACAAGTGTTATGGTTGAACAGCCTAAAGGAAGAGATTGGTCATGAAGTCAGGTATCGGGTAGCAAGCTGAGTCTGATTACAAATAATTTCAAAGATATGGGCACCCTGGTTAGTGAACAGCCACTGAGAAATTTAGGTTTTTGATTATCAACCTTTTATCTTCTGTTGAGGTGTGCCGTGTCGTGAGTGAGTGTTGGTTGTACATCGATGGATCGCCAAAGGGAAATAAACATGCATGAATGTAGCAATGGTGAACATGACTCACAAAGAATTCGACAAAAGCCACCTGCCCGTCTGTTAGATTGATCATGTGCTGCATGGATAAAAATCCCCGTTCGTTGATCCGTAAAGAGATGCGTGAGGCCAATGCAAGGGCACGCGCGGTGGCAGGTCGTAAAAGAGAAAGACGATATCGTGCTAAGCGCGGGCTGGTCGAGTTGACTTCGTAGACTTCTACCTGATCCGATGAGCGCGGTAAGTCGAAATGCATTGTGCCTGCCAGGCCGTAGGTAGTCAGGCGCAATCGGGGCTGTGCGGCTGTGGTGGGGAGAAGAGTGAGTTCGAGTACTTCGCTTGACATATCCAACTCGCTGAACGCTTCACGCATGCACTCGGACTATGAGGTAGGAGTGGAACAAAACGATTATAGAATAAGAGGGAAAAAATCGGAAACATTGCCCTTATGTGATAGCATGTGAGTCAGAAGTAGGAGGCTAACGGTAAAGCACCACTAACAAAGAAAAACAAGGGGATATAAAACAATTGATGAATTAGACGGATTGATTAAAACAAAAATTTTGTATGCTAGAATAAGCGGCGAATACGCTAGCTAAAGCCTCGTCAGAGATTTGACCACTCTTGATGTCTGGTGAGCGATTTAATCAAGGTGAACAATCACAAGTATCCACACGCCATCAGTTCAGGACGGTAATTCCTTAAAAGCGTTAGCCGTGAGGCGGTTGCTCCCACATCGATCATAGGTTTCGTTACCACATGACCGTGATTCGCATCTCGTCGAGACGCGTGCTGGTCGCACATTAGAGCACTCATGGTCTTCTCGCTGCCATTTTGTAGCGTGTTACTAGGTTTATACTTATTAGTATTGAGTTGACAAGCACCACCTTGTGATATCAGTCTCGCGATGTTACTGCCAGTACACGATAACTTTACTCAGAACTGTTAATTCCGGGGAGTGCTTCATCCATACATACTCGAAAATAGTTGTGTAATTCCAAATGTCGGAGATAATTTTGGTTCCACTTGATAGAGCACTCCAGCGGCATTCGAACAAGTTCCCACTAGCTGCAGTTCCCCACTGTGTGGAGAAACAACGGGGAAATCTCCGTTTTCCCTGAAACGAACCTTTCTCAGTCCCTCGGCAAGGCTGCTTTGCTATCTAACATCTTGACCGTGGGTGGTCAATAGACCAAGCCACTAAAATATACCATTTCTTAGCCAATTGAATCCATAGCATCTTTAAATTCCTCCTTAAGAAAATCATGTTTCTCCATGGATCTTTCAAGATGGTTTATAACGCTTTCAAGCTGAATCCAGCGAGCAAGAACCCTAAATGCTATGGTCTATTGAGTGACCAAATCCAAATCAAGCAATATCATCCCACTGTGTATTCATCTGTGATAATATCTGGACATTTGAGATTGGTCACTCAACGAAGAGCGCGTAATCTTACGAGTGTTTGCGCCCGTTGGATTCAAATTGAAAGCATTATGGACCATCTTGAAAGACCTAGAGAGGAACATGACTTTCGTAGGGAGGAATTTGAAAGCACTAGGGATTCGACTGGCGGAGAAAAGGCACAGATCTACCACGCCATCGTGTGATTTCAGTACAGACATACAGACGCACCCTCCCAACAAATGTCACGGCCACAACAGAGACGGGAAAGGTGTGAACTTGTTTCAACGTGACAGCTGATCGCTGACTTGACTCGACGTATACGTCCCCGCCTACCCAAGCCTGTACTCATAACTACGCCTCGCAGTTATCAGATCGAGAGAGGTTCGTCACCCAAATTGTACCGCAGACCTGAAAGGTTAGTGAATGAAACTGAACAACCAATCAGTGAGCAGAAACGGAACAGAGGGATTCTATCACACTTCTACTAAATTGTTGGCTGGCTTGCCGTACTACCTCCTCGTGGTACTAGTTGGGTGGATCCGGTTTATCCCGTTCCAGCGGAAAGTTCGGCGGCAGTGTTCCAGGAGGTGGTGGGTTTTCACCTGGCAAGCGTTCTCCCTATACAAAGCCAGAAATGTCCGTTTAACAACACTGTGACATGGCGGATGTAATTCGCCACCCTAAGTAAAGTCACCGCCCCTTGGTATGCTTCAGCAAAGTATTGTAATTCCTCAAATGGAGTCTGAATCTCTGGGTGGACTTGGCCCCAGTTTGGCAGATCGCCGAACAAAAGGCGTATGAACCGTGCAATCGGTCACCGGCTCCCAGTGGACGAGATCTCCTGACTTTGCCCTGTTGCCTTGTGGGTAGGCTATTGAGACAAGGACTCAGGGCAGAGTCCCCTAAGTCAACTCTCTACCTCGGGCTGGGTAACCGGGTAGTATCATGCCCGCTGAGAAAAAGCACGGATGTACCTTCCTTTCACACTTCCGATACTACTGCTTTTGTCGCTCGCCAACTTCCATCACATGACGACACTACATTTATCGTCAAACCCACCTACGTTGATTCTGCCCCGATTCCGGTTTTGCTGACACCCGAGAAGTTTAATAGACAGCCATACTACAACTTCGATCGATGTTCCGATTGGCCTGCTTCAACGTATGAACACCTATGCAGACTGGTCAACAGGCCGGCTTGGCGCGTACCCTGGAGTCTCCTGCTATTGACGTTTGCTGCGTTTCCAAAACCCGGTTGCAGAATTCCAGCAGCGTACTTAGGATGACGTCCCCAGTTGATCGCGGAACCATGTGCCAAATGTGTCTAGCAACTGACGCAAAAGCAGCTACAGCAGATCTAGCTGACGGTGCGGTAGCACTAAGAAAGAAGCTGCATTGCTAGACTGGTTAGCAGTTTACAGTCGGATTTGCGCAGTTCGGCTTCAGGGATCATATCGTATCAACAGACATCGCAAACACGCAACTGCAGCAGCCACTTTGCCAAGGACGATTTTTACCGCGAACTTCACCTTCTTTGGAGTAAAGTGGACAAGTTAATTGTTGTTGCACTTACTGGTGATTTTAATGCACGGATCAGTCGCCTGCTTCTATATGAATGCCGCCTTGGATGTCAGCACGCGCTTAACGAGGGACGCACAGATAATGGAGACCGACTACTCACATTATGCGAGAACAACTGCCTGTTTCTTTCCAGCACCAATAACAAGAGAAGTTCCGCAACCTGGCACTCTCCGTCGTCAACATAATTCTAGTCCCAGATCGACCACGTCGCAATCAGTTTTGGTTGGCGAGATAGTATACAAGACTGCAGGTCATTCTGGTCAACTTACCTTGACTCAGATCACGCGCAAGTTTGTGCGAACATCTGCATGCACTTCGGTAGGTTCCGGAAACATCTGCGCCGTAAGAAGGACACAAATAGGTTAGTTGACCTACTGAGCTATCAAGATGCATTATCGGATGATCTCAACTGTAGTCCACCTCAGGACGTTGAGCAACATTGGGCTCACTCGCAGGTAGCGATGCTACCTTTTGGTCAATCGCTTTGAGGTCTCACAAAACACCCTTTGAAGAGTTGGATCTCCGCTCGCTCGCTAGAACTGTTCGGCCGCCGTGAAATGTTCCACCAGAGTCGGCTCATAATCCTATGCGTCAGACTCTCAATCGGCAACTCAAACAAAACTTGCGTAATGACCGCCGAAACTGGTGGTTTCAGCGCGCCTCGGAGATGGAGACCGCTGCTCTCTCCGGCAATTTCCGCAAGCTCTTCTAGCTCATTAGATTCACTGGTCCTAGAAGCGGATGAAGCTATCTATGAAGCGGATAGGTCACAAATAATTAACCTAGGAAGACGCGTAGAGCGTTGGGTTGAACATTTTTACTCCCAATTCAATCATCATCATCATCATCATTACACGTTAGCTGGAGGTGGAAAACACCTCAGCTATTGTGCCGCAATACAAAAGGCAAGAAAAGAAAAAACAAACAAACAGTGGCACGCCCGCTGAGTCCCCAGTAACGGATGGACATCGTTCCGGAGAGCTAACAGCTGGCTGCCGTAAAAGAAAGTCATATTATGCCTAACGATTGAGATCGTGATTGGAGGGGGATGCTAAACAGGAGGGGGATGGACAAAGGAACTCACAACACAAACGCCATTGGGGCCGGCTCCTAGCCATATCAGCAAGTGTGTCCAGCCAAACGTGTTCACCGTCCTTAGGACCCCAGCCAGGCAGTCGGGATGCACCAACCGACGCCAACTTCGAAGTGAGGGTTTTCATTTCTCGCGACCAAGTCATCACTTGGCCTCCCCTCCTCCTCTTCCAACCGCACCCACAACGCGCAAACAATGCACGTCGTGGGAGTCGGTGTGCTGGCATGCGCAAGACGTGGCCCAGCCAGCGGAGCCTGGTGCGTGATATAATCGTGCTGAGCGGTTCACTCGCTCCTCCTGCACCAAATACGCGACGTCGAACACGCTCATTGCTCACGCGGTGTTCCCACCAGACATGAGCTAAGCTGCGAAGGCAGCGATGATCGAACGTGACGAGTCTCTTCATGTCTGTCGACCTGATGGGCCAGGTTTCACAGCCATATAGGAGAGTTGAACGGACGGCTGCGTTGTAAACTCTGCCCTTGAGGGCGAGAGTAATGTCGCGTCTGCGCCACAGGTGGTGGAGATTGGCAAAAGCACCTCGAGCTTTTGCTATACGGTTTGTAACCTCATCTTCAATCCCACGGGTGCTAATATAGCTGCCCAGGTACTTGAATTCCTGAACGACTTCTAGCAGATCACCACCAAGCGTTAGCGCAGGGCTGGGTCCCTGCCAATCTTGGAGAAGTACTTTGCATTTTGATGGAGCAAAGCATAGCCCAAAACGACTGACAGCCAGTGCTAATCGGTTCAGTGCTGTTTGGCATGTTTGCGAGCTGTCACAGATTAGGGCAATATCGTCTGCATACTCCAAGTCAAGAAGTCGCTCACCAGGGAGTAGCTCCACACCTTCTAGGTCGTGTCCAGCGAACGCTGTTTCCATGACTTCATCAATAGCGAAGTTGAAGAGGAAAGGTGACAGCGGGCATCCTTGTCTCACACCGCTGGTGATACTGAAGGGTGGCGAGAGTTTGCCATAAACCCTCACCCTGCCCGAACTATGTGCGTACAGCGCTTTGATAATGTTTACATATTTATCAGGCACACCTTTCCTCAACAGACAGTCCCAAAGGGCACATCGATCGACTGAGTCGAAGGCACCTTTTATGTCAAGAAACACGACAACGGTGGGTCGCCAATAAACATGGCGGTGCTCCAACACTTGACGCAGTGTGAAGATGTGGTCGATGCAGCCCCGACCTCGACGAAATCCGGCTTGCTCTTCACGAATTTGGCTTTCACGAGTGCCAGTCAGTCTGTGGAGAATGAGAGAGGCAAGCAATTTAGAGGCAATCGAAATCAGACTGATCCCTCTATGATTGCCACATACCAAACGGGAGCCTCCCTTGAAAATTGGGACAATGACGGAGCGGTTCCAGTCTGTCGGGACTGTCTCCTGCTCCCAAAGTTTTACTAGCAACTCGTGTAGATCACCTATTAGAGCAGGTCCACCGAACTTGAAGAGGGCTGGAGGAATAGTATCTGCTCCTGCGGCCTTATGCAATTTCAACAGCCTGATCTCACGTTCGACTTCAGCGCGTGAGGGCGGATCCAGGGAGACGGCCCAAGGAGAAGGGCGTTCAATGCCCGAAGAAAGTGATAACTCAGGTTGGTTAAATTGCATAGCAAAGTGTTCAGCCCAACGCTCCAAGCGTTTTGACAGGCTGTGGATCATCTGCCCACTCTCGTCGCGTATGGTCTCGCTAACACCAGGTCTCCTGCTGCCTGTTGCCCGTATCAGACGGTATAACTTACGATGATTACCAATGGCAGCGGCTGTTTCCATCTCAGATGCACGATGAGACCACCAGGTTTCGCGGTCCTTCTTTAGGCTAGCACGTAGTTTCGCCCTGAGATTTTTGCGAGATTCATTGTATTCGCTTCCAGCCGGAATACGTCGGCGAGCATCCATAAGTTCCAGAGACTGTGTAGAGACCCAATGTTCGGATTTGCAATTTGTTTTGCCACATGAAGACATGCCTGCTAATAGCAACGCTTGACGAGTGTGCGACCAGTGATCTTCAACGGTGTTTAGTGGGCGCTTACTCAGCCCAGATGTCAGCGCATCTTGGTACACATTCAGAACATCTGGCTTCGCCAGCTGGCTAGTGTCAATCCGTTCACATCGACGTTGCGGACGTCCACCGAAGCGCATCAGGAGGTCGGCACAGACAAGTGCGTGGTCAGAGTCCACGCTCGTGCTCCAAATCGAGCGACAGTTTTGGACACAGCCTCTCCAGCGGTAATTGATCGCGATATGATCGATTTGCGTCCATGACTGGCCCGAGGCTGGTGGCCGCCAAGTCACACTTCTGCGGGTGCTGTGTCGAAAATTAGTGCTCGCGAGAAACAGGCGAGCATCTTCACACAGCTGGAGCAATCGCTCACCATTATCATTACGGGAGCCTACACCATGTTGGCCGCCCAGATGAAGCTCATCAGAGGACAATTTTCCGACTTGGGCGTTTAGATCGCCAGCCAGCACCACAGTATCCGTGCTTCTTCTGTAACGAAGGAGCTCGTGAAGTTGCTGGTAGAAATCATCTTTTACCGAATCAGTGCTACAGTTTGTAGGGGCGTAGGCCGCAATGACAAACAGGCACCGTTTGTCCCCGCGCGACTTCGAAGCACGGAACGAACCAGCTAATCTAACGGCGCACATCCTACTGTTTACTGGGATCCAATCAAGCAGGGCAGCTTCAGCCCGGGGACTCAAAACAATGCCGACGCCGGCTTGACCGGCATTTGAAGCTGCATCATCGCCAGATAGGCGCAATGAGAATGTGCCGCCAGTGTCGCATGTGGGGGATCTCAGGGTAAGCACGGAGCTCGAATCTTGCAGGCGGGTTTCTGATAAACAGCAAATATCGATCGATAGGGTCTCTAGTGTGCGGGCAAGTGCTGCCTGTTGGCCAATCTGCAGCAAAGTGCGCACGTTGAGGCATGCCAATCTTAGCGAGACACGAGGACTCCAAAGGGAAACGGATGAACTGACGTTGTCCGCTTGGTTGAACATGGACTTATCGACTGGATTGGAGCGAGGCCCTGCGATTGTGTGTGATTTGAAATTAGAAGACAAGCGACTATTGAAGTAAGCTGGGGGAGGGCCAAGAATTGGGGGATTGAAAATGGGGGGGATATAAGTAAAGTTGGAGCGGGACAATAAGGATGCAGAAGCGCAAGAAGGGGTATAAGAAGACGGGAAGGCCTGAGCAGTAGCATCCAAACCCCTATCCACCCTGCTCGATGCAGCAGATAGGGCGCCGTTTATTATCCTCTGCGACGGCCAGAGCATCAAGAAATTGTTGTAGGAAAGGTTCATTGTATTGCGTGGGCAGAATACTGTCAGGCTGCCCAGGCCTAGATAGGAGAACGATTAGGGTTCTCAACCAAAGCCTTTGGTTCAAAAACCTTACCGCAAGGCAGCGGGTTTTGGCACTGGACTACAGAGCCCGTTTTATGAAATGAGGAGCCACCCCCATTCCAACCCCCAACCTGGAGGACCAGGAGGCTGAGTTTGTCTGGCCTCTAACCATTGACCAATCTGGTATGAGTGGCTCTAAAGGTGCAAAAAAAAGCACCACCCAGCATAGCTCAATGGATCTCTGAGGCACGCAAACCATCGCACCACGGTAAGGTCCAGCCTCATGGAATTCAATCACCATCCACTATCCGCTTGCATACCCAATTGCATGCCCTGGATCATTTCATTGGAACCACCTAATGAAGCGGAGGTTTCCGTCGAAATCAGACACCTGAAGAGATTCAAGTCCCCCGGCTCAGACAAAATTCCTCCGAGGATGTTTCAGTTTGGCGGCCCAGGATTTGTCAAGCAGTTGACATCGCCAGTTTCCAAGATATGGAACGAAGTGAAGATTCCATTCTCCTGCGGTGAGACAGTAATTGTTCCTATTTTCAAGAAAGGTGCTAGCACCTTGGGGAATCAGTCCCATGCCGGTTGCTTCCAAACTGCTGGCATCCATTGTGTTCCGCGGACTATCCCGGATCCGAGAGTTGTTTTACGGCGAAAAATATGCTGGGTTTCTTCCCGGTCCAGGCTGCGTGGACCAGATCTTCACACTATCAAATCATTGAACACCGCCATCTCTACCACAGACCAACCATTGTTGTTTCCTTGGACATTAAAACTGCAGTTGACTCGGTATATTGGCCCCCTCTATGGCACTGTTTGTTAAGAAATGGAGTCTCTGAAAAGTACATTTCTATCATTCGGGCACTTTACTTCCAAGTGTCAAATAGAGTGAGGGTTTATGGTGAGCTTTCCTCACTCTTCGCTATCTCTAGGGGGGTGCGACAAGGGAGCGCTTTGCCCCCCATCTCTCTTCAACTTTGCAGTTGGGAAAGCCCGGTTGAGATCACTGGAAGGCTCCGAAAAGCTTGGTGTTGAGCTTCTTACCGGCAATCACGTGACTGTTAGATTATGCTCAGTATATCGCTTTGCTCGGTGATGATTCCATGTACAGCGCTTTTTGAAGCGTCCGGCGATTGAAGGGTCTAAGTATGGTATGCGCTTTTTCCCCTTGAAGTGTAAAGCGCTACTCCAGGACTGAACCTCGTCTGCCCCTAACTTACCTTAAAGCAACACAGCTTGCGCTTGTGGATAACTTTGTCTACCTCGGAAACTGCATTTCTGCTGATGGCACTATTGGGAAAAAGGTATCACTTTACATCGCCAAAACTCAGTCGGCATTTACCAAGCTGAGTCATTTGTGGCGTCGTCCGGACATCCTTCTCCTTAAAGGGGAGGGTCTATAACGTTTGTGTCCGCGCGGTGCTGCTGTAACGGAAGTGAGTCCTGGCCGATTCGTGTGGATGACATGCATAGGCTTTCGACCTTCGACAACTCATATTTGCGGCGGATAGCCCGTGTGTGGCGACAGCACCTGGGTCGCAACGATGAAGTCCGGTGTCGCGTCTTGGGAAACATGAGCCCTTCGCTTGATCGCCTTATCGCAATGCATCAGTTGTGGTGGTTTGGCCACGTTCTACGTATGTCATGCGAGCGCTTAGCACGCCGCGCATTTAGTTGCTCGCACGGCATCCGGTTTGAATTTTACCGCTCCGTCCCAGGCCAGTTTATTCCAGTTTTTCGTGTCAAATATTGATATTTGTGATCAGAAATTATATAATTCTCTATAATTTTTGACTCCGAATTATCCGGTGATAGATTTAGATCCATTTCTGCAGTAATTTTCTGGATTTTTGTCTACTAAGTGTTTCGTCGATCCTAGTGTTATCTATTTCGTGTGCTTTGAAGTAAAGTTTAGATCGTTGTTACCATTATTATAGCTGTTTCGTCCTCTGGTGTGTGTAATTCACTCTAGTTTATTCCTTGGCGTTTTACGACATTACTACCTGTAATAATGTATCCAAACTTCTGTCCCGCTTCATGTCACTGATTTTCTCTTATCGATCGGTACCTTTTTTGAAATGGCCAAACAGTCACCTTGTGGAATGTGCTGCAAAGTCGTTGGACATCGAGCTAACGCAATTACATGCAGTCCCTGCTGTGTTAAGCTTCATATTTCGTGCGTTGGTCTTACAGTAGACCAATTTCGTGTAATCCAGGGTATTCAGAGCGAATTTTTGAAGATCGTTTGTAAACTGTGCCAAGCTAAACTTGCACAGAATAGAACCAAAACGCCTAACAAGTGGACCAGTACAACGAAATGCTCTAAAATGGCTAGCTCGCCTTGTGCTACACCACAGACAGGGAAGCAGCCAGTGCCTAGTACATCGCGTCCATCTCGGAACCAAGATACCAAAGTTCCATCAGGATCTCCCTCAAGGCCGGCAATATGTGCAGTTAACAGTAAACCTCCAGTTTTCAATAAACAAATTGACGATAACGAATGGAAAATACAAACATCGAGAAAACCAAGAGCAGTGTCTAACGACGTGAGGCGCCGTAGCCTCATGATATTTCACGCACCTGAATCAAGTGATTCCAACCCTCAGGTGCGCTATGAGCACGACGTCGAGTTTTTACAATCATTGATTGATAGACAACTCGATGTAAATGAGGGCGGGCTCAAAGTTCAGCAGATCGCCCGTCTAGGAAAAAGAATGGAGGGCAAAAGTCGGCCTATGAGGGTAACTTTTGTCGAGGAAGCAAGCCCCAAGTTACTCTTGTCCCGTCTTCATAGACTAAAGGGTCTAAAGATTCACGTGCGCGCTGACTTAGACCCGGCAGACAGAGCAAAACTCAAGTCTGCTATGATCGAATTAAAGCGGCGCACGGAGGATGGAGAACCCAATCTGCGAATTGTAAATTTTCGGGTAGTTGCCCGGATTCCTCCACGAATCCGGATCAACAGGTCTCTAATGCTTCAGGCGCGCCCAGCGGTTCCTACCGCGGTCTGCGCGTAGCCTTTACTAACGTATGCAGTCTGATGAACAAGCGCGATGTGCTGTACGACTTTGTAAGCTCTCAGCGACCAGACGTATTAGGCCTTGCTGAGACATGGTTAAACTCCGAGGTAACCACCCAAGAAGTGGAAATCACCGGCTACTCATGCTTCCGCTGTGATAGACCATCAAATGATCGCGGTGGCGTTCTACTTTACATAAAGTCTTCCTTGTGTGGGAGACTAGTGAGCGCCTACCAAAGCGCTGATGGTCTATGTGAGCAGTTATGATGTTCGATTCACCTCAGACGCTGCGAGTTGCTCGTGGGCGTGGTATATCGCAGCCCACTGAGCCGCAGTTTGGACTGGTTGCCGCATGTCCGCAACCACATGAGTCGTCAGATGTTCCTACTCATGGGTGATTTCAACTTGCCTCGAATACAGTGGCCTGAAGCTGAACTTCTCCCCGGCCACTGTGAAGTCGAGAGGAAGTTTACGGAGTTGCTATTTGAAACTGGGGCCACACAGCACATCAACCAACCGACACGCATTACTGCGCGCGCGGCTCCATCATGCTTAGACCTACTTTTGACTAGCTGTGAGCAGCGTGTGCATAACATTCAAGTCTTAGAGCCTCTGGGAGCGAGCGACCACTCGATGATTATAGGCAGCTTGGAACTACCACTGCCGTACTCTCCCCCGCTAGAGCCAGCCTTCAACTATTGGAAGGCGGACTTTAAAGGCCTCATTCGAGCAGCGAGCCAGATAGACTGGTCTTTACCACAGGATTCATCTATTGAAACCTGTTGGACTATCATTAAAGAGGGAGTGAAATCGTTGTGCACCCGATTTGTACTCCTCAAATTTCGAAAAGTTGGGCCAGTCAAACCACATTGGTTCGACAATGAGCACAACAAACTGGCCCGACGACGACGCAAACTATGGAACAAGTTCGTGTTGTCTGGCTCTGATGAGGACTACAATGCGTATAAGGTAAAGCGAAATCGCTGCAACGATGCGAAAACAAGAAAACGCAGAAGCTTCGAAGAGGAGCTTGCAGCCGCCGCAAAAACTGCCCCCAAGAGGGTCTTTGCATACGTGAAACGGCGCCTGAGGCCTGTGGCCAATGTCCCAGTGTTAGAAGACTCCAATGGGCAGCCCCTAACCTCGAGTACGGATCGTGCATCCGCATTGGCGACGCACTTCGCCTCAGTATTTGCAAGTGACCAGGTGTCTGTAACGAGATCGACGAGTACCGCACCAGCCGAACTTAACAGCCTGGACTGCAATATTGAGGATGTGCGCAAGCTTCTAGTAAATCTTGACGGGACCAAGCCTGCTGGGCCAGATGGTATACACCCACTGATCCTCAAGTCCCTATCGACCATCATCGCGCCTTCTGTAACTGAACTGTTTAACAGGTCACTATCCACTGGACTGTTACCAGACGACTGGAAATGCTCAGTCGTAAAGCCTATACCGAAAGGTGGTAATCCAAGTAAAGTGGATAACTACCGGCCGATCTGCCTGACTGCTGTTTTGGCAAAGACGCTCGAGAAGATCGTGAAGAAGAACCTTCTGCACCTTCTCGAGTCGAAAAACCTGCTGACCTACGCACAGCATGGTTTCATGAAAGGTCGCTCGTGCATCACCAACCTACTGTTGACAAGACACGAGTGGTTACAAGCGATGAACCAAGGCCATTCAGTCGATGTCATTTACATTGACTTCAGTAAGGCTTTTGACAAGGTTAACCATGTAGTGCTCCTTGACAGGCTAAGAATGTACGGTGTTGGTGGTTCGCTACACAAATGGATCAGAAATTTCCTAGTTAATCGAAAGTGGAGAGTCTAGGTGGACGACCATCTAACGGACTGGTATTCATCGAGCAGAGGCGTGCCCCAAGGCACTGTACTGGACCGATTTTGTTTCAGATCCATGTAAACGATGTGGCTAAGCTACTCCAATCACCATGTGCGTTGTTCGCAGATGACCTGAAGGTGTGGAGAGTAATCCGCACACTCAATGATTGTGATTTACTTCAGCAGAATCTCGACAACCTCTCAACATGGTCTACAGAGGTTAACCTTCCCATCAACCCTGCTAAGTCGCAATTCATGAGGTTGGGTAAATGCGAGCACAGCCGAACGTACACAGTGGCTGATCAACCGTTGCATCCAGCGTCTTTCATGCGCGACCTCGGTGTGCTTTCACGCTGCGACCTAAAGTCCATTAACAATACGAATAGGCTGTACCAAAACAGCCTTCGGATGCTTTGGGCGCTCAGGCGCAGCTTCAGCACTTGGTCCGAAGAGATTGCCACTCGCCTCTTCGTCTCGATAATACGACCAATTCTAGAGTACGGCTCTCCCGCGTATTGTCCCATCACGCTGGGCGAGGTAGAAAAGCTTGAGCGGGTGCAGCATGTAGCCACTAGGCTGATTCCCAACTTACGAGGTATACCATATGAAGACCGATGCATATCGTCGGCTGAGGATTGACCTAATCATGACGCACCGGATATTACATCTGAGTGATTACCCAATGTTGAGACAACTGCTTCATCTGCGCACACCAAGCGGCACGGGAGGACACCGGTACAAACTTATCGTACCGCAGTTGAAGCGGGTAGCTCACCATCTCTGTTTCGAACGAAGAGTGGTGAATACGTGGAACAACCTGCCGCAGCAGGTAATAGAGGCGAATTCAGTGGCCGAATTTAAGAAGCTTATAGACAAACATTTTGCAGAGGCAAAATATAAAGGGCGGAACGTTAATTAATACGTTGATGTCCAAGAGCGACAATTGATGAGCTACACAGAGTATGCTCTCCTCGCTGCTTCTAATCATCATCATCATCATCAATAGCAGTACATCAGCCATTTGAACTGATGCTTCGCTGCCATAAAACCATGAGGGCCTGTGAAATAAAGATTAATAAGAGGGAGAGAAAGGGGACTTACCTGAAAACCTTAATGTCCTAAGCAAACATTCAGGGACAAGGCGCCTACACCTTGTGTAGACAACATACCGTCACAAACAGCTGGCTATCGTGCAAAGATAAGGCGGCATCGGCGAGACAGCTTCATTGCGGCTTTTACTGCCACGCGTCATAATCAGCCATTACCTCGCAGATAACTCAGCACCAAACACACGTTAAACAGGCAATCCGATTAGGAGACGGCAGCAGACGCGCCACTGGTGTCTACTGCGAGCCAAGCACAAGCCGAGTCATGTGTACTCTAGCCCGGAAGGCGAGACGGACCAACGGCACTCAGTTTGGTGGTCAGTGACTTCATTTCCCGATGTCAAGTCAACTTCTGTCCACCTCGAGCCTTGCGCCACCCTGCACCTGGCAGACTAAACAAGGCCCTCCTAGGTAAGCGGTGACCAGGCATACGTAGCACGTGCCCAAGCCAACGCAACTTATTCAGTGCTATCTGTTGTTCTAGGGAGCTAGCATGATCATCACCACCTAGTACTCGTCTACGCACATCATCGTTGCGGACACCCTCGTGCCATCCGACACCAGCAATGCTTCGCAGACAACGATGATCAAAGACTTGAAGGCGCCTCAGATCTTCAGACCGAAGGGGCCAAGTCTCACTACCATACAGCAGAACGGCCCTCACTGTGGCCTTGTATACACGGCCTTTCAGACGGAGGGAAACTCCCTTCTGTCGCAAAAGATGTCACAGGTTCAATAAGGTAGCTATGGCTTTTGCAATGTGTGAGCTGACGTCAGTTTCTATGCGCCCAGCATTGCTGATTCAGCTGCCAAGATAAGTGAAATGATCAACTTCCTCGAGTTTATTGTTAGCAAGCGTCAAGGGGTCTTCAAGTGGCTGGTGGTCCTGCAGCAACACTTTGCACTTTGAAGGTGTGAAGTGCATACCAAATAATGGAACCACTCTGGATAGGCTATTCAGGGTTTATTGTGCCGCCTCAACATTGTCGAAAAGCAAGACGATATCGTCCGCATAATCTAGATCAACTAACCTTTCACCAGGCAGCACTTCTGCGCCTACATCGTGAGATTCCGCAAGGGAACACTCCATGATAGAATCCACGACGAAATTGAAAAAAAGGGGGAAATCGAACAACCCTGACGAACGCCACTTGTGGTCGGAAACCTATCCGATAGGACACCATAGACCCTGACGCGGCCTATAGTGCTCGAGTATAGGGCACGAAGAATGTTCATATATTTCGTGGGAACACATTTCCGCGAAAGTAATTCGTAAAGAATCGATTGGATCAAACGCACTCTTGAAATCGAGGAACACAGCTATCGTCGGTCTGCGTGGCGCTGCTTTAGTACCTGCCGCAAAGTGAATATATGGTCTGTACAACCACGTCCTGGGCGGAAACCGGCCTGCTCTTCCCTAATCCGAGATTCCCGTTCCGCAGTGAGGCGACGAACAATAATCGAGGCCAGTAATTTTGTCACAACTGGCGTTAGACTAATACCCCTGTGGTTCGCACAGTCTGTGCGACTGCCCTTCTTGTATATTGCCAGTATAATCGATTCGCTCCAATTAGCCGGCACACTCTCTTCGTTCCAGATACGTTTGAATAGGGAGGTCAGTGCTTTGCAGAGGACCTCACCTCCATCCTTAAATAGTGCAGGTGCGAGGGAATTTGGGCCAGCGGCACGAAAACGATTGAGGGCTGTGATCGCGTTTCAGACCTCGGCCTGCGACGGAGGCTCTAAACTAACCGCCCATGGCTCGTCCTGCATCACCTGAGTAGGAAGAGGTCGGGAAGCAGGGGGCCAGCTGAACTGATCTTGAAAGTGTTCCGCCTAATGAGTCATACGGCGCTCCTTATTGTGTATCAGCGTACTTGCGCTGTCTCTGATTGTCTCACTTACGCCTGATTTTCTGGGACCAGTGGCGCGGATTACCTGGAGGAGCTTCCGGTAATCGCCTACTGCTCCTGCCTCCTCCATTTCTTGAGCTCGACTGGTCCACTAGACTTCTCTGTCAGCCCGTAGGCTCCGCTTTAGTTCACGCCTAATAGCCCGTCTGGTCACATTGTGTTCAGAGCCAACCGGGAGGTGTTTTCTAGATTCCAACAGGTTCACCGACCTCTCGGATATCCAGTGACTGGTGCGGTGACGATAGATAGTGCCACAAGCAGATGCTCCTGCGTCGTACATGGCGGATGAGGACAAGGCAGACGTCTTATCCACTCAGAGGATAGCCAATATCATGCCACTGTAGTTGATACTGGCCACCAGTAGTATTGCTAGAACTTATGGTTACTGGAACGTTGCACAAAACAAAAAAGAAATTACTCACGTGAGTAGAAGACGCCAAATGTATACGGTAATCTTGTACTATATTTCGTCTCGAAGCGAGCGTTGAGCTTCTATACCGAACACAACTCGAATGGAGGCATCAACTTGTACTAAAGTTGAGTCGCTAAACCGCTTTCAATCTTCTAAATGCGTTTTTGATAATGGTGAGATGAAGAGCATAAAATATTGGAGTTTGGAGTAAAAATCATGTGTCTAGAACTTTTGCTTTCAAGTAACTCTAAAACCACGTTGAAGAATAAGTCGGCAAAGCCTTCGTTATGGACGGAAACGGAAGCTGGATGTAAGGAGGAAGCAATTGTTGGTATAGGCCATCCCAGCTACATAGCTGGCTAGGTGGTTTACGAGTGACAATTTCCCTGGGCGGCAGTTGCTGGAGGATCTGCTCTACGTCCGTGTCAGTGATGGCGTTAGTAAGGAATGCATTGACAATACCTGCAATTATAGATAACACACTTGTAAGCAACTCAAACAATCCAAGCATCTCCGGAGATGTAGTGTGGGCGCAATGCCTTCATGGAATTAGAAATAATGACACATTAATAACTTGCAGAGGGCATCAGACATGCGTTTTAGCTGTGAGCTACCAGAAAACTTCCAGCGGCCGAAAGAAAATAGAGTAATGATGACAAAAACCCGTAGACGCAGCAAGGCCGTGACTTACTTTGACAATGACTTTATCCGATGAAGAACAGCCAGAAAAGTCAAAATCAAGTATTTCGAAAGCCTCCATTGTTTTAACATTACACTCAGCAACCACACCATCTTCCTCTAGCCTGGAAAATAAACAGCACTAGCAAGATTGAGTAAGCCACCTACAGTAAGTCCAATGTGCTTCCATGGTCCTTGTATGTGAGTAGCAAGGAAGTCGCTGAAAGTTGATTGGAAGTTCCGAAAATTGAAAAGCAGTCCTCGCGTATAGACAGTGATTATAAAACACTCACAATAAGAACGCTGAGGTTGCTCTTGAAAGACACAACTTCCTTCGAGATGCGATAATCACGAAACAGCTCAGCTTGAAGGAATGCGTTGCCTTGTATACACTTGGCATCTTCCACGGTTATCTTCAGCCCATTTGGAGTGGCGAAAACAGTAGCCAGCTAAGGAGAAGAAGCAGTGCTCCACCCAATTGAAATTCAAAGAAACAGCATACATCTCTGAATTGAACCGCTTTGAGAACGTTTATTAGGACTTTTGCATTGTCCATGGCAAGGGTAATAAGAGCGTCACGTGAACCCATCGTGGGGTATCTGTTAACAGGCACAAAGACATGATGTGAGGGCGTGGGCAAAAACAAAAGTGCCGCGTTTATGCAAACGTAGGGAAATCACATGCGCACTAGAGAATGCTTCTGCCAATTGAATGGATTCCTGCGGGAAACAGTGTTGTAGTGGTTATTGACAGCACTATATCAGATATCGCTTAGATCACACAAGTGGGTTTTCCTCAATGCTGATGTCCAGATGGATGTCCCTCAACATTATGATTTGTTCGTCGAAGTTAAACGCCAACGGCCTATCGATCAGAGTACGAGGCTCTTCATCTCTGGAATATCCCGTGACGTTGCATCGCTAAGTCCGGTGTACGCTAGTGCCAACTCATCGGTCGGCAAGTATCTATCAGAAAATTTCTCGAGTCTTCCGAACTGCTTCGTCTTCTACAGCGACAAGCGAAGACATGCCTCATCATATATTAACCAACGACCAGCCCGTCTTCGCGAAAGACCGCAGGCTGACCCCATGCATACGCAAAATTGATCGCGCAGAATTCGAGCAAGTGCAAGAGCTTCGGATCGTTCGATCAATGAGTAAGCCTTGTTCAACGCCCCTTCCAATGGTGCGGAACAAGTTAGGGGACTAGTGACCATGTGGGGGTCAACGTGCGCTCAACTACGTGTCAGTTCGTTTTCGAGGATACATCATCAGCCTAAGCCCAACACATTTAGATAGATGACAGAACAGATTAAAGCAGGTATTAAGATTAGAGTAGGAAGTAGACATGGCAGCCGTGTCTCGACTGGTTCACGTGATTGACTATGAGACAACTGGCCAGAAGAGAGCTAGCGTTCTCACAAATCGCTTGTGCACACATAAATGAGGGCTGTGAAGACGGATGGCGATCGCCTCTGCCACTGCAAATAAGCGGCATTTCATCAGTTTGGATCGGACCCCTTACGTGATAGATCGGACGGAAGGCCTTTGTGATAACGATCGGGTGATTAGTATCGGCCAGAGTGAGAGCTTACGGCAAGCTGTCGCCACCCTTCAATATCTCCAGCGGTGTGAGACAAGGACGCCGGTTGTCACCTTTCCTCTTCAACTTCGCTATTGACGAAGTCATGGAGAGCGCATTTACAGGACATGACTTGGAAGGTGTGGATCTGCTCCCAAGAGAACGACTTTTTGACTTAGAATATGCAGACGACAATGCCCTCATCTATGACAGCTCCCAGACGTGCCAAGCCGCGCTGGACAGATTAGCACTGGCTGTCAGCCGTTTCGGGCTTTGCTTTGCACCATCGAAATGCAAAGCGTTCCTCCAAGATTGGCAGAGATCGCCTCCTGCGCTGACCCTTGGTGGGTATCAGCTAGAAGTCGATCAAAAATTCAATTACCTGGGAAGTTGTATCAGAGCCCTTGGGATCGAAGACGAGATCACGAACCGTATAGCAAAAGCTCGAAGTGCTTTAATAACATTCGCCACCTATGGCGGCGGTACGACATTACTCTTGCCCTGAAGGGTAGAGTGCACAATGCAGTGGCACGTTGGACCTTACTGTATGGTTGCGAAACCTGGGCCCTTAGATCGGCGGACATAAAGAGGCTAGTTACGTTTGAATATCGGTGCCTTCGCAGTTTGGCTCACGTCTGGTGGGAACACCGCGTGAGTAACGAGCGTGTTCGATGACTTGTTTACGGCAGAAAAAGGAACTGAACCGCTCAGCACCGTCCTTTCACGCATTAGGCTCCGTTGGCTGGGCCACGTGTTGCGCATGTCAGCACATCGACTTCCACGAAGGGCGTTGTTTGCTCGCCGGGGGTGTGGATGGAAGAAGAGGAGGGTGGCCAAGCGATGATTTGGTCAAGAGGAATGAAGGCCCACTTCTGAGCTGGCCTCGGTTGGAGCGTCACGGCTTCTTGGTTGGAGTGCAAAAGACGATGAACACCTTTGGCTGGATACACTTGCTGACATGGCAAGGAGCCGAACTCAGTGGCGTTCCTGCTGTGAGTTTCTTTGTCCCTCCTCATCCCTTTTAGCCTTCCCCTCCATCTACGATTTCATTTCGTAGCGTAAAACATAATAAATTTTCTGTTTGCCTAATAGCCGGCTGGTAGTTTACCGGAACGATGCCCATCCATTGCTGGTAGCTCAGCTGATATGCAAATGTTGTATTTATTTTCCTTTTCCTTTATGTATTGCGGCTCAGTAGTTGAGGTGTTTCCAACCTCTAGCTGACGTGTATAATGAGGATGATAATGATGATCGGCCAGATTTGCGACAATAGCAGTGGTGTAAGTTTTGTCTACTCCCCGAGTAGATTACTCTAGGTGATGCTCTCGTACACGTTCGGCTAAATGTCTTGTGGTGCAGCCCACGTAGCTTGTCCCACAGGAAGAAGTAAATTGATACACACATAGGAGGGATAATAGGACTACGTTGTGGCACAATAGCCGGCTGTTAGCTTTCCGGAATGATGTCCATGCGTTACTGGTGACTCAGCTGGCGTGCCTCTGTTTCATTTTTTCTAAGCTTTTGTATTGCGGCACAACAGCTCAGGTGTTTTCCACCTGCAGCTAACGTGTACAATGATGAAGATGATGGCAGCATCCACAGACAGTTTATCCTTCAGTCGTCGAGTTAACACAGGTGTGGAAGTGAATAAAATTCGTAGCTGCCCTGCGAAATAGGTGTTCTTGATAGCACTTCAGGGTCTTCTGCTAATAAGTGTGTCGGTACTATCGCCTGTGAAATACAATGATAGAAGATATCCTTTTACACTGAAGGATTTTAACACCTCGCGGGTCAGACAGCATGTTTATGTCACCGAATGACTCGGAGTGGCCATTGTTAAAAAATGACTTCTTTATTTTTACAACTCCTGTGTAATCGTATCTTCCGAGCCAATTTTCACTTCTCTTTGGGTAAGGCAGCGGATTAGGTTTTAATCTTATTGTTGTGAGACAAAACCGTAAAAGTGGGTAATACTGACCAGCCCAGGTTGTTTTTCTATACATTTATGTTGTGAAGTTCTGTCTGGTCGGCGCGACATTTGTATGTCTAGGAAAGATATATATTCATCCGACCCCAGTTGTACGCTGAAGTTAATGTTTTCGTGGCAATTCAATCTGGCTTCCTGATTCGTCCGCCACGCACATGATGTCGTCGACATATCAAGTATAAAGTAGCAGTTGTTCAATCATTTCATTTAGAGCCATTTTCCAGTTTAGCCATGAAAACGTCGGTGAACAGGAGATGCAGAGGTGAACCCATGGCTAGTGCATCTTTCCGTCTATATACATACCTAGCGGAACGGAACTGAACATTGTGAGTGCATTGGTAAAGCAACGTCCTTAAGTCACCCAATGTTAGGCCAACGCGCTTGCATTTGCTCGCAATGTATTCGCCTAAATAATCAATTGTCTCCTTAACGGGGATATTTGCAAACAAAGAAGTGACAAGTGAGAACAGCTGTTTGTGCATCACATTTAAGTTTCTTAAAGCGTCCAAAAATTCAAACGAGTCTCTCGTCTCGCCGGCTCAAGCAGCTCAGCCAGCGATTTTGGCAATGCATGTACGGAGAGTAGCTCATGTCCAGAATTGGTGGTAAAGGTGCCCCGACTTTATGTAGTTTGGGCAACCCATATAGCCGCGGAACCACTGCGATTGTCGCAAATCTGGCCGATACTAATCACCTGGTGGTTATCACAAAGGCCTTCCACCGGATCTATCACGTAAGAGGTCCGATCCAAACTGATGAAATGCCGCATATTTGCAGTGGCAGAGGCGATCGCCATCCATCTTCACAACCCTCATCTATGTGTGCACAAACAATTTGTGAGGACGCGGTCTCTTCTGGTTAGTTGTCGCACAGTCAAACTGGTGAATTAGTCGAAACACGGCTGCCACGTCCATCTTCTACTCTAATTCGGATAAGTGCTTTAGTTTGTTCTACGTCATCTATCTAAATGTGTCCGCCTGATGATGAATCATCGAAAACGAGCTTGTTTGCTATACTGACTTTGCATAAGTAACACGGGAATTACTCACCATTTGAAACGTGTTAGTTCCTGATCGATATGCCATTCCGTATATCCAGGGTATCACGGCCGATCCTCGCGGTCCCAGCGTGGAGCAATTTTGGTGCAGACTTATCAGTACAGCCTGGACTCCTAGAAGGACATACCCAAGACCACTGTCACTTGGACTCGGATTGCGCAACGCTGCATAAACGTTTTAACGCTTTATCATATGCGTTGGAATTAAATTCAGCTTCGTCCACCTGTACATCGACGATATTTCAGTGGCTCAATACATCAGAAAAGAAAATACATAGGTACTTACAAATCTTGTTCGAACAGTTGAAAGAGCATGTAACTGTTAATCTCGACAAGTACAATCTCATGCAGTCACACAGTTTAGAAAGCATACGACTTATGCAGGATAGGGTTCAGGCAATCCGGGACTTTCTTCGAGCAACGACGCTATCCGATATTCGACGTTTCAACAGCATGGTGAACTACTATCGTTGATTGTTATGCTGCGCCGAGCTAATGCAACCGCTCACGGACCTGTGTGGGCGCATTAATATCATCAGCATTGTTAACAACAGCACATCAACCATTTGAAATGCTGATGTACAACCATAAGGACCGATGGAAGGTGAAATAATAAGTGGAAGAGAAGGGGGACCTAGAGTAACACTTTGATGTCCTAAAATAATATTCAGGGTCAAGTCGTCTACAGCTTGTGTCAACAAGATTCCGTGACAAACAGCTGACTATTGTGTAAAGACAAAGCAGCACCGGTGAGACAGTTTCCTTGCGACTTTCTCTGCCCCGCGCAATAATCAGCTATTACCCAGCAGATAATTCAACTCTAAGCACACATTGAACAGGCAGTCGGACCAGGAGAATACAGCAAACGCGCCACTGGCTCAGACTGCGATCCATGTGCAGTAAGGTCTCGAGCCAAGCACAAGGCGGGTTGCGTAAACTCCAAGCTGGAAGGCGACGGATAAGTGACACCAAGTTTTCTAGGTAGTGACTATGGTTCCAGCTGCCAAATTAACATTTGCCAACCTGGGGCGTTGTGACACTTACATCTCGCACACAAAACATGACCCTCCTCGATAAGCGGTGAGCGAGCAAACGAAGTACGTGCCCAAGCCAACGTAACTTATTCAGTGCTATCTGTTGTTTTAGGGCAAACATGTTTCCGCTGGTTACTCGGGTCACGATCCAGCCACTTCCAAAATCAGCATACGAAGGCGCCCGGCGGAACTTCTATTGATCATCGGGAAGTCGGTCTGTACAGTTAAAATAAATGGATCATGAGAGAAAAACCTAATTAATAGTTTCCGCATTGTAGCAGCTACTAGATGCGCAAAAACTCGCCTGTTGAGTTCAAGTAGTGTGCCTAGTAGAAAGCGATGTATAAGGATCCACCTTCACCCAACCTGGGGAAAGAGGAGACCGAGTTTGAGCAATCTGGTATGAGTGACTACGAAAGTGCAAAGAGCATGACACAGTATAGCTCAACGGATGGCTGAGACACGGAAACCATCGCACCACGGTAAGGTCCAGCCTCATTGCGATGAGAAGGCAAACCAAATGATGAAATGCTTGTAAGGAAAGTTCAAGGTCAGTGGAAAAACGCTGACGCTGCTTCGCAGATGAAATTCCACCAAACAGCCTCAGGAGCATTGAAATCGCACATAATCAGGCATCGAGCGGCCGTATGAGTGGCAGAGCTGTACGCTATCGGGCGCTTCTCCAGGTTGCGGATGGGGGAACGTCTTCCCTGTAGAGGTAACTGGGAATAAGTCTCGTTTGTTTTGCAGGCGACATGAATAAGCAGTCGCAGACAATCAGCGACAGCGTCTCAGAGCGTGGGGAGTTCTGGGCTGGTCACCTGGTTCTCAATTAAATATCACAAGTGCTCGTACGGCTCCGTCTTAAAGCCAATGTGACCGGCTATAGGGTCACTGACCACACTCCTGTACCTGGGGGAGTATTTGACGGAAGGCAGATGAACAACCTCGTTGGCCACCAGCTTCAATGTGGACTGCTTTCGAAAACAAAAAAGGCGAATGGGCCATTTGGCTGTGAACGGTCTTCGTGAATCACCCCGCTGCCGAGAGGTCAGGTCTTTCGACCAAACGCTCGGGGTGGGGTATGTATGTATGTAATCTCAACAGTCTTAACTAGACATAGAGCCAGCAAAAAACCATGAAGATCAGCAGATAAGTAGGATTCGTCGTGTTTTTTAACCATCGTGGCATGCTAGTTGAAGGTGAGCAACACACTTCAACTAATATGCCGCAAGGAAGAATGGAACATTTTGATAAAAAGTAGAACAAAACATTTTTAGTTTGTTTGTCACACGCCGCTTTTGCTCTTTTTTGTCATTTTCATCTTTATAGTATTAATCATGTGAATCAATACAATACTGTACACAATTCTTCCACTGATTCCGGTTGCGGGCCATATCTTTAAGAGTGCTAAGCCATTGGCACTCATCATCTTTGGGTCCCCTTCCTGGAAGACGTACGGATCCAACAGCGGCTAGACACGACGTCAGCGATTTCATGTGCTGCCGCCAAGTGGAAGGCTGACCACCACGCGGTCGCCTCCAGCCAGGTCCTTGACGAGCGAATAGTGCGCGACGCGGTAGGCGCTCAGGTGCCATGCGTAGGACGTGACCGAGCCATCTTAACTGGCGCAACAAAACCAGTTTGTTGAAGGGAATACTCGTATTCCCCGAGATGCGACGTCGAACGTCATTACTGTGTTGTGTTGTGTGTCTGAAACTAGGATTAATGGCCCTAACGTGGTTATGGAATTGACTGCACCCGGCTTATCCTCTCCTTATTGGTTGCACGCATCCGGAGACGCCGATGCAGCACTCACGGGTCAAGCTGGTGTAGGTATCATTCTCAGCTTCAAGGCTGACTCATCGTTGGTTGATTGGATTCCGGTAAACAGCCGTTTATGTGCAGCCCAATTGACGACATCAGCTAAGGTGAATTCGCGAAGTAAAACAAAGCGCTGTTTGTTTGTGATTTCTGGTTATGCTCCCACCGCTTGCAGTCCTAATGCAGTCAAGGACACATTCTATCACGAACTGAACGCCCTACTACGCAGTGCTACTAGTTCAGATATTATAGTACTTGCAGGGGAGATGAACGCACAAGTAGGGCGTCTGAGCTCTTCAGAAGCTCAGCTGGGTGGTAATTATGGACTTAACTCCGAACGGACTGAAAACCTCGAGCGTCTGCTGCAACTGTGTGCGGAGCACCAGTTGTTTCTTAGTAGCACTGCTTTTAGACACAGTTGGCGCCAAAGTGTCACTTGGCGTCCACCTGTAGCTGGCCAGCGATGGACCCAAATTGACCACATAGCCATAAGTTACAGGTAGCGCGGTTCCATTCTGGATTGTCGCTCGTACTGGAGTACCTGTGTCGACTCTGATCATGCCTTGGTGCGCTGTCGTTTCTCCATGAACTTTACCGGCAGGCGCACAAAGCGTCTCCCCCGATTGGCAACAGAGAAATTGTCCAGCCCTCGGTCAGGCAAGCCTAACAAGAAGCACTGCATAGCGAACTCTCGCTGTCTTGTCCTAATGACACTGAGCTTCAGTGGAATAGGATCTCGGCCGCTATGCACAACGCAGGAGCGTCTGTTTGTGGCACT
>OX104068.1:44970265-45275599 GCA_944474145.2 Dicrocoelium dendriticum
AATAATCCCTGGGGTGTTCGAGTGAACACCTATACTTCTCGGCACTATTTTGTGCAGCTGAAACAAGCATCTGGTGAATCAGTGGATGCATTCATTTCCCGTCTTGTTTGTTCTGTTCAAAAGTGTGACTACAATAGCATTCTCAAGAAAAATGTGGAAGAAACTATACTAATACAACAATTGATTTCTAGTCTCACGGATTCTCGGATCAGAGTGAGTCTCTTAATGGAGAACGAAGAAAAGCTCACATGGGACAGGACCTGTGACGTGGCTTGCATGAAGGTCGCAGTCGCGGAATAAAACGAAATTTTCCTGTCTAACACAGTAGCGAGTAAAATTGACTGTTTGGATTCTACACGCTCTCTGACTCGATCCTCAGTTAGAAATAAGTTTTACCTTTGGGGAAATACTGAACCATCCTACAAATGATAACTCATATCCTGCAAAGGGTGAAACCTGCCGGAATTGTGGTAAGACCGATTATTTTGCTCGGGTTTGTCTTTCCCGCGCCATTCCTTTCGTTGATTCTGCAAATGACTCTAGAACTTCTCCGGTCATCAATGAACAGTCCATATATGGCGTTTACGAATGCGAACAACCACTTTCGTCTCCAACTCAAAAACCTAAACTGCCTTCGCCAAATATTCGCCGTGTTTTTTGAAGTTAGAAACAAAACCATTTGTCTAGACATGGAACTAGATTCCGCGTCACCAATCACAGTTGAGCCATTTTGTTTTTACAAACAGCATTTTGGTCAGGTAACTGTACATACTTCCGCCTACACTTTCAGCAGCTACTCTAATGGTGATGTCCACATACTAGGTTTTGTTACGGTTTCAAGCTTTCTTATAAACAACAGGAAGCGCATAGTTGAAGTTTACATCTCTAAAACTGAGAGTAAGCCTCTATTTGGATATAACGCCATGCGTCAGCCGGACGACCATTGCCAGCGTCAACCTTCATTCGTTACGGTCCAGCTACCCAACTCTCTTTCTTCCGAATATTGGTAGAGTCCCAAAAGCAATGCACCGCATTCCGTTGAGCACGGATTACAAACTGTTCAGCATTTCACAACCTGGGCCTGTATCTCTGGCCAAGCGAGAAGCGTTGTCGCGAGCTTTGAAAAATCTGGTCGCGGTAGACTTGATAGAACCCATAGAGTGTTCTGAATGGGTTCATCCACTGGTTGCCGTTCAAAAGAAAGATGGATCTATTCCTCTGTGCACCAACCTACGAGCGCTTAATCGACATAAAATTGTGGACAAGTCCCTCTGCCTTCTCTCGACGAGTTGATGGTTAGACTTTCAAACGCCAAACTTTTCTCAAAGCTGGATATTCTCAGTGCATACTATTACATGCCACTGACTCCAGATTGCCGACATTTGACTGCTTTCCTCACGCAAGATGGTTTGTATCAATAACAATTGTTACCAATGGGCCTTAGTGGTGCCCCAGCAGCTTGACAAAAATTTATTACTCCATCATTATCAGGTCTCACAGGGTGTGTTGTCCATATTGATGATATTTGTGTCTTCGGTAGTAACCCCACCGAA
Organism: Dicrocoelium dendriticum; assembly: GCA_944474145.2. NCBI lineage: Eukaryota > Metazoa > Platyhelminthes > Trematoda > Plagiorchiida > Dicrocoeliidae > Dicrocoelium > Dicrocoelium dendriticum. Next base: position 44,971,819 of record OX104068.1, read on the forward strand.
CATCAGGAAAACCTTCACAATGTGCTGCATGAACTGAATGAACTAAATTTCCGCATGAATACCAGCAAATGACAACTCGCTGTAATGGAGGTCGAGTTTACTGGACATGTTATTTCTACCTCGGGTATTAAGCCTAATGTGCAGAACACCAGAACCCTCCTCGATTGTCCAAAACCATGCAGTTACACAGATGAAACATCTCTTGAGTTTTTGTTCTTATTACCTTCGACATTTACCGAATTGTGCGTATATTGCCCAGCCGTTGCGGAGGTTGACGCGCCAAAACCAGGAGTTTCCTTGGGCCACTGAACAAGCCAATGCTTACATGACCATACGAGCGATGATTAAATCCACTCCTACGGTAGCGATCTTCAATGAGCATTGTTCAACCTTTGTTTCAACGGATGCTTCAGATGTTGGCTTGGGTGCAATTCTGTCCCAGCTGCGCGATGGCGAGGAGAAAGTGATTGCGTACGCAACGTATACCTTGTCTGATATTGGAAGCAATTATTCCACCGGCGAGAAGGAGCAATGGAAAATGAATCTATACGGGTTAAGGAGCATTGCTTTACAAGTCCCGTTGGACAGTTGGTGGGGATATTGAAGGAACAATAATGATAATAACGATAGTAAAACAGTTAGAACTTTAAATATGAAAATAAGGACTTATCGTTATCTCCGCCGTAGTCCTGCAATCCGCTTAGATTCACAGCACCCGCAGTTAACATCATATAATTCCGTGGTAAACTCCAGGTGTAGGATGGAGACGCAGTGTTAAATAACAAAGTGTAAGTGGATGAGTGCATCGTCCAACCGTCTTTTAAATACTGTTAATGTTGGTGCAGGGATGATCGATTCTGGAAGAGCATTCCACGGGTGACAGACACGAATGGAAAAGAAATTTCTGCGGCACTCCAGACGACTGTATTGTTCTGCGAGTTTTAATGAGTGGCCCCCACAAGTATGTATTGCTGCTGAGTTGCAGTAAAGGGCGGCACACATGATGTGGGTCTCGCAGAATCAAGTATGCCATAATCAGGTCGCCTCGTAGTCTGCGATAGCTTCCACTGAACAATCCCAGTCGTTGCAGCCTCTCCTGGTATGAAAGATTGCGCATTCCAATTACGTTCCTAGATGCCTGACCCTGTGGCTGCTCCAGTGCATTAAGGTCGTGTTTCAGCCATGGATGTCAGACATGAATTGCGTATTCGACATGGGGGTGAACATACGCACTGAGCATTTGTTGAAATATGGAGCTGTTTTTTTGTCCAAACGCCCGCCTCAACAGCCCGACGTGTTGGTTGCCGGTCTTCGAGGTCTTTTCGGATTGCCTGGAGCAACCCAAGTCATCTTGAACCAGGACACCCAAGTCACGTTCGAGAGTTGATTGTTGCAGTACATCCGTTCCGAGTCGGTATGAGTAGCTGCTCTGATGTCGGATGGAAAGCACCTTGCATTTACTGACGTTGAAATGCAATAAGTTTTGGGTCGACCATTGCTACACCGTATCTAAGTCACTCTGAAGCACATCTTGGCCGGCGTTCTCCTGGATCCTGCGCCAGATCTTGATATCGTCGGCAAACGTTAGGAAGTTTGAAGCGATCCCTGTGCATGGTCATTAATAAGCACCAAAAACAAACGTGGACCTAGAACTGAGCCTCGCGGCACACCACACTCGACTTGTATGGGGTCCGGTAAAGAGCTCCGAACTCTGACGACTAATTATCTTTGAAGTAGAAAGTTGGCAATCCAGCTTAAAAGAGGGTCTCCGATCCCGTAATGCTGGAGCTTGGAGAGTAGTATCCGATGGTCTAGAAGATCGAAAGCCCTGGAAAAATCCAGGTAGATTATGTCAAGACCCACTCCAGCGTCAGCTGCCTCGGTCCAACTACTGCGTGCAATTAGTAAATTAGTTGTACATGACCGCTGTAGACGGAAACCGTGCTGCTCAGGCGTGATGATGTTACAGTTTTCCAGATAGCGCACCAGTACATCGGAAACTATGGATTTCATGACCTTGGAGAGTATAGGAAGAAGGGATACTGGGCGGTAGTTGGAGGGATCAGTTCTACTTCCACCTTTGTGAATCGAAGTTATTACTCCAAACTTCCACATGGCGGGAACTTGATTCTGGTTTAAGCAGCGCTGGGAAAACTGAGCTAAAGGTCCTGCCAATTGGCTTGCTGCTGTTTCCAGTGCCTCCGGACGAATGGTGTCGACACCCGGCGAGCTGTGTTTGTGTAGTGACGTCAGCTTTTACATAGCAGTTTCCGCAGTAAAAGTGATGTGGATTAGTCCTGACGGGGTGACGACAAATGCTGGTATGTCGCCTGGTGGCAAGACCCTTTGAAACGTGTGGGCGTATTGCATCTGCAGCGCGTTTGCAGCTTCCATAGCCGTTCTTGTTAGGTCCTCAGCCATCCTGAGTGGGGGAAAATCATTGCTTTACCTTTCTTAGGACACTGACGTGGTTGTACAGCAGCTTGTGATTAGCACTGAAGGTTTTTGCGCTCTTCCACTGATAGGCGACTTTGTCTTTTCTTTGCAGTTGAGTACAGTGATTACGTTGGGCCACGTAGTTGTTCTTGGTTTCTGATGCTGGAGCTTCTCTGTACACTCGCCATGCTACCTTGCGTATTTTCATCCTTTTTCGAGTTCTGCTCCTAACGAAAGAAGCTGATGTACATTTATTGCAAACATTTTTCTCTGAAGCTTCTGCAATCAGCTGACTGAATTTGTTGACGAACTCGTATATATTTGCAAAATAATATATTTGTAAAAGTCTGCCAACAGACATAATGCCATCAGAAACCATGGGTTTCAAACGAAGGTACAGAAACAGTAAAATAAAACACAACACAACAATGTCCATGGTTTCCTCAGAGGGCGAGATACTACCCGGTTGCCCAAGCCGAAGTAGGGTGTTGACTTAGGGGACACCACCCCGAGCCTTTGACTGAATAGCCTGCCCGCAGGGCAGCGGAGCGAATTCAGGGAATCGCGCCCATTGGGAGCCGGTGACTGATTGCACAGTTCATACGCCTTTCCTTTGTTCCTTTGTCAAACAGGGGCCCAATGCTCCCCATTGACGAACTCGAGCCAGGTGACTTCCGGGGGTTCTTCGTCAAGCAACAACCAAGTTGTGGCGCTTACCGGCTGGGCTGATCGATCGTAGCTTGTGATGGTTCGCATAGCCTCATCGTTCTCATTCAGATATTCTGCATAGCAGACGAAGTTGAAACTGATCACTGCGTAATCACTGCGACCCAACGCGCAGTTTAAAGCCAACACATCAAGCATATGCTGCTCGTTGGTAAGCACAAGATCTAGCACAGATGGCGTGTTACCTGTTCTGAACCGAGTGGACCAAGTGATGTGATTGTAGTTACTAGATCTTGTAGATCGGTTTTGAATTGTTCTCAGATCGTGACAGGAGTTTCTAAACAATATACCTTGAGATCACCCATGATAAGAATGTGAGTGTACTTTTGTTGTAAACTGCATCTTAAAGCAGCCGCTAGGTAGTAGTCGTTTTCAATAAAGCAAGCGTCCCTGCCTTTTAACTGCAACCGGCACCAAAGTGAGTCGGGGAAATGCGAGTGTGAATCCTCCACGGCTTCGCACTGTTAGTCGTTTCGGTAATACAGGATTACCCTCCTCCTTTTGTAAGCCTATCGTTCCGGATCAGCGACGTGCCCGGTAGCGAAACTTCAGCGGGTCAAGAGAATGCCGACCGAAGGGAGGTCGGCAGCTATCGCTTTTTTAATGGGACAATGGTACCTTGCCTGAAACTTGATTCGGCCAAGGTGCGTCCCAACCTTCGTTTAGATCTACGTCAGAGTCAGTTAAAGCAGTACATTCGTCGGTATGCTTGCTGCTTCAGTTGCTTTAATAGTTGAGCTGTGCAAAGCTTCTGCGATCTTTAACCAAAGTTCAGAAGGAAGAGGTTTCCGATTTATCCGCCATCGATACAAAGCATCCGTTGCTTGTTGCTCTGACTGAACCACAAGTTTTAGGATTCTAGGGCCGCATCCTCTATAATTTGGTGAGAGAGGTATGCTGGTGAGCGATAGCGCTACAATATTATCCAAAGAAAGTGTTGCACCAATGAACCGCCACTGTTCTAAATCGTGCTTTCCGGTCTCTTGAACATCGTTAGAAGAATGTTTTGACACGCCATGTACGAAGATTGTGTTTAGGCGGTCTTGCTTGCTGTGTCCCTCTTCGGTGTTTCTTTTTGATTATCGCGCGCTCCAAGGGACATCAGGATAGATGCGTATCCCACAGGATCCGTGTTTTAGCGCGCTTCCAGTGAACAAAAGGTTTTCTACGTCGGTGAAGGATTCTAGTGTTACTCGAATAAGTCTGGCTTCTCCATAGTGTGGCGAGTTCGGATGACGAGTAATTCGTATTAGGTTTATGAGTTTGGCTTTGACACTCATTAGCACGAACAATGAGTTCTATTGGTCTTGGTCGTCCGATAACTTATCCCGCAATGTGATGACGGTAGATTCAGGGACATTTGAGCATACAACAGTCCGGGCACTATTGTTGGGTCCCAAATTTTGTGGATCTACAAGGTATGGTACTCGTTTGTCCTGACCTGCTGACAAGTGTTTATTGTTTGCTATATGTCCCTCTATTCGCGTTAACGGTGTTTACAACAGAAGAGGCCGTAACGGCGGCTTAACCAGACGTTTTGAGTTGTGCCTGATTTTCGTTGCCATGAGTACTGTTTGTCTCTCGTAGGTACGGTCCGTTTTCGCCCGGCGTTCTACCAAGTTGGAGAAGACAACGGAGATGGGGACGTGGCTGATTACGGTTCAGGGAAAGCGGGTTGTGTAGCATTCCGTTGCTTAGAAGCCGCTACGCTTTCGTGGTGCATACTCGCTTCTATTGTGGTAGTCTTATCGTGTATCCTCTGTTCTGCTTCTGCGGTTAACCGGTCGCATTTCTTAGCTGGGATAAGGAAGCACTTAAGGAGGGGGATGGTGGAACAAACAGTACAGAACCAACATGCATCTTGAGAGCTATTTCGCTCCCGTAACTGTTGTTGGGACACATTTGCACATTTCGTATTATATCATTCCAAACAGTGCGAGCAAGAAAGACCGATTTTAACTACTCGATGGCATTCTCCTAACCTGCAAATACCTTTCGCTTGGAGTCTCTTCGGTTTCGCGTTTCTGCCCTTCAATTTGTAGTCGTTACCTGACCCAGTGGGTTGGTTAGCGTTCTGTACTTTTCCGGCTTTGAGAGCGGTGCACGTCGGTCAGGCGAGCGTGATGGTTGCAAGGTAAAATGAGCGGTCGGCGTGGTCGCGTGGTCTGTGTGATGGGCTATACAGTCGCACTGGCTGACAAGGTCACAAGGAATGGCGAGTGAGTGGAAGCTGTCAACTGAAACTGAACAGAGCGCTGAACACAAATTGAGAGATCACAAATCCTTTCACAGCTGTGTTGAGCAACGCTGGATCGGAATAAGCTTAGGCTTTTCGGTATGCCTCGAGAATTCTGTATCGCAATCGGCTCAATGTGAGTGAATTACACGCTTGCGCTTAATCACCATAATGTCCATACATACGTTCCGGTGCTGCTCTGGTCTGCTGCTTTTTCTTGAAACAACAGTCACCAATGCCGATTTGCGGCAGTATGGCAGATCGCACCTGCAGCGAAGGTCGAAAGAGACAGACTGCTTTGCTTGTGTTGATAGTGAGCCCAAACCTGGCCCCTGTCGAAGCCAGAGCATTAGTCATGTGTTGCAACTCATCCGCGCTGTGTGCAAACAAAACCCAGTCGTCAGCAAACAGCAACATACACATATTTGTCTCACAGACTAGGGTTCTCGCATCGAAACGGGTGACGTTCAGCAACCCACCATCTATAGGGTGCTCCACACGAACACTGAAAACACAAGTGGTATCAAGAACACAAGACATAATTGCATGAAGATATATATTAAACAGGGTAGGAGATAAGACACTGCATTGCTTCCTACCAGTGACAACGAAAAAGTCATCCGAGGTCTCTCCACTCAGCTGCACCCTCGCCCGCATACCACTGTGCAGACATACAATCAAAATTACGCAGGCAACCAAACTTACCCAACATCAGCTACAATGCCTCGCGGTTCACCGTATCAAATGCCTTGATGAAATCAACAAAAAGCGAGTACAATCGCTGGTGTCGTTCTCTGCACTTCTCCTGCAACTGACGAGCCGCAAACACCATATCTATAGTGCTGCGACCCGAACGGAATACACATCGCTCTTCTGCCACGTTAGGTTCCACAACCTGACTGACGAGGCGGTTGATCAGGATTCGGGCAATCACCTTGCCCACACAACTCAGCAAGTTGATGCCACGATAATTGGTGCAACATTGCTTGCTCCCTTTACCCTTGTACTGTGGTAACACAAGAGCATCCTACAAATCAGGAGTCACCTCCTCCTTAAACAATACGCGTTGCACCAAGTGGTGCAGGGAAGTTACCATCGCGGGTCCGCCGTGTTTCAATACTTCAGGCGGGATCCCGTCGGCACTGGCACACCTGACGCAGCTGAGCAAGGGCTCTTTGCGTTTCATTCAGTGCCTGTGTGTCCGCTAAACTCACATTCAACTCGTTCTGCTTCAGGACGTTCAATGTAGGCCAGCCTAGCTCTGAAAGGTTATGAAAGAGACAGTCAAAGTGATTTGAAAGATCTGCATTATGTCTGCAGTCTGTGTGCAGGTAGCGTCTGAACTACCATCGATCAGCGTCCTCAGCGGCTCCAATCTCGGTCCATACACCATCTTCAAGGAATCCAAGAATTCCTTGCGTTGAAGGCGTTCGACGTAGGATTCAATCTACTTCGCTTTCTCCGTCCACCACGCATATTCAATGACCCGGAGCCCTCGGGTCAGCCGCCATCAAAGTACGAGAAACTGACAATTCTTCGCCAAGTCACTGGGGTCTGCTACATGTGCAGCAAATGCACCAATCTTCTCACAAACCAATGCACCAATCGTCGCACCTTTCTCACCAAACCAATCAGGCCGCTTACAGTTTGTCCGCCCGATGGTCTCTAAGGCAGCAGCCGTCACCTGGTTACGAAGGTGGTGCCTACTGTGGCTATGCATTCCACATCACGCAGTCGTGCAGCCATCGCCTTCGCCAGCTCAATACGTTTCGCCACAGTACCGAGGGAGAGAATGTTAAATGTACGCGGACTCACGGCGGGAGTGCAATACATGGATTTACGAAAATATATCTGCAGTTTGGTCCGCACCAATTTGTGACCAGTGCCAGACTCAGCTCCACGCAGTACACGTGTCATGCGAACTTCACGCATATCACCCTGACGTGCGATGACATAGTCGAGCAGGTGAGCGTGACCACTCCGTGGGTGCGTCCAAGTTGCCATATTACTCGCACTCAGTGCAAACCGAGTGTTCGTGATCGTCAGGCCGTGAGTGGCACATAGTGCGAGCAGTCTGTCACCGTTCGCATTCGCTAAACCAATGCTATGCGCACGGATGACATCTGTCCACACCGATGCATCACGCCCAACGCGCGTGTTGAAATCACTCAGCAGAAATAGTCGGTCGCTTCTCGGCACAGACCGTATCACGAAGGAACGCTGAGTATAGACTTGATCACGCGTATCATCATGATAACACATGGTCGGACCGTACATGGTTATAAAAGTGGCAAACTTACCTCTTCCGAGTCGTAAACGAACGGTCATTAGTCGCGCGCTGATGCCTGTTTCCTCACCCACCAACTGGCCATTTAGGCGATCGGACAGTACAAATCCGACCCTATGTTCACGTGGTGCTGAAGTAGCGTTGCCCACTCAGTAAAATGTGTAGCCAACACCAGCTTCATGCAACTTACCTTGCTCAGTGAGCCCAGTCTCACTGAGCGCCGTAACATCGATGTTGTAGCGGGTCAGTTCCATCGCGACCAGTGCAGTGCGTCACTCAGGACGCTCACTCGAGTTCCGGTTCAGTAGTGTGCGCACGTTCCGGTAGCCGATGTTGAGTGCTTTGCGCGCAGGCATGTGCTTGCATTGGTGGGCAATCGCACGCGAGGTGGCCGTTGTGCTTCGGAGGTTTGCTTGATTGACTCCGCCCAGCTCCTTTCACACAATAGTTTGACACAAAATGCAATGGGGAGCAAATCTAGCTCGGGAATGTGATTGCAGAGACGGATTGGCATGCGCTTGACAGCCGTCACACGCAGCCTTTGAGGTACTGGAATGACCCATTTGTGTTTTGCGACCGTAGTATATATATATATATATATATATATATATATATGAGAGATGGTATATCTATGCTGCTATTGTTGTGCCATGGGCTCATGTCCTGGACGCCTCCTCGTGGCAACAGCTGGATGGGAGTTGGGTTACGCCCTTCGCCTAGCTATGAGTGAGGACACCAATCCGCATGAGTCAGTGAAATGATCGTGTGCTGGTCCCCGTGGCTTTCGGGTGTACATTGAATCGAAGGCTTTGGTTGAGGACCCGAGTCGTTGTCTTGTCAGGTGTGAGTACCCTGACAGTATCCTAGTCCATCCTCTTCGGAGGTTAGGAAGTGCTCAATGGCCTGCTTTCCGTAAAACCTAACCATGGGAGACAACACGTCTACGGGTTATAAGCTTACCGATCGATTGTCGTAGAGCACGTGAGTCACGCATTGTCTCTGACGGTGGGAGGGCACCTCCGGGTGTTCAATGGTTTGCTACTGCCCGCCACAAGCCAAGCAGCTCCTGGTCAAATTGGCGTAAACCCACCACTCCCCCTGCTTCTGGTCGTGCTCGCAGGTGTGTATCCTACTACGGCCGCAAAACATATATGGATCGTTCCAGAACCTCAAAGGCTGCGTGTGACGGCCGTCAATCAGATCCCAATTTCTATCTGCAATCACGTTCCTGAGTTGGATCTGCTCCCCACTGCCTTATGGGTCAGGCTACTGAGCCAAAGCCTTCGGGCGGAGCTCTCAAGCAAACCTCCAAACTATACAAGGCCTTAAGCGTCAGACTATTGAGCCAAAGGCTCCGGGTGGAGTCCCTCAAGCAAACCTCCGAAGCACAACGGCCACCTCGCGTGCGATTGCCCACCAATGCAAGCACATGCCTGCGCGCAAAGCACTCAACATCGGCTACCGGAACGTGCGCACACTACTGAACCGGAACTCGAGTGAGCGTCCTGAGTGACGCACTGCACTGGTCGCGATGGAACTGACCCGCTACAACATCGATGTTACGGCGCTCAGTGAGACTGGGCTCACTGAGCAAGGTAAGTTGCATGAAGCTGGTGTTGGCTACACATTTTACTGAGTGGGCAACGCTACTTCAGCACCACGTGAACATAGGGTCGGATTTGTACTGTCCGATCGCCTAAATGGCCAGTTGGTGGGTGAGGAAACAGGCATCAGCGCGCGACTAATGACCGTTCGTTTACGACTCGGAAGAGGTAAGTTTGCCACTTTTATAACCATGTACGGTCCGACCATGTGTTATCCTGATGATACGCGTGATCAAGTCTATACTCAGCGTTCCTTCGTGATACGGTCTGTGCCGAGAAGCGACCGACTATTTCTGCTGAGTGATTTCAACACGCGCGTTGGGCGTGATGCATCGGTGTGGACAGATGTCATCCGTGCGCATAGCATTGGTTTAGCGAATGCGAACGGTGACAGACTGCTCTCACTATGTGCCACTCACGGCCTGACGATCACGAACACTCGGTTTGCACTGAGTGCGAGTAATATGGCAACTTGGACGCACCCACGGAGTGGTCACGCTCACCTGCTCGACTATGTCATCGCACGTCAGGGTGATATGCGTGAAGTTCGCATGACACGTGTACTGCGTGGAGCTGAGTCTGGCACTGGTCACAAATTGGTGCGGACCAAACTGCAGATATATTTTCGTAAATCCATGTATTGCACTCCCGCCGTGAGTCCGCGTACATTTAACATTCTCTCCCTCGGTACTGTGGCGAAACGTATTGAGCTGGCGAAGGCGATGGCTGCACGACTGCGTGATGTGGAATGCATAGCCACAGTAGGCACCACCTTCGTAACCAGGTGACGGCTGCTGCCTTAGAGACCATCGGGCGGACAAACTGTAAGCGGCCTGATTGGTTTGGTGAGAAAGGTGCAACGATTGGTGCATTGATGTGTGAGAACGCATCGTTCGCTGCACATTTGGAAGACCTTGTGATTTGGGATAGAATAGTCACTTTTGGATAATATTGCTGTTTGTTTTCAACTGTGCGATTTTCGTTCACGGAGTGGATGAGTTGCAGCACGTGACTAATGCTCTGGCTTCCAAAGCGGCGAGATTCGTGCTCACCATCCACACAGACAGAACCGTCTGTCTTTTTCAGCCTTCATCGGAGGTGCAATCTGCGATATTGACGCAACTCAGCATTGGTGGCGAGGTCTTGGTAACCGTCTCTCGCTTCTGCTACCTTGGGAGTTTGTTTTCGATTGAGCAGCGAATATGCAGTGAGATGTGTGTCCATGTATCAATACCAGCGGCGGCATTTGGGTAGCTGGAATTCCGAGTGTGGAACAATCAGTAGGTTACTGTCGCTACGAAACTGGCGGTATAAAAATCCGTGGTGGTGTCCGTTCTTCTATACGGCAGCGAATCGTGGACGAGTTTTGCCATCTCGTGAGCGGTTCCATCAACAGTGTTTGCAACGGATTCTGCGCATCGGTTGGTGCGACAATTGCAGACACGGAGGTGTTGCGCCGAAGGGGAGTATGTGCAGTAGACTGCATACTTTTACTGGGACACATGAGGTGGCTCAGTCATGTGAGCCGTATTGGTTTGACGCGGATTCGGAAACAATTATTAGATGGTCAGCTGAATATCGGGAAATGGCATGCAGGGAAACCGAGGCTTCGTTACCAGCACATGTTTAAATTGATCCTATCACGTTCTAATTTTGATTTCAGGCCATGGGAATTGAAGGCGGTTGATCGGTGTGCATGGTGAGATCTGATGACGTTGGCATTTACTGAGGTGCAATAGAGAGCCCCCATGCATGCGGAAAAAAGCGGCAGGTGCGGAAGTGGCAGACGCCTATGACCTTTACTTCATCGACGTCCAGCGCTTGGTGCTGTAGCACATGCGGTTCCGCGTGCCTGAGTCAGGCAGGTCTAGTTAGCCACGAGCGAGGCAACTCAGGTCCAGGATCGAAACGACGATGGTTGCTGCTGAGAACGTAGACAGAAACAGCACAGCTTTGGTAGGTACGCTGCATTCGAGTTACTGACGGCGTGCTTGCGTGCTGAGTTTCTTTATTTAAGATGATTGGTTTACTATGGTATCTCGATCCATTTGTTACCCCATCTTAATGTTTACCGGAATAAACTTTTATCAACTTGCACATGCCGCTTAATCTAATTGTGGTTAAGTACGTTAATATTTGCGCGTTTGTGACGTTTTCAATATATATATATATATATATATATATATATGTATATATATAGCAAATTATTCGCATTATAGCAGACTGTTGGATTTCGAATTTCGAAATATTCCCTACAGGTTAAAAACAATGTGGAAACGCTTTTTACCCAATGTAGTCCCCCACATTGTTGAAGCTTCGGTTTCTTCTTGTAAATGTTTTCGTGGTTCATAAACACTAACTAGGCTTAAAGAATGTACACTGATGATGCTTATCGGTGATTAATCGACTGTTCTTCTATTCCTCAGACGACAAGGGTTGACCGATTTCATGTGGTTCAGTTGAAATGCCAGTTGACCAGGGCATGATATGCTAATTCTAAGTTGAAGGATAGTTTCTTTTACTATAAAAGAGTCATAGCAATATACTAGTGCCACCTGTAAACATAACATGTCAGCAATAAACGTTATGAAATCTTATGTGATGAATTGAATTGTCTGAGTTTCCGCTTTCATTCAAGCAGATTCCCGAAGTTTCAGAACTTGCAAAAATGCTGACAACCACGCAGGCTTTGAGTGTAGATAACACTCTGACTCGAAAACATGGTAAGTGCATACTGTTTAATCTGGGTGTCTCTTGAGGTTTATGTCTAGCTTACAATGCATGGGGCCTTAGTTATGCTAGCTTTCACTTGTCCATAGGCAAGCCGCTCTCACATCACATACCGTCCAAAGGTTCATGCAAAAAAGTGCATTAGGCACTTTACCACTTTTTGGGGTACGGCGTGAATAATCTCACCATCGGCGCAAAAGCATTCAATGATTATCAGTGCTATGTAGCTATAGAGCTGACTGAGTTCCTAGTATCACATATTAACCAATTGGATAGTCCAGCTAGAATCAGCTTCCCTCCAGCCTCGAAGCCATACATGATAGTTCTGTAAGATTGCGCTGGAAACCGCTGTAGTATATTGCTACACTTAGACTTGTTCAGTTATTTTAGCAAAACAGTGTAAAGAAAGACAAGTGAAGCTCTTTTTCTCAGTCTTGTGTCATCAAGATTAAAAGTGCTTTCGATTTTGAAGCAGCATAGCTTATAAAAAACACGCACGGACGACTGAAAGATAACCCGATGTGCAAGTAACTTAAGTAATACCATCCTGCATTGGTTCATCGACGGCCCCTTTGAACCGCAGCACTAACCATGCTGCCGATCTGTCACTAAAGTCGTGCACAGCTTCCTAGACCCCAGGGTGACTTCAGGGCACTTGCAGCGATTTATGACAGGCACTCAAGATGTACGGCAAGTACTGTTTGATTCAATATAAGTCAGAAGCCGCATCATTACGGGAATATATGATTCCCACTATGAAGGAGTGAGAGTTTTGTGTTACTGACACACCGACTTAGATACGCATCACAACAACTCTCCTGGTTGTTACCTCAACGAATTGATCGGTTGAACACAGCATTGCTGTACGAGTAGGGCTCGAGTGGAATTCTTAGAAATACGAAAGATAAGGCCGTGTTACCATGAGATTGTGCTGCTGAATCACTAGCGAATGGCGCTGGTGACGTTTGGTGTCCAGTTACTCCTACGAAGAGCTCTTGACACATCTAGTCAAATATTTTTTCTCTTCTGTATACAGAAATATGTTCGCAAAGATGGTTCCTGAAAAGTCGTTTTCGCAATTTTTACTAGCACACTCGATGCCAGTTTGCATTTTTAGTTGGTGGTCTCATTTCACCCTTGGAAGACAAATGTTGCCTTGCTTCCGGATCAGACTACAGTATCTTGGTGATTAGCCCAGGTCCCATCCTTAAGTTCGCGAATATTCACAGAGATGCAATTCCCACATGATGATTTCCAGAGTTCTTGATTCCTAATTTGAGAGACTGTGTCCGCATGACTAGATTGAATAGAATCCAGCTCTACAAGATTAACGCGGGATGATGTTAGTTCACCATTCAGCAGGAATTAGATGTACGCATGGAGCAAAATTACTTGAAGTGTGGAAAATGTAATGTGAGACAGAACAGATCATTTCCAGCTAAACCATTTAGAATACGTTTCCAAACTAACTGGAGATGGCGGAATGAGTCTGCATTAATTGCAAGCCATCACAGGGAATGATTTTATGCTGCTTGGTTTAAGATATAACATGAGTCGAGATGACAGTCCTTTATGTTTGTCTTCGTTTCAAGTCCTTACTGAATACCAAGCGCTTAACAGAAGGCGGTCAGAGCAGACGGTGGAGCCTCCTAATCCAGATATGTTTGAACATGTTGGGATCAGAGATGAACTTGTGAAGGAGAACAAGAAGAAAGAACCTCTTCCCGGCTCAAAATTGCTCAAAGCGGAGAAGTTCTTGTATTACCGAAATATTTGTGATGAACCGAGTGAGTTTTCTAAATCATATATTTCGTTAAGCGATAGGTCATAATAATTGCAGATACTTTCGGATATGCTCAAGGTAACATTAGATTATTTACCCTGTAGACACCATGTAAACCTGCTGGTTTGCGCGGATATATGAGAGCTTCCATCAAATTGTTAGTTAATACTTAATATAATATTAACTGGAAGTAACAAAACACTGTAATTTTGCGATATGCTCTTATTCTGGAGGCAATGCTTATTAGTTTGGCAAGGACGGTATAAGTTTTACCTCATCATGCGGATGGAACAGTGTGAGTTTAGCTTTAACAATCCACCGTAATTGTGATCATTGAATGCATCGTTAGTCACAATTTAATGGATGAAGCATGTGTTTACGGAAAGCTGAGTAGTGGTCTTAGCCACCGGCAAACCGATCTATTGAGTAGAGCTGACGGTAACTAAAGCCAGGACGAGACCTTCAGACTCATGGCATTACAGTCGTGCGGAACGGACCGATGTGTTAAACTCCCCACTGATTGGTCAAGTTTGTTAACTCCAGTATGTTGCTCATCAAAAGTGGCTGTAAAAACAATCAGCAGTTCGTCCATAAATGATAATTTCGATGTTACACTGACACCTTTAAAATTGCGAGCCATCAACCGCTGTTGTATGTTCGATGTTACCATTGTTGGACACCCTTGTTCGAAACGAAACCTGATTGATTTTCGAACCGATGACCCAATGAATATCAACTGTCAGGTCTGGTTAGTAAATTGTCCGACAGGACGAACATCGCCTGCAATAGCTGTTACGAGTTTTGCTTATGTGTGGTAAATGTGTGGTCGGATTATTAACGGGAGGTAGAAAATAGCCACTGGAACTGCCACAGACAAAGAACGAACTGTGTCGTATTTCAAACGCTTTTGACTCAAACCAAATCACCACTGGTAAACTGGCCTTCTAAGGCACCCACGGGTTGATGCGGTTGCTTTGAAACACTGGTTACGCAAATGGACAGTGGGCGTGCGATCTCAATTACGGCCTGTACAGATGAAAAATAGTAACATTTACTCATAGCAAAAGGGTTTCCAGGTGGCGCCATATTAGAGAAAGAAATCAAATGCGTTGCTCCTGACTTGCTACCAAAAATTCACTGGAGACCTTTTTAATTATAATTGCATAAGCCACCCAGTGTAACATTGCATAGACTTTCCTTCAGGCTCGCGGTAGTACTCGTGTGGACAAATAGCGTGTCAAGCAAGCAACGCAAAGGTGACTGATGGATTACGTGACTACCAAGTCAAAATAAGTGTGTCTGTTGACCTTCGTGAACATTTGTAACCGGCTCACTGATGTCAATAGCAAAATCCATGATGCGTCTACCATAGATGCTCAAAGCCTGTGCCCCATCGTGCTTCTACCAAGAGGCAGCGTGCCGTGTACTGGAGACGCGCTTGACTGCGCAAATGCGTGTTCCGCAGACAAACTGAGAACGGGTAAATAACGCTGCTCTCTCAAACTTATTAAACTGACCGGATTAAACGGTTATCTAAAATTGCCAGTATCGTCAGTTTCTTTCAAACTGTTACTTCAGCTAACCTGAGTGTTTTTAACTCGACTAGGATCACATGAATAGTCCGTGAGTGTATCGACGCTGTGGTCCGGAAGAGCACAGTGTACACAAGTTCTCGGTAGGCACTGTTCTCTTCCTTGAAATGGCTAGCACACAATCTTACATTTTCAGCTGAATGCGGACGCACTTTCTGAGCAGAGGAGCCCACTTAATAGGGGTCAGTTGGCAAAGCAAGATGATACAAGGTTGTGACTTCCTAGTTTCTACACACTGACTTCACTGACATCGAGTTGAGACTATTCGCCCCTTGGATTTTCTATTGGCATGTTTTCGATGGAAACTGAACTGATCGAAACCGTAGAAATCACACGCTAATGTCTAACTTCCTCGAGTTTCGTCATACCTCCGTTTCTCTTAAGGGTTAAGCTTACCTCACTACCGATAGTTTTTCTACATTCCATCGAATTTGCCTACTCACGAATGATCAACATCTTGGATGATCTTTCAAAATATTTTGCCTCGTCTCAGATGACTTATTAGGAAGAACACACACCTTCCTATTTGGACTTAGGTTTAGAAACGCTTTGCTATTCAGTATTTTTAGCTAATGAACCAGGCGTTTTTCAATATACTTATTACTATCTTGTTCATTCGCAGAACAGCGGAAGTCCGTCCCCCTGGATGCCGTTGCACAGGCTAAACGAAAACGCCTGAGAGGTCTTGATCACCTGTATGCGTCGCGTCCGCGCTCAGGCAAGCTGGACTGTTCCAGCGAGTTTGGTACCGGTGCAACCGTGCGCAATGTAAAACAGGCCATAATCGAAGACCCTGTACGACGGATGACACTGTTCACCAGCATGATTGGCGGTCCCGAGGTTGGTCAGCTGGAACTGCGCCTCACCCGTGGCATTCGTTTGCAACCATGTCGCGTAGAGTGCGGAAGAGTACCGGCAGGAAGCACACGGTTTTATTGTGTTCGCTTGGTTAACTGGGGACCAGAAAACGCGTATTTCCGCGTCAGACAGCCTCCTGAATCCAGCCGTTTGCGTGTGCTCTATACACCAGGGCCGATCCCGGCAGGTTCGTTGTAACTGTATTCACCTCAATATGGAAGATAAATTCGATGGAGGATGAGGTTATCAGCCACGGATTGAAACACATGCCTACCGTATTGCTGCAATTGTAAAGTCCCGTTGTTCTAACAGTTTTCCTTCTCAAAAGATGCCATCGTATCCCATGACACACTAAAGAAGGCAGTACGAATAAGAAAGGTGAAGAGATGGGAACAAGATTTATTCAGATCCATAACGAACTAATTCACTGGTGACTATAAAGCTACTATTCTCAATTTTCGGCTTGCAGGACCTGTTGTGTGTTTGGGATGTGAGGTGCGCTGCAAAAGAAGCACCCGACAAGTACTCCAATCCGGAAAGTGGAACATTAACCAATGTCAAGGAAGTCACTGAGTCTGAGATATTAGTGGTACAGGCCGGTAATCATGGCGTTCAGGTTTTGCTTCTCACCCGCGATTGTCCGTGTCTGTATAGTCCAGCTAGTGACGAACCCGGTAATGTTAGGAAAGAATGATTTCAAAAATGCACCTTCTAAGTATATGCATTATATTTTTTCCATTGTATCAACATCACAACATCCACGGGTATGGGAGGACGTAATCAGCACATCCTAAAACTATGTTGTCTACGTTGCTATCTAGGTTTATTGATGTTTGAAGTTGTGAGAGGATATGCAATTACTAGGGCTTACTCGGTAGTAATAAGTAATCCTGATATATGATGAGGTGCATTTCTAACTTCAAGGTATTAAGAAGAAACTGAACCATAGAAGGATACCTGAGGCTCATTTGATTATTCAACCAACATTTGCTTCCATCGCAGATGAACCACAAGCATGAGCCAATTACGCACCAACGAGATAAGTGCTGGGTGTTGCTCGCCCTAAACATCGCACTCCACTACCAATTATGTCCATATTTGGACAATTCCGGAAGGGATAACCGTAAGTGTGAGTAGATCCCAGCCTGACGCCCTAATCACTGTAAAACGGAGCTCTGCAAACCGTGTTTGGTATAGCTGACAGAAATCCGCTCTAAATGTAGTTACTGGATGCACACAAAAAGCCCAACAATACTTACCAAATGTATTGCTCCCAATGACCAATGTGCTGTCACAGACAGCGAATGCTGGGTAGATGAATATAGCAAAGTGCAATGATGTCCCGCTGACGAACACCTAAGGGATCGTATAAATTATCATTCGATGTATCTCTAGTCGGTCCCATTTAACATGCAGCTTATTGGTCAAATAGCCGCAATCCTGTTATATGGTGTAAATCATTAATGTAACCGTAAAATGAATACTAGCTTTGCGTTATGGCGCTACTGCACCAATTGTTGCGCTGTCTTTAATGTACTTACCGTTCCCATCGTTTGTTCTTTCTAGGACTTTCTCGTGACCTGAGGATCAAATTGACAGTCCCACGGACGGCAGAATGTCTTTCGTCGACGGATTCGCAAGCACAGCTTGTTCAGTGGAGGGATGATCAAGCAAAAGTAGCCGAAAGTGCCTTTCATGATGAACCGGTGGTGCATACTTTCACAGAGTACATTCAGTTGACCACCGACACACACATCATTCACATTCCCGTTAGCGGTGAAATTGAGTACAAGGAGTGATCATGTTCGCCATATAAATTGCACTAATATCTGATTGTTGTCTGCTTACCACAAATCACTGGACAAGTTGGCGACGGGTCATAAAAAATTACTCGGATAAAGGGGTTCTTAAAAGCTGCTTGATGAAAATATTCTCTGACCAGCTTCTATGAACCCCAACAGAAGACCATCGCAGCTGATCGACACCTGCCGCAGATTTCCTGCACTGCTACTAAAATTAACTCAAATTATTCCATAGAACAGGTCCCGTTGGATGGCTTGCGTGAATTACGTGAGCTCATAAAAGTGACACTATAGCGAAACGCGCATATGTGAACTCACAATGACATCAACGTTATCACACAATTAAGGCCATTTATTCCGATTTCGTGGGGGGTTGGTGAGCACAATGTTTGTCTGCGTCTTGTCATCATTCAATGAATAGAAATCAGATCAAGTAATGTAAATGGTGTAAAGCATCGTCGAGTCGTTGTTGAAAATGGGTAGCTTGGGCGCGGAAATGACGAAAGTCGAAAGAGCATTCCACAGCTGACAAATAGCAAGAGAAAACTGATTCCGGCGGCATTCCAGCAGGCTGTATCGTATGGCCAGCTTCAGCTGATAACCCCTAAATTTAGTGTTGCGGCTGTTTCAAAATTAATCAAGGCACGCCTCGGGACCATAGTCAGTACGAATCAGTTTATCGGACCAAAACTTAACCACATGAATCACATGACACGCGGGTTAAAACATGAGGTGAAGAGTTACTGAATGGTTAATGCGAGGCTAACCAATAAGAATGCAGTGTAGATGAGTTGAACGAATCAATAGCACAGACGCAAGCAACACTCCCTCCTTTCTTGATGTTCATAGTCCGTGAACGAAAGGTTCAACAGATTTAGGTACATGCTGAGATCTGCGAAGTGGTGCACAGTATGGTATTTGCGATGTATCGTGGGTGGTTACTTCTACCGTTCGTTGCATTGAGTCATATATATTTCCCTCCGCTTCTCGTGTTTCCACGGACTCTGGCGTATGTGATCTGAATGTCGCCTCAAGACGCGATCATTTGACTCTAGGTCAGCCAGGGTACCATCACTTTTGACGACGGTTACGGGCTGCCATGACTGTTCGTGTGGAAGTCGTGTATACACGGGATCCCCCGGTCGGAAAACAACATCGTGATCCCTGTCTAACGTAGCTGTCTTGTTTTGTTTCGCTTCTACTTGCGCTCGACGATTAGAAAATAATAGGTGTAATCTAGTACGAAGTGTTCTACTGAACACCAATTTTGTGGTGGATTTATCCGTGGCTTCTGTTGGGGTTATTCTGTAGGCAAAAAGCAATCGGTCTAATCGAGTATGAATGCTTCCCGATACCTGCTTTAGCAAACGCCTCTTTTACCGTCTTCACCGCCCTATAGGCTAATCCGTTTTAAGTAGGATGATATGGGGCTGTACGTCCGCGTTGAGTACCATTGCTTTGCATAAAGCTTTCAAACTATTTACTGATAAAACAGGACCCACTATTTATACAAACAGTTTCAGGTATCTTTTTTAGATCACTAATGAGGTATTCCAAAAACTGCAATCAATGGTTGAATATTTGAAATAGATATTTCAGCCGGGGGATGAGACACTGGATAAACATCGACCCATTTCGAATAGGCATCACCTATCAACAGGAAAAATGCTGCATTCAAAGGACCAAAATAGTCTGCATAAATACCCTGCCATGTCTTTTCTGGCCAACGCTAAGGGTGTATTGGACCTGGAGGTTTATTCGATTTATTCAGTTGGCAGAGATCACACTCTTTCAGGTACTCTTCGATTTCGAAATATAACCTAGGCCACTATCAATAGCCGCGTGCAAGAGCTTTCATTCGGGCAACACTTGGATGTCCAGTGTGAAGTTCAGTTATAACGACCGAGCGCGTTTTCGACGGTAAAACCAAATGTGAGTCCCAAAATAAGCATTGTGTATATTCAGCTCAGCTTTGCAAAGTCAAAAAGGTTTAAAATCAGTCGAAATTTTCATGCAAGCAGTTCTCTTTAGAAATTTCAACAAAGCAAGAAACATTGCGGGATAAGTTATCGGACGACCAAGACCAATAGAACTCATTTTTCGTGCCAATGAGTGTCAAAGCCAAACTCATAAACCTAATACGAATTACTCGTCATCCGAACTCGCCACAATATGGAGAACCCATACTTATTCGAGTGACCCTAGAATCCTTCACCGACGTTGAAACCGTTTTGTTTGCGCAAGCGCGCTAAAACACGGACCCAGTGGGATACGCATCTATCCTATGTCCCTTGGAGCGCAAGACAAACAAAAAGAAACACCGAAGAGGGAAACAGCAAGCAAGACCGCCTAAACGCAATCTTCATACATGGCGTGCCAGAACATTCTTCTAACGATGTTCAAGAGACCGGAAAGCACGATTTAGAACAGCGACGGTTTATTCGTGCAACAATTTCTTTGGATAATATTGTAGCGATATCACTCACCTGGATACCTCTCTCACCAAATTATAGAAAATGCGGCCCTAGAATCCTAAAACTTGTGGTTCAGTCAGAGCAACAAGCAACGGATGTTTTGGATCGATGGCGGAGAAATCGGAAACGTCTTCCTTCTGAAGTTGGTTAAAGGTCGCAGAAGCTTTGCACAGCTCAAATATTAAAGCACCTGAAGCATCAAGCATACCGACGAATGTACAAAAGCGTAACTTGACTGCTGCTTTAAGTGACTCTGAGGTAGTTCTAAACGAAGATTGGGACGCACCTTGGCTGAATCAAGTTTCAAACAAGGTGTCATTATCCCATCAAAAAGCGATAGCTGCCGACCTCCCATCGGTCGGCATTCTCTTGACCCATTTAGCCCTCTGTGGGCTCCTAGAGACCGAGAAACTGGCCTGCTTGTATACGAATGCTCAGGGACTTTTTAATAAACTGGCGAACTGAAAGATCGCCAAGCTTCCGGGTCATATGATGTCATTGGTATCACCGAGACGTGGTTGCACACGGGAATGACGGACGCTGAAGTTTCGCTACCGGGCATGTCGCTGATCCGGAACGACAGGCTCACAAAAGGAGGAGGGGTAATCCTGTATTACCGAAACGACTTACAGTGCGAAGCCGTGGAGGATTCAGACTCGCAGTTCCCCGACTCTCTTTGGTGCCGCTTGCAGTTAAAAGGCAGGGACGCTTGCCTTATTGTCTTGGTGTACCGCCCCCTAACTCTACATCAGAAAACGACTGCCACCTAGCGGCTGCTTTAAGATGCAGTTTACAGCGAAAGTACACTCACATACTTATCATGGGTGATTTCAACGTACATTGTGTAGAAACTCCTGCCACGATCGGAGAACAATTCAAAGCCGATCTACAAGATCTCGTAATTTCTGTTCCTGTTCACGATCACATCATTTTGCCCACTCGGTTCAGAACAGGTAACAGGCCATCCGTGCTGGATCTTGTGCTTACCGACGAGGAGCATATGATTGATGTTTTGTCTGTGGGCTGTCCGTTGGATCGCTGTGATCACGCAGTGATCAGTTTCAACTTCGTCTGCTATGCAGAATATCGGAATGAGAACGATGAGACTGTGCGAACCATCACAAGCTACGATCGATTAGCCCAGCTCGTCAGCGCCACAACTTGGTCGTTCCTTGACGAAGAACCCCCGGAAGTCGCCTGGCTCGAGTTCGTCAACAAATTCAGTCAGCTGATTGCAGAGGCTTCAGAGATAAGAGTTTGCAATAAGTGTACATCAGTTTCTTTCGTTAGAAGCAGAACTCGAAAATGGATGACAGTACGCAACGTAGCATGGCGAGTGTACAGAGAAGCTCCAGCGCCAGAAACTTGGGACAACTACGTAGCCCAACGTAACCACTGCACTCAACTGCTAAGAGAAGACAAAGCCGCCTATCAGCAGAACATCGCAAAAACCTTCAGTGCTAACCACAAACTGCTGTACAAGCACGTCAATAGCCTACGAAAGGTGAGGCAAGGATTTCCTCCACTCAGGACGGCTGATGGCCCAACAAGAACGGCTGTGGAAGCAGCAAACGCGCTGCAGATGCAATACGCCCCCACGTTTCAAAGGGTCTTGCCACCAAGCGATCTACCAACCTTTGTCGTCTGCTCGCCAGGACTAACCCACATCACTTTTACCGCGGAGGCTGTATTGCAAAAGCTGACGTCTCTACGCAAACACAGCTCGCCGGGTGTCGACACCATTCGTCCAGAGGCACTGGAAGCAGCAGCAAGCCAACTGGCAGGACCTTTAGCTCAGTTTTTCCAGCGCTGCTTAGACCAGAATCAAGTTCCCGCTATGTGGAAGCTTGGAATAATAACCCCGATTCACAAAGGTGGAAGCAGAACTGATCCCTCCAACTACCGCCCAGTATCCCTTCTTCCTATACTCTCCAAGGTCATGGAATCCATAGTTGCCGATGTACTGGTGTGCTATCTGGAAAACTGTAACATCATCATGTCTGAGCAGCACGGTTTCCGTCGACAGCGGTCATGTACAACGAATTTACTAATCGCACGCAGTAGTTGGACCGAGGCAGCTGACGCTGGAGAAGGGGTTGATGTGATCTACCTGGATTTTTCCAAGGCTTTCGATCGTCTAGACCATCGGATACTACTCTCCAAGCTCCAGCATTACGGGATCGGCGACCCTCTTTTAAGCTGGATTGCCAACTTTCTACTTCAACGGCAATTAGTGGTCAGAGTTCGGAGCTCTTTATCGGAACCCATACAAGTCGAGTGTGGTGTGCCGCAAGGCTCAGTTCTAGGTCCACGTTTGTTTTTGGTGTTTATTAATGACCTTGCACAGGGAATCGCTTCAAACTTCCTAATGTTTGCCGACGATATCAAGATCTGGCGCAGGATCCAGGAGAACGCCGACCAGCATCTGCTTCAGAGTGACCTAGATACGGTGTATCAATGGTCGACCCAAAACTTACTGCATTTCAACGTCAGTAAATGCAAGATGCTTTCCATCCGACATCAGAGCAGCTACTCATACCGACTCGGAACGGATGTACTGCAACAATCAACTCTCGAACGTGACTTGGGTGTCCTGGTTCAAGATGACTTGGGTTGCTCCAGGCAATCCGAAAAGACCTCGAAGACCGGGAACCAACACGTCGGGCTGTTGAGGCGGGCGTTTGGACAAATAAACAGCTCCATATTTCGACAAATGCTCAGTGCGTATGTTCGCCCCCATGTCGAATACGCAATTCAAGTCTGACATCCATGGCTGAAACACGACCTTAATGCACTGGAGCAGCCACAACGTCAGGCATCTAAGAACGTAATTGGAATGCGCAATCTTTCATACCAGGAGAGGCTGCAACGACTGGGATTGTTCAGTGGAAGCTATCACAGACTACGAGGCGACCTGATTATGGCATACTTGATTCTGCGAGACCCACAT
The DNA here is from genome assembly GCA_944474145.2 of Dicrocoelium dendriticum. Taxonomy (NCBI): domain Eukaryota; kingdom Metazoa; phylum Platyhelminthes; class Trematoda; order Plagiorchiida; family Dicrocoeliidae; genus Dicrocoelium; species Dicrocoelium dendriticum. Next base: position 44,995,297 of record OX104068.1, read on the forward strand.
CATGTGTGCCGCCCTTTACTGCAACTCAGCAGCAATACAAACCTGAGGGGCCGCTCATTGAAACTCGCTGTACCGTATAGCCGTCTGGAGTGCCGCAAAAGTTTCTTTTCCATTCGTGTCTGTCACCCGTGGAATGCTCTCCCAGAATCGGTCGTCTCTGCACCGACACTAACAGTATTTAAAAGACGGTTGGATGATGCACTCATCCACTTACACTTTGTCATTTAGCACTACGTCTCCATCCTACACCTGGAGTTTACCATGGAATTATTTGATGTTAACTGCGGGTGCTGTGAATCTAAGCGGATTGCAGGACTACGGCGGAGATAACGATAAGTCCTTATTTTCATATTTAAAGTTCTAGCTGTTTTACTATCGTTATTATCATTATTGTTCCTTCAATATCCCCACCAACTGTCCAACGGGACTTGTAAAGCAATGCTCCTTAACCCGTATAGATTCATTTTCCATTGCTCCTTCTCGCCGGTGGAATAATTGCTTCCAATATCAGACAAGGTATACGTTGCGTACGCAATCACTTTCTCCTCGCCATCGCGCAGCTGGGACAGAATTGCACCCAAGCCAACATCTGAAGCATCCGTTGAAACAAATGTTGAACAATGCTCATTGAAGATCGCTACCGTAGGAGTGGATTTAATCATCGCTCGTATGGTCATGTAAGCATTGGCTTGTTCAGTGGCCCAAGGAAACTCCTGGTTTTGGCGCGTCAACCTCCGCAACGGCTGGGCAATATACGCACAATTCGGTAAATGTCGAAGGTAATAAGAACAAAAACTCAAGAGATGTTTCATCTGTGTAACTGCATGGTTTTGGACAATCGAGGAGGGTTCTGGTGTTCTGCACATTAGGCTTAATACCCGAGGTAGAAATAACATGTCCAGTAAACTCGACCTCCATTACAGCGAGTTGTCATTTGCTGGTATTCATGCGGAAATTTAGTTCATTCAGTTCATGCAGCACATTGTGAAGGTTTTCCTGATGTTCGGTGGGGTTACTACCAAAGACACAAATATCATCAATATGGACAACACACCCTGTGAGACCTGATAATGATGGATTAATAAATTTTTGTCAAGCTGCTGGGGCACCACTAAGGCCCATTGGTAACAATTGTTATTGATACAAACCATCTTGCGTGAGGAAAGCAGTCAAATGTCGGCAATCTGGAGTCAGTGGCATGTGGCAGTATGCACTGAGAATATCCAGCTTTGAGAAAAGTTTGGCGTTTGAAAGCCTAACCATCAACTCGTCGAGAGAAGGCAGAGGGAACTTGTCCACAAGTATATGTCGATTAAGCGCTCGAAGGTTGGTGCATACACGAATAGAGCCATCTTTCTTTTGAACGGCAACTAGTGGATGAACCCATTCAGAACACTGTATGGGTTCTATCAAGTCTACCGCGACCATATTTTTCAAAGCTTGCGACAACGCCTCTCGCTTGGCCAGAGGTACAGGCCTAGGTTGTGAAATGCTGAACGGTTTGTAATCCGCGCTCAACCGAATGCGGTGCATTGATTTTGGGACTCTACCAATATCCGGAAGAAAGAGATTTGGGGAACTGGAACGTAACAAATGTGGGTTGACGCTGGCAATGGACATCCGACTGACGCATGGTGTTACCTTCAATAAGACCATGGCAACACGTCCCAATAGAGGCTTACTGTCAGTTTTAGAGACGTAAACTTCAACTATACGCTTCCTGCTGTTTAGAAGAAACATTGAAACCGTAACAAAACCGAGTATATGGACATCACCATTGGAGTAGCTGCTGAAAGTGTAAGCGATAAGATGCACACTTAGCTGACCGAAATGCTGTTTGTAAAAACAATATGGCACAACTGTGATTGGTGACGCGGAATCTAGTTTCATGTCTAGACAAATGGTTTTGTTTCTAACTTCAAAAAACATACGACGAATATCTGGCGAAGGCAGTTTGGGTTCTTGAGTTGGAGACGAAAGTGGATGTTCGCATTCATTAACGACATATATAGATTGTTCAGTGGTGACCGGAGAAGCTCTAGAGTCATTTGCAGAATCAACTAAAGAAATGGCGCGGGAACGACAAACCCGAGCAAAATGACCGGTCTTACCGCAATTCCGGCAGATTTCACTCTTTGCAGGACATGACTTATCATTTGCACGATGTTCAGCATTTCCACAACGGTAACACTTATTTCTAACTGAGGATCGCGTCAGAGAGCGTGTAGAATCCAAACGGTCAATTTCAGTAGCTCCTGTGTTAGAGAGGAAAATTTTGTTTTGTTCCGTGACTGCGACCTTCGCGCGAGCCACGTCACAAGTCCTGTCCCATGTGAGCTTTTCTGCGTTCTCCATTAAGAGACTCTCTCTGATCCGAGAATCCGTGAGACCAGAAATCAATTGTTGTATTAGCATAGTTTCTTCCACTTTTTTCTTGCGAATACTATCGTAGTCACACTTTCATACAGAACAAACAAGGCGGGAAATGAAAGCATCCATTGATTCACCAGATGCCTGTTTCAACGGCGAAAATTATACCGTGAAGTATAAGTATTCACTCGGAAACCCCAATGTTTAGGGAGGGCCGATAAGGCGTCTATCAACGTGGGTTTCTCCCGCAGGATTAGAGCATCAAATATACATCAACCCTCTGAGCCGAGGTGTAAGCGCAAAAGCTTTAAAGTATCCTCCGTTTCCAGCGTTACAGATGGATTGAAAACTGGTAGCACAAAAATATAATCTGAAAACTAATTTTCTTGTCTTCTTAGCATTCTGCATTTGTGGTAACCGCAGGGTCAGTCCAGAACGGTGAAGGGGGCAGTAGCATGCAAAGACAATGGTACCATGCGACGCCAATTTGTTTTATCCCGAAAAAGCAGCAGACCAGAGCAGCACCGGAACATATGTATGAAGAAAAACTGTCTGCACACACGCGCAGTGCAATAAAATCGATACAGGTTCGAATTGTAACCAATCAAAGGCAAGACCACATGATTGGTCAACGAGTGCTAAATAGAAGGGTGAGTAGGATAAGCGAATCGAAGGCAAAAACAAGCAAAGTATTTGAACACGACAGTGACGAAGTATTGGAAACCACATCCCGATTCTGCTACCTTGCGAGTGCGGTTTCGACTGACCAGCAACTATACAGTGAGCTGCGCATCTGCGTCCAAGGCAGCGGCGGCATTCGATAAGCTTGAGTACCGAGTGTGGAAAAACCATCAGCTTACCATTGGCACTGAGCTGATGGTGTACAAATCCATGGTGTTGTCTGGCAGTGAAACGTGGACGATGTACGGTCGGGATGTGCGATATCTCGAGCTGTTCCATCAACAGTGTTTGCGACGGACTCTGTGCAACAGTTGGTGCGAGAGTTTCAGTCACGGAGGTGTTGCGCCGAAGTGGAATGTGTGCAGTGGACTACACATGCGGTTGCGAGTGCCTACCTCACGCAGGCCTATTAAGCCATGAGCGAGGCCACTCGGGGCCACCAACGAAGCGACGACGGGTCCTGCAGAGAACATAGGCAGAACCGGCGCAGCGTTTGTATGTACGCTGCATTCGATTTACTAACCGCGTGTTTGCATGCTAAGTCTCTTTATTTCAGGTAGTGGGTTTGCTATATTGTCCTAATGCTGTTTATATTAATATCTAACTGAACATTCTCCTATAAACTTGCACACGTCGCTTAAGCTAAGTTAAATGGCATTTTCGCAATCGTGACATTTCCTTAAAATACATTTTCTGATGTCTTGAACCTATATCGAATTTTTACCAACCAATTTATTTCATGTGTTCATTTATCGAAGAGTTATATCACCATATATACATGCATTATTCGCCTTATTTTATTTTATATCGTTTCAACTGATTGGCTCTTGGGTGATATCCCCGATGTAGCTGAGCTTGAGGTGCACTTTGACAAAGTGCCTACCTGTCTATTACCCACTACCTCATCCATACTGGCTCCAGGAGACAGTTGGTCATTGGTGGAGTGGATGGGGTGCACATTCCTTGTGGCCGTGCTGGGCTCGTAGAATGGTTCTATGCACTCGGTGTGGCGCGGACTACGGTCTAGCCACCGTCTTGTGTGCGCTTGGTCCCCCAAATGCAGCGTGCTTTTGTTTACCTATGAAGGAGTGTGGGCCGGCTCCGTTGATGAAACGTGGTTCCCATCCGCATGCCTCCCGGTCTTATTCCTTCGGGTTTACACTGGATATGGGGTATGTGGTTGGAACTGTGGGTGGTGCAGCGCAAGCCATCCATGGTCCCTCTGTAGGCGCAGGCGTCCTGTGGCTTGCCACAGTGACAAGCAAATCCGAAACCGGATGCCGCCAACCATATATATATATATATATTGTAACGGGCTGTGAATAGGACTTGAGTCATTGGAAACTCAAAACAAGGTACAGAAATAGTAAAAGAAAACACAACACATCAAAGTCCATGCTGAGGAGCACTAAGCGCCCGATCGCTACTGCACGTAGGACCTACCATGCTGTTCAAGTCGCCGTTCTCAAGCGAAGCAGCGATTTGCCGATAATTCAGTCAAGACAAACTGTTAATTGGTGCCAGCTCTCATTGTGTATACTAATTTACATGTAACTGTGGAGTCAGTTAGATGAGCAGAACTGATAGACCTTTTGTCTTCCCGTATGAGGGAACGTGTACCGATGTGGATCCTGTGTGGGATAGACCAGCCGGCATATCATCCCCAAGACCTGTCATTACGTAAGCTCTAGGATCCTCGATAGCTAAACACCAATGGATTACTGGTTATCGGATTAAGCCCGATGCTGCGTTAAAAAAGTTTGCTGCGTCAATCTAATACGCCATGTCTTTGGTTTGTTGAGGCTGTCGCGATTAGCCCAATACAGCCAGTGCTGTGTATGTATTAACAGCTATTTGTCCACCTCGGCCTGTATTGGACATAAGGACCGAACCGTTGTCATCCATTTTGACCCTCAAGTTTGTATCTGCTGGTTAAATCCACCGTCTGGTATTGTTTCATATGGGTTAATTTTATTGGTACTGAAGAGACAACTGCTCGCATCGACGAATTGTCGTCCTCTTGTATTAATTTTTAAACAATAACAACTACTGTTTGGAAGTCCACAGCAGCTCACGACAGATGCAGAACGAAGTGCATTTTGGCGCAAGAGTAGGATCCTCCGTAAGAAACTATAATAGTAGAACCGTGGCGAAGCGGTGAAGTTGAGCTGAATATGAGCACTACGCTGCTGCGTTCGTAATTTTTGGTGGTCAGCGCTTAATGATCAGCAAACAACCCTCCATAGACTCCTCTAACTTAACACGGGGTAAAAATTGCATAGACTATTCTCCGAACATCCCGGTACCGTAAGCTCATAAGCATCCAAGAATCATCCGGTATGCGTAAAAACATTTAGTCCCCTAGTCAGCTACGCTGCTCCCAACACCAAAATCCACTGCTTTCAACAACCCACGAGTCCCACTAGGTGGTGCTTCGCAACTGGCTGACAGGATGTGGAATGAAAGAGGATCGCTTATTCATGTCTTGGAGAGGGAGGCAATTGAACCAGCCGGTTTTGCTGCAATGTCAGTTTATCCACTGCACGACACAAGGTGCTTGTAGCGACCTGATGATCCAAGCAGATGTACCAAACAACAAGCAGGAAATTTCGGCTGCGTTGCTGGTCTGCTATTTGTTCGGACGTTTAACAAGGAAATAGACGAGGAAATGCATGTTGCAGACATCGCAAACATCAGTTGCGGCACTTAAGCATGACCATCGTAAGTAAATGGGATACGGTTCTTGGCTGATTGCTGTCAGTGAACTTAAGGTAGGTTATCTAACGAAGCGGATAATTAGAACCGGAGAGAGTGGCTGAGAAATTACTATCAACATTTTCCAATAATGGGATTCAAGATTGGTAATAGTCGGTCTCTACATACTTCTGAGCTTAGGGGATCGTTGTGATTATGTGGGAGTTGATGTTCTGCTGGGTATTTTTGTTCGTTACCAGACTAGATGGCATTGTCAATGCAGCTTTCAGAGAAAAAGATTAAGTATAATCAGTCAATCAGTGCAATTGATTTCTCTATGAGCTGCACCCTTACGAGTGCTGCACTATTCGAGGAAAAAGTATCCGAGCTTTCGTCGCCATTTGCTAGAGCTCAGTCACAACAGTAATTTGAGTGGCCAACATCTAAAGCTGACAGATCAGGACAGCCCTATGGAATGCCGTCGGAATTCCTTTCCCATACTCCTTTGCAAAACATGGAATGCCTTACCGGAATCTGACATCTGTGCTCCCGCACTGACAGAGTGCAAAGCCAGAGTTAACGGTGCGCTCATTTCACAGGCCCATCTCACATGACTCATGTCTAGGATAAACAGAAGCGACCGATCAACTCCCAAAATGCCTTCCACATTTTATACGTCCCATATGTGTTCACTAGGACGCGATACGATTTCTTACCAGCTTCTCATTTGTCTTCACTCTTTAAGGAAGTATGTTGGAGTAACATTTTATACTGCGTATACCTCAGTGTGTTCACCGGTGTAAACACTACTTTGCTAACAATTTTCCATATTTTGAACTTTCCCTATGACCAGCCTACGGGACCTGTTAAGCTTTAGCTTTTTTACCCGTATAAAACCAGTGTTCCATTGTTCAAACTATAAAATGCGAATTGATACTCACGAAAGGTGGCAGCAGTCCACCAGCACATTATACGGATGCATTGCTCTCATGCAGTCGCAGGTGAATGCACGGACAGTTGAGATACTCCAGAGATGCTCTAACGCATTCAGTAACGGGGGTTCGAACTGTGACGTAGAGGTTGTAAGCTGGGCACCGAAACGTCAAGCCACGGATTTGTGCCCCTTTCACCAACTCGATTCAAATCAAGGTATACCTACGACGTTTCAGATACACTACAGCGCAGTGGAACCGAGTAACAGAGGCTAATTTCAAATACTTCCTTAATACATGAGACCGAGAAAATTCGCGAGAAGCGATCAATTCGATTAAGTAACAAACCTGCCGTAGTAAAAAGTTCATTCCTTCCTTAGTCTCAAAATAGCTTGGTAGCGCTTTGCTGCGTAGTGCTTTCCTATTTTGTGCTGCATCCTCTATCTCTTTCTGCAGAGCTTGGTAGGCAGCTTTGCGCGCTGAAGAACTACGAGGTGCTGTGGGTTTTTGTAAATATTCGCGGTCAGGTTCGCTTCCAGGACAGGGGCTTGATTCTGCGTGCAGTGGTGTAAAACAAAGTAAGATGAATTGATATGAATTATGCTGAAACAAATGAACTTATAGACCTAATCTTATTGGAATACCAGCTTCTCCTAACCTTAGGGACGGGTTAATTTTTGATAAGCATCACTTGTGACCGCGTCACCAAGAAAACACGGGTTTCCAAGCGTATTCATCAATACTAAAACATCAGTGAACGGAGAAATGAAGTAGACCAAGCCTTAGCCTAAGTATTATATTAATAAATAAACTCTTGTGAACCGGTCTAAGTCCTACGACTCTGGAATTTTCGGCCACTGCTGCAGGTAGCATGTAGTATTGTCGGCTAAAAATATGCGTGCGATTGATTGACGGCACAGACTACTCGGCTCGATAGCAAAAGTTCTAAACATAGAATAAAGTTCGACTGTTTGAAAGTGCGTGAATCATGGTGGAATACACAAGAATCGAAACGTAATGCTGGCCGCACGAGAGATACAATGGGGTAAAACGTGGTGTTATTAGATAGTTATTAATTCCTGTGTTTGGGACAGAATTTCACCAGTATGTGATTGGGATGGACTCGACATCCACCTGGCTAACGGACTGTCACACTTTTAAAGTCGAAATTATCTTGACACTGCATGATTTGATATTTAGAACCACAATAAGTTTCCCAAATTGGGCCGCAAATCCGGAAATCTGTTCGACCTCAAGCATTACATTGGGCTATGATACCCCTTGCTCCCGAATATATATCTATACCGGATTACCTGTGTGGCACGGAACTAAAACAAAACGGTGTTGATTATCCGGAAAAATACTTTATACTCAGACCTGAGAACAACTCGTATACTTGATGAAAGTACATCTGTTATTGGTTGCACATGGTCTAAGCCTGTCATTAAGTGGCTTTTACCACTTACCGAACTGATGATCATTAAGCCAAGGGATTGTCATTCAACGAGTATATGCGAAGTATGTGATAAAAATGAACAACTCTATGATTTGTACGCTTTCTGCACGGTAATGTGTGTGCTCCAAAATCTATAACACCGTACACGCATGTTAGTGCATGGTACCAAGCTTTCAGCGTGGCACATTTTCGAAATCGCGTGCAATGTTTTCAACTTAGCGAGGCTAAGAACGCTGTTTTCGCGTCGTTGACACTCTCATTGGTCATGGGACGTAAGCCAATGGGACACCGGTTAGAAGTCCCCACCATAAGCGACAGACAGTCTAATGAAAGTGGTCGAGCACCACCATCTGTTCTGTTTTGATGCTTATCTGAAGGAAACCTCGATGACTGGAATCCAAACTGAAACCGTCCAATGGGCAAATTGTGATGCCTGTCTAAGCACCTGTCTACCACATGATCCGAAGCTTAAGATGTAACCAGCGCGGACAGACATCATAACCAGCAAATTAAGCGGTCTACAGTGATCGTCAGTGGCTACCTGGTGGTGGCTTATTCAGCGGCCTAACCATGGTGGCGTAGACAGGCAATCTTCTAACTGGTATTCCGCAGTTCAGCAATGGCTGCTAGGCGGTTACACAATTTCGTGCGATTGTTACTGCGACGATCATGGGGACATTGTTTCCATTGAAGTTGGTAGACCAACCTGAAGCTGAACAACGAAATCTCTACGTTTGCTTACTTCTATCGCAATTGATGACTAAACACAAATTAAGCGGATTCCAAGTGTGGCTTTGACACGGCGTTAGTGAGTGTTCGTTTGTCTCCACACCCATGGGCGACTTTGTTAATCAGTGATCGCGTTATATAAAGGTCAAAGGAACCTATGTATTCATAAGATAATTAGGCTTCACTTCCATATGGTCGCCCACGGTGGCGTAGACAGGCAATCTTCTAACTGGTATTCCGCAGTTCAGCAATGGCTGCTAGGCGGTTACACAATTTTGTGCGACTGTTATTGCGACGATCATGGGGGACATTGTTTCCATTGAACTTGGTAGAAAAACGTGAAGCTGAACAACGAAAGTTCAGTGTTTACTTTCTTCTATCACAGTTGATGACTAAATACAGACTAAGCGGATTCCAAGTGTGGCCTTGACACGACATTAGTGAGTGTTCGTTTGTCTGCAGTGATGGTAATAAAAAGTGAATTGGTAGTTTTTGCTGAGGCTGCAACCCTTGCAGGCTGTTGGAAGATAAGCTTTGGAGACTTACAAGAGCGAGATGACATCTAATTGAGTAGTGATAAGAAGCGGATTGGTTGACTGTGTTGAGGCTGCAACCCTTGCACGCTGTTGGAAGATAAGCTTTGAAGGCTTACGGGTTGACTGGACAGTTGCCTTCCTTGCTCGCTTGCCTATCTGGCCACACGTGATTCGGTATGCATAGTGTAATCGTGCCACTGCGAGCAATCTGGAGAATCGCAAGGTGTGCTATTTTGCTTAGGATATGGGTGTGATTGTTAAGGAAGTGTGGGGTAATCAGAAACAATGCAGTAATTCGTATGAAGCAGGTAAAGCCAGGACCTCTTTGCAAATAGAATTTTTAAATGCTTTACAGCTACAAAGTTCTCGTGCTGTGTTATTTCAGTTGGCCGTACACTTATGTGAATAGCCTAGCTACATACCGCTGATGTATTCAGCGCATTGTATACTAAGGTCAAGTTCGCTGGATAGGTAAAACCCTCAGTGGATCTGTAGCCATTGTTCCAAAGAGGTGGCTTCCTAGTGTGGCGGTGACACGACATTAGTGAGTGTTCGTTCGTCTCCACACCCCTGGACCACTTAGGTAATCAGTTACCGCTTCGGGACCCATGGACCTGTCGTTATGTTAAGGTCGGAAGATGCACGTAAATCCAGCGTTTCAACATGATATTTACACTTCACTTCCAAGTGGTTGATAAGCTTGAAATACCAAGTGACACTACGGCCCTGATATGATCTGCCAACGAGCATTGCATACGCATAGTAAGCATAGTTTGGAGCAATTTCCTCCTTCAACAATGCCTCCGGAATTAACTACTTTCCAATGACAAAAGGTTAACGAGCAGTTGCCATGTCGATAACAACCTTTGTCACGGCGTGCACAAATAACTGCTTCTAAGACTAGCTGAAACAGTGGTTCATAGCAGGATTAGTGGGCGCGGTTGCCTGTGTAAATGATAGCAAACACAGTATAGGAACGCCCGTGGGTGAGACAACAGTGTTTGTCTGTTCCAAGTACTCACCTGGATTACCAGAGTAAAATGCGTGCGTCGCCACTAATTATCAGACTAGCGTATTTCCTAGCAGGACGATGTGACATGTACGAATACCGCAGTCATTATAGCCTCTTTAGGTGTTTCTTTGTTGAGTAATGCCGATTTCGTGAGGATAGCATTCCAGATCATGGACGTAATAGGGAGGTACCATCTGAATTGACTGTGCTTCTACTGGTGCTATTCGGAGAGCCACTTGTCAAAGAGTATGGGTGACCATATGGAAGTGAAGCCTAATTATCTTATGAATACATAGGTTCCTTTGACCTTTATATAACGCCATACATGCAGACACTGAGGCGATCACTGATTAACAAAGTCGCCCATGGGTGTGGAGACAAACGAACACTCACTAACGTCGTGTCAACGCCACACTTGGAAGCCGCTTAATTTGTGTTTAGTCATCAATTGCGATAGAAGTAAGCAAACATAGAACTTTCGTTGTTCAGCTTCAGGTTGGTCTACCAACTTCAATGGAAACAATGTCCCCCATGATCGTCGCAGTAACAATCGCACAAAATTGTGTAACCGCCTAGCAGCCATTGCTGAACTGCGGAATACCAGTTAGAAGATTGCCTGTCTACGCCACCATGGTTAGGCCGCTGAATAAGCCACCACCAGGTAGCCACTGACGATCACTATAGACCGCTTAATTTGCTGGTTATGATGTCTGTCCGCGCTGGTTACATCTTAAGCTTCGGATCATGTGGTAGCTAGGATCTCCTGCTTAGACAGGCATCACAATTTGCCCATTGGACGGTTTCAGTTTGGAGTCCAATCATCGAGGTTTCCTTCAGATAAGCATCAAAATAGAACAGAAGTTGGTTTTCGAGCACTTTCATTAGACTGTCTGTCGCTTATGGTGGGGACTTCTAACCGGTGTCCCATTGGCTTACGTCCCATGACCAATGAGAGTGTCAACGACGCGAAAACAGCGTTCTTAGCCTCGCTAAGTTGAAAACATTGCACGCGATTTCGAAAATGTGCCACGCTGAAAGCTTGGTACCGTGCACTAACATGTGTGCAAACTGGTATATACATCGTTCAATGTCCATAAAGTTACCTAGCTATTTGGTAGTAACGAAGTAATGCAAAGCAAGCCTCTAGACCGTAGTCTGTTGAGACAACTGGGCGAAGCTGTTTGTATCAGCCAAAGACTTACACACATGTCTCACATGACACACGATTTAAAGCAAGAAGTGGAGAATTGTTTGTTGGTGACTGCGAGTCAAACCGATAAGGACGCGGTGTTTTCTGAGCTAAACGAATTAATGTCATGGACGCACATAAGATAGCTACATAATGCCAAGGTCCATTCGTTCTGCTGCCACTGTTGCTTGGGAAGATCTCAATCCATCTTAATCTCTTGGATTCTAAGGTTGACAACAACAGTCGTCATATACGCGTTAAAAATGAAAAATATGAGTAGAGTCAGTCGAGAATTCAAACTGCGCAGGTAAGAATGTCGAAAATAAACAGACTTCTTTTCGTGATCGTGATAGCACTGTCTTGGGTGCTCTTAGATACGTTGACTTGGCGATAGTCAAGCGAATAAGCCTCCATAAATAAACAAACAACACTCTTTCGTATTAAAGCGCCACTATCCGACTCAAACCTCAGTCAGTGCGCTGGTCATCTGCCTTACTAATACACGTTATCTCTTGTTACTGCTGCAATTTCATCGCGCTAAATAATAGAGATGTCTACTGGTCACCCACAAACATAAGATTCGTCGACAGTCTCCACGAGAGAAAAGGACTAGAGCTAAATCACAGGTTAACCGTTTGGCAAAATAAACTCACTTTGAACTAGTTCTGCGGTTTGAGCTGCAGAGTTGTCTACTACTTGCTTTTGACCGGCGGCGTCTTCGTTTAGCTCCGTTGTCATTTGGTCATCCAGGGAGGAAGTAGCCTCCAGCTGATCAGTGAGACACTTTTTAAAAGATAGTGGTGAGCGGATGGGTTGAGCTTGACACCATTCAACTACTCGATTTAACAAGTGCTCTGCGTATGCGTGAAGGGAAGACAGCGTTCTGAAGTGAATACAAAAGGCAATGCGGTACTGAATATTCTGATCATGTCAGTATACGACGGAATGCTGTCAACTTGACTAGGATGAAAAATCGGCACACACTACTCACAAATGGAGGATTAGAAGTATGTTTACTGCATCGTACAATGAGGCTTTTTATACTGTGGGTTGTGGTGATCAGTGTATCGGGTAGGCATGGCGGCAGTGCAACTCAAGTCATTGGAACGTCAGGCTAAGAGTCTACCCCTCAGTCATGAACCAGTGGCTCGTAAAAATTGTTACAAAAGGACTAACGGGTAAGTGGAGGCCATTTCGAAGCGCTCGCTGTATACATGAATAGCGTCGGGGACTTGTTGGAAAATGTCATTCTCTAGTTATCGACAAAACAAAGTTGAAATCAACCCAGAATACTGCTTCAAATGTATCTCTTCTATAAATCAGCAACGAGTGCAAGCGAATGCAATATCAGTCTTGGCGGCCAACGTTGCGAATGATCAAAATCTGACCTGCGTCTATCTCGGTTACTATGCCATTGACAGGATTTGGCAAAGTTAGCTTCAAGGTGAATGGCACTTTAGGTTAGGGTTTCGTATCGTAATCTAGTCACAAAACGGATGTTTCAAAACGGCCCCTGATGTCACATTACTTCTAGAAGTATGGATAACCATTTATAAGGCATTACTGATCTTTATTATTCCCAGCAAACAGCACACGTCTCAGGTGGTACACACACTCCCAGTATGTGCATTAACGATGACCGAATGTAACGCTGGTACATAGTTATCATTCCATTCGGTTTGTCTGCAGCAATGTTCATGAAACGCTCTCTACCTTCCGCAGGTTATGTATGCCCAATAAACATAGATCCATGCATTTGAAAGTGAGTAATTTGTTTTCCTACTTTCACTAGCCGGTAATTAAATGGGGCGAGAGGAGGTGTCGTGTCCACTTATCTCACTTGACGTCGAGTATGTGATGGAATTATTCGGACAAGAGAAATATGCCGCCATTCCGAAGTGCCTACCAATTAGTTTTCTTTTCATTTCATTGGATTGACAGCTTAGCAACGGGTATCCCCAACAATGCGTTGGATATTTTCCCTAACGCTCATATATCAACTGACTGGAATTAGCGCTCGCCGGTTGATAATTGGTAATATACCCTCTAGAGGCGCAGCTGAATGGTAATTAATATTTAAGCCTCCGTGCTGATGATATTCTTTTCACACCTGCAACAGCGTGCCCTGTTGGGTGCCCTCTCTACCATCGTACATCTGATAGGAGGAAACTGCTGGAGGTCAGGTAAAAGAGATCACGTGGAGGATAAGGAATCATGCAAAAGGACCTTGTCTCTTTGGTGATTCAGATCTCCGTAATAATAGGTCCCGGGATCGAAGGTATCTATGGTTTTAAGTCCAATTTGACATGGTGCAGCGAGGAACTACTGCTGAGGTGCTTTGATAGTGAGCTGCGTAACGCTAGTACTTCAAGGCTGTTGCGGGGCTCTAGTACTGCAACCAGAAGCTTTGTATACAAAACACGTAGAATGCTGAATAATGTGTTTATCGAGCAAACTGCTAACGTAGTTAAATGAACCTCATATAAATTTCATGCAAATGGCCACCGTAGTTAACTAGCACCATTGTGCTTGGACGCGGTTATGTAAACTATAGAATTCAGCTCGTCCAATGCTACGTCTGCTTATGTAGACGCAACTGTAGGCGCAACACACACACGCTTGACGCGCGTGCTCCCGGGTCATTTGGAGTAATCCTCTCTATCTTCTCGCAGCGTAGTCACTGTACGCTCATTCGGACCGGATTTACCAGTTTTACACAATGATCCGTCATACGTGGAATTATCTTTTAGCACTAAAGTCCTAACGATCACTAACGGATTTGACTGTCATCCGTGATTGAACACAAGCGGATAGCTCATTCACTTTATGTCCATTGTCCTTCAGTGAAGAATTCTCGAGTCAGTCCGGAAAGCCCAATCTTATTCCAATGCGGTGTTTTTCAGCGCATCTGTATAGGAATTCGTGATCTCTCAACTTGTGTTCAGGGTTGTGTCTGGATTCGTTTACTAGGTCCCATACCAGCCGGGTCTAACCTCGATCGATCAACCGACCAACATTGCAACGTGCGCTCACAAGGGAACACTGGTGACAGCGTGCCCGCTCCACTGACTCACGTTTATTATTGACGCGGGAAACCGCACTGACTAATCATTCGACAGACGCGTGACCTTAAAACTGTACGCCCTCGGCGAACATATCACGTTAATGGTGGATGTTTGTGAGTAGTGTAAAGATCGAAGAAAGTAGAAGCCACGATTAAAATTCACGCACAATAATATGCCTCGACGGGGAGTCGAACCCCGGTCCACGAATTTCCGGTCCGCTGCTCTACCACCTGAGCTACCGAGGGCTGACGATTAGGTGCGCAAATTTTAACACATGTCTTCTGCTTGGTGCGCGACGTGTTGCCAATAAGCTCACAGTACCTGTCCTGATGTTGCAGACTGGCTCACTCACCCGTCACTTCCCAATAGACCGAAGTTCCTGTCCTTCAGACGTCCAATGGGCGATGGTAGATTAATGGTGGATGTTTGTGAGTAGTGTAAGGATCGAATAAAGTAGAAGCCACGATTAAAATTCACGCACAATAATATGCCTCGTTAAGAGAAAGTGTGAGTTGTGTGTTAAAGTGGTGAAGAGTGGGCTAGTTTGCGGTAGTTGCTTGAAAACCTATCACACAAAACGCCTTGGGACGGGGATGATAAAATCCAGACGGTACAATAACACGATAGGTGTGTTTTGGTTGTGACCAGTATGCAGTGCTATCACTTGTTAGATGTCTAAGTGTCTTACTGAAGAAGTGTGAAAGACTAACAGAAGCAGTCGAACAACTGGTGTGCCTCAGGGTTACACCTATGGGAGGAAGCGGACCTGCACTTGTATGTGGAAATAACACCCCAAATTCCCCATTTAGGCCGAAGAAAAGAGCCAGGCGTCCCATCCTTATCCCAACAACTCAGCCTCAATCTGTATCAACTCTCTTCTCCCTCTCCGATAAGTAAAAATATTGTCTGCAGCGTGCTTGCTTCAACTTCTGTCCAGTGTATTACACCTAGTAGTTTATCGCTATACAGGAGACCCTAAGCTGCAGTCAACCAGCCATAGCGAGGAACCATGTAACATACGCGTCGGTTACCGCTAAGCAAACACCGGAAATAGCACCGGTAATCTTGGTGGCCGGACTAGAGAAAACTAAAGTGTCACAGACGGATGGCCTCCATCAGTGCCGTTCGCAAATTCACCAAAAGCACCGGAAACTAGGGCTCCGAAACCAGTAGCCACCAGGCGCAACCATGGTGCCTTAAACTTCGTGTGTCCCCGAATCCATACAATTAAGGGTAGGCTGAGAGAGGATCGAAATCAATGGGGTTCCATCTGTACGGCCTTAAAACGTATCTCGCGTCACGCAAACGCATTGCACTACAGTTAGTTCGGTTATTTCGGGTAACACTAAACTCAGCGGATGAGACAGAGGCCATTCTGCTGTCTGTGAATCGACACCGTAACGCCTCAAGTGGAGTGCGCATACTACCTGAAATGCCGTGGAAAGAACGTGCAGCGGATCCCACTAACCGATAGAGGAACGGGAAAAGTAAAGGTAAGAAGACAGTGATTGCTCATGGTGTCCCTGAACTTAATGATTCTTATTCCTAGGATGCTCAGATAAATAACTGGGAGCAATGGTGTTACATCCGTGAACCTCTTTCTCTCAAAAATGTCGTGGCCACCTCGCTGACAAGGATCCCCTTATCACCGAACTATAACGGTGCCGTCCCAGGCTGTTGAAACTGGTGTTGCAGTCAGAACTAACGGCATAGACTCTTCTAGAAAACTGAGGGAAATTCCGTAGCAGGTTGCTAACAGAACGTTTTCTGAAAGTAGCAGGAACACCACCTTCAACGACAACTCAATGGAGATGTAGCTCTCCATGAAAACACCAACTGTAGGACCTGACTCGGTGACAGTTTTAACAGCAACCATAACATCCGGAGGGACACAGCAGAGCTCGAGCGAACACCAGAATCCGGGGCACCTGATAGTTGAATATATATCAAAGTCGTCTCGAGGGACTGCAACCCATAGAAAAAACGATTAACCGTTGACTTTTAGTCAGTCAGCGTAAACTCACTTGCTTCATCGATCCCATCTAACACACTTTTGGTCTCTGAGAAGCTCTCATGCGTGTACACATATGTCCTAGATCTATTCAGAAAATTAACTGAATTAAGACTTCGACGCGTCAGCAGCTTGTGACCTCATCACTATCATGGAAACATGGTTGCGCTGTGAGAAAACGGATGCCAAAATCGCGCCAACAGGTATGTCCTTTGTCCGGAATGATCGAGCCAGCAAAGCTGGTGGAGTATCCCACCAGTTTCGTAACAACCTGCAGTGCGAACTCATACACGATTCGAAAACCGATGTACCTGACTCGACTTGGTGTATCTTCCGGCTGAGAGAGAAAGAGCTTGGCCTAGTGGCTGTTGTTTACCGCCCACCATCGTCTACACCTGAGATGAACTGCAACTTGGTGGCTGCGTTGAGACAGGTGATAAACAGGAAGTACAGTCACCTTCTAGTCGCCAGCGACTTCAGATTACATGCTCTAGAATCCCAGGCCACACCAGGAGAGCAATTCAAAGTAAACTTGCAAGATATTGTCTCAAAATTTCAGCTTTATGTCCACGTCACTACCACCACCAGATTCAGGGCAAATAACAGGTCATCCATATTGGACCGAATATTCACCAATAAAGAACTGATGATGGAGAGAGTGAGAATCGGTAATCCTCTGAGCTGCAGTCATTATACGACTTTGCATTTCATGTACACTTGCTATACTGAGTATCCCGAGGGCAGGACTCAAACGACGCGAACCATAACCAGTTACAACACTTCAAGCCGACTGGTTGAAGCGACCGACTGGAGTTTACTAACCGAGGATTCACCCGATATGTCCTGGGAACGTTTCGTCAGTAAGTTCAACACCTTGGTTAGTGAAGCATTGGAAACCAAGACTATCAAGTATCCCTGCCCTACTCCTTCGGTTAACACTGGATATGGGGCATGTGGATGGAACTGAATGGTGCAGCCTAAGCCCCCATGGTCCCTCTGTAGGTGCATGTGTCCTGTGACCATTGGCAATCAATGACAACAATCAATAACTATATGCAAATATATTCACTGTGAAGATTATACTAACAAGTTGAGAGAACTTAGGCATTCAGTCAGCTGATTTGTGCTCTTTGGTGCTCCAAGTTATTTGGTGGGTAAACTGCGTAATACATAACTAATGAAGCGAGCACTTTTACTTGTGAAACACTTACCTCGATCGATTTTCGTTCTCGGTTGGATACAAAGTAAATCGCCGCAGCAGCAAATGAGGTCGGGTTGGACGGTCGCATACTTGTTCCTCGTTTACACGGGGCGGCATCAACAAGTTATCTGATCCGACTTCGCTTAAATTTCTTACATCCAGTTTTGGATACACGATATCCAGTCCTTTAGCGACGTTTTCACCAAATCTGGTTGGTTTTTCATTTTCTCTACATTGAATCCCTTCTTTAAACGGATGTGTGTCCCTCCACGTCAGACCACGTGGGATAATGTTTGGCATAGCATAAACTGCATGTCCTCTCTTTGCGCTTAGTGGCTTTATATATGTCAAACTGAGAATCTGCATATAGGAAAGGTGGTTACATCATGTTTGAGAATGTATTTGTAGTGTGCATGTTAGGAACCTACTTGCAAATGGCTGTCTGTGACGGGTTAAAAACGCGCACGTAGGGGAACATATGGTGACTTGGTAGCTAACAATTTTTGTGCAGCGCATGCGGTACTCTAAAAACGGGCTTGGTAAAAAGACAAGAATAGAACTTTAGTCGGTTACCAGCTATCGTTCCGAAATAGGAATACTGACTATTCAAATACCTTCAACGCTTTTTGGATTATTTTAGTAATATAGAAATAACGCCAACAGACGGGAAAATACTGTGTTAAGTATTTTTAGAATCTAGTGCAAAATGTTCGGAGACTCGTGGAATTCAGAAAAGGTTCGCAGTGTGTTCGGGTTGCTGTTTATATTGTAACAGAATCACGTACTTCGGTCACCATAATTTTGTCTTAATGACCGAAATCCCCATGGATCCATATGTTGCGACGATATTCACCAAAGCACGTTCAATTATTGGTGCTCTAAACGGTTATAAAAGTGAACAACATTACATCATTAGTAAACTAAGTCCAAGAATAGAAGATACTGATTAGCGCGTATTATATTCTACCGGTCATTCGATACAACCCACTGATTACGGGCCGTTCGTAACACAGGTGAGCAGGAAGGGTATATGTTCATCATCACTCATTCATTCTACAAGTAGGACACACAGAACTATTAAGTCAGAGATAGAATGGCTCGTGCAGTGACTTTTCTGGTGCTGACTAGTTACCCACCCTGTGACCTGATAAGAGTGTATCGGACGACAGCTGTTTTCCAGTAATCGACAGCACTTAACTGTGATTGTGGAAATAGTTAAAGGTTACGTTTTTCCCACACGCAGCATTGCACATCACAAGCGCTTTCGCGTTTGTTTGTACTGGGCAGTTGCAGAAACAACTCTTCCAGACATCCCCTCAAGGAGAGAAACGATCCAGACTTACCTCAATTTTAACATCTTCGTACGCGCATACATAGTTCCTTTCCCCTATGAGCCAAAATTTTTCAATTCGCGTTGTATACAAACAGGGATAATACACCTATCATGAGAACATTTTGTTTCGGTTCTATGGTATGTCCCAAACGTACGGTCCCTTTTTACTCCGATGCGCAGTGTCCAATCTGCAGGCCTTAGGGTGACACAAGAGCGCACTAAATTGCCAACGGTCCAATGGTAGTTGTTGGCCTCCCAAAATGTCATAGGGGTGCGAACGACTGCATTGATGTCCGAATGCGTGGCCAGTGGGCCTGCAATCTCAGTGCTGGCGTACTGATGATGGATGGACAAACCGACCTCGACTGACATCACATGCACATCGCTATTGAAATGCCACGCTGACGTGCTAGTCTCCTCCATCGTTGCAACGCTGGATGGGCAGAGAGCACCAGCTGGTAAGTATTCGCCGCACTGAATGGTCTTGGTACGATCGATCGATATGAGGCAGGTTAGTAAGCTAGCCACAGCCATCGCTGTCGTTCCGCTGCGTTAGCAATGGAGAACGAGCACCCTATACAACCTCAGTCTTGTAACCTGCCTGCGAACCAGTGCGTGATCGTTATGCGATTCTTTGGTCCGCGTCAATCGAACGCGGCCGAAACAGCTCGCGGTTACCATGCTATCACCTACACAATGTAGCCATTGTGTTGCAAAACTTGAGCTGTTCGTGCGTCCTAAACAATTTGTTGCCATTCGAAAGCGGTGTTACGAGGCCAGACGTTTTAATGTACACGGTACCCGACTTGCTTCTTTACGAGTAAGGCCTTTGTGAACTAAGACGCGAGGTGGGCTACCTAAGTCAACCCTCTGCACTTACCTGCCTAACTGAAAAACGCTATCCGCACACAAAACACATGAACATGAATCTACGTAGTCGTCTGATCGCTTACGAGACATATTCACGCTAAAACTAACAAGAGATACGAAGGGTGAAGTCACCGACCAAGTCGGTGTAGGAAGAACAATTAGTGCGCGCGCAGAAGCAGTGCTACTTATTCGGCATCCAAGTAATAGCCAACTCCGCGCAATTAGGTTACACCGCCATACGATTATCCAGGCACGAGGCAACCAAACGCAGTTTGTTTGTTGTAACGGTAAATGCTCGCACTGATTGAAGATTGGACTCCGCTATAGAGGATTCTCACTGTCAACCCTACGAACTGTACCACAAGAAGCGTCCCACGGATATCGTGGTTCTCGTCGGGGATTCAAACACACACATTGATAGATTGGAAGCTGATGAACACGACTCCCGCTACCTACATGAATATGGTACTTGCAAGGACGGATTAAGGAGATCGACTTCTGCAGCTCTGTGATGCTCACGGTTTATTCCTCTAGAGCAAAAACCGGCGATCGTGGCGACGCAACTTGCTAGGACAATCGTGGAAGCCGATTGATCACAGGACCATCAGTTAATGTTGGCGAGGCTGTATGACAGACAGCGAATCAAGTAAAAGTAGTTATTTGCCGAATCGTATAGCAAAGCTCGGGGCGCTTTTGCTAACCTTCGCCACTTATGGCGCCGGCGCGACATCACTCTTTCCCTGAAGGGTAGAGTGTACAATGCAGCAGTACGTTCGACCCTATTGTACGGTTGTGAAACCTGGCCCCTTAAAGCAGCGGACCTGAAGAGGCTAGTTACGTTCGACCACCGGTGCCTTCGTAATTTAGCTCACATTTGGTGGGAACACCGCGTGAGTAACGAGCGTGTTCGACGCCTTGTTTATGGCACAGGAAAAGAAAATGAACCGCTCAGCACCGTTATTTCACGCATCAGGCTCCGATAACTGGGTCACGTGTTACGCATGCCAGCTCACCGACTTCCGCGACGTGTGTTGTTTGCGCGCCGGGGGTGTGGATGGAAGAAGAGGAGGGGTGGCCAAGCGATGACTTGGTCCAGAGGAATGAAGACCCTCACTTCTGAGCTGGCCTCGGTTGGAGCGTCTCGGCTCCCTGGTTGGAGTTCGAAAGATTATGAACACGTTTGGTTGGACACACTTGCTGATATGGCTAGGAGCCGACCTCAGTGGCGTTCGTGCTGTGAGTTTCTTTGTCCCACCCCATCTCTCTTAGCCTCCCCCTCCAACCACGATCTCATTACTTAGCCTTATATAATTTTGCATAATAATTTTTTTGGGTGCACAGCAGCCGGCTGGTAGCTTACGGGAACGATGCCCATCCGTTACCGGTAGCTCAGCCAGCTTTCACCAGTTGTTTTTTCCCTCCATTTTTCTTTGGATTGCGGCACAGTAGCTGAGGTGTTTCCCACCTCTAGCTAACGTGTATGATGATGATGATGATGATGAGTTATTTGCCGCTGACAATTATATATATATATATATTTATATATATATATATATATGTGCTACTTCGGCCTGGGCAACCCGGTAGTATCACGCCCACTGACGAATCATGGACCACACTGCTTACTACTGCTCATGCTAAGCCTATATTATGTGCTAACACAACTTCTCAACCTCCACTCACTACAACATGCCAATGGATTGTGACGCGTTTCGCAATCGAAAGTGTGCAACTCGGTGAACTGGTTCACGCAGATCGATATAATCGTACAACGGACTTTCCATCAGCCTCAGCCATTGTTGGGTGTTTATGAACGTTCAGTTGCAAAGTACCACCTGGCCAGAAACGTAGAAAAAAATGTTATGCCTCATTGATTCGATATACCGAGAATAAGAAACCTATCATCTCGTTTTGACTATTCGTTGTTGTTCAAGACAGAAGGAGTGCAATTTAACGACAAGTAAACGGTATGTTGTCCTGTTGCCAAGGTAAGTCGACAGCTTTTATGCATCCATCTCCTCCCGGGTGCTGAACACGTTTGGAAGCCGTTGCAGGTCTGTCAAATATCCCCTCAAAACGCGCCACAAACGCCGGCGTAATGGCTGTGGAAAGAGGAGTCCAATTCCTCCTCACAACGTAGCAGTGTTCAGCCACTCCGAAACGCGGCTCATCTGCGCACCTGTTGATAATGTTCATTTGAAAACTACCACCCCGTCATGGTAAAGTTTTCCTGAACCTAATAACCTCTCGTGTGCGCCCGTTCCGAGGGCTCATCGTCTACCCGAATACGTGCGGCTAGGATCATTCGCACGCTCGCCCAATTTCCGTCTCACCAGCGCGTACCCCGGACTAAGGTAATGCCATCAGGTCAGCGCAAATCCGTTCGATTGGCCAGCGTTCCAAGCCGTTACCGTAGGCGTGCTCCAGCCGTGCCGATGACAGTCTTATTATGCATCTGCACAGTTATAACAGAAGCTCATCCGGAACAGCTTAAAATTAAGGCAACGTTGCATTCTTTTAGACTGTCCAGTATCCTACTTTCCCCTCCTGCTTAGCGAGCCCTGAAACGCCCTTCCAATTCAGTCCTTTATGCATCCATCATAAGTGCGTCATGTTAAACTATGCTCGATCGGCCGCCTTCCGTTGCCTGGGGAACGACATTAACTTATTCCCCTCCTCTGTATGCCAGCGATTACGTTTGCGTTTCTATTGCACTCGGTCTAGTCGTCACTAGTCTGCAACCTCACGTGGAATATACCATCCCGGTGTGGCATCCCCGGCGGAAACAACGTCTCGCTGCTCCCTAAACTCCGGAACGAAGGGAAACCAATCATGTCAAGAGCCCACATCATCTGTCTACGAGCTCATATTAAAATCCCTTGGGATGTACCTCATGGGTATCTGCGCTTTCGAGGGGTACTAAAGCTCGAAGGCATCCGTTACATCAGGATGTCTTACCAAATGCTGAAGAATCCCAGAGACCTTTGTCGCTCATGCAATTCATTCATAACACCTACCTGAGAAGCCATCAGATTAAATTTGGCAACAGTATACCCAGCTATAATGCCCGATTGACATCGCCCAGTGAGTGTGCTAGCTGTGGAATTTCATTCACTGGTACGTAAGCTCGGTCCCCACTGCACTAGCGAATAAACTTTATGCTCTGTGTTTAAATCCTTCGTGGAAACGCACTCACCATCATTACGTTGAAGGACCCCACTCTGTTTGATGGCGCTCATAAAATATCATCAAAACATCCCAACAACATTTGGCCATCCCATGTCCATTGGCAGTTTCGACAACGAACGATACTCAACGTGCAACCCAGTACCGTGAGCGCTAACACCGCCATTTCGAATTTCCTGCTGCAATGTCCGTAGCCTTGAGATGTTAGTCTGCATGTGACCAACGCGGCCTTCTCGTTGACGCAGACACAGCGCGGTGCGCCGTAGCTTTCATGAGGCGTTCCTTGGTATTGATTTCAGCGACACAGCGAAACGACAGCGTTGGCTGTGGCTAGCTTACTAACCTGCCTCATATCGATCGATCGTACCAAGACCATTCAGTGCGGCGAATACTTACCAGCTGGTGCTCTCTGCCCATCCAGCGTTGCAATGATGGAGGAGACTAGCACGTCAGCGTGGCATTTTAATGGCGGTGTGCATGTGATGTCAGTCGAGGTCGGTTTGTCCATCCATCATCAGTACGTCAGCACTGAGATTGCAGGCCCACTGGCCACGCATTCGGACATCAATGCAGTCGTACGCACCCCTATGACATTTTGGGAGGCCAACATCTACCATTGGACCGTTAACAATTTAGTGCGCTCTTGTGTCACCCTAAGGTCTGAAGGTTGGTCACTGAGCATAGGAGTAAAAAGGGACCGTACTTTTGGGACATATCATACATCCAATTAACATTTTTATTTTTAATGTGGCATCTCAGGGGCAAACGGCACCATTTGGTATGTGTGTTTTTGTCATCTACCTTGGTAATATTATGTTTTTAAGCAAAGGTCCATACCTAGGATTAGTGTATTACACTGGGATAGGGTATCGCAATCCTCTCACACAACGACGGCTTCGAACGAACCGTATTGTGTTTAAGGGGGTTCACTGGGTTTGATTGGTAAGTAATAGCTAATTGATAATCTTAAGGCAGATGGAGCTGCAGCTCCGCTTTTGTAGCTAAGAAACATCGGTTACCTCTTTTGCTAACAACAATTTAGCCGAGTGTATTGCTACCGGTGCCTTCGCTTCATTCTTGGACTAAAGATATTCTCTTTTTACTTACATTTGGCATAAAGATAGCTTGCTCCACCAAGAATGGGGAACTGAATAAGTAAAGATGAAAGCGACACATACGTTGCGATTTGTCACGTGTGGTTCTTCTATAAGAATAGCTTCCTCGTTATTTTCAGCACCGGCAACCGCGGGAGGTGAAGGAGTGGAATTCCATTCGCAGCATTCGAGATCATTGGACCACTCGGGTGGAACAGTAGAAACTTGACGAGCTTCGCCCACTATGTCGGCAACGTCGGAACGTCTCATCAACTCAAAGCATTCTTTACTATTTTGATTGTAGTAAAAAAGCAATGGCAAATGTTCGTCAACAGATGGGGATGCTACCGGAGTGAGTGCTTGAGGGACGACATCAGGTGCGCCGTACTGTTTGTCTCCATCCGGCCCAGCTGGACTAGGTGGCTCGTCTGGGCTGATCGCTTCTATCGTGTTGGAGTCTGTGCTGTCCACCGAGGGTTCATCTTCAGGTTTGACTGAACGAAAGAGACATATTGGTTGCGAAACTGAAACTGAAACTGAAAACCGTGTCCGATAGCATTTATCCAACTGTGTCGCAATCCCACCGAAAGATATACTAAGTGTGATGTTTTTCCGTTATATCTTTTTCAACGGGATTTCTAACACGCCTTCAACTTAATCCACTACAGTGCACTATGATTTATGCCGTGTAAAAAAGCAGTTGCTTGACAAGTCCCGTAACTTGACAAGTAGGTAATTTTCGAGGGCTTTAACTGAATCAAAGCTATTACTTTCCCCAAAGGCAACATTTTCGCGCTGCAGTCACATTACAAGTAGTGGTACTTAACCTATCTTCCTCGGTAAACTCACATGAATTCAACAGGAAAACGTTTGAAGGCCACACGCTCTTGACAATCAAGTGAACAGAGGTTTTAATTTGGTGTTGTTCTTCCCAACCGTTGCAACACCCAATTACATCCAGTCAGGATACGGTCCTCGAGATCGGAATGACCGAGGTTTACCTCAAAGTGACTCGAGTTCACAAAAGAGGTTGCGAGCCGCAATCCAACCATACAGCATGCTCCCTAAATTCAGCTTTGAACAGAGGTTTATTCATTTGAGACTTTACGAAAGTTTCCGTTGGCACAAATGGATGTCTCAGTATAGAAACAACAATGAAATGAGTGTAGCGAAGTTTTGCTCGTTCCACTGCCACATAAACAGTGTTGCCTTCAGTTCTCTCCAGAAATCACACTCAGTTTGCAGTGTCGTTATTTGCACAGTACACCCCAATGAAAATGCGACTGCGAAGCATTCGACACTGAATGTCTTCCAGACCAACCGCTGGAAAATTATAACCACTTGCATTTAATCCGCAACTTTTTATTGTAGTATATTCACCCGGGTTTCGTAACATCCGATGAGTCTGGTAGCCTCGATGCTACGTCAAATGTCCTCAACATTTCTGGAAATGCACGACCACCTGAGAATCTGTCCACAATCATTTTCGTCTGTAGTAGCACTATCACAACTGCAAGTGAAATGGTAGTTAAGGTAAGAGACCGGATTGCCTGATAGGCTGTGCTGTCTGTTATGGAGAATAAAAATGCGTGGCGTGAAAGATTTGCCACGGTGTGGTTGATATTGTGCGTGTTAGGGTGAATCTGAGTGTGAGCTGAAGTGGTCCGCAATATGTTTTTCGTTAATCAACAGGAAGAAATACGTATCCCATATCTCTGTCTTCTCAGGCAGTATCTGATCTTTAGGTTTTGCTTTATATTCGGATGAATTTTTCTGAGTTCCCCCACTGGTCCTCCATACCTCCACCTTATTTTATTTGCTTCCACTGCTAACATGGGTTAGTTGAACCACTGGAAAATTGGTTACCTGAAACCCCAAATCTAGTCAACTAGTAACACATAACTTCACTTCCGTTATACCTGCTTACCCGCGTTCCATTCGTTTGTAGAGCCACTGTCGCGTTAGTGTGTTGTACACCAAGGTACTACCATTACCACCAACTCACTCTGTCCTCGCTTTGTCTTTGGTTTTATTACTCGCTAGTGAATGAACCGTTCATATAATGATTGATGGGATTCGCTGTTACATGTCTTAAACATTCGTTGGCCTTCTTGCCCGATAACATACCTAAACCAATATCCGAACAGTGTTGGCCTATGAAGTTAATGACCTGAACCTTTTTACCTAGTATACAACCAACTCGTGCTGAATACTCTGCGTCATGACCACTAGTCACAAACCATGCTCCCAACATATATGTACAGCTTATTTGCTGAAATGCTTCCCGCCGTTCAGCCGGCGATAATATGTCCCAGTTTCTAACTAACCACCCATTCCACGTCGGAACGGATTATTGTGCAGTTTAATCGTGGCTTCCACTTTCTACAAAAAGTACACTACTCACAAAAACCACCAACCTTCGGCTTTAAATTTTGGATCCATGACCCCTACATCCCAAGTTAAATCCAAAGTGGCGCAGACGCACACATGCGTGCCGCTTGTCGTGACTAATTGCAGTTCAGCTAATGCTATCACACAAGTGCACTATCACTCATCAACTGGTGCAGCGTGCTTGGTCCATGCAAGCAATTTCCTAAACACATTTAGGGCTGTGAACATCCAACACATCACGTGATGCACGTGTGGACATCGAAACATGTGGCCAAGCGCGTGATGTCCATAGGCGGTTGAGCAAGTACTATACACCCACGCATAGAAAAAATAAAGACCCAACAAACAAGTGCATGGCCGGAAAACCGACTCGATTTCTCATCTGCGCTCTCCACCTAACGTGAGGTGAGCCGGACACTGAAACAGCAGCCATTGACCACACTGAAGCTAGCTGCACGCAAGCTAAGGGGACATGTTGGTCAATACCATGTGGTATGACCTATGCTAGTGGCATCTACATGTCCTGTACTTGTACCTGTACCTGTCCTGTACCTGTATATCTGAAATAAGCAATGTGAGCTACCATTAAAAATGCAGAATACACACCAAGCGTTAGCTAACGGTCGGTGTGGCCGAATTACGTGTTAACTGCTGTTGAATGTAGGGCATGCTCAGCGTTAATCACGAGGGGAGCATCAGCATATGCACCGCAATGCACGATGTACCGCATTGACTGCGGAAGAGCACCTTGTTAATTGTGATACGAGCAACGGCTTAGCAATAGCTTGTATTTGCTGGCCTGTATGCAATTACTAGTCTATTGCAGTCGCTCACAGGGTGAACGAATACGGTTGTGACGAACCGTCATGAGTTAGTGTGAAACGAAGATGAAACGATGATCTACGTTGACGTGTGGTTGTATTGCTTCGGATCAGCCTGCCACTGTTGCCAGCCACAGGACGCCGGATGTCGCCAGCCAACCATGTGCTCCATGCTGAGGCTGATATTCAATTCGATGTTTCTTCACTGCAGTTGGGCTAAACCAGCATACCCTTAATTCAAGCCTTTTAAGCTGGATAAATTTCATTCCACCTTGTTTGGTTTGTTCTACCTACCTGAATAATCTTCCATTAACTTGCACTCGAAGCATACACTAATTGTGGTTATCTCCGTTAATTTTATCGCGTTTGTGGCATGGTTTTAAAAGCTTGTGGACATTTTGTACTTACCGCAGATTCGTTCTCAACCAACGTAATTCATATTGCATAGTTAGCGAAGAGTTATGTCGGCATAGCCGTATGCTTTAACAGATATCTTATATTTGAGAATGTCATTTCAAGTGATTGGCTGTTGTTTGACATCCTTGATGTGCATGTTGACAAGGTGTCTACCTGTCTATTACCCACTACCACGTCCATAATGGATCCAGAAGACAGTTGGTCGTTGCTGGAGGGGACGGGGTGCACGGTCCTTGTGGTCGTGCTAGGCTCGTAGAGTGGTTCCATGCACTCAGTGTGGAGCGGACTACGCTCCAGCCACCGTATTGTGTGCGGTTGATTCCCCAAATACAGCGTGTTTGTGTTTGCCTGTGAAGGGGTGTGGGCCGGCACCGTTGGTGAAACTTGGCTCCCATCCACATGTCTCCCGGTCTTATGCCTTCGGATTTACACTGGATATGGGTGTGTGGTTGGAGCTGTGGGTGTTGCAGCGCAAGCCATCCATAATCCACCAGTAGGCACAGGCGTCCTGTGGCTGGCCACAGTGACAGGAAAATCCGGAAACGAATGCAGCCAAACATGGTTGTATTGCCGGCATTTGTGAATGTGACGCCGTATTTGTGATTGTTCTCGCTCAGGTGTAAGAAGGAGAGCAGTGAAATCTTCGTATTGGATGACCCACGTCTGTGGATCGGGTTAGCTCATCTGGATACGCAAGAGGCAGTGACTTTAGTTAGTTTGCGAGTCACATCCGCCAAGTCACAGTGTTGTTAAACGGATATTTGTGGCGTTTTATACAAAAAATCCTTGTCAGGAGAAAACCCACCATGTTCCGAAACACTGCCGCCGAAATATTTGCTGGAAGTTGGTAAACCCGAACCAACCAGCTGACATCACGAAGCGGTTGTTCGCCTAGCTAGATGAATGTATTTTTTGTAGTAGATCTGTGCGCTGCATCAGCATGTCGTGAAGTCGTTCGCAAGGATACACGGCACTCTTGTCTTCAGAACTGCATTTCACCATACATATTGCTTTCAGTGTTTAGACGCTAAACTGCGTTGTCCAGAATCTACTTCGATTCAGTTTGGAAAAATGTATAGTGCTGCATCTGAGGCACAAGTTGGTTCATTCCCACAAACTCGGCAGCCAAAAGCTTTAAACGTCTTCTGGCGAGAAGGATGTGGAAGTTTTGTCCAGGTTGACCTTGGATGTTCGAATCAGACTGAGGCGGCCAAAGGGAGGGGCTTCCAACACGTGGGCCTCCTGAACCATGCACTCGGACTATTCGACCCTTCGATTTTTCCACAACTTCTCGGCTCATACATACGGCCACATGTGGAATACGTAGTACAGGTTCGGCAGCCATGACTGAGGAGAGATATCACCGCCTTGGAGATACCCCAACGCCGAGCAACCAGAGACGTCAGGGGTCTATAGAATTTGCCGTATGAACGAAGGCTTCAAATGCTCGGGGTCTTCAGCGGACAATATCGGCGATTGCGCGGAAAGCTCATTTTGGCTTACCATATTTTGAGAAATCCCAACTACACTTGCCGCCATTTGCTAGAGCTCATTCACTAAGCGCAATTTGGGTGGCCACTATATCAAACTAGCACGGTAGCAAAGTCGTTTAGAATGCCGTCGGAATTGCTTTTCCGTATGAGTTTGCAGAACATGGTATACCCTACTGGAATCTGTCATATGTGCTCCCACGCTGGCAGAGTTCAAATCCAGGGTTGATCTTGCAGTCATTTTACTGCACCATCTTACATGACCCATTACCCATTGATAAACACAAGTGTCTGTAAGAGTTTTCACTGGCGGTCAAAGCCTAGGTATCGTTTCAAATTTTTCACCTCCTGCATGTGTACACCAGAAGGAGACACGATGTTTACCAACATCCAATTTGCCGTCGTTTCGCATGGATTTACCTTAGATTTACAGTCTATACCAGGTATATTTCAATGAGTTCATTGCGTAAACCCTGTTTTGTCAACCATTTATTTATTTATTTAAAACTTCAGTGGCGTAGCCATTGTATTGACTAATAACGCAAGTACTTTTTATTATTGCATTGAGGCAATAAATGTAGCTATTTATCTTTTCAAGGTGTTGTACGGTCAGCATATGCAGAAACAAACGTGGATAGGTTAAGTCTGTCGGTTTGCCGTGCAAGAAACCTGGAAGCGTCTCGGTTTGGCTCATCAATAATCTGGCCACCTTACATGCACCCTACCTAACACGTGCATCGCCACCGCCGAATCTCACAGTAGAGCATTATACTTAGACGTCGCCGTAACATACGCCTCAGGTGTTCCAGCAGCGCTACGTGCACTTCGCTCGCGGTATCTCCTATACACACATATTCACAGTTATTGTGAATACATTTGTGAACACAGTTAGTCATCTTATCTACGAAAAGTGTGTCGTTCATATACACGATTGTTGACCAGATCCCAAGTTTCATTCCTTGCTTAGGGCCGTCGGAAAAGAAAAGGAAGTTCCTTCTACCTATAATATTCATATCGTCCCAATCCATTCCGCTGTATATTTTCAATGTGATTTTATCATATTGTGAAACATGTCTTTCACTACCGGTTTCGGGTGTCCACTATTCAGTAATTACCTTACTGTCTACTTGTAAGCGACGTTCCCAACTTCCTTCCCTGTGCATATGGCCTTATCTGTGAAACACAGAGATCGGAATTGTAGGGCTGTGTCCCGTCTGTGTCCGCCGGTTGACGAAATATCTGTTGGGAAGCTAATCATTCTTGCAAACAGAGCAGTCAAGAAATGGCGATGTGCCACTCTATGATGAGCGATTTCAGATTCCTCACAAACTAGCTCTTCTTATCCACTTTTATGTTCAAAATGTGCCATCCACTTGATACCAGCAACTTTTGGCCATTTACTGGAGTTTGTTAGTACTATGTGCAACATAGTGGACATTGGCTATCTACTGATAACACCAGGTTCTCGAGTGCCTACTTCCGACTGAAACCCGAGCTAGAACAACATACCGCGCAATGTCTTAATTTTGATTGTTTCAACCAACTTAATTTTTGGTCACTCCCTAGGTTAATCTTTACAGTCAAACAGCGTTTCACCATACCCAGTGCGTCGCATTTCGGCATCTTGGTGAGGAGTGCGCTAACGTTAACATAGATCATCGTTTCATCTTCGTTTTACACGAAGTCACGACGGTTCTTTACAACCGTCAACGGCTACATTAAACAAACGATTGAATATGGACCAGTAAATGCGAACTTTTGCCAACCCGGTAATCTTGTCACAATTAACGCGGTACTCTTCCGCAAAGCTCGGTGCAGTACATCATGCTTTGCCGTGCAGAAGCTGATGCTAACCTCTTCATTCAGGCCGATCAACTGCAGTTAACAGGTAATTCGGCCACACACACCGATACCTAACGCATTGTTCCATGATAGCGCGTAATGAAGCACCGCACACATTAATTATTTCACCTAGACAATATTAACCACACCAGATCACACATAGACACCGCTATGTCTAGGTCACACCACATGAAGTTAACGGACCTGCCTGGTAGCTTGCATGCAGCTAGTTTCAGTGAAGGCAATCGATACCGTCTCATTGTAGAGTACATTTCATGTCCGGTCGTCTGCGCTTAACAGTGAACACTGTGAACGCGGATGGCCGGTCAGTTCTGTGTTGTGTGTCTTGATGCCGCGTAAGTGAGTGGGTGGGAGTTACAGTACTTCCTCAACCGTCCATAGATGCCGCGTGCTAGTCCGCACCTATCCAACAGTGAATGTGCTCACATGTTGTTTTCACCTCCGCATGTGCATCACGTGGTTTGTTGGCTGAGCGCAGTCTAATCGCTGCACCAACCGATGCAGATGTTCTGAGTATTCTTGTACTGATTTGCAATTTGTCAAGACGATGGGCACGCACTTGTGCGTGTGCGCCACTTGGATTCAACTTGATGTGCTTATGAATTGAGTTGAATATTCTTAAGGAGGAGCTTGACTCCGTTATGGATTGACTCGAGTAGTAAAAGGTATAGTCTATGTGTGTTCGTTCACTTGCGCTAGCTGGTTTGCATTCATTCACGACATTTGTAGTGCACCAGAAAACATGCTCTTTCAGTACTCTGTAACATTGGATTTTATGGTTGTTTTAACCTTCGAAACGTCCATTTGTTTAACTGACTGCACATCTGTTGTGACAAACCGTTTTGGTGAGTTCCAAGCTGCACGTTTCTCGCTCTGTCTGATTCGCTTCCTATTCTTGTAGCCTGCACAATACACGTTGGGTTCAGTCTCCTCCGACTTCTATACTGTCGTATTTGACACGTCTTACGTGTCATTGCTTACCGACTAGTATCCCAGGTTCCGCCCAACACATTCGGCATGGATTTGTGCGTCTGCGCCACCTTGGATTCAACGATGTGCTGATGGAGTGAGTCGAACATGCTTAAGGCGGAACTATTATTTTAAGGAGTAGCTTGCTTTCCTTATGGATTCTATTGACTCGGAATTGTGTAGTATAGCCACGAAAGGTGAATTGGCACACTCACCGAATATATGTACCTGACTCGAAACTGCTGATTTGTGGAATTGGCTGTATGACGGTAATGTCTATCGTGTTACCACGCTCCACCCCCCAAAGCCTGTCGTGATGACGACATGAGTGAATAAGGGTCCACAAATATGTTTGATTTGATGATGGCCCAACTACTTATAAGAACTGCCCATGCAAATAAAGAAGCATCGTGATGACGGCCTGTTTACAAATACTAACAACAACAACAACAACATGAGTCAGAACGTTGACGACTTAGTTGATGTGACCCACGTCAGCACCTAAACAGATGAGACGTAGAACCAGGGATGGAACCTTTCGAGGGATTACACCGCATTGATGCAGGTTACCGGCAGTCGGTTCCATAGATGGTCGTATTACTTTATTTCTACCGCCAGGTTTACTTACATTTATTCCTATACGCAAACCTTTAACTACGTTTAAATGATATACCACTCCTCAAACTCCATTGGGATCACAAATATCTTGGCCAACTTTCTGTGCTATTCACTTATATTGTACAAAATGATCAGGCCACTTAATCGGTTGTGTCTCGCCAGATCGAAAATATACCATTTATCTATTTATTTGTAATTTATGGGAATTAAACATCCCATTGGCGTTTTGCGAGGAAGGGTGCAATTAACTGCGCCTTTGAATATGACATATCTAGCGTGCCTTGTTATGCATTTCCTTTGGTGCGTTTGCGTTGAGTTGAAACAAATTCCGAAGTGCATACAGTGGAACCGAATGTTTAGCGACTGTGAGCCCAGCATCTGGTACCCATTACTTTTGCGAAGTCACCTATTGGTGTGTATCGATGGACATTGTGTGTGCAGAACTGACCAACCAACCTGGGGTGTTAATGCGAGCTTGAATATGTACATGTATCACGCTTTTCTTACAAGTCTGTATTACTTGATGTAATGAGAATATGTGCCATGTGAACTGAGCTTGTGTAGGAGTACAGTAATCGGACAGCATATATACCATTAAAGTGTCAGTTCGAAGTTTGTTCAATCAGTTGAGCAGCGTGGGTTTAACAAATCATCTTACAATCGGTCCATTCGATGCTAACCCGGTTAATTTCCGGTGCAGCATTTTTAAGTCAGTCGCTATTTTTGTGTAGGAAAATTGGTTTGTTGTAGCAAACAGAAAAGCGGTGTTATCATTTCACGCATCGTAGCGAAAATATATTTGTGTCAAACTAAGTTAAGCGTAGCTTCCAGTTTAGTCTTATTATGAAAGATGTCTATTACGATCAGTGCATATGAATGATAGCTAGGTTACAAATATTCATTCACCACAAATCCAACAGATTGTTTAGCTGCGCAAAACTAACACCGCCTCTGAACTGCATTGATTGGCACTTAAACCAAACGGCCTGAGTGCTCTGGTGGCCTTTCGGAATGGTAGAGATAGCCCAAAGACAAAAAAGCTAGCGGAGGTTCTGTCTGATGGAGCGTATGAGAGATGCTGTCGCAATATGAGCCCATAGGCTCAATTGTCCGCAATGCCACAGGCTCAAAATACTTGTGTAAGATGTCTTCCGGAAAATCCATGCAACCATAGTAAACTAGATGGTGTTACAGAAAAGTGGGCAGTATCTTAGCGTTTTAACCTTAATTCTACTCCAGTGTCGTAGCAACTGCTTTCGCGGCCCGAGGCGGTGATAAACTTTTTGCCCTGACTAAAAGAGGAATTGGCGCGTGAAAACCATACAATCGGCTGAGGGTAATGGGAATTATTTTGCGATGAAATAGACACTTGTCTGGGACACCGAGGTAAATGTGGTGAAAGCGACCACAATTGGACAAGGGGATCGCTTGGAAAACGTTTGTACTAGAGTGACGCATGGTGAAAAGAGATGTTGTTGGACATACCTAGTAACATTAAACTATTCCACCCTCAGATTATCTAGTAATTTTGCGCTTTATGTTTGTTATCGAACAATCAGCGGCACTAAAAATGCCGCCACCTCTCACCTGCGATGCGGGGCGGACCACCCCACCCTATGCCTCTGTTCTAATCTATCAAAGAGTTCGGCCGCCAGGTAGCGGAAAGAGGCAAGGTATATGGACCTAGCAATTATAGCTATTGTAGTTTCTTAGTATAAACATAACACATACAAATCATTTTAATGTCTTACTTGTAAGTAGAACATTACAGTTGGCAAAGTGGTCGACTGTGTACATGTTTCCTTCGGGGTCCACAACATCCAGTAGCTCCGTTGCTTCAGTGCATCGCATACAGTAGGTTGACGTAAGAGGGGCTTCTGACAAATAAGCATGCCTATTCTTCTGCACTGGTGAATAAATTATCGACCCATCAGCTGTCATCTTCAATCGACCTCCACCAGAGTGCTAGGTGAAAAGAAGACAACTCACTCACTCACCAAATACAATAAGTTTGTCAGAAATCTGCCATTAGAAGCTACATCAGCGACAAAGACGAGCTGCCTTCAGCTGAATAAAGAAGTGCAATAAAACT
Source organism: Dicrocoelium dendriticum (assembly GCA_944474145.2). Taxonomy (NCBI): domain Eukaryota; kingdom Metazoa; phylum Platyhelminthes; class Trematoda; order Plagiorchiida; family Dicrocoeliidae; genus Dicrocoelium; species Dicrocoelium dendriticum. Next base: position 45,030,317 of record OX104068.1, read on the forward strand.
ATATAATTAAGTACATTTATCTGTTAATTTATAAAAGGAGACGTTAAATGATAATGCCTTCTCCCGTAGAGTCTCGAACCATTTAGCAGCTCGAGAGACTGCACTACGTGTCCTGCTGATACAAATACAAGGAAAGAGGTGTTCATTTTTGTTTATTAAAACATCGCGAGTTGAAATCAGTCTCCATGAAGCATATCAGTGGTCGTTTCTTTTAATCATTATTTCAAGTTAAACGTCTCTCAAGCAGTTAATAAGCAGGTTACACCGTGACGTCAAACAGGTACACGTAGGTAGTTTATCTTGAAATTCCATTTGACAACACTTGATTGAAATGGGTCACCAAGGTCGGGTGTGTCCTAGACGCCACCAAAAGTAGCTCAAGGAACATCTGTTGCTCACCGCCGAGGCCATTGGAACCAGGGTTTTGAAAACGAATTATACAAACAGCAGACTCTGGCACAAGCCTTGACTTCGTCTTGGCCATAAGCTCACAGCAATATTAAGTGCCCAGCGTTTGTCATGTGTATTCGAGTATGCTACTAAGTCTGAGTTATAAACTACTTGATATATCATACTACTTAGCTAGCAAGCTGCACAAGTGTTATTTATTCCATGCCCATTTATCCAGTCTTGACATGGTTTTCACGAGATATTTGCGTCATAATTTTGCATCATAACTGTACATGACTGGGGTGACTCATCAGCTGTACCCACGGACGTCGCGGATTTTTGGATCACCTTGTGTTGGGTACTACTTCTGCTTCGGATTACTGTGTTATCAGGTTTTTCTGTGTGAATTATGCACCACTATTCTTCTTTTGGCGTATTTTCCAATCGGTGCAAATTTGGTGGTCATTCTTTGGCTAATTCCGGAAATCTCATTGATTTACCCTACTGCCATTGTCCGCCATGTTGGATTTGCTCTACCTTGTGATGCCTTCTCAAGCTACTTCTGGTTCCTGCTGGAAAGTTGTGGGAAATAAGGCTCATGCAATTCGGTGTTTCGGCTGTGACGTATTGTTCCATATTTCGTGCATTTTCGTATCCGTTGACGTGTTTCGAAAATCGCTCGACATCCGACATCGCTTTTTTCCACTTATATTTGATAAATGTCGCGGTGCAAGACATCATAATACACAGCGACCACCAAAACCACGGGAAAATCTCTCTTCCAGACTGAAACAAACCGTTCACCAAGTGGGGTCAAACGCCCTCGTGAAAGTGCCTGTCACCTCGCCTTCTCTTGTCACTCCTCAATCTGCACCACCACCTGCGCCTTCGACCCCGGCAGAGCCTCAGGTTCAATGTTCCCTACAGACGGAAGATTCAAACTCGGAACCTACGAAATGCTGTTTCACTGATCGGTCCGTGAATTTCTCAGATCCTGTCTGTGAACTTCTGTACACCGAGGATCCATGGACCATTCAAAAGCGCAAGGGCCCTAGTAATCGAGTTCAGGCGTCCCCTGCAGATAAACAACATGCCAATCAGATGAGCGCCTCTAGTTCTGCTCCAACAGGTTCAACACCGATTTCGCTGAGGTGTCATAATCTCGTGGTCATCCACGTACCAGAGTCAAAAGATGAAAACCTTCAGATACGTTATGATCACGACGTTGAGTTCCTCCAGGGGCTCATCGATAGACTCTTGGATGTGGGCGAAGACAGTGTGACGATTAAATAAGTGACCCGACTTGGCCAGAAAACCAACCAATCATGTCGGCCGCTGCGAATCACCTTTGCAAATCACAATATGCCGCAGCTCATACTGTCTCATCTGTCAAGGCTGAAAGACATAAAAGTTCACATCCGCCGAGACTTGGAACCCGAAAACAGGGATTGTTTGAAGACTGCGGTCATTGAACGCAAATGCCGTACAGATGAATGTGAAACTGACTTACAAATTGTAGATTTTTTGGTGATCAAGAAGGGTGTACTAATCCTTATCAACCGGTTGCTCAACCTCCAGGCACGTCCCGCAGTACCTCCCAGGACCTCCTTGTGGCATTCGCCAACGTGAACAGCCTAATGAACAAAGGTGACGAACTGTGTCGCTTCGCTGTCGCGGAGCGGCCGGAGGTTAGAGACTTGGCAAAGCTCCAACGTCATACCCCAAGAAGTCGCGTTGTCAGGATACTCTTGTTTCCGATGAGACCAAAAATCAAAGGCTCACGATGGTGTTCTGTTGTGCATTAAATTGTCACTATCTGGCAAACTTACCACCATCTATCGGAGCGGGGATAGTTTATGCAAGCAATTGTGGTGCACAATCCGCCTCAGATGCGCAGAACTAATAGTGGGTGTTGTTACAATTGGTTGTTGTTGCAATTGGCAACCACATGTACTGAAGCCCATGAGCCGCCCTCAGTTCTTACTGATGGGGGATCTAAATTTACCTAAGATATTTTGGCCACACGTTCGACTTCTTCCCAGTTATGGCAACGTTGAGGCTCAATTCGCTAAAATGACTATTGAAATCGGGGCAATGCAACATGTCATCCAACCGACGCCCGTTACTCCGCACTCGGCATCTTGTTTGGACTTAATGTTTACGAGCTGCGAGCAGAAGCTGAAAGAGATCTGAGTCCTCGAACCTCTTTTGAACAGTGACCACTGTTCCGTTGTAGCATGCATAGAACTGCCGTTACCATATTACAACCAACGGAAGCTGACATTCAACTATTGAAAGACAGACTTCGACAGGCTTGTCCAAATCGCAAATCGGACTCGTTGGACACTACCACAGGATGCGTCGTTTGATGCCTGTTGGTCATTAATGAAGGGGAAGCTTAATTCACTGTGTACTCGATTCGTTCCCCTGAAGTATTCAAAAATCGGACCTGTCAAACCGCAATGGCTTGATACGTTATGTAGACAGTTAGCGCGACGGCGTCGCAAAGTTTGGGATAGATACATCAGCTCGGGTTGTGATAAGGATTACCCGGTGTACAAGAAACAGGGTAACTTATGTAACGCCGCAAAGATCAAGAAACGCCGGCAGTTCGAAGAGGAGCCTGCATCCTCGGCCACAACTGCACCCAAGCGAATATTTGCCCACTTGAAACGTCAACTGAAACCTCGGGGAGAGGACCTACCGCTCTTAGGGAGCTTGGACGGACATAGTCTCATTTCAATCGCTTTGCGCCCGGACGCCTTGGCTTCGCACTTCCTCACTGTATTTCCCAGTAAACCGGCGGCTCTTCCAGTACAGGCACAGGTTGCGCCAGTCTTGCTCGACAGCCTACAATGTGATGCAGTCGAAGTGTATCCGCTACTCGGACCAGACGGACTTCACCCACTAGTACTCAAGTCCTCACCGATTATCATCTCACCAGCTGTGACAAACCTATTCAATAAATCGCTCTCTGAAAGATCTGTCGCGAGCGACTGGAAATGCGCGATAGTGAGACCGCTTCCCAAGGGTGGTGATCCTAGTAAACTAGAGAACTATAGGCCGATCTGTTTGACTTCGGTACTATCCAACGTGCACGAGAAGGCTGTGAAAAAGTGTCTGCTATCATTCTTCGAATCGATGGACATATTGACGCCAGCGCAACACGGCTTTGCGAAAAGGCGATCCTGCATCACCAACTTGATGTACGCAAAGCACCAGTGGGTACGAGCTTTCAACGAACGGGAGGATGTTGATGTGGTGTACATCGACTTTAGTAAGACGTTTGACAGAGTGAACCATGAGGTACTCCTTCATCAACTGAGGACATACTGAATCGGTGGCACGCTACTTCACTAGTTACACCAGTGTATGGTGGGACGAAAGTTTAGACTACAGGTCAATGACTACTTGACAGACTGGTTACCATTGACCAGTGGTGTGCCTCAAGGAACTGTACTTGGGCCAGTATTGTTTCTTATTCATATCAACGATCTTCAACAGCAGCTCCAGTCACCATGTGCCCTATTTGCAGATGATTTGAAAATCTGAGGGATCATTGAGAACCAGGACGACTGCGTTCGCCTCCAGCATGACTTAGAGCGACTGTCAACATGGTCCACTGAAATGCAACTCCCTCTTAACGCAAGCAAGTTAGGGTGCATCAGTATCACCAGACCTCCAGCCACTCGATTATACACAATGGACGGCCAGTTGCCCCAGCCTAACACATCTTTCAGAGACTTAGGAGTTCTCTCACGACATGATATGAGATCACTAGAAAATACAGAGAAATTGTACCGTGCGGGACTTCGTATGCTCTAGGCATTAAGACGCAGTTTCTCTACATGGTCCGAAGAAACTGTCCCTCGTCTATTCACCACGCTCGTTAGACCAATCCTTGAATACGGTGCCCCAGCTTACCATCCGACAACCCAGTAGGAAACTGTAAAGCTGGAGAAAATACTGCATAACGCAGCTAGAATAATACCGATTCGACGAAAGCTTCCATATGAAGGACGTGAAAAACTATGACTCTACACACTATTCTACCGTCGAGTAAGAATTGACCTTATTATGACCCATTGTACTACACTTGAATCACTTCCCCATAATGCGGACAATATTTCACCTGCGGGAACCCTGTAACACCCGAAGACACCGTTAAAAACTCAGGATCCCCTGCGTGAACAAAGTATCACATCAGCTTTGTGGAGAACGAAGAATCGTAAACTTATGGCATACACTACCAGAAGGATTAATGGTGGCCGATTCTGTGAAGTGTTTTAAAACACGTATCGACGATTATTTCGAAAACCTGTGCTTTTGTGAAACGATGCACATACAATGCCAAAAAAGACATCGTATACCCGGAAATAATGACACCAATACGAATTCCTAACCGAACAAGGATAAACGATTAACTGAGCAAGCACAATCGCTGACGATTCACAACTAAATGCTTTTGACTTTTCATAATTCGATAGGGTTGTATAGAAACCTTTCTACTTGCTCTTAAATACAGTCGCAGTATGGTATTCGCACATTTGTTAATTTCTGCTTTATGGGCACTCATGCATAAGGCAACCAGCGTCTATCACCTCATTTGAAGGTAATTGCAGTCAAGCAGAGAGAAAGAGCTCAGGGAGAGTATGGGAGACGTCTGTTCAAGCTAGCGATGTGAAAGTCAGTGGTTGTAGGTGCACCGAATGGATGAGTCATTTAGCGTTTTTGGACTTCCTGTCTTCACTGAATCCCCGCAGTAGGCAAGTGACAATTAAACACACCGATTTAGTAGGGTACCGCTTTGGCCTCTGCCCACACATGCCAATTTCCATTTCTCCAAGGCGGGACACCAAACGTGCAACACGCATCAACTGCTACAAATGACCCATTCTCTTAATGTCTCTGGCTTTTTGTCCATCCTGCCCCTCCATAACTTTGCCGGTGTTTATACTTTTTCACGGTCAACTGCATCCATAATGAAACCTCATTTGTCTTAAGGGAAATCACGTTCCTCTACTGATTACATGAATACTGCTTGCCGCATCGAGCAATTTGCATCTCAGGGGCGCACGCGTCAGTAAATGAGTACTGTTCCTTCCAAACAGCCAACAGCATATCAGACGAGCCTACAAAGTACTGTGCAGGCGGTTCTTGATCAGACGAACCTATGGTATCGTGGAGTGCGCCGCGCAGATCAAGTGTGCATTGGGATGTGTCTGGTCAACTTCCACCCCCAAAGTCTGCAATGACAAGCTGCACTGAAGTTACTTTCAGGCAAAATAAGAAACTTACTTGTCAGACTCGCTAGGCTCCCACATGGATGGGGGTGAATGACTTAGCCAGTTGGGACAATGACCGTACCTAACATACCTTTGTGGAGAATTTCGGCTATTGTTGCTAAGGTGTGGTGACACCTTGTGGACCGCGGTGCTTTCTGCAGTGTTGAATGTTCGCAGAGCACAGTCTTGTGAGGTCTGAGCTTCATGGATGTGGCGATTCTATTCAGGCTGGATGCGCGCGTGCTACACATTGCCAACCTCGCCTTGGGTAGGCGACGTGCCAGTTCTCCACTTGCATTGGACGGCGTCCGAGGTTGGGCGTGACCCTAAAGGGGCACTTGCACACCATTTTGTATGCTCACTTGATATGCTGTTGGCTGAGTTGAACTTGGAATTGGATATTAGACGGACAATACGCATTTAGTGGTGCGCGCGCACAAATTGGTTTATGCGGTAAGAGATATTCGAGTGATCAATGGTGGAACATGATTTCCTTAAAGTATTTTGATTTCCCTATGGATGCAATTGATTGGGATAAGATGCCATCACACTCACACTCACACTTGCTGTCTATTAACCTTGCAAACTGCATCTGTTGTAGATAGGTGGGAGACAATAATTACCTGGAAAACGAGAAGCCGATGATACCGGGAGCGAATTGGAACAGGAAGAGGCACAATCTTTTAGACCAGAGGGAGCAACGCTGGCTTGACGGAACGAGCAGAGAGCGGGTCGCATGCGAAGACTGCTAGTGAAGATGAGCGCAGGGGAAAAGAGAATGTGCTCATCCAAAACGCAATAAGTCATATAAACGCGCCGTTATTGGAGCCTCAAGGACTGACCTGAATCAGACTATTGCCTCCGCAATAAGGCAAATTAGGAGCACTAGAAGAGGTCCTAGCCGGACGGAATAAGACGAACAGCAGAGATACGGGATGAAGCATGCAAGAACGATTCCATGTCGCAGGCCGCATAGTTGTGTCGCCATCGTGCTCCGGAAAGAGTGCGTCGAAGGAAAGAAACGCGACCTATACACGTGTGACTGCGCAATTGGTCTAGTAAACTGTTGTAGCGACAATAACGATACTGCACCATTGCCGGCATAGTTTGCTACATTGTATGTGTTTTCAGAGCATGTCCATTCGTTCTTTTCGTGGTTATGCCTGGTCAACCTATCCCGGTCTCCCCATACAAGCAGCTATCACGCTACTGAAGTGCGCTGTCTCCTTCGGCTCACCTTATAAGGATGACTGTACCTTCGTTAGGTTTCATGATTTGATGGCAGCATATATATATATATATATATATATATATATATATATATATAGTACTATATATATATATATATATATATATATATATATATATATATATATATATAGTCTCTCTCGGTACGGTGGAGAAACGCATTGAGCTGGAGAAGGCGAAGGCTGCACCACTGTGTGGTGTGGAATACATCGCCACAGTGGGCGATTTGTGGCACTACATGCGCAGCAACGTGACAGCTGCTGCCGAGGAGACCATCGGGCGCACCAACCGTAAGCGGCCTGATTGGTTTGATGTGAACAATGCGACGATTAGCGCATTGGTGTCGGAGAAGAATGCAGCATTTGCTGCACATGTGGCAGACCCCAGTGACTTGGGGAAGAGTAGTCAGTTTCGCAAACTTCGACGGCGACTAACCCGAGAGCTCCATCGCATTAAAAATGCATGGTCAACGGAGAAGGCGAAGTAGCTTGAGTCCTACGTGGAACGCCGCCAACACAAGGAATTCTTTGAATCCCTGAAGGCGGTGAATGGACCGAGATTGGAGCCGCTGAAGACGCTGATTGATGGTAGCTAAGTCGCTACCTGCACACATGCTGCAGACATAATGCAGATCTGGCAAAAGCACTTTGACTGTCTCCTGTACAACCGTTCGGAGATGGACTGATCTACATTGGACGGCCTGAAGCAGCACGATGTGAAGACGAGTCCGGCGGACACGCCGACGCTGGGTGAGAGGCACAGAGCAGTTGCTCAGCTACGAAACGGCAAGTGTGCTGGTGCCGACGGGATCCCGCCTGAGGTATTGAACCGGGGTTGCTCCGCCTTGGTGACTGCGCTGCACCACTTGGTGTAACACATGGTTTGAGGAGGAGGTGCCTCCTGATTTGTAGGATGCTTTTGTTCTACCACTGTACAAGGGCAAAAGGAGCAGCAATATTTTACGAATTATCGTGGCATCAACTTGCTCAGTTGTGTGGGCAAGGTGATTACCTGAATCCTGCTCAACCGGTTCGTCAGTCAGGTTGTGGAACCTAACATGGCGGAAGAGCAAAGTGAATTCCGTTCGGGTCCTAGCATTGTAGTTATGTTGATTGCGACCCTTCAGTTGCAGGATAAGTGTAGCGAACGACACCGGCCGTTGTACTCAATTTTCGTTGATTTCATCAAGGCATTTGATACATTGAACCGCGAGGTATTGTGGCTGGTGTTGGGCAAGTTTGGTTGCCTGCGTAATTTTGATTGTATGTCTGCACAGTGGTATGCCAGCGAGGGTGCAGCTGAGTGGAGAGACCTCGGATGACTTTTCAGTTGTCACTGGTAGGAAGCAAGGCTGTGTCATAGCTCCTGCCCAGTTTAACATCTATCTTAATGCCATGATGTCTTGTGCTTTTGAGGCCGCTTGTGCTTACGGTGTTTGTGTGGAGCACCGTATTGATGGTGGGTTCTTGAACCTCCGTCGTTTCGGTGCGAGAACCTTAGTCTGTGAGACGACTATCCGTACGTTGCTGCTTGCTGACGACTGTGTGTTGTTTGCACACAGCGCGGATGAGTTGCAGCACATGATTAGTGCTCTGGTTTCGACAGGGGCCAAATTCGGGCTCACCATCAACACAAGCAAAACAGTCTGTCTCTTTCAACCTTCACCGTAGGTGCAATTTGCAACGATGGCGCGAAGCAGTATTGGTGACGATGTATTGGAAACCGTCTCCAGCTTCTGCTACCTCTTGAGTGTGGTTTAGACTGACCGGCGACTTTACAGTGCGCTTCATATCCGCGAACCGAAAGCGGCGGCGGCTTTCGGGTAACTTGAGTTCCGAGTGTGGTACAACCAACATCTTACCGTTGGCACGGAGCGGATGGTCTACAAGTCTATGTTGCAGTCCGTTCTTCTATACGGCAGCGAAAGATGGACGATGTACCGGCGAGATGTGAGAAATCTCGAGCGGTTACAGCAACAGTCTCTGCGTTGTAGTCACTGTGTGCGCCGCAGTGGAATGTACACGATGAACTGCATAGGTTTGCTGAGACACCTGCGATCGTTCCGTCACGTGCGTCGTATGCATTCGACGCAGATACCAAAGCAGGTATTATCTAGTCAGCCGAGTGTGGGGAAGCGTCATGTGGGGAAACCGTAGCTTCGTTACCAGGACATGACTAAGGTGAGCGTAGCAGTTCTAATATTGAAAGCAGTTCATGGGAAACGAAGGCCGTTGATCGGCGTGCATGGCACAATCTGATCACGAAGGCGATTGCCAAGGTGCAGGAGAAAGCCCTCGTGTATGCGGAGAAGAAGCGGCAGGTGCGGAAACGACATGCGCTGTTGAAGTGTACTCCATCGGCAGGTCTAGTCAGATCTAGTGGGCTACAAGCGAGGCCATTCTGGACCAGTATCGCAACGAAGATGGGTCCTGCCGAGAACGTAATCAGAACCGGCGCAACCTTGTAAGGTACGATGCATGCGCTTCCATTCGATTTACCAACCGCGTGCTTAGATGCCGAGTTTCTTTCTTTCAGGTGCTTGGTCTGCTGTATTTTCTCAAGGCTTATTTTGTTACCACAATTTATTGTCTATCTGAACAATCTGTTGTTGACTTGCGAATGCCATTTAACGAAAGGTGATTAATATCGTTAAATTTTTCGTGCCTGTTATATTTTTTTATCTTTGCTGACATCTCGAATTCATTGTTGGTTTGCTGATAACTCATTTATTCTATTGGTTAATTTAACGAAAATTTATGTCGGCATTTCGGTATGCTTTCTTGGATATAGTTTATGTAATATTATCATTTCAAGGGATTGACTGCCGTTTGACATCCGCAGTGTAACCGTTTGGTGTAAATTTTGAGAAGGTGCTTACCTGTCTAACAAATTTTACTTCCTTTACTGGATCCAGAAGAGTGTGAATCGTTGCTGGGTGGACAGGGTGCCCAGTTCTCCTGGCCGTGCTAGGCGCAGTGGTTCCATCCATTGTGGAGCGGGCTACGGCCCAGCCAACGCCCTGTTTATATCTGGTACGCATGATTTTCCAATTAAGTATGAATGCTACTGCTCTGCGTGTTGTAGGGGTGTGGGATGGCTCTGTTGGTGAAGCATAGATCCCATTCATATGTTTACCGTTTTTATTCCTTCTGGTTAACATTGTATATGAGGTGTGCAGATGAAGCTGTGGTGGTGCTGAGCAAGCCACCCATTGTCCCTCCGTAGACGCTGGCGCCTTGTGGCTGTCCTACGGAGGCTGCAATGACAGGCAAATCCGGAACCGGATTCTGCCAACCATATATATGCTGGTCTTGCTGCGGACCCTCTGATCGTCTAATTAATTGTTTCAGCTCTCTTATAAGGATGCCGTAGAAGTTTTTCGTTTGGTTGACCTTTTATTATCAAATTAGTAGCACCGCAGTTCCCACCGACCTTGGCTTTCTATGTACTCCAGGGGTCGTTGACCAATTCAGATTTTTTGGATTCGTTTCTGGTGGTATGCGCACAGTTCCCGCTTGAGTATCTTGCGTTTCCTGACGTGCTGCGCGATGTTCCAGTCGCCTAAGCTTTTAGTCGCTTACGGCAAAGATGGCTCTTACGACTTGCATCAATGATCTGAATGTAGGTGCTGAACAGCTACTCCCGGCGGCAGCCGAAATGTTTCTACTCAGAATGTCAGGAAGGTTTCCTGTAGGCGGAAGCGTCTTAGACACGACGATCGAACCCCCTATTGCTTTTGTGCAAAGCATAAATGCATGATTATCACCTCTGGAAAAGTGTTTTTAGGTCTAATAGTAGTTTTCCCACTTGGAAAGTGTCAATACATGATACCGTTACCTAGGCCCAATCGTGTTAGTCCCACATAAAATAGATTCAGCAACTGCAAGCTAAACTTCTAATGTTTTTAACTGGAAACATTCCCATGCACCAGTGCCAAGTAGCCTCAAAACATATTTTTATAGTAAACCTTCACGATAATACAGTAGAGTTGTACGCAAAGTTTGGTCATGAGTCCTTGACCCATAGCCATCTGTTACACCGTAACACCTGATACCTATATCATCTTGGCCAGCTCAGCAGCTGGGTTAATTATGCAGACCAGCTTGAAAGCCTACGGCTGGACCATTTCAAACCCACCCTACCGAAATCAGCCTTGGTACGAGTAAAGGCTTTTCAAGTAAATATATTTAACCCAACTGTCCTGTACCATTCCTCGGATTAAACAAGTCAGCCTTTCGTGAAACTTCATTTTCATCCTAGGTACTAGGTTGGTCTGCATCGATGAGGTAAGTTGTCGTAGCATTATTTTGTGTCGTTGCTCAGCTGCTCATTAGAAATTTACTTAGCACTTCTAACAAAAGTAACTCCCAGTTAAAAGAAAACCGGTAAACGGGTGCTCTATTTTACGAAGCAAAATTGCCAACCCAATCTACCGAGCCTCAATCCTGTGTTCCTTGCCGCCGTTTCCACAAATAGTCGTGCGCAGCTGAGCAACATCATGCACCATCTCTTATGTGTGCCCTAAATCTCTATCGGTTTGAGTTACAAGCATCTTTCCGGGAAAGTGGACAGTTTCCTTCCACACTGGTAGTCACATTGTGTCCTTTACTTTCTTCCGCGTGCAGGAAGGGGGCAATGTTTACTATCTAAGCGGTGCGGGAGGTTTTAATTAAACTGCAATATTAAAGATGACGATTTCCGCAGTGTACTGCATACATCCTACCGGAGAATGCTCCGAAAAGGACTTGTACCACATTGAGCTTAAGCACTGTCCCATATTTTAAGGACAGAATCAGTGATCATGCAAAAGCACTACGACAAGCAGTTATGCCTACCTGTAACCGCTTTTTGGGGAGAAAAATGTAACTTTTCGGCATGTGTCCCTCTGTTCTATGTCCGACATATATGCTGCTTGGATACACCGATGGAGTTAGCTTGTCGGCGCAAAGTAAGACCCATGGATCTATCGGATTTTGCTCGGGAACAGATCTTTCACTACAGCACTGGCCAGGTCCTTGTTCTTTAAGTGCAGTGCAGTTAAATTTTCAAAGGCAGTTGAAACACTTCATTAGGTGCCAGCGCTCAAATTTCAATTCGAGAGAGCAGTCATCGTTGTTTGTTATAGCGCAGAAAATAAACATTCCACTGGCTCCATTCTTGTAATAATTTTACACTTTGCTAAGTACAAAATACTACATCGAACAAGCCTTTCCTCCTTAGCTAAGAGCAGCAATTTGACCATCTCTCTCTGCTGAATATACCTACAGCGGTGAGTTAGTGGAATCACTGGTAATAAACGCGAATGTCAGCATAAATGGCTAAAATCGCGTGCCACAACGTATGGGCAAACAACCTGAGCGAAAGAAGCACGCAATTCAGCGCAATCAACTGCATTACCTTGACTCTTATGGGCATTCATTGCTGCTTGTAAATACATGATTGAGGCCTTTGGAAGGAAATTATTTCCTTAAAAGTATTGGGCCAGGTTCATACCAGTAGATTGACTCGCCTAAACGGTTGCGTGCGCAAATACTTAGGGATCGATGTAACTCCTCAACTGTTGTTACCAAGGTAACAACACTGTGCGATCCTACTCTCCGGTGGTTGTAAGTCTGTGTGGAAATTCTCTCATGCGGGTTGCTTGCTGGTTACCTTTATTGCTACAGTTCTAAGAATTTTACTGAGAGCTTATCATAACTATCCTTTTTGGGAACGAAGAATCTTCATGCAGCATGTAAAAGAGGGTAGTATTTGGTAGTATTAAATAACAATGCACCTTCGGTTAGTTTTTTTAGTAGTTCACACATTAAGAAGGAAAAGGAATGAATAAAGAAGCAACGATCGGGTATCTTGTGGCTAATTCGTCATGTCATTCACTTTGGACAATTTGGCAGCAATTTGAACCATGGTCATGATGATGTTCCTTGTGAATCTTCTCATTTAATTTCAGCAAAGCTAAACTATATCATACAGTAGGCCAACATCTCGAAATGTATTGAATGTCCGGTTAATCCTACTTAGGCTCGGCAATAGCGCAGCCTTTTTGAATCCATTATTGTTCGAGCCCATGAATGCTCAAAGTGCAGAAGGCAGATTGCGTCCTCGGGCCGTCGGAGTTGGGGTCGCATTCACATCTAAATTTCTGTTTTCGACATTGCGATTGTCATTACACGGAAGTTGTACAGATGATCATGGCAAGCGTGATAGCGAAATATCAGTAATAAAACCTAAAGGTTGGAGCGCAACTCAAACTCTTAGCTAGTCATCTTTAAACACATCTACCGAATACAAATGATGCATCAGCCAAAGCGTATCAGCAGCACATGACCATGCCTTCATACCCAAAGAATGTGCTCTCCAAGTACGCTAGAGTACAGTCTTGATACGGATCCGTTAGTTCCAGGAAGAAACGTCTCGTACCCTCCGCCTGACAGATTAAGCAGGATCGGTGGGAACCCTGGAGATTCGATGCGAAGAACTAGAAGCCCACAGCTTCCCTCTGTATCCAGAATTTGTGTGGTCTCTGCTTTCTCGTTGCGCTTGTTGCATTTCTCATGCTGAAATGGGACACAGTGATGGATCCGTCTTCAAATAATATCTTAGAATGTTGGAAATGTTAGTTTGCGATAGCAATCGGACAAGATAATAGTTTAGACCATGTAGGGAGCATTTAAGATTTCATTCGCATGCATTTTATCCATCATGTCATCATTCTTAGGTACTCCCTACGTCTGACAGATCCTAATTTAATGCGGCCATTCAAACTAGTTAGCCCATAACCAACCTTAAAATAGTCCTTAATCACTTTTCGTCGCATCACTTCATAACCGATAGCCTCGAACATCCTATGGGAATAAAGGCACTGTTCTGGCTCAACTGATGATCTTTACAGAAGCTGTAAGCATCAACAACGTGTTCTTGCCAAAATGTTGTGCTGTTCACCTACAGTTTCCACCCAGTAATAAAGTATGCTGGTACTTGAACAGCAGTAGTACCTACCTTGGTATTGCAACCAAGCAACTCTCAGAGTTCTGTAAGTCCTGAATCGTTGACGGGGATTTACCCATATGAAGCTGCATGCGAACTCAATTGTTATTCATCATGGATAAGAAATGATCGAGACCGTTATGCAAAGTGTATCCCTCTCGACTTTTCTAAGGAGGTTTACTGGTGTGCTTGGACCTAGATCTTCTAAAGAAGCACATTCAGAAATTCACTGATTCCAGTGACGACGAAAACTTGATACTTGGTGCCTAAACCAACCTCGTCATTAAAAGTTAGCAGAAAGGCTAGGACATGTTCAAAGTCGCAAACCAATTTTATGATAACCAATGTCATATTAATAGCACAGTTAGCTTGCAGAAAACCTTTCTTTTTGTTTTATTGCTCAGTAAATCCTAAGTATATTTTTAGGAACCGTCTATAAGTTACCCTACCTTAACGATTCCCCATCAACTTATACGCGCACGTCGTACACGGTTGTACAGTTTTTGGCTCTATTCGCCCTCATGAATTCATTCTTCGTCATCTTATCGTACGCTAACTAATTTTCACTCTTTTGACTCGGATGTACCACCCCTATCCGGTGAATCGTCAAGCACGGGACTTATTCCATCGCTTCATCACCTCGTCAAGCTAGCTAGTTTCAGACGGCTTTTGGCTACAACTTATGCGCACAGCCATCTTGCTTTACGGGTATGCATCCAGACATTTCCAATTTTTCTAACAGACACACACAAGCCTCTCATTCAAGTCTTTCTCATCCCTGCCTGACATTCTGTGCGGTAGTTGCTGCCACTTATGCAATTGATAACTATACGTCTGGGTCCAGGACGTCCAACATGACATCAACGCACATATATCATCAGTCGTTCTACCTTAGCGGGACTCATCAGTAGTGCCCACCCACCAGCTCCATTAGGATTCGAACCTATAATTGTTGGAGGCATGCACCACTAGTCAGCAAGTTTTGTCACTAGGTCATGCGGAATAGCGGCGGAGGGTCATGACTTAAAGCCAACTTCCGTAACAGTTTCGAAATACTATATTGTACATAGCCGCTGTTAGTGGAAGCCGTGTCGTTTGGGGCAAATCTTGTCCCCAGCAACACTCTTAACTTGCATCGTAATGAAGGATTATGTTAAGCCAGAGAAAACAGAAAAAGAGAGCTTCGTAATAAGATGCGTCTTTTGCGTAACAGTAAGTCTCAAAAATACAGCAACCGGACTTGCGAGGCACTCGAGGTCACATAAACACAGAATAAAATCATCAATCAATAATTACGGCAGACGGACGCGCGTTTAGCGTCCTGCCATGCACATCAGTTGGGTTCCCTGGTCCATTCGTTAGAAGGTGCCCCTCTTAACATCTCCCCGTTTGAAGTCCACTGTCATATGATTTCAGCCTGGGGTTAACCTGGAGCGGCGTGACAGGAACTCGGCAACGATCGGGCCAGCTTCTGGGTCAACAATCGGGTGAAGGAGAAGTTGCTGGATTTATAGGCTTATCTCGTTGACTACCCTCTGTTTTTGGTGGTTTGAACTCGTCCAGAAGTAATGCAAGTTGCGTAGTTAGGGCATCTTCTCTTCTGTCAAATGCGATGTAGCTCCTGAGTTGGTTGATGTGACCAATCCATCTGACATCGCCTACGGCCACTTCATAACAGGCATGTCCATATCATTCTACAACCATTCCAGGTGTCCAAGAGATTTACTTGTTCCGATAGTTATTTACTAACAATTTCTGTCCAACATTTGAAGTGTCGTGGTATGGCGTGATGCTTTCTCTTGTACTAATGCTCCATTATCCACTTTTCTTCGGGATTGTGTCTATCCGGCGGCCTTATTAGATCAAAATTCGTTCGAAGCCTTCTGAGCAGGAGTGATTCTGCTGGTGAGTTACCTTCAGGCGTCTGTGGATTAGACGTAATCCTATACGTTAACAGAAAGGTTTGTAGGACCTCTTGGATTCGTCCGACTCCTTCCGCTTTGAGTAGAGCCCTCTTGAAAGTAACCACAAGTCGTTCAGCTTGCCCATTTAACTGTAGATGATTAGGAGGTGGGCGCAAATGTTGCATGCCGTGTACCGCACAGAATTCAGCAAAAGGTGAAGCGGTAAACTGGGTGTCCGTTGTCGGATGCTACTGTTTCTGGAAAACCGAACCGAACTGAATACTTCACTGAGGACTGTACTCGAAGCCGACGTTGATGTGTTCGACATTTGGAAGATCTCGGGCCATTTGCTGTATGCATCGATGATGAGTAAGTAGTTTTCTCCTTTGATTGGTCCTGCGAAATCAAGCTGAATTCTTGACCACGGTTTCGTGGGCTTTGGCCAGGAGAATAGTTCTCATTTCCGTGCCGATTTTGCTGCTAGGGTACAATTTGAACAGGAACGTGTTAACTCCTCAATTTGAGAATACATACACGGCCGGTACACATAACTCCTCGCTAGAGCTTTCATCCTGTTGGAACCGGGGTGTCCAGTATGAAATTGATGTAAGACTTTAAATTGACGTTCGGCTGGTATGACGACATGTTCACCAAACAAGATACCGTCTTCGACGACCGACAGTGCATTTCGTCTCTAAAACAATTGTCGTAGCTGTGCGTCAGAAAATTTTCGAGGCCACTGTGAGTGGTGAAACCTGCTCAACTGTGACAGCAGCGGGTCCCGTAAGGTGGCGTCTCGAATCGGACTGAGAGATATTGGAAGCTGGTTCACAGTATCCCAGAGTACACGGTTAACTTCCGTTTCGATTACGAGCTTTGCAACGACAGTGTCTTCTGGTTGGTGCTGTTCGTCTAACAACCGTGACAGCGCATCGGCCTGACAAACGTCGCTCGTCGATCGGTACTTGATGTTGAAATCGTACCCCAGCAAAGTTGTCGCCCATCTCTGCAGACCATTGGCTGTATGTACAGGAATTCCTTTCTTCGAGCCGAATATAGCGAGAAGCAGTTTGTGGTTCGTTGGTAAGGTAAATTGATGGCGATATAACATTTTGTAGAAATGTTTCACTGCAAACACAATAGCGAGAGCCTCTTTTTCATTTTGACTACGCTTTCTTTCTACTGCTGTCAGCGAAGGAGCGGCATGAGCGACTGGCCTCTCAGACCCATCTGTGAAAATGTGGGAGATGGCTGCCTCAACTCCACAGCTAGATGCATCCGATGCCACTTCCATTGGCAGTTATGGGTCATAGTGCGTTAGCATCAGTTTTGGGCTTAGTGACAAGTTGCTGTTGTCGAAGGCTTCCTGACATTCGACAGTCCAGACCCACGGGACGTCCTTCATCAGCAACCGGCTTAATGGTCCGCGTAGGTCGTATATGGACGGCAGACTGGTACCGTAATAACTCACTATACCCAGGAACGATCTCAACGTCACTATGTCTTTCGGCGGAGGCATTTCCTTTGACATTTGATGGATCAGGTCTTCGTACATTTTCGTCAATGGTAAAACCCAGATATTTAATGGAGGTCATGCAAAACTCACACTTGTCCATTCGTAGGCGAAAACCATCCTCCATTATTCTGTCAAGCACGAGTTCCGTTCGCTGGTCTAGTTCTTCCTGGTTAAATCCCATGATAATGATAACGTCCAGGTATGCAGCGGCATAAGATATTCCCTATAGCATCGTATCCATGATCTGCTGAAAGATTGTCGGGGCCGACTTAACGCCAAATGGTAGGCGCGTTTACTGGAATAGTGCTCTGTGAGTGTTAATCGTTAGCAACTCACGCGCTTCTTCTGACATTTCAATCTGGAAATATGCGTCTGGCAAGTGCAGTTTGACAAAACACTTGCCACCGTTCAGACGTGCAAAAGGGGCCTCAGGGAGGGATAGAGGGTATTTGTGGTCTTCTAAGGCGGCATTCAGGCCAGTAGAGTAATCTGCACATAAGCGTATCTTTCCGTTTAGTTTCTCAACAATCACAATGGGGGCTGCTCATGAAGAGAAATTCGTCGGCTGGTTAACTCCGGTTGACTGTAGTCTGTCAAGTTCTTGGTCGAAGATTAAAACCACAGCATCCGGAACTGGTCTTTTCGGGCGGAGGACTGGCTTTGCTTCTGGCCGCAGGGAGAGATTGGCCTTGGTTTTCGTGCACAATTCGAGACCATGTTGAAACACCCGCGAACATTTCCGCTGTAAAGAATCCGTTCACACTGCAGATGGGTCGCTTACTTCGTTGCACACGGAATTCAAGTGAACATCAAGCAGTTTCATATTCTCAATCCAATCGAGACCGAGTAAGTTCAGATCGGGATGCCTCGTTATATAGCATACCCTTATGAACTGATAATCTTTGAACATTACAGGATTTTAGATTTCACCGACCAAGTTCAGTGGTTCTCTTGAAGTGTTGGTTGCAATCCGAGTTGTTCTTTGACTAGGTGGCTCCCCGATTTTCTTCCAAGCTGTCTCGGAAATGAGCGTCGTGTCTGAGGCAGTGTCAACTTGGAGGCGTACGTGCACCCGGTTCACAACCACTGTTACGAACCTGCTTTTTGCGTTCCCTGTATCGAACGTAGCAAAGACAGGATAAATTTGAAGTCTTTGTTTTGTTAACGATGTGGGTACAAACGTTTTGGCAGGTTTGGTGTACGTGTTTTGGTTGCAAATGGTTGCACAGCAATGATCCTCCTTGTGTCCCCGTTTGTTGCGTTTCTGACAAAGATGATTCTTGAACGGGCAGCAGTTGACGAAGTGCCATTCGTCACATAACCAGCACTCGAATGGTGGTCTGTTTGACTTCAAAGGGTTTCGGATCGTCACTGCAATCCAGCGCTGATTTGATACCGCCAACACATCCACGAGACATAGACTGTGGCCTTGGGCAATCATGTTCGTATCGTGCTTCAAGTTGATTAACCTCTGGCATTCGAAAGTGAAGGACGGGTCCTGTTCACTATTATTAAATAGCCTCATGCGTATTTCGGCATCCTCGGGCGCTTGGAGTCCACAAACGAAAATTAGGGACTTGTACGGGTCGTCTGACATTTCTTTTAGCCTGGAACGCTCGCAATGACAGTTGATGCGCACTTAATGAGCTTCATGCAGCTGTATCCGACGCTGAATAAGGAAGACTGTTCACCAAAATGTCATTTAGCAGAGGTACAAGTTGGTCAAAGGCAAAATCTTTGGGGCATTTTGCAAAGCAAAATTTAGAAACTTGTCATGCCCCTTGGTTCCTAGCTTCCGCAAAAGTAATCTGCATTTACAACCGTCGTCAGCATCAGTGAATTCGGACCGGAAAACGTCTTCGTATCTTCTGCACCAAGATTCGAAGGTTGGGTCGGCATCCGTGTCATACTGAAACTCACAAATACTGTTCGCAATCGCATCCGCTGATGATTGCTGCTTTTCATTGGTTGAACCACAAAGCGCTGAAGGATATTTTCAAGCAATTGTGTCTGGCTTCTTCAAATTGCTTCTGTTGATGAAGTGTTGCGGTAAGTTGCTCCTCTGAAACCGACATAGTTCGTCGTATTTTCGTTGTATCCCATCAAACCGTTACCTCCGTCGCCAGTTGTTAAACCAGACGAAAACAGAGTTGTGTATAAGATGGCTATTCGCATAACAGTCAGTTTCAAAAAACCGCAACAAGTCGTGCGAGGCGCACGAGGTCACATTAACATAGAATCCAAATTCTCAAACAATAATTGCGGCAGACGAACGCACGCGTTGAGCGTCCAGCCATGCTCATCATTTGGGTTCACCTATCCATTAATTAGGAGGTGCCCCTCCTAACAGTTTGCAATTGAGGTTTTACCAAATGACCGGCTGACAGCAGCAGGTAGTCATAAGTATCGGGATCGGAAATAGCCCAACTGTGAACGCTTCAAGGTATGCTTTGGTATAGTACTGCCATCCTTTTAAATAGCAATGCTTCAGTAAACAGCTAGGACACTTCACCACCATGTATCAATAACCCTACTTTGGAGAGCTGAGTAGCACAACTTGGATGCCCTCAAGCATTCAGGGTCAATTCATCTGCGCCATACGTTTGCTTATCGTGCGATGGTAAGGCGGTGTCAGCAAGACAGCGTCCTTATTGTTCTCGTTGCCCAAATGTCACAACCGATCCTGCCCCACAGACAACTCGGCTTCATACCAGCCTTAATCAGTTAATGCGTTTAAGGGACGACGACAATCACGCAATTGTTGTCGGGTCAGAAGTGTCTTGCAAGCATGGTGTGGGTTGTGCGGACTCTTTCCTTGAGGGTGGGGAGGTTAACGGAAACTAGTTTGACCGTCAGCGATGTACTTTACCATCACTAGCTAGCGATTACATTCTTTGGATCCTGCATCATCCTTGATCCGGTAGATGAACCAAATCCTTTCTCAATGAGCGGCAGCCGGCCATGCGCAGCACATGGGAATCACTTTATAACTCCAAATACCAATATCAGAAGAGGAAGGCTGTGGGACAGCACTTTCGTTTCATGCATGCTGATCAGGAAGGTACATGTAACCAACAAACGATTCAAAACAATGACACATTAAATCAATTTGCGGCCAACTGTTTTCCCATTGGTATGTTGCATCCTACCACGTTAAGCTTAGTTTCGCTGTCAGTCGTTTTTGGATGCAACTTTGGGCACTATGAATCGATTGCAATGGCCTCGAGGAGCTTGAACATGTGGGGGCCTTTGACCGCGCATGCGGACTGTGCATAGGACGTCAAGGTTTATCTAATGACCAGCGCTCATCAAATGACTCATAATTACGTAGGCAACCTTAGTTCTCGATAACCCTGGTGCAGCCGTTGCGTGTTCTATCCGTTTGCGGAGCCACATTGGAATGTGTTCATTTATTCAGATACAAGTTTTACTTATTACGCTCAAGATAACTGTCTCCATAGCCACATTTGAATTTGTACAAATAATGGGACGGCGCTGTTTCAACACCGGCTTCTTCATTGAACACTTAAGCAGTGGTCTTGTGGACACGGACAAGCGTAGCTCCGCTGCATTGTATACCTTTTTCATTCAGGCGAGCAGTATACCTAAGTAGTGGCGACAGTTGCCTTGCTCGATTCCGCATGTCACCTTAAGATGCTAATGCACATCATTAAGCGCTTTGTTAGCAAGGTGCGATGTCTTGATCCGAATCCATGACTAACATCATAATATCCTCCTAACGTTTATATGAAGTTTCGGACTGGTGCTGTTGTCTACTTTCTCTTCAATCATACCCACGATTACGTCTGACACCAAGGGGTCTAAATGGGTTGCCCATATCTACCATCGATCTATCGATGTGCTTTACCTTGAAAATATCATCCCACAATCTTCGTCTTCTGATACACTTATTATTACATCTACTGATTTGTCCAACAAACTAACCCGAACAATGATATATGAGGCTCATCGCTGCGGACGCACTGATGTTAGTTGACGCAAGCTAAGCTCCGTATGTTAAATATCGAAGCTGCTTAGTCCCACCACCGTAAAAAGTACGTGTTTCGCTGCGTTCCCAAGGATGAAAGAATCACCCAACTGGTTGCAGTGGCGTATACTTCTAGAGGTATTTCTGGCGTTCACAATGTGTACGTCAGCTTTAGAATCCAGATGTCTGCCTCCGCTAAAGCAGCAATGAAGAAAATCTAATATCCTGACTATTGCCATTTACTCAACTTCATGAGTCGAAGCGCTATTGGCAAGCGACTAGTGATCTTGCCACGGTACCTAACACTGTGAAAAATAAACCGCGCAACGATTGAGAGAACTTCTCCAGGGATTTTGTATGGTTTGGCGTGCCACGTTGAGGTTGTCAAATGGCGAGACATTGCCATCCGCACAATTCAGTTGAATCAGTTTTCCTCCCAGAAACCATGCCGCACTGTGGTATCTGGGAGAAAAGTAGAGACATGGGACATCATTAACGAACACAACTTGTCATAAGTCCATCTAAAGATTAAACGTGAGCTCTGAATGGGCCTGAGTTGGAGAACAGCTCGCGTAACCTTTTCGTATATTCCATCTGAACACCTTTTCGGTTAGATCTAACGAAAAAAACAGAGGTGGCCGATAGAATTGGGCACGCGCTTGAAATAGGGGAGCAGTTGTAGGCTCCCTAAGTCACCTGACGGCCCTCTGGGATCTATCTTCGAATAAAATACGAAAAGTACATCCCACCTCATAAGATCACCAGCCACTTGGTGACCACTTGACCATTGATAGCGAAGAGGTTGGGGTAGTTGGTCAATTCCCTTACCCTGGCAGCTGCATCGGCAACGACGGGCGCATAAGCACTGAAGTCAGTTCACGTATGGCAAAACCTAGAACTGCCTACCTGAATCTGTGACGTCAGAAAGGAGTTTCCCTCTGTTTAAACTACCGTATTTGCAAAGCCGCAGTGAGGGTCGTCCTGATCTATGGTAGAGAGACTTGACCCTTTCGAGCAGAGGATCTGCGGCACCTTCAAGTCTTTGCCAATCGTTGTTTGCGAAGCATTGCTGATGTCGGATGACACCAGCGTGTCCGCAACGATGATATGCGTAGTCGACTACCGGGCAGTGATAATAAAGCTAGTTTCCTAGAATAACTGATAAGACGGAATAAATTGTGTTGACTTAGCCACGTAGTAGGTATGCCAGGTCACCACTTGCCGAGGAAGGCCTTGTTTTGTTTCCCAGTTGTGTGGTGGCGCAAGGATCGAGATTGACAAAAGTCGACTTGGCTGCTGGAAATGAAGTCACTGACTACGAAGCTGGATACTGTTGGTCCGTCTCGGCTCCCAGGCTGGAGTCTACGTGACCTGCCTTGTGTTTGGCTCGAGACGTTACAGGGCATGGACCGTAATCGGCACCATTAGCGTGTTTGCTGCCGTCTCCTAGTCGGATTGCTTGTTTAAAGTCTGTTTGATGCTGTGTTATCTGCGTGGTGATGGATGATTACCATGTATGGTAGTGAAAGCCACAAGGGAGCTGTCTCGCCGATGCCGCACGATGGCTAGCTGTTTGTGGTGGTACGTAGTTGACAATTTGTAGGCACTAAGATGTTTCCTTAGGTCCCCCTTCTCTCCCTCTTATTTTTCGTCGTTCCGTCGGTGCTTCTGCTTGTACGATAGTGAAGTTCTAATTCAAATGACTGATGTATTGATGTTTATGATGATGATTACACTGGTCGGAAGTCAACCTGGCTTTCACTCATCCATGATATCAGTTCTGTCGCGATACTGTAGACGAGGATGATGATCTGTGAATTGATCACCAGCATGTGTGATTTCTACGAGCAAACGTGACTGCTAAAGGCATATTTTATTGACACTATTACTCGAGCTTCGACGCTTCATCGTACTTATTTCATAACCCGGCCGCCTAATTCCATGTGCATTTGCCTGAGTTCGGTGCAAATTCATCAAAATGCTTATTCGTCAGGACGGCACTACAAGGTGCACGGATTAGACTACTGTTAAAGTGGAGGTGATGCAATCGCCATAATCGATAGTTTTATACTTCCATTAATTCGGATGTCACCATTACGGGTTGGTTTTACCAGTCTTTCTCGTGCGGGTTGTAGGTCTGAATTCCGCAGGTCTCGGCTGGAATTTACGCTACTGACGAGTTTAGTTTGAAGAGGATGACCTTTCAACACTCTACCTGATCGCGGACGACTGAGTGGCCGTTTTAACTGTACAGTCGCCTTGTAGATCATGGCGGTCCATTGCTGACAACTATGTCTCAGTGGTCAAAGATGGTGACTCACGCTGAAAGTAACTAGCTTTCTTGCGTCCTTATCTGGATGGAGCCGATGGATGAGCACTACTATTGAGATCCAACAGGTCGAAACTGCCGTCCGTTGCTTTGCAGAGCACACAGTGCGCTATCTGATCTGGAAGTTGCTGCGAATAACTCCCAATCTGCGAGCTATGTTGTAAACGGATGATGTGACGATTCAATTTGGAAAGTGTTACCGTAGTGCGTTCGCCGTATCTTGTGTAGTGAGCGACAGACTATCTACTGCACGTAAAACTGGGATCACGGGCTGCACTCTCCGGAGCTCGACTACGTGCCTGTGTGGCATCTGAGGATTCATAGTGAATTTCCACGCTCAGTCTCGTTGATACCTGAGTTCGTCTTCTTAGACTACTTTGACACAGTGATTTCTCTGCGTTATGTAAGCTTCCCATGTCTGCGCATTCGGATATGCCTAGTGTGCTGCTGAAATGTCTGCGGCCTAATCACATAGCTATAAGAATAATACAACGCACTGAGCCTGTAGTTGTCTCACATAAAACGTATCCATCCATTCACTAATACGAATGAAATATGTGCACACACACTTGGCATTGCCTCGCACTGTAAGCGACAGATTTGCTTGGGGCTCGAGTGACTCGTAAAACTCCCGGATCCAGCCAAGAAAGAAAGCCGAGACGTTAACTACGGTACTATTAAACACAATAAAACTTGAATGTATATTTACATACCTCAACAATGCCTGTTCAGTCTTGAAACAACCGCGTCTTCGTACAGTTACACAATGAAATAACATCAACTCACTTGCTACCGTACAGCAAGGCCACATGTCACAGATTCCAAAAGAGGAATACGAGGGTTCTTTTATTGAGATGTCCAAAATATTATCCCATTGGTCCGCGGCACGGCGCACAGGAAGATATAAGGTGTCATTACATTCAAATGGAATGAGGATTACGAGTCTCTTTACGGATATGGGATTAAAGATGAATAAGGGCTTGGGTACCCTTGGGATTAGTAGCCCTGGGTGGGAGTGCACAATCGTCACAGCGGGTATGGGATGGGAGCAAATCCATGCCGAGTGGTGGGACACCTGAACATGTTGCACAGTATGGGCGCGGTCGTATCTCGCAGCGGGGTTGGAATGAACCCACGTAGACATGGTTAGCAAAACAATGAATCGCGAAATAGCCGGTAGAGCAGGTGTCAGATAAGGTTATCGAGAACAAGTTTCGATACTATGATGCGAGTTGCAAGAAAAACCTAGAGCTTTGCATAGGTAATCGCATGGGGCAGACAAATAATGGGTTATCCGGGATCACGGCAGAAGGCGCAGATGGTGGAGTTATCTGACTATGATCTTGACATGCAGGCCGTGGTTTTCGTGGTAATTCTTCCGCCTACACGCACGACTGACTTCACGAAGTCTTAATGTATTATAAGGGCTGGCTGTAAAGCGCATCTGTCGCCAATGAAGTTATGATAGGGTGCGTCTTTTACAATGTATCTCATTTATCGGCTTTGCTACCTGAGCATGCATATACTGCTAGCAATGGCCGACGGGTATACAAGGGGAGCAAGTACTACACCCGCAATTGTTTTCAACAGGATATTTAGCAAATGTGATTCCGGTAGCATCGTTGGTGTCAGAATCCACCGAACGGTGCCCACAATTCATCCTGAGAACCTGCATGGCTCTTGACGTCATCCTGCAGATTGGCAATAGCCAGCGAAGTTAATGATTTGTTCCGGATGATTGGCAATTTTTGAAGCATCGATTTAGGTCAACAAACTTATATTAGACACCAAATTCCCGAAGCACTATCCAGAGAATTTGACTCGGTATCAATTGATCAGGTAGTTCAAAAGATCCTCCAATCGACGAGAATTGCTAGGAATCCATTACTTTGACTCATGATTACTGCGCGTTCAGCCGGACAAATATGAAAATACCGGGTTAATTGCGGCGGGGAAATAGAATGCCGAATTGGAATAATTCTCTACTTCACTTCTCAGACGAAGCCACCTTCGAGGCACGCTACTTCCTGTAAGCAGTCGCGCACAGGGAACAACAACCGGAAAAGCGCACATGAAAATTGCGCACAGCACAAACCCTACATGAAGAATGAACACACGGAAAAATATGCATACGGAATAGCGCGTACATGGAAAAGTACGCAACGAAATTATACTAGGTCGACTGCTTGTCAGATACCCGACTGCTCTATGTGCCAAAGCCCCATGATTGATTCAGAATACTCAACAGACAGAGCACTCCTCGCCTACTGCAGTTCGGCAAGCATTACCCCTACAATCAAGTCCTGTACTCTTATTGCATGACATTAGCACCTATACTTCATTAACATTGATGTGTGTGACATCAATGTGAAAGCGGGTGTTTTGCCACCTGAGTACTTTATAGTGCAAACCTGAAGGTCAGTCCAGAGGAACGGAATTGTGAAGGGACAAGCATTTTCTTGCCCGTTTACAATGGTGTCCCGCTATATAAGACACTGAACTGTGCTGGCTAGGGAAGCAGGAATAGAAACACGGGCCGCAAGTGTGCGAGTGATCCGGCCGCAGGTATGTTGTTCGGTTCAGTTAGACGGCTTGAACTTACCTTTAACGTTTTTCATCGGTCGTGACATTGGAAGAAGTTCGAGTACAATTCTACACATGTACTCAAACAAACCAGGGAACTATTAAGACTGCTGCAAATTTCCCGTGCCAGAGTTCTCCTGTGTGCGCATTCTTCCTTGTGTGGTAACATTGGTCAGACGTTGGCAATCTAGAGTCATTTGATGCCGGCCTAGGTCCTGCTCAGCGGGACGCGGTCACAAATCTCCCCGAGGACAGGCAAAACTAGCCACGAACTCGGTCTGTCCACACCAAGTGGGTTATGGCCGCCCAATCGCGGAGGCTTCGGCAAACTGCAGTAGGCGAGGAGTGCTCTGTCTGTTGAGTATTCTGAATGAATCACGGAGACTTTGGCACGCAGGGCAGTCAGGTAGATGTTAAGCGGTAGAGCTAGCATGATTCCATGTGTGCAATTTCTGTGTGCGCCTTTTTCGTGTGTGAATTCTCCGTGTGGGGTCTTTGCTGTGTACGCTTACATCATGGAACCACAGTGAACAGACCAACAACAACTAACTAGCAAATCAGAAACAAGCGTTAGCGAACAGGCTTGTTTTCGGTGGATCTCATCAGGCCTATATACCACAACTGATAGGAATAAAGTACGCGAAATACTTCAGACAGGGGCAAGGTTCAAAGGTCTAGGTTGTCTGAATGACAGAGCCAGGTGGTTGGTGCAGAAGCGGTCGGTGACATCTGAGTGGCGTGTTCCCCAACATGGGTCATTGTGGTGAGAGGCCAAGGTAGACAAAACACTGCACAAATCGCTTTTGCGCACATAAATCTATGTTCTGGAGGCGGATGTCAATCTCTTCGGCGTTTGCTAGTAAACGACGTCTTACCGCTCGTGTGTGGCGCCCAGGTAAGCGGTAAATGGGTTACAAAGTCTGGCGGTTATCGACTTGGTGATTAGAATCAACTAAATGCACCAACATGTCGCTTGTTACTGCTTTCATCACACCAGTACACAGCCAAGCCTGGCAATGCTCACGGACTCTTTCAGACACTCACCTGGTGGTTCTTCCGACATGAACAAGAGAATCAGTACACACAGAAAGAAACACTCGATCGAGGAAGTCTGTCCTTGAGTTGCTGCCTCACGACTGGTTTTGAAATAAAGCTAAGCTTCACTTTGTCATTGCCTGATGTATTTCGAGTACTTTATCCCTATTGTGGTGTATACGCCTGATGAGATCCATAGAAAACAAGCTGTTTGCTAACCCTTCTTTCTGATGTCTACTCCTCAGATATCTTTTCACTTAATTAACGAATGTTTATCTCTGCCCAGTAACAAGATGACAGCAAGCCTTTACTCTAATATTCGACAGGTTTATGTGGCAATAGTTCCTCGATCACAGTCGCTTTAATGCAAGTAGCAGGACCACTGAGTCAAGTGAATTGGTCAAACCATTTGTGCTCAGCCTTATTTAACAGTGACATGGAATAGACAAAGGCGTGGTCAAACCTCTCTCATCTCTCATGCAGAGGTAGGTTAGCGTTTTGGGTGGACACAGCCGAAGTTGATCATATGCGACTTTAGTGTAGGAGACCAGATATTTAGGTCTTACATCTGACACCGAGCCTGATGTCTCGTGCTTAAATGGGGGCGGAATTAAGCTAGCAGCGTGAAACCTAAGCAGTTTAGTAGGAAGAACTGTTAAATCGAGCTGAAACTGAGGCTTGATTACCTCCGCAATCCAGTGTGCTGCTTTAGGTCCATAACAGTCAGATTCCGCTTCCATTGCTCGTCCTCAGTCTAAGCGAAAGGCATCTGTGGTTGTGTATTAATAAAGCGATAGTCCAGAAGAATCAATCGGTTTCATGCTTAAAATGGCAATAGTTTTCTTCACTATGCTATGGGAAGGCTTGGAATAATAACGTCCCTTGCCACAGAGTATCTCAGAAGATCTATGCCACTTGCGTTTTAGTTTCTAACTCAATATTTTGGAGTGACAATGTGCTTTCGGATTCATCATCAGGGATCGAGTCCAAAAATTTTAAGAAGGGATGAAGGCTGGTAACCTTTGGTCAACACACGAGCAGGTAAACAGCGAAGAGAGCAAAATGTGAGAGGTGAACTATGAGGAGACGAACAAACAGTTAGCTACCCTGACATTTTTGCACGGGAATATAGGTTAATCCCGCTAGATTCTTGCTGGCTGTAAATCTGTTTGAGGATGGTGGGCCAGGAAGATGGTCATTATTAGCACGAAGGACGTTTGCATCGGAACTAAGGAGCAGGATTTTCAATCCTACACCGGAAACTAGTCATCTGAGTGCACCGTCATTTAGCGATTTGACGCTGCTGTCAACTATTAATCACTAATAGATATAATTTAATAATAGACGGCGGTAAGAAACTGCCTGTCTGTTGACATTTCTGTTGGTAGTGAGGAAAAACTAATAAAAACTTACTTGTTGGTACAAAATTTGCGTTATTCTGCTCCCGTCCGGATGTTGCACGATGTTTCCGCTCATCTCGTTTTCCTCAGGTTGTACAACCATAAAACGGTCACACGGGCGCGTAAACAATGTTTTTCTTGTTGCGGGGTCGTAGGATACGAAAGTTTCTAGCTGCTCAGATGGTATAGTTTCACATAAACTTCTGTCGACGCTTGAATTATTCCTAGTCTCTTTCTCCGTTAAGTGAGTGTCATCAGAGGTAAACAGAGACAGTTGACGTGTACCTGGCCAATTCGATGAGCCCTTTTTGAGCCTCAACCAGTAGCGTTTACCGGAGGCCAGGGTAACCAGCCATGGTTGTTGAGTTTCCTCAGGGTCACTCTTGCTCTCCGGAATCGGAACCTCTGAGATTTGAGACTTTGCACTATCGGAAGGATGACCATCTTTCTTCCCTTAAGGAAAAACAGAACGGATAGGGGAGGGGAGTGATCATTTATTACAAAACAAATCTTCGTTGGGGGCACATAGATGGTCTTCAAAAGTGTGTCACTGATCTCATTCTGTGCAAACTGTGGTTGAAAGACGACGATACATGCCACTTGTCCGTAGTTTACCGACCACCAGAATCCACCCCGGAGATGGCCCGCAGACTTATATCGTCATTTCGCATTGTCATAAATCAGAAAGACACCCATATCCGCATTACAGGAGATTTCAACATACATGCTTTGAAAACTCCAGTAACCGAGGCGGAACAGTTCAAGGCCTATTTCCAAGAGATAATCCTAGCACACCCGTATACAACAAGTCACCGGTCCAACCAGGTTCAGAACAGCGAATAAGCCATCGATGTTAAATCTAGGACTCACCAGCGAGGAGCCCCTGCTTGAGGGGCTAAATGTATGCAGACCTCTGGAACAAAGAGATCACATGATGTTACTTTTGAGTACATTTGCTACGCCGAATACCCCGATGTAGAGCCCGAAAAGATGCAACCTATTACGCATTATCACGTTCTGTCCGCATTCGTTGGAAATGGTAATTGGCGATACATGACTAAATGCAAACCAGAGATAGTCTGGGAAAAATTCTTGAAAACCTTCACGTCACTAGTCACCAAAAAATCAGAGCTAAAATCGTGCCACCGTCCCAACACACCAAAATCTTTACTGAGAAACCGAACACAACAATTTATGGCATTGAGACAGCGTAGGTAACTCAGCGCAATTATACTGTACAGCTGGTTCGTGAGGACAGGTTATCACACCAACATTAGCTAACGAAACGATTCTGTTCCAACCACAAACTGCTTTACAGACACAGATGTGAATGAACTTCGACAGGTGCAGCGCGGAATCCTACCACTCACTGCGATTGGTGGGTATACATATACAGCAAAAGAGGCGGCCAACGCCTTACGGGCCCAGTGCTTGTCTACTTTACAAGGAGTGAAACTCTCAAACATTATACCTACTTCTGTCACCACACCATCAGTGTTATCCGGCAGCACATTCACAGCAGCAATGGTTCTGAAAAAGCTACTATCCTTGCGTACACATAACTCTCCTGGAATGGATAGCAGTCATCCTAAAGCATAGTAATGAGCAGCCATGCACCTAGCCCAAACAACTGCCGGATCGTTTCAGCTTTGTCTAGATGAAAACATAGTTCTGGCAAGGTGGAAACGAGGTATTACAAGATAAGTCGCTCTGAGCCTGCCAGTTACCGTCCCATAAGGCTTCTCCCTGTGCCGGCCGATGTCATGGAAGCGATCATCGCGGACGTACTGATGGAAACCTCCGGCATCATAGCGCCAGAGCAGCATGGATTTCGTAAATATTGATCATGTACCACGAATCTGTTGATAGCACGTGACAATTGGACCAAAATAGTCGACGAGGAGACAGGAATCTATGGACTTTTTGCAAGCCTTTGATCGCTTGGATCGTCGAATCCTCCTGCACAAACTGCAGCTCTACGGCATGGGCGATCCGGTATTACGATAGGTTGGTAAAATTGCTCCGCGAACAGCAATTGGAGCTTAGAATCCGAACATCTCTGTCCGACCCGATTCGAGTGGAGGGCGGCGTACCGCAGGGTTCGGTACTTGGACCTCGCTTGTTCTTAGATTTCATCAAAGATCTAGCGAGAGCCATCACCCGCAAAATTTGATTTCCGGCGGATGACGTTAAAAGTTGGCCGGCGATCAAGGGCATGCAGGACAATGAAATCCTCCAGCGCGACATCGATGTGGTATGGCATTAGTCGATGAGGAATGCATTGCCATTCAATGTGGAACAGTGCCACGTTTTCCACATCCGCCATAGACACGCCTAGCTCTGCAAAATTGGGGCATACTGCCTGCAGCCAACCCCTCAGGAACTTGACATCGGTATGCTCATGCAGGACGACTTCGGTTATTCCAAACAATCGGAATCCGTTTTAAAAGTGGTAACCAACACGTTGTTAGCTTGCGTATGGCATTCGAAAGTTTGGATGCATTCATCTTCTCTATGATGCTCCAGGCCTACGTGCGTTCCCACGTCGAATACACAATCTAGGATGGGCAGGCTTGGCTAAACCGTGACCTTGCAGCGCTCGAAATTCACCATGGTCGAGCAACAAAATGTGTCAATAACTTGTGCAACCTTTCGTACCAGCAGCGACTAAAAACACTCGGAGTATTCGGTAGACCCTACGGGTGGCTACGTGGAGACCTCATTTTAGTCTACCAGGTACGGAACGACCCTACTTACACATGTCGCCACCTACTGCAACTCATCCCGAACACCGACTTCAGAGGCAATAACCTGGAATTGAGTCAACAACACAGTCGGCTTTTCATTAAGGCTGGACGAACCTCAGCTCATAGCGACTCAGTGATTCCGCCATAAGTAGCCATCGAACGTTTCGGTGCCTACCCTGTTTATGTGCTCAACAACAGCCTGGACGTTAAGAATTCGAGCTGACCGGACGCATTGTTAGCAGCAATTGCCAGCGGATCAGTTAAGTCGTTAACACATTTGTGCAAGAAGGTACGTAGATTAACAGAAATGTATTGGAACGATCAGCTATGCTAGTGAAGGATATGTTCAAAATGTCCGCCGGCGTTCTGCTTGCAGTGCAGAAACCGCTTGATACATTTAGCGAGCACTTTCTAAAATGTATCCCTAGTGATCGCGCAACATTCGTTCACAATATTTTCTTTCAATGGGTCAAATGTACGGGGTCTTGTTTTGTACACTCGCCGCTTCAGACAGCCCCATAGAAAAAGTCCATGGAGTTCAAATCTGGTGAGTGAGCAGTCCACTCCATTGGTCCACCGCGTCCAATCTAATGGTGACCAAATTTGTCGGTGAGGTAAGCACGCACCTTTTTAACAGAACGTGCAGGTGCACCATCCTGCTGCCACCAAATGGTACTGCATGCCACTTCGGCCTCCAACTGGGGAAGCACAAATGTCTGCAGCATTTCCAAGTACGACGATGCTAGGAAAAGATAAGGCTTTATTACTTCAAAACAACAACCTACCGGTCACATTCCCGAAAAAGAACTATGGGCCCAAGATTTTCTGGCTTGTTAATCCAACCCAAACCATCGGTTTCACACTTTGCTGCATACGTGATGAGGTAAATTTTTGTGGTTTGCTGGTAGCCCAAAAGTAGTGTTTCATTGTTCCATGCAGATGAAACAATGCCACATCTGTAAAGATAACAGAAGGAATATCCCCGTGATCCAGAAACCAGCGGCAAAATTCATGCCGCTTCTCCGGATCGCATGGGTTCAAAACCTGCACTTGAAGTGCTCAGAATCTTTGAAATTTTCGTTCCAGTAATATCCGGTGTACCGCATATCGGGTTGTGTCACAGTGCTGTGCGATCCGATGAATGCTGAGTTCGGGACATTTTGACACTTCACTGACTACAGCGCAAGCTGAACAGTCGTCCGTGGCGATACGAGGCGGTTCAGTTCACAAACCAAGTTCGCTCGAACTTCATCACTAGTTTAAGCACGTACCGGGCGGTGACGGGACGCATTCCTGCGTTCACTGCATGATATTTTCGTGAAGTTGATGCGGCGTTTGAACCGCATTCACTGTACAGCCGAGTAATAAGCGCGAGCTGAGGAACAGGCATGGTACGTGATCCGGACTGCATTGTCTGCTCTTTCTCCATTACATGTGGCAGTGATTAAATGACATTGACATGACTTGCCAAGCCCAACCTTGTCGTCAGATAATCCAACACACGGTTCGTTGATCTGCCATCACGTGCGCGCGTTCACGCCGCAGTTTCCGTTGGGATTTTTATCACGCCTACAAGTGCTTCGCTGCGTAGCCAGCGAGGCACACAGATAACCATCGATCGCTCCAAGGCCTACGTTTGGTCATGATCTTCAGCACTCAGCGCGAAGTTAGCTGACAGCTAACGAACGCAGGAAACACGTTGTGGCTGTCTATACTCATCTCGCTCGATGGCCAAAACAGCATCCTCTTGGTGCGTCTTTGCCAGGTTACGCTTTTCTCAGCTGAGCCCTGCACTAAATCACTCGTCTGCCGAGAATTGCATACTTCCTCACCACTATAGTGAGAGAGAAATGCATGTCACTGCACGCGCAGTAGCCTTTCGCGTGTTTCGCTAAATTTTAGGTGGTTATTGGATGGTGGGGACAACAACCGTAAATGACCGGCGTTCACAAAAACGCGAGCCACGGTAGGTAAATGAACGCGGTCATCGTCCTTCTGCCGTCAGACTAACTGTAGTGATGACGCAGCCGACCAGTGCCACGTTGTCCACATCCGCCATAGCCACGCCTATCTCTATCAACTTGGGGCGCGCGATCTGCAGACAAGCCCACAGGAATTTTACCTCGGTGGGCTGATACAGGACAACCCCGGTTTTTTCAGACAGTCAGAATCAGGTTCGAAATAAGGTATGGTATTTTTAGTACGATAAGGCGCACCGGATTATAAGGCGCATAAACCATAACAAAAGTGTCGGAGAGGTCAGACTTAATTCAACTCATTAACAATAACTATCAATATTGTTCACCTGTAATACACACGAAACACAGAAAAATACACACACTTTTTCAACCATTCCTCTTCTACAAATCCGTCAAATTCTTCATCTTCTGTATCACAGTTTAACAGTTGGGCGATAGCGACATCATACAAGCCCGGTTCTCTCTCGTTGTCATCTTAGTCAGTCTCGTTGCTGTTGTTTGGTTGTTCATTGATGATTCCCGCCTTCTTGAAAGCTCGGACAACAGTTGAGACGGATACTTTGGCCCAGGCATCGACAATCCATTGACAGCTAGTGGCGTAACTAGCCCGGTGTTGCATCCCTGTCTTGGTAAATGTGTGCTTACCTTCTGTCATCCAATGCTTGCACGCGGCTCGCAATTTAACTTTGAACACCCTGTTGACACCAGTATCTAGCAGTTGGAGTTATTTGGTTAAGCCTTTCAGAATGGTGGTAAGCTCCGAATCAGTTTTCTTCACTTGCCGTTTGACACTCTCGGTGAAATGTGCACACGTGGAGTCGTATATCAATAAGGACGGACATGAGTGGAAAAAGCCATCCGGTTTCCTGACACACTTCTCACAGCCACTCGCTCATTTTTTTCCTCGTCCACCCAGCCTTTTGGGTTGACCTTGAAAATGACTCCAACAGGAAACCTTTATTTTGGCAAAGTCTTCCTCTTAAAAGTGACAATGCGTGGTAGTTTTTGGCCTGGCAACCGAGAACTACAGTGAAGGATGATTTCTTGTTCCCTGTGGTGCGCATAGATACAGTAGACGTCCCTGTTTTTTCAACAGCACGGTTCATGGGGATATCAAATCTGATAGGAACCTCGTCCATGTTTGTGATGTGGTCTCGCAAGATCTTCTTTTCATTGATCTTATTCTTGCGGTCAGTGCGGAAGATGGCCAACTTTTATTCTTAATCCATGGCACTCGCCGCGAGGTGGTTGTTCTTGTGCGGATGGAGAGATGAGGCCTATACATAAAACGGAAGCGTCAAGAAGGACCTTCTTGAAAGTCGTTCATCTTCTTATCACGTGCCATCGCCATTGCCTTGCATCGAATGGAGACTGTAGAGACGCTCCTACCTACTGTTCTATGCTCAGTAATCCGCTACTCAATTTTGTCCGCTGACTACGACCATCTTACTTTGTTCGCTCGGAAACTCTTCTTTGTCTTCTTTACTTGGCGTAGTTCATCTTGCTTCTTCCACTTGCGTAACATTGATACATTTAGGTTGGATTGTTTCGCAAATGCTCTATTCCCATGTTATACTGCATGGCTGATGGCGCTGAGTCTGAAATCCGCTTCGTGAGCATGTCTCTTAACAAGTGTCATTTTGGGATCCTTAATTACCGGTATGTGTCAGGAAAAGTGGTAGAGGTAAGCGAACCAGCTTCGTCTTGGTTGCCAGTATGCGAATGGCGTTGAAAATGCAATCGGACTTGACCTCATATGTTGAGCAGATTTGATGTTATCACGCATTTCTCCGTAAGTTACTCCCTCAGCAGTACACGCACGATGACGTATAGTCCAGTTTTCTATCCGAACGATGATGTGTGACGTTCCTCGGACGATGATGTGAGTGAAGCCCACACGGGCGCGGCCGACTGTCTGGATGACCGCACGTCCTTGGAACACTGATATGAGCGCAGATCGTGTGTTCAAACACTCAGGTTCAACCAGCGAGATACAGGTGCGTGTTTTGGACAGTGCTTACGAGATGCATTGTTAGACCAAGTGAGTTTAATGGGTGGACTAACCATCACATATCACAGCATGAGATGTCAGCGTGGATGGTTGAATATTTGGTTGGGTTATCGTCGGCAGAAAAGCTCGAATCAGTTAGCTCCTGCAAGGAGTTCGTCACCCGCAAAACAGATCTGTATAGACAACATAGAAAGCTGACGCCACGAGCTTCCTGACCAGCGATTATGCTTCGACACTCAAAGTCGTAATAAAACATTTTGACAGATTTATCAGCACAGTGTGAACATAGAAATTGATTCGAGGTCACTAGGCCTCAGTACAACCATTCATACCTAAGGCGCACTGTTGATTTTAAGCAAATATAAGGATTTTAAGTGCGCCTTATAGTCCGAAAAATACGGTAACCAGCATGTTGGTCCTTTGCGGAGATCATTCGAAAGTTTGGACTCATCCATCTTCTCCCTGAAGCTCAATGCCTACGTACGTCCCCACGTCGAATCCGCAATCCAGGCTTAACACCCTTGGCTAAAGAGTGATCTTGCAGCGCACGTAACTCGCCAACGTCAAGCAACGAGATTTCTCGAGGGCTGGCGCAGTCTTCTGAACCAGCAACGAACGGAGACAATCGGGATGTTCAATGGACGCTACAGGCGGCGAGGTGCAAACCATTTCACTGTCTACCAGATACTGAGCGACCATGGGTGGATTACACTACTGCTTTCCCTCTTGCTGTGTCTACTGGCTTGACTGTCTCTGCTGCTCAACATCCGCTCACAGATCATCCACGTCCAGTTCCTCAACTGCACCTATGTCTTCCCTGGTCACCGTCAACAACAGCTCACAGGTCGCAACTGGCAGAGTTCTGAGCCAAACGTTTGGTGTTCGTTACCCGGTGGTCGCAACATCCTCACGCTCAACCGAAGCCCAAGCTTTGCTTCGTCCTGGTTCTCCATTTGGCGTTGCAGCTTTCAGTGTGCGCACTGTGATGCAGATCGGATGATCAGCATATCTGGTCCGCACCAATGAGACACGCTCGGTAGACATCTGTTAGCTTTCCGGAACCAGGTTGCAAAACGTCAGTTCCGTCATCAGAATGACATCTCCGGCAAACGCTGAGTTCAAATACCACTTGCGCATTACCGGAGACCCAGAGGACGGCGTTTCTGGCCAAGCTATTGTCAGGGTTGCACTGAGTGACAGAGCTGAGGTCGTTTTGCGTAACTGGATTCCAGTCAACAGTCGGCTATGTGTCATCAGGCTACGACGTTAATGTAAGTTAACTAAGTGTCTAGATGCTACGTGTGCCTTGTTTGTCATCTCCACCCACGCTTCTAAAGACCGAAGCTCGGATACAGTCAAGTATTGCTTTTACCAACAGCTACATGTGTTCCTGCATTTCGCTAGAAGGTCTGCCATTGTCATTCTTTCCAGAGACTTTAACGCACGAATGGGCCGCCTTATATCAAGCGAGCATTATATTGGGGGTTGTTTTGGCCTCGGTAGCAGCCGATCAGACAACGGAGACATACTACTAACTTTTTGTTTGAGTACAAGTTCTCGTCATTCGAAAAGACAGACTGCTGTCTGGTATCAGCTTTCGCAAACACAAGTATGGTCCCAGCTTGACCACATAGCAATAAGCTACAGATGGTGTGGAAACCTAACTGACTGCGATCGTACTGGTCAACTTGTCTGGACTCCGATCACACACTGGTTCGCGCCAAAATGTGCACACGTTTCGGAGGATCATCGAGATAATACGTAGTACCGAGTAAACGTCAAAAATCTGCAACATTCCGCGACGTCAGCCAAGTGCAAGGTTTCTCTGTCAAGACTACTTGCTTCATCCTTTGACGATGGTCTCAATTCGCAACGGAAGCGCATCAAAGACGCTTTAATTTCTGCCAGTACTGTCAGTTGTGGAGTTGCTTGTCATTCGCCGAAAAGCTGGATAACCACTGCTTCCTTGTCGCTGATTGACAGACTCCGCTTGATCCCAGTCGACACCAACTGTAGTGAGGAACGTCGACCACTGCATCGAGCGTTGCGTAGTAGCTCACAGAAGGATCGTGAGACCTGGTGGTGTGAAGATACTAGAGAGCTTGTACTTGCAAATCACTCTGGTAATACTAGAAAACTGTTCCACCTCATCTGAGTCACCGAAAGCTTCCGATCAGGAGTAAGCGAAACAATCTGCGAAGATGATGGCTTGCTAATCACTAATTTTCAACAATGATTGGAGCGATGGGCCAAACCTTTCGGCTCGCAGATTTCCTGGCTACCAGCTCCATTTGTTTCCCCTGGGGTGCGAGCTGGTGATGTGTGGACTATCAAAACTGATCCTCTCTCGCACCAGGAAATCTGGCGAAAACCCTGCTCCCTAAGGCGTTATAAGGCACCAGACCCTGATAGTTTACCTACTGCTCTATTTAAAGATGGGGGCTCTTCGCTAGTTCGAGAACTAACCGTTTTGGTCTCAGAAGTCTGGGCAAAAGATGAGATTCCATCATCCTAGAGTGAGTCGATAGTCGTCTCCATTTTCAAAATGGCTTGCGCACAGATTGCTCCAATTACAGGAACACAAGTTTGGTTCCCGTCTTTTGCAAGATTCGGGTGTCCGTCATTCTTCGAAGGCTATCCCCAACGCGTGAATTACTACAGCGTGAAGAACAGGCTGGGTTCCGCCCTGGTCGCGGCTGGATCGATCAAGTTTTCACACCTCCAGATTCTAGAGCTCCGCCATGTGTATAAAAAGCTAACGATTGTTGTGTTCCTGGATATCCGTGCAGCCTTCGATTCCGTCGACAGGGGTGCATCGTGGCACTGTCTGTTGAGGAATGGCATTCCTGGGAAGTTCCTTTCCGTTCTGCGTGCTCTGTATAGTCTGACTACGGGTAGAGTTAGCGCTTATGGCAAGCTTTCGCCTTCCTTTCTTGTCACCAGTGGGGTCCGACAAGTACACCCTATCATTCCATTACTCTTCAAGTTTGCCATTGAGGATGTCCTCAAAAATGCTCCAGACGACTTGCTGAAGCCTGGCATTGAGCCCCTCCCAGGTAGTCGGGTGGTTGATTTGGATTACGCGGATGATATCGTCTTGTTGGGTGACGGTCCGTAGTCCTTTCAACTTGCACTTAACCGTCTAGCGATTGAAGCGTTGAAGTATGTTATGCACTTTCACCATCCAAGTGCAAACCGAGTTTTCTTGTCAGGTATACATCTTTTCCTGAACTCACCGTCGATAGGAAACGTTAGAAGTCTATAGAGTATTGCTTACCTGGGAGGTTGCATAACTGCTGGTGGGTCTGTTGGAAACAAGCTTTCGATGTGTATCTCAAAAGCCCGTCTCGTCTTCTCCAGGCCGACGCATTTACGGCGCCGCCATGACATCCGCCTTCTCCATCAAAGCTCGGGCTTATAATACTACTGTCCGCGCTGGACTGTTGTAGAATTACGAGACTTGGCCTGCTGGTACCCATGACCTACGTCGACTGTCTGTTTTCGAGAACCGTTGCTTGCGGTCCATCGCCCGTGTTTGGTGGCTGAACCACGTAACCAACGTTGAAGTCAGACAGCGTGGGTTGGGTGGAGATAGCCTCTCACTCGAGGCGCTTGTCTCGCTGCGCCAACTACGATGGCTCGGACACGTACTACGTATGCCCATTCAGCGTCTTCCGCGTCATACTTTGTTCGCGGTCGCTGGACAGGTTTGGAGGGACGGTGTGGTGGACAGCCTACAACTAGGAGAAGCAGGATGGAAAAGCTGACAAAACAGCTGGCACGGTGGGTTCCTGCCGACTCCCAGGATGGGGTCCCAAGGATGCTGAGTACAGTTGGTTGGAAACCTTGGAAGTCATGGCTCAAAACCGAACTCAGTGACGGGCGTGTATCTCTGGTTGTTGCCGTGATTCCCCTTCTCTTCCCCAATAAAAAATCAGAAAATCTCAAAACTGTGAGTGGAAAAATGGACAAAATTTGTTTCTTTTTTTCCTTTTAACTTAACCCTGTTTTCCTATTCCGCCTAGGTCCCGATGACACAATATCTGTACACATATTTTGATATATATATATATATGTATATGTATATATATATTCTTAATCTATTTCAATGATCTTCTT
The DNA here is from genome assembly GCA_944474145.2 of Dicrocoelium dendriticum. NCBI lineage: Eukaryota > Metazoa > Platyhelminthes > Trematoda > Plagiorchiida > Dicrocoeliidae > Dicrocoelium > Dicrocoelium dendriticum. The sequence continues at coordinate 45,069,838 of OX104068.1, forward strand.
GATAAAATCGCGTGCGGGAAGTCGTTCCTTTCCGCAGATGACGTTAAAATTGTGTATTCTTTTGCCCTTGGGCAATGTAGTTCTAACTTAGCCTATATCCAATCTGACTTGTCCGCATTGGAGCACTGGAGTAACCGCTGGAAGTTGCACTTTGCCACTGACAAGAGTAACCAATTGTACCACGGCTGTGGCCCTTCTCTGAACGTGCTTACATTAAACTATACCCCCATTCCTGTGTGGCGCAGTCCGAGACCTTGGTCTAAGATATTCTGCCTCATGTAATCTTTTAGAGCAAGTTATATTCTTGCAGGCTTCTGTCAGAAAAGTGATCGCCTACATAAGTCGAACTCTTATTTTGAGTGATTCCAGACTTCAATCCTTTAAAATGTGTTAGGCCGAAGCTTGAGTACTGTACGATAGTGCATACTAATTTGAGAAAAGTGGACAGTATAGCACCAGAAATCATTCAACGATCATTCACAAAGATGTTTTTGAACACGCCTAATACTATGACATACCGTGAGCGTTGCGAGGCGCTATATCTTGAGCAGCTGTGGCTACGCGGACGCGAACTTAATCCGTGCCTTCTATACCGCTTACTATTCGGATTAAGCTTCACTGCACAGCCACAACTTGAGTTTCAGACTCGTATGCACTATGAACTAAAAAACAGCGAGCGCATATTGCAAATACAAAAGTCTCGCACAAAGCTCCACAAATTTTTTCTCCGTAAAATATGCGTTAATACGGAACAAACTTCCATCGAGTGTTAGAAACTGCACTACCTATCCGCGATTCGGACGCATGATTAATATTCACCTGACTGTTGCAAATATCTGGTCAACACTAAGCCAAACGGTGATTCTAGATGATTTGTATGAGAAAGATCCTGAATACATATGAAAGTCACCAAATCTTCTATTCGTTTCAATATTATAAGGTTACCTATATATAGTTGAATTCTTGAGTATGTATTTGTAAACGATCTTACTCCTATCAATCCGTCTAACTAATTTTGCTTTCTCCTTTGACGCACTGGTTCGTAGATGCACTATGCCTTTCAACCTGATGTCTCTGTACCATTGTCGTCACTCGCCAAGATTTTCCATCAAATTGTGATTGGCTTATCGGTAAGCTTTTATATTCATTACTATGTTTTATAATTCCGCATACTTTATCTTCTTCTTTGTTTCATTGTTGGTCATGACTGGGCTGATCTCTTGTGGTGAAGTATTACAGCTTCCAAAATAAAAAGTATACCCATGCAAATCATATTACTACTGACTCGCTGGTTTAAAACAAAATAGTGTCATACTTGATTGATCTGCATGACAGAACTAGCTAAGGCCTCATCGCCTATTATGTATGCATGATACCGCCGTAAAAAACATATGATACCCAGTTCTGATGGCCTATTTACTATTTTGCCACACCGGCACAGAGGCAATTTGAGCATGGAAGTGCGGGTGAAACCCATCGTGGGAATAATCTGCATGGAAGCAAATCCCCTGGGGAGAGATCCATGGATGGCCGAATTACTTTAATTGAACTTTCCGTGAAACCTACATTTAATATTATTCCGTTTCTTTATCTCTTTACTATTTTCAAACTGCTAATCACTTTAGAAACTCATATGGGAACCATTGAACAAAAGACGCAAAATTAACTATATTTTGCGATCACGTTCTACATGTCGATAAGACCACCCAATTGGTCTGAGCCTGGCACTGTTGAGGAGTAAAACGTATATATATATATATATATATATATATATTTATATATGGAGAGATAGATAAATGCTGAGCCACCCTACGCAAGTATGCCACCACCACTGAAACTCAGCTCGAACGCCAACCTTAGAGGCAATCGTCTGAAACGGAGTCAACAATACAGTCGTTTTGAGTGTCCACGAAATTACTCCTCCCCTCGGGTCTGCCAACCCTGGAACATCCCTCCAAACACAGTTGTCAGTGCCCCCACTTTAGCTGTCTTCAAAAAAACGACCGGATATCGAATTGAATGCTGTACCCTTTGTTACTTGGACGGATACTTCGAATTTATTCTGGCTAACCATCCACTTCAGAAATATGACTCACAGTGACGCATGTAAATTGGTGAAGTGGGGTGAGCCATCTGATTTTACTTGATAGGCATATTAATAATAACAACTACTTATTTGGTTATGTCTGTACAATCTCACACCCACAATCATCCCGCTTAATACAATTACCCCGTGGCGTTGCCCATCGGTAGTTTATTTGCTCCACATACGTAACATGTGAAGCTCAGCAATAAAGCGGAATATCTGGATCTCGGGTTGGCTGTTCAGGTTTAGGTTTGTTCTCCGAACCGAACTGTTTCGTCGCAGACGCTTAATCACCAATCGAGGTGACTTCCTCAGTGCGTACTAGACAAACATTGACCGATGAGGATGTTTGAATTTAGCCACTTTGATTCACATCACTTGACCATTGCTAGTTTACAGTTCGATCGCCGCCCCTTTTTATACTCATGTGGTGAATGACCCGCCTTAAGTTCTTTGTAGCGCAGTTGATGGTAGATCGGGTCTAAATCAATGCGCAAGTTTATCGAGTTGCCCGTAGAGAAGGATGCTTCGAGAAATTCTCTTCCTCTTCTGGTCTCTCCCTGCACTAGGATCTCCGTCTTCGCCCAACCAAACATGCACCCTGCTTTTGCTACTTCTTCTTCTTCTTCTGCTACAATTTTTCCTATTATTCCCTATGGGGACATGTTAAACCTGTGCTTGTATAGTGCACTTAGGTTGTGTATGTATGTATGTAATCTCAGCAGCCTAGCAACTAGACACCGAGCCAATACTTAGGTTGTGACCCGAAAGACACTGGTTTGAACCCTTGCAATTGCGTGTGCCCTCGAGGTATCATAAGCCCACGTACGACCACTGGTATTCGCGCGGTGGCCAATGTTTGGGTCGGGGGGACGCCTTGTAGAAAAATTTGTGGTATGTCGAAAAGTCGGATCCAAAGAGAAGATTTTACGTCGATGCCCGTTACTTCAAAGAAAAACGACGGACTTCCGAAATGATTGCCGAGGTAACATTCTTGTATCTTACACCCTCAACTTTACATAATCATCAATGCGACTTCTCACTGCGTCTCGAAAGTCAAAAGACTAGAAGTCTGGTTGAAGATACCTTATCGACATGCATATCACATTCAGTATGATCCGCAGGACCATCGCGAGATCACGATCGAAAGAATAACAACGGTAGTACATCAGTACGTCCCAATGCTGCTAGGCCATCGTTCATTCACAAATATGTATATAGGACAGCAGTGACAACGTATTGAATGTATGCTGAATAAATACTCAATCGTCTGTTTTCTTCTTTCCTTTACATATTTTTTCCAGTTTTCCGAGGTTAATTACAATTTTACTGCCCCTAAGTTCAAAACATGCTAAAGCTTCGTTCAAACCATCCGTTTCATTTCGCATTGGTTCCTTTAATCTTCGCGCTTCATGCTCTTACAGGCTCACAGATGCAATTCACCTACACAACCATTGGTGAAGCAGATACTAATTGTGTTTGTTAGCCTCTATTGCTCTCTCTGCTTCGACTGGGATCCTCGTGATCGAAGCGCCAAGATTCACTACAATGGGAATCGCGGTCAGCATTGAAATTGCGTGTCACAATCCATCCACATAACGTGTAATTCAAAATGACCCTCAATATCAGTGAAGTAGTTCCAGTTTTCGGCATTTAGTTTGCAGGTTACTGGCCCTAGGATAGCGTTCAGTAAATTTGCCGTGCGAGGCTCCATCAGATGAAGATAATATAGATCCGTTTAGATAAGCGCATAAGGCCCAATATCTTGCTGCGGCAAAACGAAATTTTATGTCGGTTGATAAAATGACTTTCTGAGACATGGCTCAGTGAGCGTATAAGGAGGACAACACAAGTTGTTATGTGTTTGTACTACTGTGATGCTAGATGACAGTAAATGGAGGACTACCAAAGTGAAAGATTTGTGTGAGTATGTTTACGCGCAACTCAATAAACATACGGGCTACGTTCCGATGATCAACCTTTGCAAATAGTGGCTAGAGAAAGAATTCAAGGAAGGAAAATTTACTACCATAAGTTACTCGTTATGAAGACTAGTCATGAACAAAGAACACTAATTTATCATGGGATAAAAGCAAGTTTCAATGAATCACGGGTAATGCTGGTCTTCAGCAAAGCAAAGATTCCCATTCCAATAATATGAATCAATATCGGAAATCAGTTCCGGGTGAAGAATACTTTACGGTAAACTCTCATCAAACCCAAACGTTTACAAAACACCGATAGTGTGGGGTAAGCGTCAACTCGGGCTGGGATTTACTTTTGGATTGTTTGAATGATCAAAATCGATAATTTGAGATAGGGATAGAGATGGTAAACCAAGTAAACTAATTACACGTACATACGCAAAGCTCAGTGGTTCAAAGTAATTAAGTAGGTAAAAGCACAACCAAATAACTAAGTAAAAGTGTCCGTTGGTCAAGGTAGTAGTATCGGTCGTATGAATCGCTTTTATATGCATAATTCCGGCTTTAGATAGTGAATGTAGATAGCTTCGGCGATGGATAACAGCTGTTTGCGGAATCCTTGGATGTAGTCTTCAGGTAGTAAATAAATGACTTTGAAGTCATTCTCCGCAGCTGTATGGCCACATTCAAGGAGGTGCGACAATCCGTCGACCACCACCGACTCCCTGAATGCACGTGACTTGCAACGTTGGCTTCTATCTGTCCTGCCCTTCCTGTGGCTCCCTAACCTACATGCCCCATTAAGAAACCACAAATCATGCTCACTACTGCCCCAAACACAGCACAACCCTTTATGGCAATCTTCATCAACAAAGATAAGTGAAGTATTCGTTACCTCCCGTTCCCATTCACGACTCCTGATACACGTGGTTGAAACAATGCAGTTGTCCTTCTAAAATTTCTTCCCGTATGGTTTGGATTGCAAAGCAGGTGGCTGCCACGCAGCTCGCTTGATGGCTTTGCACAGATACATGTTCACATCGATTGTTTATTGCACACGGCAGTCAGCTCCATCGCTGTATATATTATAAACTGTCTTGTTGCGAGAATAGTTTCCTTCTTCAGCGAATTATTATCATTGCAAAACCATTGTGAAAGCATTGATTTTCTGTATTAAACACGATGTATCAAAAGGAGAAATATCCGCTTTGCAACATTGGTGAATGTTTGTAAACGCGCATCATAGAGTGTTGGGGTTTGAATAAGACTCATAGTTAACTTATTACATCGGTTAAGTTGATTGAAGAATAGCATTATTATTTTTTCCATTCGTACCAAATTGTCTGCGGTTGTTAAGGAGTGTGGTACAGTCAGCCACATTCCGAATAGTCAGGAACGTGTGCAGTAGCGGACCCCAGTAGTTCAAAGCGCCATAACTAAGTAACTGGACTTCGCCTAGCCACTTAGAGCATAAACGCAGGCAGATAAAACTGAAACAGCTAAACGCGGACAAAACCTGTTGTGTAGTGAAAGTTTTGCAAAAAACATCAGAAAACATCTCCACCTCTTCTCTGGTCTCCGTATCTGAGTTAATTAAAATATACGTCTTAATAAATCGTTTTCCAAGATGTGACTGTCTACCGCAGGGTAAAGAACACTGGTTACTTCAAGGCCTATGCGAGCAACATGAGGCTGATGTTGCATTCATGTTGATTCTTCACCACAGTTGGGCTAAACCAAGTTACACTTAAACTAGGTCTTTTTAAGCTGGATACATTTCATTCCACCTTATTTGGTTTGTTCTGCCTACCTGAATAACCTTCTATTAACTGGCCACTTTTCTTACGCTAATTGAGGTTATCTTCGTTAAGTACATTGCACTTGTGGCATTTTTAAATAAATTGTGTACGTTTTGTACTTATCGCGGATTCATTGCTAACCATCTTAATTTATATTCTAATGTAGCGTAGAGGTATGTTGGCATACCCGTATGCTGTAACACATATGGTTTATTAGCTAATGTCATTTCAAGCGATTGGCTGTTGATTGATATCTCCGCTGTGGCGGCGCTTGATGCACAATGAACAATGAACAATGATTTATCACGGGATAAAAGCAAGCGCTTGACACGTCCCGTAGGATGGTTGGGGTGAATATGATGAAAGCAAAATATATCTGAGTCGTCTACCGAACCTCTGCCTACATGAATAATTCGATAAATTACATCAGTGTAAAATTTAAAAAATCGAGTGTAAACGTTTAGAAAGACACTGGGGTGCAGTGTTGGTTGATGTAAGGCGTGAGGAAAGTAAAATATGGTCGCTCACTTGGGTCCATTTAATACATAAATGCTGTTGAAAAGCATGCTTGGCGTAATTCGCAATAGAGGAGTTTAGATAACAAAATGCTAGGAGCTAAGAGCAAGATCTAATGGTTTTGTGACAACGTCCAAGGTAGGAGAGGATACAACTGAGTCTGGGAGTGAGTTTCAGGGTTGACAAACCCGAAGGGAAGAGTAATTCCGTCGACATTCTAGACGGATACATTGTCCCTTCGATTTTAAGCAGTTACCCTTGAGCTGCGTGCCGTGGCTAAGTTTCAGCAAATGGCGGCATACGTGGTTGCGGTCATTCAGTATCTGATAAGCTAATATGAGGTCACCGCGCGGCCTTCGATAGCGTCCGCTGAAAATTCCCAGCAACTTCAGTCTTCGGTGGTACGAGTGATAGCGCAGACCCTTTACATTCTTTGTTGCTCTTCGTTTTGGTGCCTCTATCGATTCTAGGTCGCGCTTCAACCAAGGCTGCCAAGCTTGGATAGCGTATTCAACATGCGGGCGCACGTAGGAATTGTGCATCATTGGGAAGATTGATGGGTCAAATTTCCCGAATGCCCTTCGCAGCATGCCGACGTGCTGGTTGCCTCCTTTTGCAGCTACCTCTGCCTGTTTTGAACAGTTGAGGTCGCTCTGTACGATCACACCAAGATCACGTTCCTGGGAGCTATTCTGCAATCCGTTTGTCCCAAGTAAATAGGTGTAGTTATGTCTATGGCGTAACTGTACAACGCGACATTTGTCTACGTTGAATGGTAGGGTGTTTTGAACTGACCAGTTCGACACTGTGTTAAGATCGCACTGGAGCCGTTATTGGACGTCCAGGCCTCTGATCCTTCGCCATATCTTGATATCATCAGCGAAAAATAGGAAATCGGAAGTAATTGATCTCGCCAAATCGTTAATGAACACCAAGAATAGACGAGGTCCAAGAACCGAGCCTTGTGGTACTCCACACGCCACATCGATTGCATCAGACAATGATTCTCGAACTCTCACCACTAGCCGTCGTTCTTGTAGAAAATTGTCAATCCAACTCAGGATTGGGTCGCCAATGCCGTAATTCCGAAGCTTCTGAAGGAGAATGCGATAGTCTAAGCGATCAAACGCTTTTGAAAAGTCCAAGTAGATGACATCGACTCCCACTCCATCATTAACAGCTTCAGTCCAGCTATTACGTGCAATTAATAAGTTAGTATTACACGAATGCTTTTGACGAAAGCCATGTTGCTCTGGGGCTATTAAATTGTGGCTTTCCAAATATTGCATCAGCGCGTCTGCGATGATTGATTCCATCACTTTGGATAGTACGGGAAGTAGTGTTATTGGACGGTAGTTGGCAGGATCAGTGCGGCTACCTGCTTTATGGATAGGAGTGATGACCCCTTGCTTCCATACTGGTGGAATATGGTTCTCTTCTAGACATCGCTGATAGAAAACAGCCAGTGGTTCTGCTAGATCACTAGTTACCGCCTGCAGAGCCTTTGGTCAGATTGTTGTCGACTCCAGGAGAACTGTGGATACGCAAAGATAACAACTTCTTCAACACAGCTACCGCAGTGAAGGTGATGTTGTCTAAACCCGACGCTGGAGTAATAGAAATGGGGAAAATTGTTGGGCTCGTTACCTGCTGGAAAGTTTGGGAGTAATGAAGCCGTAGGAGATCAGCTGCTTCCATTGCTGATCGCGTGCACCTATCATCCGTGACTAGTGCTGGAATCCCCCGCTTCACCTTTCGAAGGCCGTTAACGTGCTTGTACAGAAGTTTGCGGTTCGTGCAGAATCGCTTCATTAACTCCTGCTGACGAGTGACCTTGTCCTCGCGGATCAGTTTCACCCAGAAGTTACGATGTGTCACGTACGCAGTCCAGGTTTCGGCATTCGAGCAGTCCTGGTGATCTCGCCATGCCAAATCCCTCCGGGACATCCATTTACGTGTTCTGCTCCTCAGAAATGACTTGTGCTTGTTTTTGGGTTGGAAGGACTTCTGTTCCGATGCGTGCACAACCAGTGTGCTAAAGGTCCTTGTAAAGGTTTCCCAGGCAACATCTGGGGGGCATTCGGTTAAGAAAGTCCAAGATGTATCCTTAACAAGTTTAGATAACACATTGTAGTGCGTGACAGTATGCACTTTATCATCCTCCTTTTCAGGGTACTCCGCATAGCATATATGTCAAAGAATAGAGTTACATGGTCACTGAGACCTAGTGGCGTGCTTGTAACTATCCCGTCAACCATGAGTTCTTCGTTAGTGAGCACAAGATCCAGTATCGACGGCTTGTTAGCAGTTCGAAATCTGCTGGGAGAGGTTACTTATGTACGTATGTACACCAAAGGATTAATAAAACTCATTTCGCAGTCAGCTCTTCAACTAACAGATTCGTGAAACGTTGCCGCTCTAGACTGTATGGGTGCAAGCGGTCTCACGATAAATTACCCCCTTATAAACCGGTGAAGGCAATGTGGCAGTGAAACATAATCACTAGGTTCTGGCTTGTTGCAAATGATTTATCATTCTTTCTTTTATTGCTGTGTTAGGACAGACTCTAAATAGTTTACATACTTCGTCATTATTAACCGCAGTTGCCCGTTTCTGCTCTTTCAGGCCGTCATTAATTCTTTTCTGAACTGGCGCTTTCTCCAATTGGTCAGAATTCGGTTTCCTCACTTTGACCTGCCCATGGGTGCATGTTACCTCAACTGTCGTTTAAGTACTAATCTACTGTTAATAAAACTTAGGTTGATTAGGTAAAACCATTGGAGTAACTGGATTTCGATGCAGTATCTCTTAACTGAAAATACAGCAGTAATGTTTTTTACCAATGTTCGAATATCTGCCCCGAATTCCAGTGACAGTGACTGTATACTGTGGTGTACGTGTCATTTCTAGTTCTCTAACCAACCACACTTAATCGGGTAGGCGTTCCAAAGTCTGCATTGGTTAGGGGAATGCTCATCGTTCAAGCGCAACGGAATCAATATACGTGAGCCTAAACTGTGTTCGTCAGCCACCAGAATACACCGAGGTATATGTGTTGCACTCGGAGTGTTTCTGGTCCTTTCGTTGGCATACTCCATACAGTTTATGGTAGCCGAGTTGAGACGGGGGCTATTGTGCTTACGGCTATACCATAAATACTGCGCGTCTTTGGCAATGCTAGCGTGCGTAAAAGTGCATACCTCATCTGTGTTGCACTCCGTGAAGTGGCAAAGACGCGCAACTTCGCTGCGTTCCATAGAGTGGCGGTGTGTGTGAGGCAGAAAGTAGCAATCCAAAAGTCGCTAGACAGCATAACGTGACACGTTCCTCATGCTGTTCTTACCTAACAGCCTGCCTACCGCAGTCCAGGAGACGTCAAGAGTAAATCTGTCCGCAACTCTCATCTCTCCTTCATACGTATCTGAATACTGTAAGCACAGTTGGTGGGTATAGCCTCGGTGGCTGAACAAATTGGGGTTGGTCATTCCTGAGACTACGACTGGTGAACCACTAACGGTGACTGACTTTATCGGCTGTCCACTGCTGCAACATTCAGATCAGATTGTTCTGGTCCTGCTCAACAGACGTAGTGTCCTGTTCATTCAGAACGTTTAAATATTGCGTTTGCCACCCGCCCCTCATGGATGGTATGTCATCACATATCCGAGGTTTGGGAGCCAGAAACAGCAAACTAGAAAACCATAGAGATGCGGTTGTTTGCAGACGATTGTAGGTTGCTTACTCACAGCGAAGATGTACTGAGACATACCACAGTCACAACCACTACAGATGACCAGCTTAAAACTAATTTCAAGCGGAGACGGCTCTGTTAACCTTCTGAGTCATCGCCAAGGATGGGATCAATGTCTTCCCACAAATTCGAGTTGATGGAGGTGTTGTAAACCTACCTAGTCATCTTCTAACACCGAGGCAATTAGTCACTCGACCTGTGGAGTACAGTTGTATGCCTACACAATTATCTGAAACGATTTGATCAGTAGTGCATAAGGTGGATTTTACGCATCCGACCATGAGTGCTGCAAATTATACTGCTTCGTAGGAAAGACATACACAGAAGTATTTATCTGTTACTGCTACCTACAGGATGGATTATTCACGCCTGTCGAATGAATGTGAACTGGATGCCGAATCAGCTTCTAAAGGATTATTTAATCGAATGAACCAAAGAATGCAGATTCTGAGTAAAGAATTCTTTTCGATAATTCTCACCAGACTCAAACATCACATGATGACGACAAGGTGCTAAAAGTGCCGGATTGGGCTGCATATTGATCAGAATGTTTTATTCCAAGGGGGAACAAATCAATAAACCACGGGGTCATTGAAGGTGGCAAATTATTTACAGGCAATCACAACAGAAGTTGTAGGCCACAGTAGAAGTAAAGGACGTACAAACTGTTTTTGTACGCACAATTCTGGCTTGAGGTGGCGGATGTAGATAGCTTCCGCAATGGACAGAAGATGCTTCCGGAATCCGAAAATAATTGTTTACCGAGAATCTGGCGATATGCTCACCAACTATCCAACGGGACTAGTAAATCAACGCTTCTTAACCCGTATAAATTCATTGTTCATTGTTCATTATCCGATTAAATGGAAATTGTTGAATCGCTGAAGATTAGCATCCCCCGTGCTTCATTCATGACTATTTAAGTGTAATTAAAATGAATCTACGATCAGGACATTATCAAAGTAGGTTTGTAAAGACAACTGTTGAGTCCATATGTCAGGACGAAGTGCCACTGGATTTCGAGCAGTGGATTGATCGCAGTAACAATGCCACTACGTAAATGCATGAAAAAGGGCTATTGCATGTTACACGGAGCCGCCGAATGCAAAACCACCAAACGCATGTGAACCTGAGCGACTTTAAGTCACAACGCTCCGCAGTACTATCCAACGTTCGTGCCTCAGCCGAGCCGACAATTGGGTGACCAAGGTGGTCAAGAGTTCGTACGTTCCAAAATCTACGGGCAGGTTGACTGGACAAGTACTAAGGTTATTTTCGCTATCATAACAAGCTGCGTTGACGGTGCGGCTACTGTGCAACCTGTACCTCACTGCCGCTGCATTTAGGCCAAATTTGCACACAGAGCATGCGTTGTACGCTTGATGTTCATTTCCACTTACTATGTTAGGCCTGGTTACCCCTGATTCAAATGTAGATGGGGTGAAACCAGCACGAGAACTGGCTCCGGGCGACGAATCACTGCTGACGAAAATGTGGTGCACAGTCTTATTGATTGTGCTCGGTTTTCAATGTGCTTGCATCATGTTACCAGCTATGGCCCGGTAACCGCAATGTGTACTTATGCTATGCCGGTTTTCCAGATATCCATCAGCCAGTCGTATGTTGGGGGGAATGTGGCCAGGTTCCCAATCAGTCGTGGCATCCATATAAACACTTCAATGTTCCAGTTCTTCTGGTTTATGCATATTCGGTTTGTGCGGAGTAAGCTATGGATCGGATAGATCATGCTACTGGCACAAGTTTGCTGGAAATGTTCAAAACTATGGCGATAGGCAATTATATCTACGTGCCTTGCTAACCACTACTACCGGTCTGCACTAAATTTTAATGGGACCAACTGTATATCAAGAGCCGAACGTTCTAACTTGAAAAGCTATAGAGTTGAAGGTTGCTCCAAGGGTAACAAGTATAAACCTGAAGAGAATCAAACCCCGATATTTCCGGTTAAAATTAAGCAACGCAAGATATATGGTGCGAAGGAGGGGTTCCCGTGATGCTCCATTTCACGGCTGACACCCCAACCAAAGCTGAGGTTCATGGAGCACTTGATGCTGTGCCATACTCCCTTGCCACATCACAACATGATGAGTACTTTCACTAAGTATCTTGAAATAGTATTCCAGTTCGTCCATGTTCGGTTAGCAGATACCGATTCTGGCAACAAAAAGTGGAACCACTCTTGACAACGAGACTGGACTTTAACGTGGTGCGATGCTTTGTGTACCCCTGTGACCCATTGAGCTACGCTGGGTGGCACTTTCAAGTGCCTTCAGATGCACTCATACCAGACAGATCAATGGTTAGGGGTCAGACTAACTCAGTCTCACAACCGCCTCACCGCCTTGTAGGCAGGCTATTTAGCCAAAAGCTCGGGATGGAGTCCTCTAAGACAACTCCCTACTTCGGCTTGGGCAACTGGGTAGTATCAAGCCCAATAACAAAACCATGGACTGTTCAACTGCAATATCGCTCTCAGATGCTTTGTTCCTGTTAGTCACTCACGTTCACACACCACCTGTTCATTAGTTACCAATCAGTATTAACCGTTACCAAATGATTCTTGTTTCCCTGATTCTACTCCGGATGGTTTCGTCGACACCCAGAGAGGTCGCCAAATTCGCACTCCTTCGGCCTCAGTGTTCGTTTCATCAAGCATGTTTCAATGTACGTACACTTATGCAGATCGGGCAGCAAGCTGGTCTTGCGCGCACCCTGGAATCCCTAGCCATCGATGTTTGCTGCCTTTGCGAAATGCGCTTACAAGATCCCAGTATTGTGATTGAGTTGAGATCTCCCACCGACCACGGATCCATATTTCACCTACCTCTACCTGATGACGCAGAAGCAGCTGCGGCAGGCTTGGCTGGCTTTGGTGTAGCGCTAAGTAGCAAAGCCGAGGCAGCACTGGTTGACTGGTTCCCGATTAATAGCCGACAGTATGCAGTTCGGCTCTGGGGATCATGAAAGATAAACCGATGTCGTGAGAAGAGACGCAAATTGTTTGTGATCGCAGCTTATGCTTCAAATGACTGCAGTTCCGACTCCATCAAGGACGATTTCTACCGTGAACTTCACCGACATTGTTGTTCTTGCTGAGGATCTCAACGCACGGATCAGTCGTCTGCTGGCATGCGAAAGTCGCCTCGGTAGTCACCTTGCGCTCGATGAGAACCGTTCAGATGATGGAGAGAGACTTCCACACTATGCGAGGGGAGTCATCTTTTTCTCTCGAGCACCAACTTTCGACATTCGAGGCGACGTTCCGCTATTTGGCGACCCACTTCTGCGTCTCAATCATAGTCTGACAGGTAGTGTAAAAGATTGTAGATTTATCTTGTCCAATTTTCTTGACTCGGACCATGCTCTAGTCTGTGCGAACATCTGCATGAGTTTCGGAGCGTCTCCGAAAATGAAACGCTGTAAGATAGACACAAATAAACTATCTACTGTTTCGGTTCAGCAGAGTTATCAAGCTTCCCTAGCTGATGCACTCGGCTGCGACCCACCGCAAGATATTGATGAACACTAGGCGTGCATGCAGAGGACTATGATCTCTTCCGGACAGCATGTCTGCACCCTATGAACGCCTGGATCTCCACGCGCTCTTTGGATTTATTTGATCGCCGCAGGAATATTCTAGCGGAGTCTAAGCATGATGAAGTGCGCCGTTCGATCAGTCGGCAGCTCAAACAAAGCCTACGCAGTGACTATGAAACCTGGTGGTCCCCGCGTGCTCCGAAAATACAGGCCGTTGCCCTCTCTGGCAATAATCGCAAGCTCTTCCAGCTCCTTCGATCCACTGGACACAGAAAGTCTGGTGTCAGTGAGACTACATGCGAAGCGGATGGTTCGCCGATTGCCAATTTACAGAAACGCTTGGACCGATGGGCCGAACATTTTCATTCCCAATTCAATCTGCCCTCACCGTCCACTTATAACCCCTACGAACCCAGCTGCCCGCCCTGGGTCGTCACACTTGATCCACCCAGCAAAGCGGAAGTTTGTCTTGTGATTCGACACCTAAGACGATTCAAAGCTGCCGGTTCAGACGTACTTCCTCCGGAGCTGTTCAAATATGGAGGTTCAGTTATTATTAGCCAATTAACCACATTGTTCTCCAAAATCTGGCATGAAGAAAAGGTGCGTTCTTCCTCGGGCAAGTCAGTTATCGGCCCGGTTTTTAAGAAGGGTGCTCGCACTTCGTGTACCAACCACCGGGAGATTAGTCCCATTTCGGTTGCCTCCAAGATATTGGCATCCATGCTACACCGTAGACAATCACGCATTCGCGAATCGCAGTATCGGGAAGAACAAGCTGACTTCCGACCTGACCACGGGTGTGTGGGTCAAATATTCAAACTTCATCAAACCAGGGAACATCGCCACCTTTAACAAGTGGCCTACCACCGCTGCATTACTAAATATTTGTGCCGCATTCGACTCGGTTGATCGACCTACACTATGGCGTTGGTTACTAGGGAACGGTGTCCTAGAAAAGTACACTGCCATCCTACGCACACTACATTTCCACATCTCTGACAGATTGAGGGTGTATGGAAGGCTTTCGCCGTCTTTCGCTGTTATTAGCGGTGTACCACAAGTCTGCCCTATGTCCCCGTTCCTCTACACTTTCGCGATTAGAGACATCCTGTCGAGAGCTCTAGAAGGTTGCCAAAATTTTGGTATACAGCTATTGCCGGGCAACCGAACAACCGACTTAGTTTAGGTTAATGATATCGCTTAACTTGGTGAGAACACGCAGAGCATGTAAACCATTCTAGACCGGTTTGCGATTGAGGCATCTCGGTACGGAATATGCTTTGCCCCGTCAAAGTGTAAAGTGTTCCTTCAGGATTGGCACTCAACTGTTCCCGTGCTCGATATTGAGGTACACAGCTTGAACAAATGGATAGCTTTGTCTACCTTGGCAGCTGTGTGTCTACTGGTGGTACCATTATAAAGGAAGTTTCTCTTCGCATCGCCAAAGCTCGGTCGGCGTTTGTCAGCCTGCAGCACTTGTGGCATCGCCGGTATATCCCACTTGGTAAAGGGTCGTGTTTACAATGTCACCGCTCGGGTGGAGTTGCTATATGGAAGAAAGTCATGGCCAGTTCGCGTAGACGACATGCGCCAGCTCTCGGAATTCGACAACGGGTGCTTGAGGGGGATTTCTCGTGTGTGGCTGCAACAACACATTTGCAACAGTGAAGTCAGACGTGTCTTAGGGAATGCGAGTATTCCCTTCAGCAAGCTGGTTTTGCTGCGGCAGTTAAGATGGCCCGGTCATGTCCTGCCTATATCAGCTGAGCGTTTGCGCTATCGCGCTCTGTTAGCTCGTGCAGGACTCAACTGGAAGAAACCACGTGGTTATCCACCATCCAGCTGGCGATAGCAAATGAAATCATTGACTTCAAGTCTTGGCACCATTGGATCCACACGTCTACCTGGTTGGAGACCAAACGAGGAGGAGTTACCATGGCTGGAAACAATTCAGCATATGGCTGGTAATCGAAACCAATGTAGGATCTCTGTATATAACGGCTTAGATTTGGATACTTAATGCTTAACGAGTAAAAACGACAAAAAAGATTAAAAATGGCGAGTGAAAAGTAACAAAGAAGCTCCGTTTTTTCTATTGCTGCACAATAGCTAGAGTGTGTTGCTCACCTTCTGTTAATGGGCCGTGATGCTGGTACGGTGTTCAACCTGTCTTCTTTTAGCGTTTTCCATGGTTATGTTTGGTTCTATGTCTATTTGATAGACTGTAGACTATACTACTACTGCTTCGGTCACGCTACTAAGCCAGTATAACAAAATAACGCTCAAATGGTTGGCTGGTCAGCAGCTTACTTTTGTGGTCGTCGGTCTTTTGCAGTTTACCACCTCTCGCTTGTGAGCCAGTCTTCCTTTCCGATGAAGCGTTGTGCTTTTTGTGGGCGACGAATTCCCTGGTTGGCTCGATCGGTTCACAAATCGGAGCTGGTCGCTCTGTTTTGAATTTAGGGTTATCATTCAAATACTGCCTTTTCCAATCTAAAGTGTTCCGTTCCGCTCGGTCTCCATTTGGAAAAAGTAACTGAAATTACGGAAGATATGGAAAACAAAATACGTCGCTTGCCGTATCGACATGAGACAGGTTCACCTACAATGAACTTTCACAAGAGGACTTTACACAGAATGGCCATATATCGGGGACAATCAGCTGAAGTATCTATCTAGCTGGATGTCCATACTTATGTGCAGTTAAGATGATATTGCAGAATGACTGCAAATGAAGAAATATGAGACATAGTATAAAGTGCGGTCGATGCTACTGATTACCAAATCCTCATGGTCTAGACAAAACATGTTATTTCTACTTGATCAAGACAGACGCATGAAAAATGTTACACAAGACAAATTCGTCTGACAAGTGTACATAGGCGCCAATATGCAGAATAATTGGCCGGCTGTCTTATCAGTAAGAGAGAACCCCATGCCTGGTTTCAACTTCTTGGAAGATACATGGAACCGATCGAGCAGTCATGAGTTCAGAGAGGTTTGGGAACAATCGGTTTGGTATAGTAGTTTGGTAACGTTTCGCCTTTAACATAAAGGCTTCGTCAGACCAGGTGAATCAGTGTGCAATTGGTGTGGGATTTTATAGCGAGCAGGGGCGATAACCGCTTTACCCGAGTCTTGAGCCATGAGTCATTACAGGAACAGTTCGGGATGTCACCTCAGGTGGTTCGATCACAGTGGGAATAGTCCAGGTGTTCCTTTGTGCGTCATGACATTGACGGATAAGCCCATAGTGTTGACAATGGGAGTCGGTTTGCACTTTTCAATCTGATCCACGCATCGATGCTGGTCAAGCTGGTCGGCTTAAGACCGCCCGCCACGCCTTAGGAACTACTACCCCCTCCATTCTATTCACGCAGTCGTCAGATTTGGCAATTTCCACCGCCTCGGCAATCAACCGCTGAGTGGTTGATCGGATACCCTTCCTAATGACCTCTACGTTTTCGAGGTCTATCTGGTGACCCGGTGTTTTAGAAACACTAAACTGTTGCCACTAATGTGCCTTCAGCTAAATATTTCTCGGCACCAAACTGGTAACCCAGAGGGGAGAATCATCTTGTCCCTCAATAGCTTGGAGCTATAACAGTTGAGCACACGAACAACCAAGGGGGGCTAATGTTCTTGGAAATCTGGATCAAAATGATACTAACGCCTAAGGAAGGCTTGCAAAGTTCCCTTCACTGGGAACTGCTTGATACAATGCCTACCTCAATCAACGGAAAGGAACTCACACCTTTTTACCTGGACTTACCGCGTCTCCGTAGCCAGAGATAACTTCAAGATATTTTCTAACGCCATTCAGTTAGAAACAAGCGTAACCATTAATACTCTCAAATGGCAGCAAAAAATTTCAAGCTGAGCAGTTCCCTAAACTATACTTCATAGAACGCCAGTTATTATAAAGCAAAGCTACATCCTTAAAAAATACGATAATGTGCGTAGCTTATCTCATGCAACGAGGATACTCGCGAACTGCACCTTGGAACACAAAATCACCGGAAGTTAGCAAATAGTATCTACTTGGTGCGGGGTAGTCGTAAAATGGACATACTTGCGTAGCTAGGTCGAAAGCTCCCTGACACAGTGACTACAAGCGACAAGAACGCCAAAGACAGGAGGCGATGTTATGGGTAATGTAATGGGTAACAATCTATTAATCGCTGAAATAATGGCTTCTCCGGAAAATTCTTGCCTTCTCTCGGACACCTGCACTCCTGAGACACTGTCTGTGGTGTATAAGGGAAGCCTGGGATGGACTTGTAGCCTTCGAGACACTGTCCTGTATCCGACGCCTAGGCTGAAGTGTCTTAGAAGCGGGTGATGAGGTAGTTTGCCTAAATTCTTTGCTCGACTAAAGCAGTCGCACACGGCTGTCTTGGTAAGTTGAAGCTTTCCACCAACAAGTCAAATGAGAGACAGGCAAGCTATGCATCTTCTGGTTGGCACAGTGTTGATCGTAGCTGGACTGCATGGCGGACCCAGATCGGCATCAGCATGAACACGTCATAAATGATACTCCCGCCATCGTGTTTTCGTCGTGCCGCGCGTTCACTTTGCATGGACTTCTCAAGAGTCCCGTACTAGTACTGTCTGTCTGGACAAGAACGATCGTTAGTTTGCTCCATGTCACCAGTTGAAATCAGTTTCGATTCTGCTGTTCATTTCACCAACAAAAGGCTCTGTTAGATCTTCCAAATTTCTTCGATATTCCGAATCAAACACTCAAAATGCTCTGCAATACTTCTAGCCCAGCCGGAGAAAAATCATAAACTGAACAATGTTGATCGAGAAGAATGTGTTAACCAAACGCCGACAAAACGCTGTGCAACTGTCGCAACACTTCCCCAAATTTATAGGTCATTCAATGGTCTTCGGCTACTAGAATACGAAGGTCAACTGGTAAAAGTGGTAGCTTCATTATCAACCCTCCGCATGTCAGTGGTCAAATGAAGGATGGTATGGATCCGAAAATTTCGAAATTAATGCACAAGCGACGTTAATCGATTAATTCCTGTAATAATTGGTTTTTCTAGATATTTTTTACCTTCTTCCAGATACCTTCATCCTAAGAAGGCTGGCGCAATGTATGGTGATAAGCTGCGGTTGACTTGAAGCCTCCTGGATAGTGTTTTATGCCTGTCGGTTCATCACCTTCGCTGGAGTGCCCTGAAATCGGGTTCGGTGTTTCGCGATCTGATATCATTCCTCTGCTGACAGTGTTCTTCCACGGGCTCTTTAGGCAAGTTGAAACTGCCTGCCAGCAGGTCAAATAAGAGCTAAACAGATTTAGTTGCTTCTGGTTGACACAGCACTGATCGCATCTTGTTTGTATGGCATACCCAGACCTACGTTACAACCAGCACGTCGTAAATGACGTTCTTGCGCCTGCATTCGATCTTGTCTGGCGTGAATTTTGCGTGTCTTTCCCAGTAATCACGTAGAAGTACTGACTATCCTCGTTTAAACGACCGTTGCTTCACACGATACCGCTGATTGAAATCAAATTCTATATTAAAATTCCTTTCACCAGCTGTGGGCTCTGACGACGGTCGAATTGCATCAAAGGGTACTTGGAGCTTTCTGTTAATCATTGCCTCTGCTGCTGATGCTTCATCCGGCGATGGTGATTCTGTGTGGATCGGTGCAGAAGGAGAAACTGGTCGATCACCTCCTCTGTATTTCCCTCCCTCATTGATTTGAAGAGAGAGCGCTTGAAGGTATCCACAAATTTCTCCGCTTGGCCGTTCGATTGTGAGTGGAATGGTGAAGGTCACACTTGTTTGATGGCACAGCGTTTGCGAAATTCCATAAATGTGACCGAAGTGAAATGTGTTCCGTTGTCCGTCACCAATGTTTCAGGGAAGCCGTACCTGCTGAAGATGTGTCGCGACCATGAGACCGATGCGCTGATTGTCGTGCTGCTCATGAGGAACACTTCGGGTCATTTGTTCTAAGCGTTGACTACAATGAGGAATTGCTGGCGGTTGATTGGGTCTGTAAAGTTGACATGCTCCAAGGTTTCGTTGGTTTTGGCTAAGAATAGAGTTCGGACTTCGTTGGTGTGCTTGAAGCGGAAGTACAGTTGATGCAATTTATGGATAGCTTTTCCAGCCGTCTGTCCATAAACGGCCAATACACGTAACTTCGGGCAAGCGCTTTCATTTAGTTAAACCCTAGATGTTCAGCATGGAACTGCCGTAACACCATCTTTTGCAAAGTCTACGAAATAACTATTCTCTCAGAAAACATGATGCAATTGTTCACAATCGAGAGCGTATGTCTACGCTGATAAAACTGCTACATTTTGACAGAGGAACATGAACGTGGTCAGTTAGTTCTGTGGAAGTATACAACTTCCTTTAGGATTCTATCTCGAAGTCTTTCTGCCAGCAGAGCTTCTCTCTTAACTGGCATACTCTGTAATGCCTTGTTCACTAGGAGTTTGACATCGAATTCGATCTAAGCTGAGGATATGGCTGTGTCCGCATGTTCTTGCTGATAGGCATTAAGGAGGCGTGACAACACATCTGCATGGCAATAGAAACCGTTGATTGATAAAGGATCTCACTATCATAGCCCAGTAAGGTGAGGGCCAATTGTTGGAGTCGATTGGTTGTGTAGGCAGCGATGCCCATTTTTGAGCCGAATATTGCGAGCAACGGCTTGTGCTCCGTCACGAACTTGAAGCAGCGACCATACAGCAGCTTGTGGAATTTCTTCACAGCAAACGCCATGGACAATGCCTGCTTCTCGATCTGACTGTAGTTTCTTTCGGCTTTCGTCAGCACCCTAGCGGCACGTGCGATCGCCTTCCGAGATTTATCTGGGAATGTATGTGCAACTACGGCACCGATCCCTAGATTGGCGTCTGTAACGAGGACCACTTTTCGGAACAGCTCAAAGTGAGTCCGAAGTAGGTTTGAAGTCAGCAATAACTTGACCCGCTCGAACGCAGTCTGGCATTTTGACGTCCAGTTCCAGGTTTGGCCTTTGCGCAGCAACCCGTTCTGCGGGGCACGCAGGCTATGCAATCCTGAAAGAAAAGCACGGTAATGACTTATCATGCCACAGCATGAACGCAGCGATTGCAGGTCCGCAGGCGGAGGGATCTTTTGAATAGTTCGGATATTTTCTGAATCAGAAAGATGACTGCGTTTTGCGAAAATGAATCCGAGGAACTTGATGGTTGGTGTAAAATAAGGTCCACTGGACTTCAAGGATTTGGAAACCATATGGGTGGATGCGTCCAAGCATTGCAGCGAGGCCTTCCAACAGTTTTTCTGCCGTCCAATACAGTAAAACGATATAATGCAGTATGCAGCGGGGCTCCAGAGACTCCTGCAAACCTGGTGTCCAGCAGTTGCTGTGACATGGCTGGAGCTGTTTTTACTCCAAAAGGGAGGTGGTTGTATCGGTAAAACCGCGATGAGTGTTGATGGTCAGCAATTCTCTCCAACTTTCATCAAAAGCGACCTGCAGGTAGGCATTGGACAAGTCGAGCTTGGAGAAACACTTCCCACCATTTAGCTTGACAAAGATTTCTTCTGGTATCGGAAGGAGGTACTGGTGGTCATTCAGTGCGGCATTCAGGCCAGTTGAAAAATCGGCGCAAACACGCATTTTAATGCTCACGTTTCTCACAGCAACGATTTCGGCGTAGCCCATGAAGAGTAGTTCACTGGTGTGATAACACCGGCGCGTTTCAGTCGGTCGAGCTCCTGAGCAACCGTTGCCGTGGCGACACACAGTATCGGTACTTTTGCCCTGAAGACTGGGGTGTTTCCTTAGCGAAGGCACAACTTTGTTTTGAAATTAGTGTGGTGACCGAGGATATCTACAAACAAGGAGACAGTTTTATGCTTCAGTATCCTCGTTTTGTCTTAAATCGACACTGATGCATGAACTAGATCGGTTCTGACTCGACTGCAAATCTGACTCATTAGAACGTCAGACAGTTGTAACTCTTCCATCCAGCCCTCTTCGTTGCTCTACGTTGTGCGGTATCGAGCGCTGTGAGATGGTGCTTGAGCCAGGGTTTCCACGCTTGAATAGCGTATTCAACGTGCAGCCTCACGTACGCACTAAGCACTTTTGGAAAGATTGAAAGGTCAAAATTCCTGAAAGAACTGCGGGATAAGGCTGAGGTACAGCTTTACTTTCTTAGCTACCTTTTCAGTCTGCCTCAAGCAACCGAGGTCATCTTGAACTATCACGGCGAGATCGCACTCGTGAGAGGCCAGCTGTAGAATTTGTGGTTCTAGGCGGTACTTTGTATACTCTTGTGCCGTATGCCGAGAACTTTTCACTTGGTGACGTTGAAATGCAGCATGTTCTCGATGGACCATGTGAACCACTCAACAAAAGTGCATTCTGAAGTGGCGTCACAGTGAAATTCAGTGATGGAGTTTGTAATAAGATCAAGAGAATAGGTCTGCGTGTCCCGCGCAGCTATTCCGGTTGACAGCATATTCAAGCACTGCATCAAACTTTAATCAATTAAACCTGTGCTTCCATCTAGGATTGTTGCTGAAGAAGTGGCTATTAAAATTGTTAAGATATTTTTCATTTCTCTCCGTCGCCACTGTTGGATGGTCCAAATTTCTTCGCTATTCCGAATAAAACACTCAAAATGTTCCGCAATACTTCTAGCCCAGCAGGAGAAAAACCAAATGTTAAACAACACTGAGTGAGAAGAACGTGTTAACCATACGCGGACAAAACGCTGTACAACTGTCGCAGCACTTCCCCAAATTTATAGGTCGCCCAGTGGCCTTCGGCTACTAGAAAACGGTGGTCAACTGGTAAAGGTGGCAGCTTTATTGCCAACCCTCCGCACGTTGGCAGTCATGCGAAGGAATGGATGGGTCCGGAATTTCCAAAATCAATGCGCAAACGACGTTAATTAATTGCTGTAATAATGGGTTTTACTAGATGTTTTATCTTCTCCCAGATAGGCTTTGCGAAAGGAAGAATGGCATTGAACGGTATACGCAAATTGCTAGTTATCATAGCCTGTGCTGGCGAAACTGCTTACGCCGCTTGTGTATTTCCGTGTTGATCGGTACTGGAAGAGGAATCGGTCTATCAGCACCTCTATACGCCCCACCCCGTTTGGTTTGTGAAGGGCTAGCTTGAACTTGTCCACGTACCTATCTGTCTTGTGATTCGACTGGAAGAAAAGGCGGATTGCTTGTAGAACTCCGTGAAAGTTGCCTTCTTGGTTACGAGTGCATCCGGACACCCGAATCTGCTGAACATTTGGCGCAGCCTTGATACAGTAGCATTGGCTGTTGTGCTATCCATGCGAAACATTCTAGACACCCTGTAGGAGTCGACTGGAATGAGAAAACTTCGGCTGTTTATCAGTACTGCGAAAGCAACATGGATACGGCATCGTGCTTTCGTCGGTTTTGGCTATGAATGGAGGTCTGCTTCTTTGGCACTTTTAGAATGTTGACACACTATTAGCAGCGTTTAGCCAGTTCTTGCAGCTGCCTGTTCATGGAATCCAATACACAAAGCTGCGAGCAAGCGCTTTCATCCGGCTGATCCCAGGATGCCGAAGTACGCACTCTTGTAGGGCCTTGGGGATGACAATACTTTTTGAAAATAGTATGCAGCCGTCCACAATGCAGAGTGAATGAGTCTGGCAGTACTTTTAAAACTCGACTAGTGAACTTGAATGTGGCCAACTAGTTCTGTGAAATTTTGTGACCTTTCTGACTACTGGGTCCCGAAAGCTTTCCTTTGATACAGCTTCTCAAGTAACTGGTAGGTCCGGCA
Source organism: Dicrocoelium dendriticum (assembly GCA_944474145.2). Classification (NCBI taxonomy): domain Eukaryota; kingdom Metazoa; phylum Platyhelminthes; class Trematoda; order Plagiorchiida; family Dicrocoeliidae; genus Dicrocoelium; species Dicrocoelium dendriticum. The sequence continues at coordinate 45,093,280 of OX104068.1, forward strand.
ATGCATCCCTCACCAGGAACTTGACTTCAAGTTCGATCTTGACCGAGGTAACGGTTAAATAGCTCTTCCGGTGTTCAACCCAACACAACGGTATCATGCACATACACAGCGAGTTCAGAAACTCCCGCGAGCATGGTATACAACAGTCGTTGGAAATTGGCTGGCCCCGTTTTCATGTCAAAAGGGAAGCGGTTGTACTGGAAGAGCCCCCGATGAGTGTTGGTCATCAGCAACTCTTTCGAGTCTTCAGCAACGTCCGCCTGGGGTTAGACATCAAACAGGTCAAGCTTAACCGAGCACATACCATCATTCAATTTGACAAACACCCTCTGGTAAGTGGAATGGGTATTTGTGGTCGTCAAGCGGAGCGTCCAGACCAGTCGAGAAATCATCACAGACGCGTACCTTACTATTTGGTTTCTTTACTGCGACAACGGGTGTAACCCATGAGGAGCGGTTGACAGATGTGCTTACGCCGGCTCGTTCTATTCTTTCTAGTTCTTGATCAACAGTTTTCATGACTGCATAGGGCATCGGCCTTTTAACCTTAGAGACTGGGTGTAGGTACAGGTACAGCGTTGCCTTGAACTTTGTGCTGACACCGAGGACATCTTGAAACACAGAGGCGCATTTCTTGCTTCAGTGACGTGTCATGTCTTAGACTGTATTCCTTGTTAGGTCTGGATATGCCTGGACTCGAGTACAGATCCGATTCAAAAGAAGATCAAAGGATCATCACTTTCCAATCCAGTCAAGCCCGAGAAGGCTCGAATTCAGCTGGTCGGACACATAACACTCCTTTGAATGCAATCGTGCAAGTTCTCCGACCAATTTTAGCACACGACCGGTTGTGTTGTCGGCCACTTTATGTGAATCCATGCGTTCCTAGAAAGTATCGTAATATCCGAGGATGTGTCGAACTGCAGCTTCGTTGAAACCCCATTGATCAGCACGATGATGAATCATCATCGCGGTTTAGACTCACTTTGAAATGCAGCAATTACCGATGGAGATTCTGTGCCATGCATCCTAAAGTTCTTCTTTCGGTAGGAGTTTCTCATGTGCTTCGGCCGCGTCTGGCTGCATAATTCATCTTAATGGTACCGTTTAGGGGACTTTTTTGCAATAATGACGTTTGAATGAACAAAATCGTGCGAAAGACCATCCGCCGCATGATCAACAAGCTGCAGGCGGTTTGTTTGGAGCTCTCTTGAACTGTTTGCTTGGGTTAATAGTCATGAGCAATAAACAATGATTTATCACGGGAAGAAAGTCCCGTAGGATGATTGGAGTGAAAATTAAATTTGCATGGATCAATAAATAAGTAAATCGTCATTTTAAGCGTCCACCGAGGTAAATGCACTGCTGCATAATGATCATTTGAAATGGGAATGGGATGTGCACACACAAAATAGTATAGCTAGCAGTTATTGTTCGGTAACTTCGTGAGAAAGAAAAGAGGAAATGACAACGTTCGCTAGTGTGCTGTTTCTTTTGACCGGTGTGATACATCACTTCAGTTTAAACATATCCGTGCTACTCATAAGGACACTTTTGCATGCACCCTCACCGCCACGTTGCGAAGAAGGTCGTTAAGCACGTGGTTGGGTTCGCGTTAGTTCCTCCTCCGAGTGAAACGAGTACATCAAGAAATGCAAGTTGCAAAGCGTGTCATCAAGACGTTCCTTGAATAACGTTAATGTAGGGGCAAGGATGACATGAGCTGAAAGGGCGTTTCAGGCACGGGACACATGGAGGGACAAAGCGTTTGTCGACAAGCAAGTCGACTGTAGTGCGTAGCCAGTTTGAACTGATGATCTTTCAGATTGGTATTTTGGCTCAGCTGCAACAGATTGCGATGTAGGCGAATTGGGTTTGTCAGTATTAAGTAAATCATGATGAGGTCACCTGGCTGACGTCGATATTCACTACTGTACAATCTCAGGGTCTGCTGCCTGCTCTGGTAGGGGAAGTGAAACAGTCCTGTAAAGAGTTTGGTCCCTCTACGCTGGGGAGCTTCAAGTGCGTAAACGGCGAACTTGCGCCAGACACGCCAGACCTGGATCGCATATTCCACGTGGGGCCTCATGTAGGTATTCAGCATTTGCAGCTCGATGACTCGAAATTTCCGAAAGTTCTCGGTAAGAGTACTAGATATTGACTGGACCTTTTTGACGCCTTTCAGCCTGTCTCGAACAGTCACGATCATTCTGCACGATCACTCCGAGAACGTTGAAAAAATCTGGGCCCCAAGTAGATCTTCATAGCTACAATGATGGCGTATGCTCACAAATCTGCATTTCGCCAATTTAAATTGGAGCCGGTTTGCAGATGACCAAGTATAGGCCCTGTCGAGATCGCTCTGCAATGTCGTGTGATCGTCCGCTGTCAGGATGTCATGCCAGATTTTGACATGGTCTACAACAATCAAGAAGCTCGCCTGCAGTACACTAATGACATGGTTATTGAATACTAGGTATAAAGGTGCCCCCAGTACCGATCCTTGGAGTATGCCACACTGGAAGTCAATGGGGTCAGAAATGGAGCTGCAGACTCTGGTAATCAGCTGATGTCAAATGAGGAAGTTGCTTATCCAATCTAGAAAAGAGTAAACGATGCCATAGTATCGAAGGTTGCGAAGGAGAATGCGGTGGTCCAGACGGTCGAACGCATTGGAGAAATCCAGGTAGATGACATCGACTCCTACTGTGGCATCAACTGACGCTGTCCAGCTTGCTCTGTCTAGAAGTAGGTTTGTAGTGCAAGACCGGTTTCGTCGGAATCCGTGCTGCTGGGACACTATGATGTTGTTGCTCTCAAGGTATTCCATTAGCGTCTCTGCGATTATACCTCCCATTATTCTGGATAACACTGGGAGGAGAGTGATCGGACGGTAGTTCGAGGGCTCCTTACCATTCCCACTCTTGTAACTAGAAGGGACTATTCCTTGTTTTCACATTGTGGGAACCTGTATTTCATCAGGACATCATTGAAAGAACTGCGCCAATGGTTTGGCAATGTTCAACGCGGCTGTCTTCAATGCCTTCGGTTTGCGGTCGTCCAGGTCAAGTGAGCTGTGCACCCACAATGTAATCAGCCTTTTCATCACATTGGTTGTCGTGCACGATACGTGGTTTAACCCTGATTGCAATGGAAGCTGTGGCAAAAGCGGGTGAAATGAGGATTCACTCTGGAAAGTGTGGATGAAGTGTTGGCGAAGCATGTTGGCCGCCACTTGTGTATTTTGTGCCAGACCATCTATTGCACGTAAAAGCGGGATCCCGCAATACACACTGTGTAAACGGTAAACGCAAATGCGCAAGATGGATGACGCGAGTTAACTGGATTCCCACCAACTATTTGTTTACCCACCTTATGCCCCATGGTTACTTGCCCTCCCGACCTAAGTGTTATCTAATCCACAAGATGAATAACATGATCTAATCTATACACACCCAATTTATGTGCCATGGTTACATGGTTACCGACATAACCATTATGTAATTTGAGGTACTCATGAGTAGGGGAATTTCGGCACGTCTGTACAGCAATTTGGGATTTGTACTAAATTTCGCCGTTAACTTCTGTTGCTGCCGGAGTTTGTCTTCGCGGATCGATTTGACACAGCGCATTCGTTGAACTGTGTAAACATCCCAGGTCAGGTAACTGGGACAGACTTTGGAGGCGCGCTAGGCTGATTCCCTTAAGACCATGCGTTTTCTAGTGCGGATTCTCAGGAAGGATTTCATTTGCTTCAACTGAAAGGCCTTGCGTTCCGACGCATTAGCCACTAGCTCGATGAATTAGCTGATAAACACCGTCCAGACGACATCGAACGGCTGCTGGGCTAGGAAGAATCAATCGGTTTCTTGGATGAGGTCGGACAGTATATCGTAACGGGTGACGATGTAGGTTTCGTTGTTCTCACTAATGTACTCCGCATAGCAGATACAACGAAAGATCAACATCATATGGTCGCTACGGCCAGGTAGTGCATCTATGGTCACGGAACCGACCATTAGTTCCTCGTTGGTGAGCACAAGGTCCAAAACAGATGCCGCGCTATCTGATCTGAATCGTGTGTGAGAGGTGACATGATTGTACAGGGGCACATCGGTGATTAACTTAAAAGTTAGCTTTGATTTGTTCGCTGAGTGATGCAAGGATTTCGATTGGACGAAGGTTGAAGTCCCCTACTAGAAGGACCTGACTGTGTGATCGTATCAAGATGCGTTTCATCGCAACAACTAAGCGGTGATCCATTTCCTAGGTGGACAATGGAGGGCGGTAAACTATTGCTTACACACATCACCACCTGTTAGAGCATACGATACCAAAGAGAATCGACAATTTGCGTTTCTAGATCGTCGGGGGTATCAAAATGCAGGTCAGATCGGTAATATATCGGCACTCCTCCTCCTCTACTAGGTCGATCGTTTCGCATGGATGTCATGCCGAGTAGAGTGATCTCAGTATCGGTGATCTCCCTGTTCAGCCATGTTTCGGTGACTATAAGTATATCCCAAGACTTGGAAACGTGATGATTACGAAGTTCGGTTAGCGTGGTGAGGAGACCTTGTACTTTGGCATACAAGCAGGTGAAGGCATCTGAATTTGGAAGCGTGTTATTTAATGCTGATTTCCGGTGAGGGCCTATACCGGCACTTGTGGGGTCGGCTGCCGGTCGCTTTTTGTAGGACCGCAGACGCAGGCTCTTAAGCCATTCTGGATTGTTGTGTAGTACTCAGTGCCAGCAAGAGGATGACCACACAGTCCTTCTTCAGCTGCCGGTGTGTTTTGACAATATCCCTGTTCTGCGCTGCGTGTTGAAGGTGTACAGGTGAATTGATTGCTTAGTGTTATCTTGTCTACTTATGGCCGAGTGTCCGTCGCGTTTATAGTTATTTCGGTTGGCAGCATTTGACGCTATTTGTGCTACATTTCAATCACATTTTCTACCATCAGTTTGGATTGCAATCTCACTCCCATCACTCGGTGACCACACCCTTTGAACTTAGATGATAGCGGTAACGTTGATATTATTTAGCGATAGTATTTCGAGTGAGATCACTTCCCGAATCAAACACAATTCATCCAAGTTATGCGCTTTGACCTTTGGCTTGTTCAATGTCTAGAGAGCGGAAACACCGTGAGCAAGGAGCGATTTTAGGTTTTTTGTTTATGGAAGTCAACCGGATTTTGCTGCCCGTTCTAGCTTCGCTACAAGGAAGATCTGGAAATATTCAAACAGTGCATGAGGGGGTACGGAGGGCAGTGGCTGACAAGAGAACTGCCTCTGCATCATTACCGGATTGAAGTTTACATGGGGTAACCGCGGTACACCGTGGTGTACGGAGTTCGGGTGACGGACGAGGTGCGTCATACTGACTGGCTTATCTTTAACCCTACTAGTTGACACAGCGAATTCCACCCTTTCTTGTCGTATAATAGCTTATAGTTTATGGAGTTTGCCTCTGATTCAGTCACACTGCAGCATATACCACTCAGAGAATTATGAGATTGTCTCGTGTTTTCCTTTGTGGGGGGTCGTGTGGCTACTTTCTTTGACTGGACAACTGACGGGGTCTTGAGTCCCGTGGCGGTATTGGTAGTATTAACTGAACCTAGGTTGACGGGAGGTGGGAGGTGCTTATGTCAAGTGGGTAGCAACAACGAATGCGTAAATTGTCAATCCTATAACAGCTTTCAATGTGGCGCGTGGCTCTGACGAAGAAGGTGTGGTGAAGCATCTTTATGAGCAATCCCTAGTATCGAGGTGGCTCAAGCTGGATGGTTGCTCTTATCTTCAGCCTAGCTACACTGTTCTGAATTGGAGTCGGATGGTGAGCATCAAATTCGAGGCACTGTTTTGTCTGGTTTCTGTGGGACAGCTATCATGGCGGCTGCTTGCTTTATCATCCTTGTCAATCTGTCACACTTCTGTGCCAACACAGATATATCTCTTTCGAGTGTAATAGCAGTGTACTCAGTTCAGAATCAAAGGGAATCAATTGCATTGTGAAGTTTCTTTTTATCGCTGAGACTAAGACGAGCACACCTAGGAGAAAATATTTTAGGGCAGTTTGTGCGCTAACATTCAGTTCTGAAGCCATACGGCTAACTTTCCGTGAGCAAGCGGTGCGTGCTATTGTGATGCTTAATGTTGCGGATGTCGTTCGTTGAAAGGTCTACACTAGTACGCTGAATACGAACGCTGTCGGCTAGGTTGGTGGTCCGGCTGACACAGGTTAGATTACTGTTCTGAATGTGTACACCCCGAGTCATGTACCCGCGTTGAGGTCGAAGTTACACTATGACATGGGGGCGATATCTCTAGGCCTTCGCTGTCGTGTCGGCAGATTGCGGCTGTCAGTGTTTAAGTCCTACGGTGGTGCAGTTAACTGATCTACGTGGCTTGGTCCATTGATCGTAAAGTCTAGGTGCAAAGTGATGGTTGCTGCGGGAAAGATGAGGATTACTCTGTAGTTGATTCACGCACTATTGGGTTGGAAGTGTCAAAATTTGTTGGAAAGCTGCGGTTACGCTCTATCGAGTGAGACCAAACTTGGAGTACAACGATTGAAATTGTGCAACCTTGGCACGTGGGTATAGGTGAAACACTGTCCGGAGTTTAAAAATCCAGGTAAATATAGGATGGACTGTAGTGTGTAGTGTACTCGAGAAAATTGTATCTCGTGATAGAGCTTGTAAAAATAAGACAAATGGGCATAGACCCAATTGTGTGCGACAAAATACCATTGAGAAACAACGAAAAGATTCCACAACGCACAGCTGCGCGATTAGCACGCTCGTTCGTTCTGGCCTTTATCACAGTATGGACGGTACCGAGTTTCGCCAGGCGACTCTGTGCGGTACTAATTGGAGGGCCACTTTGAAGTACGCATTTTGTGATTGGATTGCGATGCTTAATCCCAATGTAGACTGTGATTGGTATTAAAGTGAATCTTGGTCATCCGAGTGCTGTGAGCGTATCTAATAGAATAGAAGGAAGGTGAGTATTGCCCTCCCGAAAAAATGCACACCACGAGGCGCTTCAACCTTATTTGATCTCCTCAGGAAGGGATAGGAGGCCCCGAAAGTGGGAACATCCGATATCAGTTGGGACCTCTACTCCTAAGCCACCAGGTCACGACGGACAACACTCAGTTTCCTACCGCTTCATTAACTACGATCCCAGGGATCGCATCGACCAAGATTCACTTAAATGGGAAGCACGGTCTACATTGTGATTTTGTGTGGTAATCCAATCACACAGCTTACAATTCAAAATAAATACCCAACTGGCACTGTGTTATTTGGCGTTGAAATGAAGGAACAAAAGGGTCCCCGAAAATGGGGAAAACATTACCACGACTTTGAACTAACAGGACTGCCAATATGGATAAACAGTGGTCTGGTGCTTGTTTTCTATATTTTTATTTGCAGTTAATGTTTTAAACCAATAGGTAGTCGTTGCAAGACATAGAAAAGATGAGAAGCCTCACCTTGACTCCTACAGAATCTTCAGATTCAGTTGAGGTAACTTTATTCAAGATAATTATCGTTCCCTTGTTGTTAATGTATCGTGCAGTTTCTATTTCTACAGGCCAAACGGATTGTTTAGGGTTTGGTTGTGTTTCTGTTGCTCGCACCATGCGGACCACGGAAGTCATCAAGCTGGATCCAGAGCTATCTCCTTTCCATCCTTCCTGGTCTTGAATCTCTACTGATCTGTCATCCGGTTGCGCTTGCATGCTTTTCATTTCCTTCTCCAATTCATTTGCGGTTTTCCAGGAAGATGCTTGTTGAACGTCGTTCTGTAGAAGGACTTAAAAGTTGAAAAAAGCACGTGTGGTGCATGAACTAGTGTGGATTTGCCATCTTTGCCCATTGAACTAGGGGATATTCGGCAGAGATGGTTCATTGGGTTGAGTAGACAAAGAAATTTGTACACTGGCTTAGTTAGCAACTTTAGATAATAGAAGTGATGCGAATGATTGAATAGTTTATTGTGAGAACCAACCTTTGGAGGTCTGAGGTTAAGATGAATAAAAATACGAGCCCATCTTTCGGCATATGTCTAGAGGGCTAGAAGTTGGACTTGCACTACGATTCGCCTTCTTGTATCATCTTTACGTGAAAATCATAAGTAACAAGGGCTCCAAGTTTCGACAGTCGAAAGGAAGGAACAATCTAGCTGATTACAAAACTTGTGTTTTGTGGACCTAAGCTATTGTACATTCACTTACTTGACGCAATAGGTCATTACTGAGTATTCTTTTGGGGAGCTGCTTGGTGTGTGTATTGATTCACCGCTGCTTTACTTAAGTGCCTTGTACCGAATTATTGCACTAATCTCTTTTGTTAATGCGTCTGCTTCAACCTAGAGTACTAGCAATGCTGATTGTATGCGGCTAATTTCACCCTGCAATCACGGCTGCGAGCAGCGAGATTCTAACCTATTTCTATGTTAAAAATGCTATGCAACACATGACGCTATGGTATGATGCTGCTGCGCGGATGGCACTTTTTGTCATGAAATGTGACTCCGGAAGGTAATGATTGACTGCGGTGGTCACACGACGAATAACAGGGTTAAGCACCATGAGCTGTGGCGCACTTTTAATTTCACAGCTAAGCAACTGCTCTCTGCGTCTCAAACGCAGTCGGTGTGTCGGCAATGCATATCACCATCTCTTGCTGTTGCACCCTATGCAACGCAGACCAGTCAATCTCAGAACGGTTGTCCAAGAGACAGTCGCAGTACTTTCGCCAGATCTGCATTTTTGTGCATTAGTGCGCCTGCAGCGCCTGAGATAGCATCGAGCAGCGTCCTTAGCGGCTGCAAGGTGGGTGCATACACAGCCTGCAAGGAGTCGAAAAATTTCTTATGTAGACGGCTTTCGGCGTAGCATTCCATCTGCTTCGCGTCCTCTGTCTACCATGCATACTTGATGTGACGGAACTCCCGTGTCAGACATCTACGCACATTGCGAAAGTTACTCCCTTCTATGAGTCGGCACTGCCCTCCACATAAGCAGCGAATGCTGCATTCTTCGTCGACACCAATGCGTCAATGATCGCCCTGTGGTCATCAGTCTAATCGTGCTGCTTACCGTTTGCGCGCCCGATCGTTTCCTCAGCTAAAACAGGCAATTGTCCCTTGACTTGGTGTCATAGGCCGTCGACTGAAGGGAGGAAATCACCATCTTTGATGTGGATAGCCATCACATTCTCTAGGTTGATCTCTTTCTTTATCATACCTAGAGAAATAACATCGTTTCGGCCGATTTACTGCAGGGGAGCAATACGCAGTCTTCCGAAAATCTGTGTCCAATATTAGTTCCTTTGGCTGTTTCTTCTCTTTGTTTTATTGCTACCCATGTGTTATGGCACTCTGCCAAATGTTTATTGGTAAGGTATTGAATAATAATATATAATACACACGGGTGTACGATGGCATAGTTGAAAAGGTGAGCGTGACAACTCCGTGGGTGCATTCAAGTAGGAGTATCACTCGCAACCAATGGGAACTATGAATTTGCGACTGTCAGACCATGTGTTGCATACAGTGAGGGTAGATCGTCACCGCCCCCTTTAGCTGAGAAAATGCGTTTCAGCCCGATTACGTCGTCCACACCGCGGCATCAGGCACAACACGCACATTGACATAAACAAGTAGGAATAACAGTCGCTCCTCAGCACAAACCGTATCACGGGGGGGGGGCAATTGAGACTAGAACTTATTCTTCGTGTCATCAGTATAACACACGATTGCACCATAATTGTTAATAAAAGTGGCAAGCTATCCTGCTCGAAGCGTAGACGAAATGTCATCATTCTTTGGCTGATGCCAGTCGGAGATTCCATCAGACAATAGTTAGACGGTCCGATAGTGCGAAGGCGAACCCATGTTCACATGATCTTCTGGTCGCGTTTTCCACCCAGTAGAAGGTGTGCTCATCACGATTCTCGTACAGCTTGTCTTGGTTAATCAGCCGAGTCTCAGTGAGTGCGGCAACATCAGTGTACATGCGACCAACTTCTATGGCGAGCAGTGCCATGAGTCGTTCGGGGTGGTCATTCGTATTCCGGTCCAGTAATGTGTGCACGTTCCGGCATCCGATGTTGTGTGCTTTCCTCGGAGGCATACGATTGCGCCAGGCATGTTGAATTGGACGCTAATCTCGCAAACCTACGAGCAAAAACCACAAACGCAGTCGAATACACCTAGTGGAAAACGACACCATATGAACAGCTGAGGCAATAGTTTCAGTAGCGGAGGCATACGAGCCATGGTCACGATGCAAAGGTTGAAGGGATCATTTTCCAATGTCACTCGCCCAAACAACTAAGAACAATAACTTATAACGCCTATATGCCTGACTACTAGATTCCCACCTAGTTACGAACCGCTCCGGTCCGCTGCACACTATTACAATGACGAGGTCACCTCGACTGGTGACGAAACGTTTGCAACAAAATTGCAAAGCTCAGGGAACAGTTCGTCTAATCCGTCAGCGTTGTTGTATCAGATACATGGGACGTGGCAAATGACGCCAATAAGTTTTGATGTCCAATCAAGTGACTAAAATCGGGATGAAAGTTTCATGGAACAAGCTATCTTCGAAATGAGTGTGCGGTTATGGATTTATCATAGGTGGAAGTGTACCTTAAATTAATCCCAGATATAATCATTCGACAAAATCAGTGCAGCGAATATTGCACATTATATTCTCATATTATTTTTATAGCGGGTGACCAGCTGTATATCCAACAGGTATTGACCTCAGTTGATGCAGTTTAAAACGGCTGTTTGAGTTTGGCAACTGTTTCACTCTGGACGGGTTACTAGCTGAGTGCACCTGGAACTAGCTGAAAATTTGTTAGGCCTCGATTGCCTCCGCCCTCGGTAACACTGGTGACTGAAACTCTTCATATCAAAGATTAATGCATCCCAAATAAATTGGCTTGGATAAATTGTACTGGAGCATACACAACACGAAAAGATAGGTACCCTAAAAATAACTACTCTACTTCTACTCAACATCTTGGAAAATACTTGGAACCGATCGAGAACACATGATTTCAGAAAGGTTTGAAAACAACCGGTTGGTATAGTTTGTGGGCAACATTTCGCTTTTGACACAAAAGCTTCCTCAGGCCGAGTGAACCAGTCGAGGATTAGTATAACACTTATGGAGAACTGGGATGAAAATCGTGACGAATGAGAGGTAAGCAGAAGGTCAATCGCGTTACAAGTCAACACATCACTCCAAATAGTGCATGGAACGGTCACAAGTGGTCCGCGTTACAAGGTCATGTACGTAAGCCCTGTTAACGAGGGGGGCGGAGATGATGTGATGTTCATTCGCTGCCCTGGATCCGTCCGCCGGCGCTCCTCACACTGGTCGGGTTAACACAGCTCGCCACACGCTCGAAAGCTCTGCTCCGTCCATTCTGTTCACTTAGTTGTTCACTTTGCTAATCTCAGATGCCTCAGCAGTCAACCTCTGGGTTGATCGCAACCCCTGTCTAAGGATTTTTACGTTAGCCAAGTCGATCTCATGCCCTGTATCTATCGCGTTCATCACTACTACCGAACTCGTTGGTAGAGCCATATATTCAAGCTCGTTTTTCGGTGACCCTGTTATTCGTCTCTTGTGTTCTGCTATCCTTGTGCGTAGCTCTGTCGCGGTTTGGCCGATGTACACGTGTGCGCAGTCTTTGCAACTAACTTGGTAGACGCAATCGGTTGTCTTATCTGCGGGAAGTGGGTCTTTCAAGTGCACTAGGGTAGAGCGGAGCGTACGGCCTTTCTGGAAAAGCACCCTTATGTCTTTTTTATTTAAGACCCGCCGGATGGCCTCCAAAGTCCCATCTTTATAACAGATATGTTTAGCCGATGCATAAATGCTGGGTTACAGAATTCTACGTTCGGTTTTCGTACGTCGGCTGTTTCAGTTAAATACATTCTGTGTGTTCATAGTCCGCTGATTAGGTAAACTCAAATTAGCGTACTTTCCTTCAAAAACCACCAACCCTTTACAAAGTGCGGAGTTACCGTCCACTTGCTAGTACTGCTGGCATGCCCAAGGAACTAAAATGCACAGCTCGCCACAAAGTGTTCAAGTGACATGACAGTCACCCCGTCTGGTAAGGAAACGTTTGCATCCTGAATGTCAAGCTCGGCGTGCCCATGAAAACTTGAACAGACAACCTATCATCAGTGTTAAGAATAATTTTGTCCGACAGTTTTACTATTACGTGTGTTCACGTTACTGTCGACTTTTGATGATTGGTGGTCAACTGCGTAGCAGAACATCGTTGATGCCCAATCGGTCGGATTTACTACTGGAAGGGGTTAAATAGTACAATTTATATGTAACCAGGGAGAATGATACTCCATATCGATTGCTAGAGGTACAATAGCTGTGCTGCAGCCACATTATGTCAAATGTTCAGCTACAGCTATTTCGGTCCTCTTAGTCACTCCAAACTCACCACTGGAAATGCAGAGCTGAATGAAGTCAAGGTGAGTTCCATCAGGCAACGTGATGGATAATTTCTGACCGCCCTCGTTTACGCCCGCTTCAGCTAACTCGCTATTCTTTTTGTCATCGGGGGCCGGACTGTGTGCGCGGTCGTGTGAAGCTGCGGCCCTACTTCGCTCTCCAGATGCATCGAGAACCTGTAAATGACAAATGTGACAACTTTACCAGGGGAGTCTACCCAGTTAACAAATGTAACTACAATCATAACCAGGTTAGTTAAGTTGGGGTCTTTCATGGTTAAACGCTGCGTTGGTCTAAACAATTTCATTCGGACCAAGGATAGACATTTCGCCTCCGTCAAATCCTACACTCACACTGACTAGAGTAAGACCAACGCATTTTCAATTCCGACAGCAGCTCAGTTGATAACACGAATGAAAGCAAATATAGGAATATAAGAAGTACACAGGATTCTTACCTGACGTTGGGACTTGGGCGATTGCGTTGTCTCCGCTAGTGCTAGACAAAGGCCATCAGTAAACACCCCAGTGAAAGATGAAAAGTGCTCCCTTTCTGGTTCAGCTACAGGAGGACTGGAAACCACATGCAACTTGCTTTGTTTCATTCCATTTTGGACAGGTTGACTTGCATCGTCCTTATCGATTACGCCGTCAAATTCAATGAAACAATTTTCCTAAAGGAAAAGAGTGCGACTCGGGTATGAGAATTAGCAAATCACAACCATTGTTACTGTATGAGAAGTTTAACTTACGTTGCACTTCTTTTCATCGATTTCGTACTCGGGATCTGGAGGTGGACCGGTTCGGTGCACCGTGAAAACGTGGCCATCTTTAAGTACACTAATTGTAACCACAGAAGCATCTGCAAAAACAAACGTGATGTGACACCGTCAAGATATGTGGCAGACGTTTCCCTATAAAATAGATTTGGTTTGACAGCCACAGGCGAAGGTGGAAACTTTGTTGACAGAAAAATTATCAAGTTTGGAGTAAATTGCAACGTTCGTATGTATGGTACGGTTAAATGAGACAAATAACCTGCCCAAGTTTAAGCTTGCTCAAAAGGTTATTGAGAGGAAATACCGTTTCGCTCTTTGTGTAGTAAATAAAAGCTCCTGTTGCATTCAATATCTCGACACGGGATTTCACTGATATGTCATCGTGAAATGTTTCCTAGCCGACTGACTATGTATGCATACTTGGCTCACATACCGACGATCCCCATTATGAGGACAAACTTCTACCTTCCTTTCGTAGAGGTTTTCCGTCCACCAAGCATATATATATATATATATATGTATGTGTGGCGGGAGAGCCCATGGTGGACGGGGTCCTTCAAGCAAACCTCCAAACAACCCACTGCTTTGTGGATCAAGCTATTGAGCCAAAAGCTCCTAGCAAAGTCCGTCAAGGAAACCTCCGACGCACAACCGCCACCACACGTGCGATTGCCCACCAATGCAATTGTATGCCTGCGCGCAAAACACTCAACATCGGGAGCTGGAACGTGCGCCCACAACTGGACAGGAACAAGAGTGAGTGCCCTGAGCGATGCACTGCACTGGTCGCAATGGAACTGACCCGCTACAACATCGATGTCGCGGCGCTCAGTGAGACTCGGCTAGCTGAGCAAGGTAAGTTGTACGAAGCTGATGCTGCCTACACATTCTACTGGGTGGGCAACGCCACTTCAGTATCACGTGAACATGGGGTCCGATTTGCAATATCCGGTCGCCTCCATGGCCAGCTGGTGCGTGAATCAAAAGGCATCAGCGCGCGACTGATGACTGTTCGCCTACGCCTCGGAAAACGTAAGTTTGTCACTTTATAAGTACCTACAGTCCGACCATGTGTTATCCTGATGACACGCGTGATCAGTTCTACACTGAGCTATCCTTCGTGACACGGTCTGTGTCGAGGAGCGACCGACTATTTCTGCTGGGTGATTTCAACGCACGCCTTAGGCGTGGTGCATCGGTGTGGACAGATGTTATCGGTCCGCATGGCATTGGTTCAGCGAATGTGAACGGCGGCAAGCTGCTCTCACTGTGTGCCACTCACGGCCTGACGATCATGAACACTCAGTTTGCACTGAGTGCGAGTGATATGGCAACTTGGACGCATCCACGGAGTGGTCACGCTCACCTGCTAGACTATGTCATCGTACGTCAGCGTGATACGCGTGATGTTCGCATGACATGTGTACTGCGTGGAGCTGAGTCTGGCACCGATCACAAATTGGTGCGGACCAAACTGTAGGTATATTTTAGTAAATCTGTGTATTGCACTCCCGCCGTGAATCGGCGTAAATTTAACATTCTCTCTCTCGGTACTGTGGTGAAACGTATTGAGCTGGCGAAGGTGATGGCTGCACGCCTGTGTAATGTGCATTGCATAGCCACAGTGGGCGATCTGCGGCACCACATTCGCGACCAGGTGACAGCTGCTGCCGAGGAGACCACACACTGTAAGCAGCCTGATTGATCTGATGTGAACAATGCGACCCTTGGCGCATTGGTGTCGGAGAAGAATGCAGCATTTGATGCACATGTGGCGGACCCCAGTGACCTGGGGAAGAAGAGAAACTTTGGGTGAATTCGACGACGACTGACCCGAGAGCCCCGTCGGATTAAAAATGCATGGTGGATGGAGAAGGCGAATAGATGGAATGTTACGCCGAACGCTGCCAACACAAGGAATTCTTTGAATCCCTGAAGGGGGAGTATGGACCGAGATTGGGGCCGCTGAGGACGCTGATCGATGGTAGTTCAGGCGCTTCCTGCACACAGACTGCAGACATAATTCAGATCTGGCGAAAGCACTTTGATCGTCTCTTGAATAACCGTTCAGAGATCGACTGGCCTACATTGAACGGCCTGAAGCAGCACGATGTGAAGGCGGATCTGGCGGATACGCCGAGACTGGATGAGACGCAGAGAGCACTTGCTCAGCTGCGAAACGGCAAGTGTGCCGGTGCCGACGGGATCCCGCCTGAGGTATTGAACCGGGGTGGATCCGCGTTGGTGACTGCGCTGCACCACTTGGTGCAACACATGGATTGAGGAGGAGGTGCCTCCTGATTTGTAGGATGCCCTTGTGCTACCGCTGTACAAGGGCAGATAGAGCATGCGATATTGTACGAATTATGGTGGCATCAACTTGCTGAGTTGTGTGGGCAAGGTGATTGCCCGGCTCCTGCTCAGCCGCCTCGTCAGTCAGATTGTGGAACCTAACGTGGCGGAAGAGCAGTGTGGATTCCTTTCGGGTCGCAACACTATATATATGGGGTTTGCTGCCCTTCAGTTGCAGGAGAAGTGCAGCGAACGACACCAGCCATCGTACTCGCTTTTCGTTTATTTCACCAAGGCATTTGATACGTTGAACCGCGATGCATTGTGGCTGGTGTTGGGTAAGTTTGGTTGTCCGCGTAAGTTTGTAGTGTTAATAGTTTAACAGTGTATTTTTGGATAAAAACATAACTTTACAAGATACACAGGATGGATATGCAAAAGAAAATTGAGATTAAAATGTTCCAGTGTGGAACGTGACTTATCAGTGTTTAAACAATTACACTACATCGAAATGTTGTGTTGCGTTTATCACTAAGATTAAAGTCTAAATCTTTTGAACGTCTTCATGTTTGGTGCGTTCACCACATATGTCGGTAACGCATTCCAGTGCGAACAGAATCTTATTGAATAAAAATAGTTTCTACCATTCAGACGGTTGGTGCGTCATTACTTTCAGGCGATTGCCTCGGTTTGTTTTAAGAGGCTAGGGTCAAAAGTGATGTACATGGATGCTCGCTTTCAGTTAGTATCCGGTATGTGCGAGATCTCCGCGAAGCCGTCGGTAATTTGAAGAGAACACACCAAGTACACGAAGACGCAGTTCGTAACTTATACCAGATAGTCCAAGCGTTGTCTTTGTAGCTCTTCTTTGGGGCTGTTCCAAGAGGCGGATGTCTCGTTTTAACCATGGACACCAGGTCTGAATTGCATATTCAACATGAGGACGAATGTAGGAGTTAATCAGCATTGGTAATAGCCGTCGCTCAAAAGTACCGAGAGCTCGCACCAAAAGTCTTAAGTTCAAGTTCGCCAAGTTGCTGCTTTCGAACATTGGAGCGGATTTCCAAGACCCGCTTGCACGATTATACCTAAGTCACTTTCACTAGTCACGTGTTTCATGACGTGTTGCCCCAAAAGGTATGTATTGACGAAGCTGCTGCACACCGTCAGCAGGTGGCACTTTGCAGGGTTCAGTGGGAGTTGGTTCTTTATTGCCCATTCGTTAATCCAAATCAGATCTTCCTGGAGGTAGACACGGTCGGATACTGAGCGAATTACTCTCCATATTTTAGCATCGTCTGCAAATATTTGTATCGGAGATAGGATGTCTGCTGGAAGGTCATTAATGTAGACTAAAAACAGTAGCGGGCCGAGGGCGGATCTTTGTGGTACACCACTGGAGACGTAAAGGCTTTCAGAATAGGTGTCGGCTACTCTTACATTGATTGCTCTGTCGTGTACGTAGTCTTACAACCAGGTGAGCAGGGAACCGTTGATACCGTAGGCAGCAAGCTTTTGGAGGAGAAAAAAGTGATTGACCCTGTCGAATGCTTTAGAAAAATCCAGGTATATCACATCTATGGGCACTCCTTCATCAGCCGCCCTGGTCCATAAGTCCCGAGTAATCAGCAAATTGGTGAGACAAGATCGTCTGCGTCTGATACCATCTTGGGCATTGGAAATCATTTGTTGAGTTTCAAAGTATCGCGTCAGTCCATCTGCGAGTACCGATTCCATCACTTTTGATAAAACAGGAAGGAGAGCAATAGGTCGGTAGGTAGCAGGATCCGATCGCTTGCCTCCTTTATATATTGGAGTGATAATTCCATTTTTCCAATCAGATGGGAGTGTATGGGAGTTAGGCATACCCTGGAAAAAGGTTGCAAGTAGTGCTGTAATGGTGGGAGAAAGGGTTTTCAGTACTTTTGAGCAGATCATGTCGATTCCAGGAGCATTGTACTCCCGGAGAGTCTGTCATTGTTTTGCAACTGCTGCTGGGATAAAGGTGACGCTGGATAAGTCAACGACATTTGTTGGGAGTTGATAGGGCGAAGGTTCCATGGTGTTTGTAGCTATCGGGCCAAAGTGCAGGAGTAGAGCGGTCACGGCATCCACAGCAATAGTTGTTAGGCTACTGGCCGTCTTGGGTGGTGGTATTTCGGGCTTAAACTTTCTTTTGCCATTCACAAATCTGTATAGTATGTTGGTGTTACTCGTAAGTTTCAACACCGTGGTCTCCTGCTAATCGTACTTATCGACACTGATGAGTGAGGTTCAGTAGATTCTGATTGCTTTGTAATTCTACCATGTGATATCACATGGGATTAGCGAATGTTGCCTCCAGATTTCATCTCTTTTGTTGATCCACTTACGTGTTCTGCTTCGGAGCCAAATATTGGTCCGGCGCGATGTTCGTAATGGTACAACCTTCGATGCTGATTGTATGACCCAGTTAATTTCATCTTTCAGTTTATTCCACGCGTCATTCGCCGAACTGTGCGTCTGTAGGTCCCAGTCAACGGTTGCTGCTAAGTTGTGCAGCTTAAAATATTCCGTAATTGTTCGTTGAGTCGCTCTTTATCAACAATACTCACATAACATACATAACGAAATGTTGGGAGTGAATGGTCGCTATGGCCCAGTGAAGGATCGTGGGTACTGACTCAACCATCAACTCTTCATTAGTCAGGATTAAGTCTAGGAGGGATGGCTTGTTTGAACCGCGGTGTCTGGTTGGTCGATGCACATTGTTATACAAAAGTGCCATATCCATGAATGCGAGAAGTTTCGATTTAGGTGATGGCCCATTAGGGGATATTGTTGCTATTGAAGAAACTTTAAAGTCGCCAATTATAAGATAGTGAGAGTAATTTTGTGAAACAGCATGGCGGAGGGCGTTTAACAGAATGTTATCGCTCTCTGTTGATGAGTTCGGAAGTCTATAGATAACTGCTGAAGCAAGCATCACTCGTCTTCTGTGAGCCAACAACTCGACCTGCTAGGTGCAGGCGGCGAAATAGTGCGTCGGGAATAACAAGGGAAATTTCGGTAACGGCCTCACATTTTAAGTAACCTCGATAGTAGAGAGCGACACCGTCATCGCAAGATGGACAATCATTTCGAATGACTGACATCACACTGGGTTCGATCCCTGAATCAAGTATGTCGTTTGTGAGCCAAGTTTCAGTAAATGTTATGAGGTCCCAAGTTATTGTTTCATGTCGATGGCGCAGTTCTGATAGCTTAGAATACAACCCTTGAGTGTTGGTGTAGCAGCCTTGTATTTGTTGACGCATTTGGAGCTCGGTTAGCTGTGAGTGACCAGCACAAATAGTGCCGGTCTGCTGAAATTTTTTGAAACGAATGTTTTCACGGTTGGCTGATCTGAGATAGGTACAAATGAGGCTGGATTGTCAGTATCTGAGGTCTGTACTAATTGAAGAAACAGTCTTAACTGTACTTCTGGTGGCCCTAGTTTCCTGTTGTCATGCCATGCTTGGATTGCCACTGATACCATTTCGGGCGCTTCTGGGTTTCTGCCCATGGCCTGTCAGGAAAAAGGCGGGCACTGACAGAAGCGTTCACTGGAATGTGAGATGCTAAGAGAACATCTTCCAGGTCGCGTGTGTTATCAAACCTTACTCGCAGTAACCGAGGTTCCCCTACGTGTGCAGATGATGGATTTCGTGAAAGGCGTGTTAGATTAGTTGGGAGAACTTTCAGCCCGAGTGCGCAGGTATTTCAGCCCAGCGGTTTTACTCCTCGGCTTGTCTACCCTTTAGCGATTTGCTAGTGGGTTCTGGGACGTTTGAACGTATTACTGTCATCGCCTTTTGCTTGCGTAGTAATCGTTTGTTCTGGAGTTCCTTGTGAGCGTAGGTTCGTAGAGTGGGAGTGTCTGGCTTTTCTTCCGTGGACATTAGGCCAAGGCTACAGTAAGATTTTTACGTGCAAAGCCGTTAGTTGCACTATCTGTATGAGTCAATTGTTGTTGTTCAGCTACTGACGGAGGTGATCGTGCCATTTGTGTGCAACTCTACATGCTTTGGAGCATTATGTGAGACTTGAGAGACTGTTCAAGCGCCCAGTTTTCACTGCTGTTTTTCACTAACGGTGTTTGCCTTTCGCTAAGCTATGTAGCATTGTTGCCAGAGAGCTTTTGCCTTTTAACAGGTCAGGGATTCGGGTTAGCCGATCAACTTCCCCGTGACGCCAGCTGGGTGGTTCGGGTTTGCACCTTTTCAGCAAATAGTTCGACGGCAGTGTTCCAGGACGCGGTGGGTTTTCGTCTGGAAAGCCTTCTTCCTATAAACGCCACAAAGGTCTGCTTAACAGCACTGTGACGTGGCGGTCGTGACTCGCCACAAACTAATGTCACTGCCAGTGGATATCCGGCTAATCCTTTCCAACCCATGGACACCAATCTACTCGCACGTTGCTGATGATATCAAACATACAATAATGCAGCAGAACAATTACAAGCACAAAGTACACAGCTACATACACACACAAGTACAGAGTTACATACCCAGCTACACAAACATACACTGTTATGGCAAACATATCGGCTTTTTGCACATTCTTGATCACGCATTGTTATGTCAAAATGATCATGCCTGTAAAGGCGTGCCTCGCCTTGTCGAGAATAAAAGCTTCATTTATTTATTTAATGTGCTAATCTGCAACTTGAGTTCTGAGATTTTTCCTCCCAATACCGCGATCAGTTCCATTTGGTCTGCAGTAACAACGTTTCACACCTTATCCTAAGCGTTTGAACAATCTTAATTATCGGACTATCTGAACAGAAGTCATATAACCACAACCTATCTGTCGATACGTTGTTAGCTGCGTTACGTGTAATGTTCACATGTGTTGCGTCGTAGGAATTGGCACAGAACTAACACGTGATTTTCGAGAAAATCTGTTCCCCGCTTGTCTGAGCTATGATTGACATTGGGCTTGTTGCACACTGGATTCCCGGTTGACAAACTTCCTCGGCCCATGGATCAGTGGTCGGTATGTACTTTTAGGCTGCGCTGGTCACGTGTTTGAGCTGCCTCAGTTGTCTGCTCTGATTAGCGGGTTTGGTGGTAGTGCGTCACTAGGTGTACGAGTAGTCCAAATCACACAGGCCTTGTGCAGTGAAATGCGTAGAATCATGATGGTAACGCGAGATGACAAAAATGCCTGTACCTATGGTATACAGTGGTGCACAGTACTGTTATATATTGTCTAGCAGCCTTAAAGAATCTCCGTCGCATGGTATCCCAAAGGTACTGATGAAAGTCAAATAAACAGTTACTCAAGTTGACCTTAGTGAATAGACTTCCGAAAACTTCGCTTTAGGTGTACCAGTGTGTCTTTGAAATTCCTTCAAAAATATAGAACCCGTTGGATTGAGCTCGGTAATTCGAGACGATTGAGCGTACTTCCGAAGAGGTCGCACAAGAATGTGAGGGGATAAGTTCAATTTAACATAGAGCACAGGAGTGCAAGATTAGCACGCACACGCTGACAAAGTCAGGGAACAGTGGTATGCTGGCGAGGGTGCAGCTGAGTGGAAAGACCTCGGATGACTTTGCAGTTGTCACTGGTGGGAAACAAGGCTGTGTCATAGCTCCTGCCATGTTTAACATCGAAATGCCATGATGTCTTTTGGTTTTGAGGCCGCTTGTGCTTACGGTGTTCGTGTGGAGCACCGTATTGATGATGGGTTGCTGAACATCCGTCGTTTCTGTGCGAGAACCCTAATCTGTGAGACAACTATCCGTATGTTGCTGCTTGCTGACGACTGTGTTGTTTGCGCACAGCGCGGATGAGTTGCAGCACATGATTAGTGCTCTGGTTTGGACAGCGGCAAAATTCGGACTCACCATCAACACAAGCAAAACAGCCTGTCTCTTTCAGCCTTCGCCGGAGGTGTAATCTTCAATATTGCCGCGAATCATCCCAGGCGCTGAAGTAATGGAACCCATCTCCTGTTTCTGCAACCTGAGGAGTGATGTCGACTGATCAGCAGCTACACAGTGAGCTGCGTATTCGCCTGTCGAAAGCAGCGGCGGTATGAGGGGAGCTTGAGTACCGAGTGTGGAACAACCATCAGCTTACCATTGGCACGAAGCTGATGGTGTACAAATCCATGGTGCAGTCCGTTCTTCTTCACCGCAGTGCAACGTGGAGTACGTAACGTCGGGAGGTCCGATACCTTGAGCAGTTTCATCAACAGTGTTTGCGACGGATTCTGCGCATCGGTTGGTGCGACAGTTGCGGACACGGAAGTGTTGCGCCGAGGTGAAATGTATGCAGTGGACTGCATACTTTTGCTGAGACACCTGAGGTGGCTCGGTTAGGTGTGGAGTATGTAATCGACGCGGACACCGTAGCAGCTTTTATATAGTTAGCTGGGCGTTGGCAAGCGGCTTGTGAGGAAACCAAAGTTACGTTACCAGGACATGATCGAAGTGAGCCTCTCACGTTCTAATCTTGATTGCAGGTCATGGGAATTGAAGGCGGTTGATCGGTATGCACGGCGCGATGTGATCCCGAAGGCAGTTGCCAAGGTTTAGGAGAAAGCCCTCATGCATGCGGAGAAGAAGCGGCATGTGCGGAATTGGCAGGCGCCGACTGGTTGTACTCCACCGACTTCGAGTGCCTAGTGCTGTAGCACATGCGGTCGCGGGTGCCTGAGTCAGGCAGGCTTAGTGAGCCATGAGCGAGGCAACTCGGGACCACTACAGAAGCGACGACGTGTCCTGCAGCGAAGGTAGGCAGAACCGGCGCAGCGTTTGTACGTACGCGGCATTCGATTTACTAACCGCTTGCTTGAACGCTTGGTCTCTTTATTTCAGGTGCTGGGTTTGCTATATTGTCTTAATGTCTACCTGAACTATTTTCTATTAACTTGCACACGCTGACCAAGTTAATTATAGTTAAGATTACTAACATGTTCTTGTTTTTGAAAATTTCTTGAAGTGTGTTTTCTGACGTCTTGAACATATAGCGGAATTTTCGGCAACCAATTTATTTCATTTGCCCATATGTTGTGCCCCATGCTGATGCATTCATGATGCTTCCCCGCCGCACTTGGGCTAAACCACCTTACACTTGGTTTCTTAAGATGGATAAATTTCATTCCACCTTATTTGGTTTGTCCTGCATGCCTGAAGAATTTTCCATTAACTTGCACACGTTGCTTATGCTGATTGTTCTTATCTTCATTAAATGTAATACGTTTGTAGCGTTTTTAAGTAACTTCTAGACATTTTGTACTTATCGCGGGTTCATTGCTGATTAACTTACTTTATATGCAAAGTTAGCGAAGAGTTAGTTCTGCATAGTCGTATGATTTAACAGATATACCTTATTGATAATGTCATTTCAGGTGATTGGCTATTGCTTGATATCCCTGGTGTGGATGCGCTAGCTGTGCAGTTTGACAAGGTGCCTACCCGTCTATTACCCACTACCTGGTGTATACTGGCTCCAGGAGACAGTTGATCGTTGCTGGAGGGGACGGAATGCACGGTCCTTGTGGTCGTGCTAGGGTCGAAGAGTGGTTTCATGCAGTCAGTGTGGAGCGGACTACGGTCCAGCCACTGCCTTGTGTGCGATTGGTTCCCCAAATACAGCGTGCCTGTGTTTACCTGTGAAGGAGTGTGGGCCGGCTCCGTTGATGAAACGTGGCTCCCATCCACATGCCTCTCGGTCTTATTTCTTCGGGTTTACACTGGATAATGGGGTGTGTGGATGGAGCGGTGGGTGGTGCAGCACAAGCCATCCTTGATCCCTCTGTAGGCGCAGGCTTCCCGTGGCTGGCCACAGTAACAGATAAATCCGAAACCGGACGCCGCCAACCATATATATATATATATATATATATATATATATATGGGTAAGGCAAATATTAAGAACAAGAGAAAAGACCAACGCTTACTCGTGCGCCGCTTCCTAGGACTGGGGTAAATTGATGAATGCAGTTGTAATATATCCGAAACTATATTCCACAACAGCAGTGTGTAAGTAGGGAAGCACAAAAGCTGAGAATGGGCACCGTTTTTTCGCCTTTGGTTGACGTGGGCATCTCTGATTATATAGCGTAATGTAACTGGATAAGCGGAATCATCCAGATGTCCTTTGAATACAGATAGCGTGGGGGAAGAAACAACGTATGTGGGAAGAGCGCTCCAATGTTGGCACACACGAAGGGAAAAGAAATTCCGGCGGCATTCCAACCGGCTGTATTGTGTGGCCAGCTTTAGCTGGTGTCCTCTGAGTGTGGTATTGCAATTCAGCTTTAGTAGGTGACGACAAGAATGGTTTGGATTCCTCAGCATCATATAAGTCATCATCAAGTCGCCACCCAGGTGTCGATATTGTCCACTGTAGACCCCGAGGGTCTTCAGCCTCAATCGGTAAGGGAGATGGAACAGGCCTTTTACTTTCTTGGTCGCCCTTCGTTGTGGCAGTTCAATAGCAATAAGGTCTTGCTTTTGACATGGCTGCCAGGCGTGGATGGCGTACTCAGAATGAGGCCGAATGTAGGCGTTGAGCACCTGAGGAAAGATGGAAGGATCAAAGCGCCCGAATGCCCTCCGCAAAAGGCCAATGTGTTGGTTAGCTTTGCTGGAGGCTTTCTCGGCCTGACGGGAACAGCCCAGATCTTCCTGCACTATCACGCCTAGATCGCATTCCGTTGAAGTGCGCTGCAATATTTGATCCCCCAGTCTGTATTCGCAAGTGGCTTTATGGCGTATGCTCAACACCTTGCATTTCGTAGCGTTGAACTGAAGCAGGTTCTGAGTCGACCATTCGTAGACCCTGTCAAGATCATCCTGAAGTGCTGCATTGTCGCTGGTTGTTCTAATGACTCGCCATATCTTGAGATCACCAGCGAAGAGTAAGGAGTTGGAGTTGATTACTGTCGCGAGATCATTTATGTAAATCAGGAACAGTCGTGGACCAAGTACTGAGCCCTGGGGCACTCCGCACTTAACGTCGATTGGGTCAGAGATGACGCCGCGAACTCTTACATTCAGATGTCGCTGAAGCAAGAAGTTACCTATCCACCCGAGGATTGGGTCACCAATTCCACAACACTGCAGCTTATGAAGGAGGATACGGTGGTTCAGACAGTTGAAAACCTTTGAGAAGTCCAGATATACTGCGTCAACACCTACGCCGCTGTCAATAATCTCAGTCCAACTGGATCTGGCGAGCAGGAAGTGTGAAGTGCAGGATCGGTTTTTGCGAAATCCATGTTGCTCTTGTGCTATGATATTGCGTTCTTCCAAGTAGTTCATCAGAACCTCGGCGGCAATCGCTTCCATGATTTTGGAGAGCACAGGAAGTAATGTTATGGGGCGATAGTTGGCCGGATCTGTACGACTTCCCCACTTATGGATGGGAGTGGCAATGCCTGCTTCCACATTGTTGGCACCCGCATCTCATCGAGGCATCGTTGGAAGAACTTGCAGAGTGGGTCCGCCAGGTTTACTGCAGCCAATTTCAACGCCTTTGGACAAATATTATCAACGCCGGGAGAGGTATGCTCGCGCAGGGCAATTAGCCTTTTCATAACATCCGCAGTCGTAAACCTGATGTGGCTAACTCCTGGTAGTGGTGCAACGATCGGGAACAGTGTATGCGGCGATGTCGTGCTCTGGAAGTTCGGGGCGAATTGTTGACATAGGGCGTTGGCCGCCTCGGTTGCGATTTGTGCGAGTCCACCTAACGTGTGTAAAGCAGGAATTCCTCGCGGCACTCTGCGGGGCTTGTTAACGTGGCTGTAGAGTAGCTTGGGGTTTGAAAGACATTTCTCAGCTAGATTCTGTTGGTGCTGTATGTTATCTTCGTGTACCAGGTTTACGCAGTGGTTCCTCTGAATAGTGTAGGCTTCCCATGTTTCGGCACTCGGTGACTCCTTGTATCTTCGCCAGAGTAAATTCCTCGTGACTATACACTTGCTTGTTCTGCTGCGTATAAACGATTTTACTGTCTTCGCTCGCGAAGGTCTTTTCCTAGAAGCACTAGTTACTAAAGTGTTGAATTGGTGAGCAAATTCAGACCAGACGACATCGGGGGATCGTTCTGATAGAAATGCCCAGTTTGTAGCATTTATAAGTTTGAGTAGAGCGCCGTAATCCATAATGAGCTGACATTCCTCGGTGTTTCCTGAGGAATACTCTGCATAACAGATGTAATTGAACATGAGGGTTGCATGGTCGCTACGGCCTAAAGGACTCTTTATCGATACCGTTTCGATCATAAGCTATTCATTGATGGATACAAGATCAAGTACACCCGGTTTGTTTCCCGTCCTGAATCTTGTGGGAGATGTGATGTGATTGTAGATTGGTAGCCCACTGATTATACCTTGTACTTCCATTTTGAAGTGTACGTTGATACAGGCTGGGGTTTCTATGGTATGAATATTGAAGTCGCCAACCAGGAGAATGTGGCTGTACGACTGCGTGAGAATGGTCTTCATTGTGGAGGCTAGGCGGTTGTCCATTTCCAAAGTAGCCGACGGAGGGCGATACACCACATCCAACAAACATGCGTCCCCACGGCTAAGTTGAAGATGACACCAAAGCGCATCGACAATCTGAACCTCTGGGTCATCGAGAAGATCGATGTGTAGTTCGCTGAGATAATAAAGTACTACTCCACCTCCTCTACTTGGTCGATCGTTGCGTAGAATAGAAATCCCAGTTAGTGTGATTTCTGCATCAGTGACCGCTTCATTCAACCAGGTCTCGGTTATCATAACGAGGTCGCTTGACATCGAGGCCTGACGCAGGCGAAGCTCCGTCAGTTTGCTTAAAAGACCTTGTGCGTTGGTATAAAAACAGGAGAGTGATTCATAGGTTAGAAGGTTATTTGTAGATATAGACAACAGGTTTGAGACTTGGCCGACCCTCTTGAGGTCGGCTGCTACTAGCTTTTTGGAATTGTCTTAGGCTCGCGAGAATGACTTGGGATAACTCTCTGCACCGTGTGATCAGGTTCATGATGATCCTGATGGTCACTCACCTCCTGCAGTGCCTCGCCGGATGCTATGACGACAGTCAGATCAGTCTCTGTGGTGGACTCTGCAACAACGGTTGTTCCCACTGAGTTGGTTCTCTCCATGGAGTAACCAGTAGCCTCTGGTCGTAAACCTGGTGCTTTAATTCGAATTTCTGTCGGTAGCATGTTCCGGAATTTACCCCAGTTCTCTAGAACTGTCTGTAAAGTTAGCTCAGACGGCAAGACCAACTTCAGCAACCTAGGACCACACCCTTTGTAATTTGGTGGCACGGGAATCCTGGTCAGGGAGGTAGCAATGACATTTTCTAAAGACAGCACCTCACGAATGTTTCGCCATTGCTCCAGGTCATGTGCCTGAGCTTCTTCGGGAGATGAAGCTTGAGACTCGGGGATGCCATGAATAATGACGGTTTTCAGCGCGTGTTTTCTACTTCCCTGTTGATTGTTCTTGTCCTTTCCACGGAATATCCGGTAAGATACATACTCCTTTCGATGCTCTGTGATGTCGATTTGCAGCGAGCAGAATGGATTCCGTTTCTTCCGCGGAATATAGTGTTACTCGAATAGTCGAGGTTCACCGTAGTGTAAGTTGTTTGGGTGTCTTGCGATGCGGCTCAGCGTAGTGGGTTCAGCGCGCATGCTGATGGCACTACAGATGGAATCCCACTGACTACGATCGTCTATCAGTTCGCTATTTATTGTGTTGGATTTGGATTCAGGAACGTTAGTGCACACAAGACTTAAGGCACCATGATTCCGCCTTGTGGTTTGCGACTTAACAGCACTAGGTTCTTTTGCTTTTTGTGGATTTGTGAACCGCACTGGCGATAGCGATCTATGTTGAGGCACAGTTTTGACCTCTCCGATAAGTGGAGTCACAGGTGTCTTTGACTGCGTTTTCCTAGAAGCAACCGCTGCGTAGGATGTCCAGTTATTTTTTACCGTAGACTTGCTGGAGTTTTGTGTGTCGAGTATGTCAACTGAATTACTAGTCATTACACCCTTGGAAGACGTAGTAGCAAGTGGGTTGTAAACGATTTTTTCACTTAGTGAAGTCATGAGGCTAGGGGTCGTTGGAGACTGAGACGTGATGGAACAATGGAACAATGGTTTATGACGGGTATAAAAGCAATGCTTGACAGGTCCCGTAGGATGATGAGAATTAACATAGTAAAATTAAAAAATCGTGTCGATGAAAGTACGTGTGAAATGCATGACTCACCAAGGGATTGGAGATGCACATAAACAAGTAATCCAATAGGAATTTTAAGTGGATTCCGTCCACGTTCGTTGTTCACTAATACCATCATCCGATGGTCGCACGTTATGTCACATAGTGCAATCGTGTCAGAGTTTCGTCAAGGCGTTTTTTGAAAAGGGATAGGGTGGGAGCGTTAATTACATGTTCTGGAAGGGCGTTCCAAGGTTGTGACACTCGGAGGGAGAAGAAATTGCGTCGACATTCCAGTCGACTGTACTGTGTGATCAACTTAAACTGATGACCTCTTAGGGATGCGTTTTGACTACGTTTCAAAAGGGAAGGACACGGGTGCTTGGGGGTTCTCAGTATCCGGTACACCAATATGAGATCGCCTCTCAAACGACGGTAACGTCCACTGTATAAGTTAAGAGTTTTCAGCCTGAGTGGGTAGGGAAGGCTGGAAAGACCTTTGACGTATTTTGTCGCTCTGCGTTGTGCAGTATCGAGTGCAGTAAGGTGGCACTTCTGCCATGGTTGCCACGCTTGAATAGCGTATTCTGTGTGCGGTCTAACAAAAGCACTAAGCATTTTCGGAAAGATGGTGGGGTTGGGATGCCTTGCCCTTTTCCTCGGCCTAAACGGGGAGTTTGTAGGTGTCCGTTCAGTTTCAAGTATGGCGTTGTTTACTTTCACAGCTGCGTTGCGAGCGTTCACCAGTTGCTCAACTGTTTCCGCCAACTTTTCACACTTTTTCATTAGGAAAATTACACAACTAACGACAGAAATGGATTTGCACACCTGGCAGAACCAAAATGCTTCGGTTTTGCTGCTGTATTGTCTAGTTTCGAGTGCACTCATCCCTAAACACTTCGAATGGTAGGCTTTTTGACAGTTAAAGCAAACTGGACCAGACTTAACAGTTTTTACACATAGGTCACAATTGATTTTCGAATGGGCCATATCTACTTGAGGCGTGTACTTTCTTATTTTGACTTGCATCAATTCCAAAAGGGATTAGATAGAAAAGGAGAGTTTAAACTCTATGTTGTAGATCTCTCACTTACCACTAGCTTAGAATGGATACTTCTACTGAATTATGTGGTCACGGTCAGTAATGGGGCAGCGAAGTGGGAACGACCGCAGATGGTGGTGATATGGTGTAGAGATTCACCACTAACAAGATGGGATGGAGTAACTGGATGTGTACACTACAACAGGGGTAGCAAAAGGATAGAGAGACTGACGCACCGTGTATGACTTCGCTTCAGTTTTCGTTGCGCGGCGATCGGCGCTGGTTTGAGGTTAGGGGTGTCAGACGTGTGGCGTCCAGATGAGCCATCCGTTCCTTAGGGTAGATAAGCGACGTGCGCGCTATTGATCCACCAGGCAATTGGATAGGTAGCGATGCAACGTAGGACTGAGGCAAGGCAGAACGACTTGGGAAATGCTGTCTATTGACGGCAGCGGCTACACAAGAGACGGACCAAATTGACAACTATCGCTTTGTACAGTGACTAGAAGGAGTGGTAGTAAGATGATCGGGTGACTCTCGAAAGATCTTTAAAATAAGACCTCCAGAGTTCTTGTGCGACGAGAGGAAAAATAAATTATCCGATAAAATTTAAGCACGGTTGACTTTTAAAGTGCAAAATCACAGCTTGCTGCTGATCCAGGAATGCCAGATCCAAAAGATGAATAGTGGTAGGAGGAGCTCGCGGAGCCCAATCGATTGATAGTACGTAGGTCACTGTGAGAATAAATCCGAGGATTTCAGGGCGAATAACGCAGGAAGACACATTTTTTGCGACCGCTCGGGGGTTCGCTCTGAAAGCACTAAAAGTATCACTCGCTAGTGATATTCTCTGAACTCTTAAAAGTGCAATTCAAAGTGATCAACAAGTCACTGAAGTAAATTGCCCGATGCAGCGGAATTTCTATGTTGGTGTTTTACTAACATTATTGTGCCCAGTCATATTCGCTCCTGCGAAAAACTGGCTTCCAAGATACTCACCGATGCCAATCAACCTCTCCATCGTGCATTGTCAGAATGTAGCTCGGATTCCCCGATCAGACAAACGCACAAAGCCAAATTTACTCTCAGACGGCCTTACGATAGGTCACCTTTTCCCAATTTGTCACCTTTTCCGAGGGATCAAGATGTAGTCGAACAAGACCTTAATGCCAGACTGAATTGTTGATATCACAACTGCCACCTTTACAACTTGATGAAGTATTATACTCATTTGTTATATTTTTCTTCGATTTGATATGTATCTTTATCATGCATGTTGTAGCCGAATATTCATTCTTCATGGGTGTATAACGCAAGTTGTTTACTTGACTTGACCTGACTTGACTTGACCACGGGCAAAAGCAGCGAATTTGCTAAGTTTGGGGGGTAATGGCTTAACGACAATTGTCACCTAATCATTGGCCTCAATACACCTTCTTCGACTTACTGCGAGACGACAATCGCAAGTAGGGGAAAGACTAACAGATTTTCACTCAGAGAAGAGCTAGATGGATCACATAATAACGCTAAGGCAAGCGATAGAACATCACACATAACGTTGACCTACAACAGCTGTGTGCGGCACGCATGGCCTGCTCACGGAATAGCAAAACTAAAGCACCACAACTGAATGTTAATTGTCATGAGGAAAACAGTGTTAATGCCATACGAACTTAAATATGATGCACTTATGGGAGCAAGAAAGTGTCCCAGCCGACTGGAGCCACTCCGTTATTGTCCCAATCTTCAAGGGAATCTCGCGCTCGGAATGCGGCAACCATAGAGGAACCAGTCTGACCTCCATCGCATCCAAATCCCTTGCCTCTGTAATCATTCACAGACTGACCACCACTCGTGAACGCCAGTTTTGTTAGGAGCACGCCGAGTTTCGTCGAGGTCGGGGATGCATCGGTCACATATACACTTTGAGTCAGTAACTGGAGCACCGTCATATATATTGGCGGCCCACCTTTGTTGTGTTCCTCGACATTAAATGTGCCTTCGTTCCGGTGGATCGATATGCCCGTTAGAACTATCTGCTAAGGAAAGTTGTGCCGGCGAAGTATGTGATTATAACGCGATCGCTTTACGCGCGTAGCTCGGACAGATTGAGGGCTCACGGCAAGTTGTCCCCGCCTTTCAATATCTGCAGCGGTGTAAGACAAGGATGCCTGCTGTCACCTTCCCACTCCAAGTTCGTTATTGATGGAGTCAAGGAGACCGCGTTCACAGGATGCGACCTACAAAGTGTGGAGCTGCTCCCATGAGAACGACTTCTTGACTTGGAATATGCTGATGATATGGCCAACATCTGTGACAGCTCTCAAAGTTGCTAAGCGGCTCTGGACAGAGTAGCACTGGCTGTCATCCGTTTCGGGCTTTGCTTTGCATCCTCGAAGTGCAAATCTTTCCTCCAAGATTGGTGGGGATCGCCTCCTGCGCTGATTCTTGGCGGAATCTGCTAGAAGTCGTCCAGAAGTTTACCTACCTAGGCAGTCGTATCAGCGCCGTTGGAATTATAGGCGAGGGCACAAACCGTATAACAAGAGCACGAAGCGCTTTTGCTAACCTTCGCCACCTACGGCGCTTGCGCGAAACCACTGTCGCTTTAGATAGTAAAGTGTGCAGTGCAGCCATACGTTCGACCCTGCTGTATCGTTGTAAATTCGGGCCCATTAGATCGGCAGACATAAAGAGTTCGACAGTCGGTGTCTTCGCAGTTTGGCTCATATCCGGTGGGAACATCGCGCGAGCAGTAGGCGTGTTCGACGCCTTGTTTGTGGCGCAGGAAGAAGAAGGGAACCACTGAACATAATTATATCACGCACTAGTCTCCGATGGTTGGTCCATGTGTTGCGCATGCCAGCCCACCGACACCCGCGATGTGCATTAGTTAACTGCTGCGAGTGCGGATGGAAGAAGAAGAGAGGTAACCAAACGAATACTTGGTCAAGAGGAATGAAGGCCCTTAGTTCGAAGTTGGCCTCGGTTGGAGGCTTTCGGCTCCATGGTTGGGGACCGAAGGGCGATGAACACATTTGGCTAGATACACTTGTTAGCACGGCTCGGAGCGGACTTCAGTGGCGTTTGTGTTGTGGGTTTTTTATCTCTCATTCTACCCTTTAACCTCCCCCTCCAACCGTGATCTCATTTATTAGGCGTACTATAACTTGTTTTCTTGCTGCACAATAGCTGGCCGTTAGCTCTCCGGAACCCTGTCTATCCCCTTACCAGTGCCTCTGCCACCGTGCATCTGTTTGATTTCCTTTTTCTTTGTATTGCGGCACAACAGCTGATTTTTTCTAGCTAACGTGCATAATAAGGATGAAGACAGGCACTTATGGTTGCAACATTTTCATACAAGGTGCGCTCACCTAAACCTGCGCGAAGTGAAAGAACTCACTAATATAAGCGTTTCTGTTTGGTTCTACGCAAAGCACACTGTTTTTGCTCATCATGTTGGTGAATAATGGCGAAAATGGCAAAGTTCGTAGATCCGGCAACCGCCATGAGAAATGTCGTACTGGACATAGATGAATCTATGCCTCGAGATCGGCGTGCAACATCGAATTCCAAATCAGAGCACGGCAGGCAAAACAGACGTAATAACCGTGATCCAGTGGTATGCACATGACCACGCTGACTCTTACAATGATAAGAAGGGCTGCCCTAAATGAGCCACTCTTACTGCCTACTTCATCAGAGCCTCGCAATAAGGCCTAAACAGCTGAAGGGCCAATAACATACGTGTCCGTTGTTCCCTAGTACCTGACGTAGGGACCATCTACTCTAATATCGAAAGCTGACGATTCAAGTGTTTTTTACTGCCAAATCTACCATGGGACCTTGAATTAAAACTTGTCCTACAAAATAATGCAGCCACACACTCCGCCATAAAGAAAGACACCAGACAACATATGTCTCTATTTGTTATATGCTCCAATGCGCCCGAATCCGCGACCCAGGCCATCAAAGACAAGCGGCTAGACGACCGCTTAGAAGATTTGCTCTGATCGTTGTTCAAACTCAATACACTACGCTGAACCGCGGTTACTCAAAATAACGCTTCAGTCAAGGGATAATGCGGTGACAATTATCTTGTCAGCTACTCGTCTCCCAACCACCCCATGAACTGTTCATCTTGTTTCAAGTGCTCTTGGAGCGAACGTCAGAAATTCAAAGAAAATCCAGATAACTTTCGTAAACAAAAAGATGCAAAACCGATCCTTTCAATGATGCCACTGAGCTCCAGAACTCGAGCGAGCAAGCGAGAAAAGCACATGGCAGGCATGAATGGCGCTTCATCAGTGATTGCGAGTTCGAACTTCAGGTTAGCATTATCAGATAATTGTAAATGTTGTGTTCCACTGGTGATTCATGTAACACCATAATCAACACTCTTAGCAGAAAAGGTGCTCGAAATAGGGCAAAAAATTAGCAGAATGCTGTCATAGGAAACACGCATAAAGGCTACCAGCAGTCGACCATAACATGACAAGATAATACTGAACAAGCAGGAATCGTATGCGGCCCAGTCAGCATGCAACTCAGAACCGGATGGCATTCAAAACCATCCGTCACCTGAGAGTGGTCTAGGTTATCATTTAGTTACGGACACTGAAGCATCTTTACACACCAACCCGGAATGGTCCTAAGGCTTTTGTCAGTGGTTCAACAAAAAGAAGACAGGCAGCTGATTAAACATGGGTCGGCATAAAGTCTCACTTTCAACCCGTTAACACGCTTCTGACCGCGGTAACCCTCGCTTGTTTGTATACCAAAGCACGAGGTCTTCTTAACAAGTTAACCGAACATCGTATTCGTCATGCCTCCCCGCTTTGAGACATATTAATAGTCACCTAACATATGTGAACACGGGGATCAGTTATACTGAAATAGCTGTGCCCGGTATGATCTCCCAACGGAACGATCCACCCAGCAGAGGAGGCGGAGTGCTATTGTATTACCGAGCTGACCTGCTAATGGATATTTCCGACGATCCAGGTACGCAAGTTGTCGATTTCATTTGGTCCGTCGCAACGAGACTGGACCTTAACGTGGTGCGACGGTTTGCGTACCTCACTGACCCATTGAGCTATACTGGGTGATGCCTCCGGGCACCTTGAGAGCTACTCCTACCAGGTTGGTCAGTGGTGAGAGGTCAGACAAATTCAGTCTTCTGGTCCTCCAGATTGGGGTTTGAAATGGGATGGCGTCCATT
This sequence comes from Dicrocoelium dendriticum, assembly GCA_944474145.2. Taxonomy (NCBI): domain Eukaryota; kingdom Metazoa; phylum Platyhelminthes; class Trematoda; order Plagiorchiida; family Dicrocoeliidae; genus Dicrocoelium; species Dicrocoelium dendriticum. Next base: position 45,127,327 of record OX104068.1, read on the forward strand.
TCTGTAAAAGTAAATCATTGCCACCTCCCCGCTGCCTTGCGGACAGGATTTTGAGCCAAAGGCTTTGGATGAGGATCCTAATCGCCCTCCTGTCTAGGTCCGGGCGCCCTGGCAGTATCCCAGCCCACATACAACCATGACATTTTCTTCAAACATAAACTTCATCCTGCATCGGCCGTCGCGCAGATTATCAAGGGTTGCCTTAGCTGCTGCATACAGCAGGGCGGATAGGCGAAAACATGCTACTGCTGGCGCCTCCCCTCTTTCTTTTCCACCTTTTTATCCTACTCCCATCCCGACCCCCACTAATAATCGTCCTTCTATAATTCCCAGCTTAATTGACAGCAACCGAAGTGCCACTGGAGTAGAACCAACCGCAGCCACCTCGCGACACGCACCGGACGTTTATCGGCAACTGTCCCTCATAAGGACACGTTGTCCCATTTACATGGCGACGTTCAACGTTCGCGCTCTAAGCAAAATAGATTAACAGGCTACACTCGCATGCACCTTGGACACACTGGGTATTGATGTGTGTTGTGTGTCCGAAACTAGGATCAATGACTCTAACGAGGTTATTGAATTAACTGCACCCGGCTTATCCTCTCGTTATTGGTTGCACGCATCCGGAGACGCCGTTGCAGCACTCACGGGTCAAGCTGGTGTACGTATCATTCTAAGCTCCAAGGCTGAGCCATCGCTGGTTGATTGGATTCCGGTGAACAGCCGTTTATGTGCAGCCCGTTTACATCAGCTAAGGTGGAGTCACGAAGTAGTACAAAACGCTGTTTGTTTGTGATTTCTGATTATGCCTTCACTGACTGCACTTCAAATCCGTCAAGGACACATTCTATCACTAACTGAACGCGCTACCACGCACTGCTAATAGCTCAGATCTCTTGGTACTTGCAGGGGATATGAACACACAAGTAGGGCGTCTGAGCTCTTCAGAAGCTCAGCTGGGTGGTAATTATGGACTTAACTCCGAACGGACTGACAACCTCGAGCGTCTGCTGCAATTGTGTGCGGAGCACCAGTTGTTTCTTAGTAGCACTGCTTTTAGACACAGTGGGCGCCGAAGTGCCACTTGGCGTCCTCCTGTAGCTGGCCAGCGATGGACCCAAATTGACCATATAGCCATAAGTTACAAATGGCGTGGATCCACCCTGGATTGCCGCTCGTACTGTAGTAACTGTGTTGACTCTGATCATGCATTGGTACGCTGTCGTTTCTCCATGAACTTTACCGGAAGGCGCGCCAAGCATCCCCTACGATTGGCAACGGAGAAATTGTCTCAGTCCTTTATCAGGCAAACTTATCAAAAAGCAGTGCATACCAAACTTCCGCTGTCTTGTCCTAATGACACTGAGTTTCAGTGGAATAGGATCTCGGCCGCCATACACGACGCAGGAACAGCTGGTTGTGGCACTATCCATCGTCACCGCACCAATCACTGGATCTCCGAGAGGTCGGTAAACCTGTTGGAATCTAGAAGACACCTCCCGGCTGGCTCTGAGCACAAAGTGACCAGACGGGTTATTAGGTGCGAACTAAAGCAGAGCCTACGTGCTGACAAGGAAGCCTGGTGGACCAGTCGGGATCAAGAAATGGAGGAGGCAGGAGCAGTAGGCAATTACCGCAAGCTCTTCCAGCTAATCCGCACCATTGGTCCCAGGAAACCAGGCGTCAGTGACTCAATCAGAGACAGGGCGGGTGCGTTGATACACACTAAGGAGCGCCGTATGGCTCATTGGGCGGAACACTTTCAAGATCAATTCAGCTGGCCCCCTGCTCACGGACCTCTTCCTACTCAGGTGATGCATGACGAGCCATAGACGTTTAGTTTAGAGCCTGCGTCAGAGGTCGAGATCCGAAACGCGATCACAGCCCTCAATCGTTTTCGTGCCGCTGGCCCGGATTCCCTCCCACCTGGACGTGAGGTCCTCTGCAAAGCACTGACCTCCTTTTTCTTATGTATCTGGAAGGAAGAGCGTGTCCCGGCTAATTGGAGCGAATCGATTATAGTGGTAATATACAAGAAGAGTAGTCGTACAGAATGTTCTAACCACAGGGGTATTAGCCTAACGCCAGTTGTGACCAAATTAGTTACCTCGATTATCGTTCGTCGCCTCACTGCGGAACGGGAAGCTCGGATTAGAGAAGAGCAGGCCGGTTTCCGCCCAGGACGTGGCTGTATAGATCATATATTCACTTTGCGATAGGTGCTAGAGCAGCGCCACACATACCGCAGACTGACAATAGCTGTATTCCTCGGTTTCAAGAGTGCTTTCGATTCAGTCGATCGATCGATTCTGTTCGAAATACTTGCGCGGAACGGTGTTCCCACGAAATATGTGAACATCCCTCGTGCTCTATACTCGAACACTACAGGCCGCGTCAGGGTCTACGGTGTCCTGTCGGATAGCTTTCCGACCACAAGTGGCGTTCGACAGGGTTGTCCGATTTCCCCGTTTTTGTTCAATTTCGTTGTGGATTCTATCATGGAGTGTTCCCTTGCGGAATCTCAAGATGTGGGCCTTGAAGTGCTGCCTGGTGAAAGGTTAGTTGACCTAGATTATGCGGACGATATCGTCTTGCTTTTCGACGATGTTGAGGCGGCACAATCAACCCTGAATAGTCTGTCTAGAGTGGTCCCATTATTTGGAATGCACTTCGCACGTTTAAAGTGCAAAGGGTTGCTGCAGGACCACCAGCCACTTGATGACACCTTGACGCTTGCTAACGAGGAACTCGAGGTGGCAGCTGCATCAGCAATGATGGGTGCATAGAGACTGACTTCAGCTCACGCATTGCAAAAGCCAGAGCTGTCTTCTTGAGCCTGCGGCACCTTTGGCGACAGAAGGGACTTACCCTCCATCTGAAAGGCCGTGTATACAATGCCACAGTAAGGGCCGTTCTGCTCTATGGTAGTGAGACTTGGCCCCTTCGGTCTGAAGATCTGCGGCGCCTTCAAGTCTTTGATCATCGTTGTCTGCGAAGCATTGTTGGTGTCGGATAGCACCAGCGTGTCCGCAATAATGATGTGCGTAGGCGAGTACTAGGTAGTGATAATCATGCTAGCACCCTAGAACAACAGATAGCACTGACTAAGTTGCGTTGGCTCGGGCACGTGCTACGTATGCCTGATCATCGCTTACCTAGGAGAGCCTTGTTTAGTCTGCCAGGTGTAGGATGGCGCAAGGCTCGAGGTGGACAGAAGTTGACTTGGCAGCGGGAAATAAAGTAACTGACGACCAAACTGGGTGCCGCTGATCCGTCTCGCCTTCCGGGTTGGAGTCCACGTGACTCACCTTGTGCTTGGCTCGAGACTTTACAGGACATGGCTCGCAACCGACACCAGTGGCGCGTCTGCTGCCGTCTCCTAATCGGATTGTCTGTTTAAAGTGTGTTTGGTGCTGAGTTATCTGCGGGGTAATGGCTGATTATGACGCGTGGCAGTGAAAGCCGCAAGGAAGCTGTCTCGCCGATGCCGCCTTATCTTTGCACGATAGCCAGCTGTTTGTGACGGAATGTTGTCTACACAATGTGTAGGCACCTTGACCCTGAATTTTGTTTAGGGCATTAAGGTTTTCAGGTAAGTCCCTCTCTTCTCCCTCTTATTCTTTATTTCACTAGTCCTCATGGTTGTATGGCAACGAAGCATCAGTTCAAATGGCTGATGTACTGCTGTTGATGATGATGATGATGACGATTTCATTTGGTACCGGATGCGGAGGAGACATGATGATGTGCATTTATTAGCAATTGATTACTGCCTTCCGATGTCCACTCTGGAGATGGATCACCGCCTAGCTTCTGCTATGAAGCGATTCCTGGCACGGTCATACACTCATGGCCTTCTGGAAAAAAGGGACATCAAAATTCACGCAATCGGCGTCCCAACTTATCTTAGCGGGTACTTCATTGCTTATTTGCGAGAAGTAAACCTTGTTTTACCATTATATACCAACGCTGCTACGAGAGTTAGAATCAGTGACGAACCATCGGTTTAGACTATGTGCTCATAACAGCAGCTGCACCACTTAGCCGTAGCGATCATGCAACGCCGCTCTTTCGTCACACCTGCTGTGCAGAGTATATCAGCAGAGAAAAGGAGAAAGCCCATGCCGTCACCCATTCCAACATCCTGTCTGACTTCGTTCCAGCATCAAACCGGTCTTTCCTAGCCGAGAAACCTCCCGATGTTAGCTGGTGAGAAGTCCTCATCTAATTCACCGGGGTGGTGGCAAAGGTGCCGAAAACCAAAGTTTTAGGCCCGAAGCAAACGAAGTCTGTTCTGAGGAGCCCGACTAGAAAATGCATGACCTCAAGGAATTCAACCTGACGGGCTTATAAGGCTCGTCCGAGTAATCAAGCCTGGGGTGCCCAACCAATTCAACGGAACCATTGCGCTAACTTACTCCGTGGTGACGAAGTCCAGTACCAACAAGGTCTGTCGAAGAAATTCAATACTAATTCTAAAACGCTGTGCATGCATGCCGATATGATCCGCAGAGTGCAGCTTGGCAGATGGTCTGGCGCTAACTACACAACAGGCAGCCAACGCAGTTCGGCGACATTTTCCCCGCGCCTACCAGAGTAAATCGTCATTTCACTCGCCTCTGGCACCCGCTCACACCGCCCCTAGGTTTACACCCCGGATCCTTCGCTGTAGCGAATGTGACGTAAAGATTGTTGTGCTTGCGCGTGAACAGCTCTCCTGACGTGAACGGCATAAGACCCAAAGCATTAATGACAGCCGCGATAATTATCGCCGAGGCATTAGCTTTGTCCTTTCAACGATGCATGGATGAAAGATAGTTCATGCAATGTGGAAACATGGAATAGTGACTCACATTCACAAGAGTAGTATCGTGCGGCGCACGCGAAATATCCTCCAATAATTTTGCTTTCAGTGCTAACCAAACTTATGGCATGCATAATCACAGAGGCACCATGGAATACCTTGTGAGTAATAATATCGTAGCGCAATAGCAGCACGGATTCTGCCGCAATTGGTATCGTGCTACGAAACTGCTGCTAATCCGAGCAAGCTGGGCAAAATCTGTCGATGCCAGAGTAGATGTCGACGTCGTCTACGTGGACTTCTCAACAGCGTCCGATCGTCTGGACAGACGCAGTCGCCCCCACAATATTTGAAGATATTGAGTCGGTGACCCTGCGCTCGATGGGATAAACGACGTCCTCATTCAACATCAGGTGAAATCAAGAGTTCGCAGTTCCAGTCCCGACCAAATGAGTTCCATTGTGGTGATAGCCAAAGATCGGTACCGAGCACACTTCTAGTCCTATAATTCATTAACTAGCTTGATAGGGTATTTCAGTAGAACTTCCTACTATTTGCAAACGATGTTAAAACCCGACATAATATTAAAACAATGAACGATCAGCCGGAACTGTAGAACGATTCAGACAGGGCGTATACCTAGTCATACAAAAGCCGGCTCCACTTAAAGGTGACGAAATTCAAAGTCGTAAGCATTCGCTACCAACTTACGCATGAAAGGCAACTCAGGGATCGGCAGTTGTAGCGTGCTTCCAAGGAAAGCAATCTCATAGTAAATGCACAGGATGACCTGGGTCGATGGAACCAAACCGAAAAATCTACCGTAAGAGCCCGTTATCACCTTGGACTGTTACGGAGGGCTTTGGGGAGCGGGAGCCACCAATGCTTCCGCAAATGCTGTACACCTACCTGAAGACCTAGGTGGAATATGTGGTCCAAGCCTGACGTACTTGGGGTTAATACAGTGTTGATAAGCTTGAAGCTCCGTAGGGCAGAGCGAAAAAAGTCTTTACAAAATTGTTCCACTTGCTTTACTAAGTTAGGCTCCAAACCATTGGCTTGTACAGCGCTGAATATCGGTGTCTGCGAGGAAACTTCATAATTGTGCACCTAATACTTAACATCGCTAATCACCTTGTTGCAACTCAGTTACAACACTAAAGTAAGAGGCCGCCAGCACATATCTGTAACGCAGCACAGCACACTTGGTCGCCGATAACAGTTTTTCTCTCTTCGGCTATCCCGAGCACGGAAGGCTCCTCCAAATCATATGTTTTTCGTCCCTTCGTTAGCGCTCGCCAAAATGCGCCTTGATGAAAGATTATTCCGTTTGCTTTACGTAATACATATAGCGTGTTCACCAGCCCATTCCATAGCGTACAGGTGAGGGAACTACAGCTGTGTACATGTGAATGGCTTGGTAAGTCACCTAAAACCCGAAATTTCCCATTTTTTCTGTCATAATTTAACCCTTGGTTTTGCAATCATCACTTCGGTCATCCAAAGGGACTTATTAAACGCTCTCTCTTTTGCAGTTACGAATAACTTTTCAATTCAGGACGGGGCTGTATAGACCATACGTTCACTCTGCAGCAGGTGATAGAGTAGAGACACGTATACCACATACTGAAAATAGATGTGTTCCTCGATTTCAAGACTGCGTTCAACCCAGTCGATCGATGCATTCTGTCCGAAATACTTAAGCAGAAAGGTGTGAACATTTTACGCGTTCCATACTAAAACACCACAATCCCGGTCAGGGTCCATGGTGAGTTGTCCCATAAGTGGGGTTCTTCAGGCTTGCCCAGATTTCCAAATTTTGTACAAATTTGTTTTGGACTGCATCATGGAGTGTTCACGCGCTAAATCTCAAGACGATATTGCTTCACGGTTTAATGATGTAGGGGAACCCAAACAACCCTGAATAACCTCTCCAAAGTGGTCCCAGCATTTGGCTTGCGCTTCGCAGCTTCAAAGTGCAAAGTATTGTTGCGGGACCACCAGCAAATTGATAACCCTCTGTGAAGGAATTATCAGCTCCGGGTAAACGGATAGACTAACCGAGCGAGCCAGACAGCCAATGGGAGACGTGCGGAGCGGATTCTATTACTGGACTCAGACTAGCCAACATCCGTGTGTGTTATACACTACTTGTTTAACTGAGTCAGAGTAGGGACCCCATCGACTCAAAAGGGTTGTTAGTTATAGATATGAACACACAACTTATATAGAGGAGTTTGGCTTTCCAAGCATGCTGTGCTTTTCGCTAAATTTGCCGAATAAACGCTTGCCTCTGAAGGGCTGAGTTTTGCACGCCCTTGAATCTGAATAGTCTGGAGCTCGGTAGTTGATCAATTCATTTACATTATCGGCTGCGTCAGCAACGATGGGTGCATAGCAACTGAAGTCAGTTCACTTATTGCAAAAGCTAGCACTGCCTTTTTGAAGCTGCGACATCAATGGCGTCAGAAAGGGTTCCCCCTCGGCCTACTAGGTCGCGGGTGCGAGGACACAATGAGGGCGGTCCTAAACTATGATAGAGATCTATCGCCGTCGGTCTGAGGATCAGAAACGCCTTCCTGGTTACCAGGGAGGCACTGCTGGTGTCGGATTGTTCCGGGGGGTCAGTATCGATGATGGGCCTAGTGATTACCAGGCATTGATAATCAAGCTAGTTCGTTAGCACAGCAGATGGGATTGAACAGGTTGCGTTGACTTAGGCACATACTACGCATGACCGATCACTACTAACTGAGGAGTGCCTTGATTTGTCTACCAGATTTGGGGTGGCCCAAGGACCGGGGTAGACAAAAGTTGCATTGATAACAGTAAGTGAAGTCACTGACTACCAAACTCGGTGCTGTTGATCCGTCTCGCCTTCCAGGTGAGATCCGCTTTGCAGTTGGCTCGAGACTTTACAAGACATTGGTCGTAGTCAGCATCTGTGGCGTGTCTGGTGTCATCTAGTCGGACTGCCTGTTTAAAGTGTGTTTGGCGCTGAGTTATCGACGGGGTAATGGCTGATTATGATGCGGGGAAGTGAAAGCCGCAAGGAAGCTGCCTCGCAGATGCCATCTTATCTTTGCACGATAGCAGCTGTTTGTCATGGCACATTCTTCACAAGGTGTAGGCGCCCTGACTCTGCATGTTTGCCTAGGGCATTAAGGTCTTACGCTCTAAGTATTCTTCGAAATTCTGGTCCTTGTGTTTGTACGGCAGCGAAGCATCAGTTCAAATGACTGGTGTATCTTAGAGGATGATTTGATGATAAACTACGGATCAGAGGGAATTGACAGAGTAACACCGGTACGTGCCGCACGAGTCTGCAACACCATAGTCAGTGTGCGGATGCAGAACTTACCGTTCAGTTGCTGATATCGCTTAATTTTCACCGTGCCACCATCGGTCGGGAACAAATGAGTTGTCCTTCCTGTCCAATGCGGTAAGACGTTTGTCAGGTTGTATCCGGTGAACTGCAGGGAGCGGCATAAGTGAATGGGCGAAAGCAGGGTGTAGTGATTAAAGCTATTCGTTTCATCGTATCTGGTAGTCATTTACGAGGCATTGTGAACCAGGTCCTTGCGGCCGCGCTGATGTTGTTGCATAAACTGGCAACGAAATGTATGCAAACTAATCATTCGGTGCAAAGAACAGCCCAAAATGCACATGCGCACCCCGAACTACGGATATACTTGGCTATTTCTACTCTACAGTTTACTTGGAATTTTCCCACTTGAAACGAATTTTGTTTAGTTGGTTAAGTTATTTTTTGCATTTTTCATACCTGCATAGGAAACGCCCAAAATGTTATTTTCAGATTGATTCTTTTACAAAGGCGCCCTGTGACGTTATTTTCCTTTACTTTCATGATGCTTATTTGCTCAAGCTTAGTCGCAGTACTTAGTGGTCACGCAGGATTGGTGCAACTGCCATTTTCATCTGTTTTACATACTCGCTGTCAACGTTGTTCATCAGTTCACTTTATCCGTTGGTACTCCACTGCTTAAGGCTTATTACTTTTTTGCCCGGTAATTGCCATTTGGTAAACACCCATCGATTGGAAAGATATTTTTCTCGCTTGAAGTCTTGTTGGAGTGAAGTCTGCCAACATGTATCTCACCTGAAGTCTTGGGTAAGGACACAATCCGTGGACCGCCACCGACTCCCTGAATGCACGTGACCTGCAACGTCGGCTTCTATCTGTCCTGTCCTTCCTGTGGCTCCCTAACCTACATGCCCCATTAAGAAACCACAAATCGTGCTCACTACTGCCCCAAACACAGCACAACCCTTTATGGCCATCTTCATCAGCAAAGATAAGTGAAGTATTCGTTACCTCCCGTTCCCATTCACGATTCCTGATACACGTGTTTGAAACAATGCAGTTGTCCTTTTTAAATTTCTTCCCGTATGGTTTGGATTGCAAAGCAAGTCGCTGCTACGCATCTCGCTTGATGGCTTTGCACAGATACATGTTCACATCGATTGTTTAGGGCACACGGCAGTCAGCCCCATCGCTGTATATATTATAAACTGTCTTGTTGCGAGAATAGTTTCCTTCTTCAGCAAAGTATTATTATTGCAAAACCATTGTGAAAGCATTAATTTTCTATATTAAACACGATGTATTAAACGAACAAATGTCCGCTTTGCAACATTGGTAAATTTTTGTAAACGTGTATCATAGAACGTCGTGGTTAGAATAAGACTCATACTTAGCTTATTACATCGGTTAAGTTGACTGAAGAATAGCATTATTATTTTTTCGATTTGTACCAAATTGTCTGCGGTTGTTAGGGAGTGTGGTACAGTCAGCCACATTCCGAATAGTCAGGAACGTTTGCAGTAGCGGACCCCAGTACTTCAAAGCGCCATAACTACGTAACTGGACTTTGCCTAGCCACGTAGAGCATAAACGCAGGCAGAAAAAACTGAAACAGCTAAACACGGACAAAACCAGTTGTGCAGTGTAAGTTTTGCAACAAACAACAGAAAACATCTCCGCCTCTTCTATGGTCTCCGTGTCTGAGTTAATTAAAATATACGTCTTAATAAATCGTTTTCCAAGATGTGACTGTCTACCGCAGGGTAAAGAACACTGGTTACTTCAAGGCCTATGCGAGCAACATGAGGCTGATGTTGCATTCATGTTGATTCTTTACCGCAGTTCGGCTAAACCAAATTACACTTAAACTATGTCTCTGTAATGTGGATAAAATTCATTCCACTTTATTTGGTTTGTTCTGCCTATCTGAATAATCTTTTCTTAACTGGCCACTTTTCTTACGCTAATTAGGGTTATCCTCGTTAACTTTATTGCACTTGTGGCATTTTTTGAATAAATTATGTATGTTTTGTACTTATCGCGGATTCATTGCTAACCATCTTAATTCATATTCTAATGTAGCGAAGAGGTATGTTGGCATACCCGTATGCTGTAACACATGATTTATTAGCTAATGTCATTTCAAGTGATTGGCTGTTGATTTATATCTCCGCTGTGGCGGCGCTTGATGCACAATGAACAATGAACAAGGATTTATCACGGGATAAAAGCAAGCGCTTGACACGTCCCGTAGGATGGTTGGGGTGAATATGATGAAAGCAAAATATATCTGAGTCGTCTACCGAACCTCTGCCTACATGAATAATTCGATAAATTACATCAGTGTAAAATTTAAAAAATCGAGTGTAAACGTTTAGAAAGACACTGGGGTGCAGTGATCGTTGATGTAAGGCGTGAGGAAAGTAAAAGATGGTCGCTCACTTGGGTCCATTTAATACATAAATGCTGTTGAAAAGCATGCTTGGCGTAATCGGCAATAGAGGAGTTTAGATAACAAAATGCTAGGAGCTAAGAGCAAGATCTAATGGTTTTTTGAAAACGTCCAAGGTAGGAGAGGATACAACTGAGTCTGGGAGTGCGTTCCAGGGTTGACAAACCCGAAGGGAAGAGTAATTCCGTCGACATTCTAGACGGATACATTGTCCCTTCGATTTTAAGCAGTTACCCTTGAGCTGCGTGTCGTGGCTAAGTTTCAGCAAATGGCGGCATACGTGGTTGCGGTCATTCAGTATCTGATAAGCTAATATGAGATCACCGCGCAGCCTTCGATAGCGTCCGCTGAAAATTCCCAGCAACTTCAGCCTTCGGTGGTAAGAGTGATAGCGCAGACCCTTTACATTCTTTGTTGCTCTTCCTTGTGGTGCTTCTAACGCTTCTAGGTCGCGATTCAACCAAGGTTGCCAAGTTTGGATCGCGTATTCAACAGGCGAGCGCACGTAGGAATTGTGCATTGTTGGGAAGGTTGATGGGTCAAATTTCCCGAATGCCGTTCGCAGCATGCCGACGTGCTGGTTGCCTCTTTTCGCAGCTACCTCAGCCTGTTTTGAACAGTTGAGGTCGCTCTGTACGATCACACCAAGGTCACGTTCCTGGGAGCTGGTCTGCAATCCGTTTGTCCCAAGTAAATAGGTGTAGTTATGTCTATGGCGTAATTGTACAACGCGACATTTGTCTACGTTGAATGGTAGGGCGTTTTGAACTGACCAGTTCGACACTGTGTTAAAATCGCACTGGAGCCGTTTGTGGTCCTCCGGTCCTCTGATCCTTCGCCATATCTTGATATCATCAGCGAAAAATAGGAAATCGGAATTAAATGATCTCGCCAAATCGTTAATGAACACCAAGAATAGACGAGGTCCAAGAACCGAGCCTTGTGGTACTCCACACGCCACATCGATTGCATCGGACAATGATTCTCGGACTCTCACCGCTAGCCGTCGTTCTTGTAGAAAATTGCTAATCCAACTCAGGATTGGGTCACCAATGCCGTAGTTCCGAAGCTTCTGAAGGAGAATTCGGTGGTCTAAGCAATCAAACGCTTTTGAAAAGTCCAGGTAGATGATATCGACTCCTACTTCATCGTCAACAGCTTCAGTCCAGCTATTACGTGCAATCAATAGGTTAGCATTATGCGAATTATTTTGACAAAAGCCATGTTGTTCTGGGGCTATTAAATTGTGTCTTTCCAGATACTGCATCAGCGCATCTGAGATGATGGATTCCATCACTTTGGACAGTACAAGAAGTAGTGTTATTGGACGGTAGTTGGCGGGATCAGTGCGGCTACCTGCTTTATGGATAGGAGTGATGACCCCTCGCTTCCATACTGGTGGAATACGGTTCTCTTCTAGACATCGCTGATAGAAACCAGCCAGTGGTTCTGCTAGATCACTAGATACTGCCTGCAGAGCCTTTGGTCGGATGTTGTCGGCTCCAGGAGAACTGTGGATACGCAAGTATAACAACTACTTCAACACAGTTACCGCAGTGAAGGTGACGTTGTCTAAACCAGATGCTGGGGTATTAGAAATGAGGAGAATGTTTGAGCTCGTTACCCGCTGGAAAGTTTGGGAGTAATGAAGCCATAGGAGATCAGCTGCTTCCATTGCTGCTCGCGCTCACCCATCAGCCGTGACTAGTGCTGGAACCCCCCGATTCACCTTCCGGAGGCCCTTAAGGTGCCTGTACAGAAGTTTGTGGTTCGTGCAGAATCGCTTCATTAACTCCTGCTGATGAGTGACCTTGTCCTAGAGGATCAGTTTCACCCAGAAGTTACGACGTGTCACGTACGCAGTCCAGGTTTCGGCATTCGAGCAGTCCTGGTGATCTCGCCATGCAAAATCCCTCCGGGACACACATTTACATGTTCTGCTCCTCAGAAGTTACTTGTGCTTGTTTTTGGGTTGGAAGGACTTCTGTTCCGATGCGTGCGCAACCAGTGTGCTAAAGGTCCTTGTAAAGGTTTCCCAGGCAACATCTGGGGGCATTCGGTTAAGAAAGTCTAAGATGTATCCTTAACAAGCTTAGATAACACATTGTAGTGCGTGACAGTATGCACTTTATCATCCTCCTTTTCAGGGTACTCCGCATAGCATATATAGTCAAAGAGTAGAGTAACATGAGCACTACGACCCAGTGGCGTGTTTGTCACTATCCCGTGAACCATGAGTTTTTCGTTAGTGAGCAAAAGATCCAGTATCGACGGCTTGTTAGCAGTTCGAAATCTGGTGGGAGCGGTTACGTGGTCGTAGAGTGGGTGGCTAGCAATTAGCTCTTGCAAGCAGGCTTTAAACTGCGTACTCTCCGTTGCCGGAATTTCTATGTCGTTCACCTTAAAGTCTCCAGTGATAAGAATGTGAGTGTAGGACTTGTTCAAAGCAAACTGGAAAACGTGGTTCAGTTTGGAGTCCATTACGATGTTGAGTTTGGTGGGCGATAAATCACGGCTAGTAGACATGTGTCCTTGTTTCGCAACCATAGGCGGCACCAAAGCTAATCAGGAGTTTGGATTTCCGGGTGATCGATAACTTTACATCGGAGGTTTGTATTATAGTAAAGAGTCACACCGCAACCCCTTCCGGTTCTATCGGTCCGAAGCAGCGACATACCGGGTAATTTGATCTCAGAATCGGTTATCTCAAGGTTTAACCATGTCTCTGTAATCATGACGAGGTCCCGCGGTTCGGCCAACTTGCTTAGAAGGCCTTGGACGTTTGTGTACACGCAAGATAGGAGTTTCTGTTGTTAGGAGTGCATTGACGGATGTCAATTTTGTGTTAGTTTTTAAACCGGCCGTTAGGTGGCCGGCCATTAAGCGTATGTTAGTTTATGAATTTCAGTCAAGTTGCATGGCATTGTTGAGCGTTCCTGAACAGACGTTTCACTCGTGCTGTGCTCTGTCCTATTGTGTGCCGTGGGCGCTGTTGTGTCGGTCTCTCCGCAGGACTGTGAAAATAAAGAATTTGTAGCGTTTGCAAGTTCCATCGAATTGCTTCCGACTTTTGGCCGTTCGCCTGCTGCCTTAGCCGGATTTCTGTTGGCAACCTAGCTCGAAACGTTAACCAGCCATCCAACAGAACTTGCGTCATTTTCTTGGAGTGTAGTATTAATATCATTAGCCTTGGAGCGCAGCCCTTGTAGTTAGGTGATGACCTAACGCTTTTCAGGGGTTTGGCGATAAGTTTGTCAACAGAGAGTGCTTCGCGGATGTATCGCTACTGCTCTCGGTGATGTGTTTGCGCATCGCGATCAGAAGAATGCAGAAGCTCGGGAACACCATGAACAAATATTGTTTTCTTGCTATCCCTATTAGGAAAGCCGCGCTGGTCAACTGCTTCTTTTGGGCGATCTTTCCAAGGTAGATCAGGTAATATGCGCACTGCGCTCGGTGAGTTGCGGAGATGAAACTGCTGAGAGCAGGACAGCCAATGTCTCAGCTGCTGAATTTAGTGTTACTCGAACAATTCGAGATTCACCAGAGTGCACTGAGGTCGGGTGACGTGCTACGCGTTGCAGCATTGCAGGCTCAACCAGAATACCAATCACCTCGCGGATGGAACTCCATTGGTTGCGATCGTCTTGCAACTTGCCTTTTATTGTGCCAGATTTGGATTCGGGAACATTGGTGCACACGAGAGTTAACTCAGCGTAGTTTTGTCTAGCGAGTGTTGGCTTTATAGTTTTTGCTGGCAATTTGGGTTGTTTAGAAGGCACCACTGGATTTGACGCTGAAAGCTGCTTTGCGCCACGCGTGCTGGGTATTGAAGATAGACCTATGTGTGTCGCTCCCGGTGTGTTTGTCGAGGCAATCGGTGCGTATGTTACCTGCTTGTTATCTGCACCGAATTTCCTTCGGCTCTGAGCTGTCAGTGTCATGGCTGAATCTCCAAGTGAAGCGTCTATGGTTGGAGAAATGGAAGCAGGCATGCTTGAGGCTTGTCCACTTATGGGAGTGAGGTGACCCAGTGGATTTAGAGTCACAGACGCTGCAGTGCGGTTGAAGTGTCTAGCTCTCTTCTTGGTCTAGATTCGGAGTTTACTTTGGGTGGGTGAGGTATTATCGTGGCCATGTTTACCTCCTTGGGGATCGAGCTTAGTATTTACAAAATGCGCGATTTTCTCAGCCATTCTATCGCACTTTTTCATGAGCAAAGATAAACAGTTGACCATTGGAATGACTTGACATGTTGGGCACAACCAAATTGTGTCAGCAACTTGGTTTGCCGGTCTCACTTCTTGGACGGATTTGCCTACACATTGCGGACAGTACGATCTAATGCAGCTAGAACAGGTAACACTGATCTTAAGGACTTTACTGCAATTGTCTGCGAAACATAGGCGATGTTGAACCATTGGAATGCTAGTCGTCCTCATATTGTTTACGGCAAGGCCTATCTAAACGCTCACCTTGATGAGTGTTCTTTGCGCCAGGGGTGACGCACGAATAGGTCAGAACACGCACACGAATTGAGTTGTTCAACCGCAACAAAGTCAGGCGGTAGAGGCAGATGGAGGTCGTACCGCGCAGACTGTCGGGTTCAGCGATCAATCGACTCGCAGTTGAACACACACAAAGCGGCAGTGTGTATTAATCGGTCTGCCTTAGGCGACGATGCAGGTGGAGCGCTGATAAGCGTCCCTAGAACTGCTCAGTTGATGAGCGGAGCAAAAAGGCTGTAACTTTGTTATGCTGCAACTTGCAGGGATGGTTGCCACGTAGTTTGGGAGCACTCAGCTTCTTCTTCCGAATGAGACCAAAATTTTTTTCCGAAAAACCGGTTTGATGTATTTACACAAGTGAATTTTGGCAAAGAATATACCGAAAACTGGGAACTGGAGCAAGAGTATAATCCACACAGGTTAGATTCAAGAGTTGGGAAGCACTGAGTAGAGCTTGTCGAACTGGTCCGAACGAGCGCACATACAATATTGTGTGGGGAGAATTAGTGGCCACAGAGGGCAAAGCGAGAGCCGAGTTAAATTGCGGCCGCACGGGAACTTGAGCTGCCAAGGTGCATTCCTGTCTATTACCCACTACCTGGTCTATATTGGCTTCAGGAAACAGTTGGTCGTTCTGGCCGTGTTAGGATCAAGAACTGGTTCCATGCACTAAGTGTGGAGCGGACCGCGGTCCAACCACCGCCTTGTGTGTGCTTGCTTCCCCAACTACAGCTTGCTTGTGTTTGCCTGTGAGGGAGTGTGAGAAGGCTGTCTTGATGAGACATGGCTCCCATCCTCATGCCTCTCCGTCTTCTTCCTTCGGTTTTACACAGGGTATGGGATGTGTGGTTTGAACTGTGTGTGGTGCACAGCAAACCACCCATGATCCTTCTGTAGGCGCAGTCGTCCTGTGGGTGGCCACAGTAACAGGCGAATTCGAAACCAGATGCCGCCAAATTGTGGTGAACAACAGCACTACGACGTGGCGGTTGTGGCTTGCCACCGACTAAATTCACTGCCTCTTACATCCTCGGCTTATCATATCCAGTCCACTGACCTAGATCATCTCTTTTCACATTGGCAACCTGAGCAAGCAGCTAAAAATGCAGCGGCACATTTAAACACAGGGTTGGCGGCATCCGAGTCCGGAGTTACCTGTCAGTGCAACCTCCATTAGACAGCCACAGGAGGCCTGCGTTTACCGAAAGACCAAGTGTGATTTGTGTTGTACCACCCACAGCTCCAACCACACACCCCATATCCTGTGTAAACCCGAAGGAATAAGACCGGGAGGCATGCGGATGGGAGCCACGTTTCATCAACGGAGCCGGCCCACACCGCTTTACAGGCAAACACAAGCGCGCTGCAGTTTTGAATCAGCGCACACAGCGGTGGCTGACCGTATCCTCCAACTGAGTGTGGACCATTCTTCGGCCACACGACAGACGCCCCCTCCACTCAGCATGCAAGTTCGGCAGTAGACGGTTGAAAGAAGTAGCCTTGTCAACATGCACACCAAGCGTAGCCACACCGGGGATGTCAAACAACAGCCAATCACTTGAAATGACATTTTCAAATAAAACATATTTGTTAAAGCATACGGCTATGTAGACATAACTCTTCGCTAAATTAATATATGAAGTAAGTTGGTTAACAACGAATCCGTGCTAAATACATGTCCAGAATTTACGCAAAAATGCTACAAACACAGTAAACTTACCGAAGATAAGCGCTATTAGCGTAAGCAATGTGGCCAGTTTATAGAAGATTAGTCAGGTAGGCAGAACAAACCAAATAAAGTGGAATGAAATTTATCCAGCTTAAAAAGACCGAGTTTAAGTGTAAGTTGGTTTAGCCTAACTGTGGTGAAGAATCATCATGAATGCAACCTCAGTTTCGGCATGGGGCACATGTAAGCACATGTAAGCAACATGGTGTTCAGTATCCGGTTTCGCATTTGCCTATCACTGTGGCCAGTCACAGGACGCCTGCGCTTACAGAGGGACCATGGGTGGCTTGCGCTGCACCATCCATAGCTCCAATCACACACCCCATATCCTGTGTAAAACCAAAGGAATAAGACCGAGAGGCATATGGATGGGAGCCACGATTCATCAGCGAAGCCGGCCCACACTGCTCTACAGGCAAACACACGCACGCTGTAGTTGGGTAACAATGGCACACAAAGCGGTGGTTGGACCGCAGTCTGCTCCACACTGAGTGCATGGAACCACTCTTCGAGCCTAGCACAGCTACAAGGACTATGCACCCCGACCCCTCCTGCAACTTGCAACTATCTCTTACAGCCAGGATGGACGAGGTAGTGGGTAATAGACAGGTAAGCAGCTTCTCAATGTGCACATCAAGCGCAGTCGCACCGGGGATATCAAGCAACTTTCAATCACTTGAAATAACTGTTTCAAGTAATGTATATCTGTTAAAGCATGAAGACGAAAATCTTCGCTAAATTTGTATATGAAGTAATTTGGTTAGCAATGTACGTAGGCAACATGCATGTATATATTCACACATATCCCTTTAGGGTTACGGAGATGTTGTATTTTTGTACATTTTCCGATCTATCATTGTCTTCTTTCCCCGATCATACCTGTACAGACGTCTCTCGCGTTGTCGAGAATAAGGAATTTACTTTTTATTTAGCAATAGTGTTAGTTTTCACCGAATTTTTTTAAATGCTTCGGCGTGCATGGGCGTTATTGTACAGTTGAAGAGCTGTATCTGTCCACAGAAAACAGTCACAATTAATCGGAGACCATCTTCTGTCGTGCTCCATTTTCATGCACTAACCCTGCGTTTAAACCAGAATAACGGTTCGTCTGGTTATCAACTACTTTGGTATACAGAAAGTAGGGCATCCATTTTAGTTATGCATGCCCAGCAGCTATTCACTTGGATTCAGTAGATGAATAGCGCACACTAAAACGTGAAGTGGACTCATTTTCAGTTTCGTAAATTTCCTGAGCTTTGCTAAATGGAACAGGACTCACTGGGCGGTATTGTACTTCCTGCTGCACGGATTCTTCCAAAACCTTCTCATGGGTATCATCCAACGGAGTTGTCTTTTTATTTTTACTTGCCGAGGCACCCCGTTTCGGTGAAGATGAGGCCCCCGCCTTGTTCCTATTAGTATTGATGGGCGATGAGTCCGCTTCGTGTTTCGGAGAATGAGAAAGTTTGGAACGTGCACGAGACGCTGGTTCCCTTTTAGCTGCCTCCTCCAGACAACGAGCTTTCGCTTCCTGAATTCGTAATAGAAAAAATTGCTTTTAACATAGCTACACGTATTTTTATGTCCTCGAATAGAAATATCCTCATTCAGATTGTGTATAAACCAATCCTCGGTGCTATAATGCATTCCACGGTT
Organism: Dicrocoelium dendriticum; assembly: GCA_944474145.2. Classification (NCBI taxonomy): domain Eukaryota; kingdom Metazoa; phylum Platyhelminthes; class Trematoda; order Plagiorchiida; family Dicrocoeliidae; genus Dicrocoelium; species Dicrocoelium dendriticum. The sequence continues at coordinate 45,145,804 of OX104068.1, forward strand.
ACTAATGACAGAAAGTGGTATCCAGTGGAGCGTGAATAGAATGGAGAAGCTTAGTGTGAAAAGAAATGAATTTTGTTCTCATAGGCAATCTCTATGAAAGGAAAACAACTGAGAAGCATAAGTCATTGTAACGTTAGTGAAAGGAATAACGCGATACTGATTCCGAATAGCCAAATCGACTAAAAATGAACCAGCTCCTTTTTTTACGAGGCACCTCATTTTCTTTTAAGTGTGGAACCGAAAAATTAGGAAAACCTAATGCTGGGAATGGAAGAAATGCAGTAGTACCGACGCTGGAGAATAAAATCTGTGGAAATTATTTTCTGAACCGTTAAAGCGATTCGCGAAATAGGCCACGTATGGTATCGTTCACTGACTCGACTAGTAATGAAACGTAAACAATTGTGCAAACTCGGACTCCATGACATGACTGTTCCAAACATTTACTAGGCATCTCTCAAGGCATGGGGGTCGGGAACTCGCTTCAGATCCGGCACCATAACCTTGTACCGGTGTCCGCGTGTAGTGCATAACGTTCGCAAGTGAAGCAGCGACCTGAATATGGGGAAGTCAGCGAGATCTGATATGTCGTAGGTCGCGTTTAGATTGACTCGCAGCCGACGATAGCACAAGGTATAGAGTTGTAGTTTCTAGCAGCGGCCTTCAGACAGTAATCCTTGTAAACCTTGTAAACCTTGTAAATAGCGAATTTTTAGACCAGCTCAATATTGTGTGCCTCGTCTCGGGTAAGTGGACAGTAGGTGGGTGGGCTATACTCTCGTAATTTTCTTATGATGGAGGAGAAGAAGCGAGTGCCGACCTCTTAAGACCAAGTGGAGAAGCTACGTTTGATCATTCATAGCGTTTGCACCCCGCTTCACTTCGCACCGCAAACCTACTTCTAGGTCCTTCACGCAAGGCGTGGAATGTAGCGGTTTTCCATCAACAGTGTAAGTTCGACCGTCACCACCCATCTTCAGGCTTATGTAGACCGACTTGCTTGGCTAGATTGGGAAGCAGACCACCTACAGGAGCGAGTGAGTTCCTTCTAAAGTAGACCTCAGATTTCGGGGTGCTAATCAGTCTCCAAATCTCAAGGTCATCCGCAAACAGAGCACACGACGACTGAAGAAGCTGAAGTAGATTAATGGTGTAAATTACGAGCAGAGCGGACCCCAGGAGCCTGCCTTGGGGTAGGTCATTAGTACAGAGATACCAGTTAGGTAGATGACCGCCGACCTGTACCCTCTACTTCCGCCCGACGAAAGAATCACTGATTCAGTGATGCAGTGATCCACCAACAATGCACACTCTCAGCTTGTAGAACATTACTCCATGATTCCTTGTCTGACGCTTTACTGAAATTGATGGATATCATGTCGATAGACTTCTCTTGGCTGCAACCATTCATACATCGTCACGAGAAATTGGGCCGCCAAACAAAAAAAACAGTGCAGTGTATGCGTCATTAGATCTTTTGCTTAGAGCAACAGTAATAGACCCTTACTCATGATATTTTTGGCAACTCTGACAAAAATAGGTGTCAGACCAATGTGACTGTAGTTGTCTACCCTGCTTGCGTCACTATCTTTCGGAAACAGCGTTGCCACTCAGCATTCCCAGTCGTTGGGTAATGAAGCTTTAGACAACTACCTGTTGAACAAATCGGTCATGGTAGGTAAGCTAATGGCCGATAAGAATTTGAGATTCAGAGAGTGGAGTCCCTCATGCTCAGCAAGTTTGGTGCCTTCAAGTTTGGCGATGGTTGACGCAATTAGCAACACTCCAATCCACACTGTTGAGTTCGGAAAGCACGGTACACGTCCAACTAGGTACAAACACACGGTCATTTGCAAATACGGAGACGAAATACGCCGTCTACACGGACATAGGCTTAGTAGTGGCGATTAGGGATTACTCATCCGTTTCCCTAGGACAGATGCACGCCTGATTTAACAGGTGGCAAACAGAGCGACTTGAGTCTTATATGTGGCGAAGTCTCAAATAAATTTACAAACAAATTTTTAATTTAGCCACCCATCCCCATTCGATGGTCTGATTTTGCTCACCAATTCAACACGTTAGTAACTAGTGCTTCTAGAAAATGACCTTCGCGAGTAAAGACAGAAAAATCATTCATACGCAGCAGGACACGGAAGTGTATGGTCACGAGGAAGTTACTCTGGCGAAGATACAAGGAGTCACCGAGTGCCGAAACATGGGAAGCCTACACTATCCAAAGAAATCACTGCGTAAACCTGGTACATGAAGGTAAAATACGGCACCAACAGAACCTAGCTGAGAAATTCCTTTCAAGCCCCAAGCTCCTGTACAGACACGTTAACAAGCTCCGCAGAGTGCAGCGAGGAATTCCTGCCTTACCCACTTTAGGTGGACTCGCACCAATCGCAACCGACGCGGGCAACTCCCTATGCCAAGAATTCGCCCGGAACCTCCAGAGCACGACATCGCCGCATACACTGTTCCCGATCGTTGCACCACTACCAGGAGTTAGCCACATCAGGTTTACGACTGCGGATGTTATGAAAAGGCTAATTGCCCTGCGCGAGCATACCTCTCCCGGCATTGATAATATTCGTCCAAAGTCGTTGAAATTGGCTGCAGTAAACCTGGCGGACCCACTCTGCAAGTTCTTCCAACGATGCCTCGATGAGATGCGGGTGCCAACAACGTGGAAGCAAGGCATTGTCACTCCCTTCCATAAGTGGGGAAGTCGTACAGATCCGGCCAACTATCGCCCAATAACACTACTTCCTGTGCTCTCCAAAATCATGGAAGCGATTGCCGCCGAGGTTCTGATGAACTACTTGGAAGAACGCAATATCATAGCACAAGAACAACATAGGTTTCGCAAGAACCGATCCTGCACTTCAAACTTGCTGCTTGCCAGATCCAGTTGGACTGAGATTGTCGACAACGGCGTAGGTGTTGATGCAGTATATCTGGACTTCTCAAAGGTTTTCGACTGTCTGAACCACCGTATCCTCCTTCATAAGCTGCAGTGTTGTGGAATTGGTGACCCAATCCTCGGGTGGATAGGTAACTTCTTGCTTCAACGACATTTGCATGTTAGAGTTCGCGGCGTCATCTCTGACCCAATCGACGTTAACTGCGGAGTGCCCCAGGGCTCAGCACTTGGTCCACGACTGTTCCTGATTTACATAATCGACCTCGCGACAGTACTCAACTCCAGCTCCTTACTCCTCCCTGATGATCTCAAAATATGGCGCGCCATTAGAACACACAGGGACAATGCAGCACTTCTGGATGATCTTGACAGGGTATACTAATGGTCGACTCAGAACCTGCTTCAGTTCAACGCTACGAAATGCAAGGTGTTGAGCATGTGCCACAAAGCCACTTGCGAATACAGACTGGTGGATCATATATTGCAGCGCACTTCAACAGAATGCGATCTAAGCGTGATAGTGCAGAAATATCTGGCCGAGAAAGCCTCCAGAAAAGCTAACCAACATATTGGCCTTTTGCGGAGGGCATTCGGGCGCTTCGATCCTTCCATCTTTTCTCAGATGCTCAACGCCTACATTCGGCCTCATTCTGAGTACGTCTTCCACGCCTGGCAGCCATGTCAAAAGCAAGATCTTATTGCTATTGAACTGCCACAACGAAGGGCGACCAAGAAAGTAAAAGGCCTGTTCCATCTCCCTTACCGATTGAGGCTGAAGACCCTCGGGGTCTACAGTGGACAATATCGACACCTGGGTGGCGACTTGATGATGACTTATATGATGCTGAGGAATCCAAACCATTCTTGTCGTCACCTACTAAAGCTGAATTGCAATACCACACTCAGAGGACACCAGCTAAAGCTGGCCACACAATACAGCCGGTTGGAATGCCGCCGGAATTTCTTTTCCCTTCGTGTGTGCCAACATTGGAGCGCTCTTCCCACATACGTTGTTTCTTCCCCCACGCTATCTGTATTCAAAGGACATCTGGATGATTCCGCTTATCCAGTTACATTACGCTATATAATCAGAGATGTCCACGTCAAACAAACGCTGAAAAACGGTGCTCATTCTCAGCTTTTGTGCTTCACTATTTACACACTGCTGTTGTGGAATATAGTTTCGGATATAGTGCAATTGCATTCATCAATTGCATCAATCCTAGAAAGTGGCGCACGAGTAAGTGTTGTCGCTTCTATTGTTCTTAAGATATACCTTCCCCATATTACTTCCCATATTATTCTATAGTAACAATTCAATACGTATTCTAAAATGTTTATTTGAAGAAGGGCATCTGTATCGCTAGACGCTTAAATTGACGATTTACACTTATGTTTCACTTCAACCATCCTACGGGACTTGTGAAGCAATCGCTATTTTACCTGTAATATATCATTGTTCATTGTTCATTGGTGTGAGTGTTAACGTAGATTATTCTATCACACACGCCGACAGTCCTAGTTCTTGCCTCCCAACTTTCGAGGTAGACGTATCCTTCAACTGTCTTTGTTGTGCTTTGCAATTAGCTGATTATTACAGCTTAGACTACTGCGGGACAATGTCCTACTTCGCTCCGTTAAGTGTCCCTTCAATACACTATTTAACTTGTAACACAAAGGCGAGGTACGTGAAACATGTGCACCCCGGTTAGCAGTTGCGAAAGTGTCTTCCATCTCATTTTTCCACGACTCCAACACACCCCCGTAATCTTCGTTTCTTGAGCGCTGGTTTTAGCTGCACTACTCGACCCCAATGTGGTCCGCTCTAGTGAGTCACTTGTATCATCTCATACCTTAACCGACTGCTGTCAGTTTCCACGAACGTGTGACTCAAGTTAGTATTATTACACCTGGATACAGTAGCATGGTACTGTTTCACACATAAAGTACGCTTGCTACTCAGTTTTATTGTTGGATCACACTCTAACACTACCGCATTAATCTCCCTTGCTCCTTCAACTGCTTTGTTAAACACACGGTCGGAGCGAAAATGTTGTGTCTGCTTTCGGTAATCCTGTGGTGTTCCAAAGGAAGAAGGAAAGAACTGCGTTTAGGGTGGACAGATCTTTAACTTCACATAATATTTTAGAAAAATATTTTCCAACTCGTCGGCAACGTGACCACTGTTAAAGCCATGGTTTTGTACCTATAGCAAACAATTTGCTTAATTTTTAAACTCACGTTCTCCCATATTTCATTGCGATCCATGTGCATGTTATTTTAGTTAACCACTGAGATACACGGCTTTTCCAAGCTTAACTTCGTGTGGCGCTACCTTGATCAAAAAACAATGGCTTTATAGGCGTTAAGAAACACTGCTATACAAGTCCACTTTAGGTAGTCTGGTTGGTTATTGAAAATTGTTAATGAGAAAATGCGATTTGTACTTCTACTGTCAAAAGAATTTGACTTATCGTATGTAATGCAGTAGCCCTGCACTCCGAGTGTTTCCATAGCTTCATTAGGCAAAAAATATAAATCCAAGGTATTTCCCGGGAGAAGGATGGCGAGTAGTGCCAAGTAACAAAATGTACCTGGCGGAGTGCGTCATCCAACCGACATTTCCACGTGGCTAGCATGGGTACAGAAACAACTGATTCGAGGAGAGCGGTCCGTGGTCGACACACTCGAATGGAAAAGAAATTGCTACGGCGCACCAGACGGCTGAACTGTCCTGTTACTTTCAAGGAGTGACCTCTGACGTTGGTGTTACTGCTGAGTTGCAGTAAAGACGGGCACACATAAGCTGGACGGTGCAACATCAATTATACTATGATCAATTCGCTTCCAAGTCGGCGATACCGCCCGCTGAACAATCCCAAACGTTTCAGCCTGTGCTCGTATTGAAGATGGCGCATTCAAATGACCCATTTGGAATTCAGATGTTGAGGTTGGTCCATTGCAAGTTACCCGTCTAGGAAAAAAAGGTGATCAAAAAAAGTCGAGCAATGTGAATCACCCTTATGGTCAAAGTCAGTCCGAGGCTTATCTTGTCCCCATTAAATAGGTTGAAAGGTCCAGACTTAGATCCGGTGGATCGACAGCGACTGAAGTCTACCATCATTGAACTGAAGAGACGAAATGGTGAGGGGGAAACGTATCTCCGTATCGTAAAGTTTCGAGTGCCTTCCAGGATGTCACGAATCAGGATAAACAGGTTGCTCACACTTCAAGCACACCCGGTAGTTCTTGATGCGGCCTGAGTGTAGGTTTTACCAACATTTGAAGTCTTATGAACAAGTGCGATGAACTCTGTCGTTTCGTCGTATCTGAGCGGCCAGATGTAATAGCACTCGCAGACATGTGGCTGAATTTTGTGGTGATATCCCAAGAAATCGAACTCGGTGGCTATCCATGCTTTTGCTGCGCTAGTCTATCGACTGCCCGCGGTGGCGTCTTGCTCTACATCCGGTCCTACCTGTGTGCGAGAGTTGCGAGCGTCTGCAAGATTGATGATGGTCTATGGGAACAGCTGTGGTGCTCGATCTACCTCAGACACGGGAGCTGTTCGTGGATGCATTTTATCGCAGTCCCCTGATCCGTTTTTTGGGTTGGCTGTCTCATCTCCGAAGCCACATGAGTCGTCCTCATTTTCTACTCATGGGTGATTTCAGTTGTCCTCGGATACGCTGACCTAAAGTTGAACTTATGCCAGGACAGTGGTAGGTCGAGTTAAAGTTCGTGGACTTAGTACTTGAAAGTGGAACAGCGCAACACATACTGCCCCGACTCGAATAACGCCGCGCTCAACTCCATCGTGCCTGGACTTGGTGTTAAGCTATGAACAACATGTATATGACGTTCAGGTCCTATGGCTCCTAGCGGCAAGCGGTCACTCAGTGCTCATAGACAGTATGGATTTATCTTTACCGTATTCCCGCTTGCTAAGCCAGCTTTCCACTACTGGAAAACTAACTTCTATGGTGTAACTCAAGTTGTGAGACAAATGGATTGGTCTCTGCCTTAAACCGCATTCGTGGAAGGTTATCGGACTGGTATTAGAGAAATACTGGCATTACTGTGCTCGCAGTTTGTACCACTGAAGTGTCGGAGAGTTGGACCAGTCAAGGCACATTGGTTCGACAAGCAGCATGGAAAATGGCTCGGTGGCGGCGTAAATTTTGGGACAAATTCCTCCTTTCTAGCTCTTTCAATGATTACGAGGTGTATAAGAGACAGCGAAATATTTGCAATAGTGCAAAAACAAGCAAGCGCCGGCATTTCGAACAGCAGCTCGCAATCGCCGCAAAGACAGCTCCGAAAAGAATGGTTGTTTACGTGAGGCGACGCCTCAAGTCAGCAGCTGATCTGCCAGTGCTAGAGTGCTCGGACGGACAGCCTCTAACCTTTAGCTCTGAGCGTGCATCGGCCTTGGCGACGCACTTCGCTTCCGTGTTTGTAAATGACCAGGTGTCTGTACCGAGTTCGACGTGTACCGCGCTTACCGAACTCGACAGTCTGGTTTGCGGTGTTGAAGAGGTGCATCAACTACTCACCAACCTTGACGGTACCAAACCTGCTGGCCCTGACGGACTCCACTCACTGATTCTCAAGTCCCTATCGGCCATCATCTCACTAGCAGTGAGTGACTTGCTCAACAGGTCATTATCCGGAGGTTCATTGCGGAGCGCATGGAAATGGTTAGTGGTCAATCCGGTTCCAAATGGCGATGACCACAGCAAAGTGCACAATTACAAGTCGATCTGTCTGACACCTATCTTGGCCAAGGTTGCCGAGAAGATCGTGAAGAAGTGTCTACTGCAGCTGCTCCATTCAAGAGATCTACTGACGTTCGAGAAGCACGGTTTTGTGCGATGTCGTTCACGCATTACCAACTTGCTGGTGATGAGGCATGCATGATTGCAGGCCGTAAATCAGGAGAATTCTGTCGACGTAATTTACATTGATTTCAGTAAAGCGTTCCACAGGGTAAACCAAGAGGTCCTCCTCCACAACCTGAGAATGTGTAATGTTTGTGCATCACTGCACCAGTGGATCCAGGACTTTCTCGTTGGGCCAAAGTGAAGGGTACAGGTCGATGGTCATTTAACTGACTGGTATCCCTCTCCTAGTGGCATACCCAAAGGCACGGTGCTGGGGCCCACTCTGTTCCTAATCCACATCAACGACCTACCTCAGTTTCTTCGGTCGCCGTGTGCCCAGTTTGTGGACGACCTGAAGAATCGGGGAGAAAGTAGCACGCCAGGCGACTGCAGTCTACTTCAGCAGGACTTCAAACGCCTCTCCAGGTGGTTTGCGGAAATGCGACTTCGGTCAACCCATCGAAGTCGGTGCTTATGAGCCTGGTGAAAGGTGCTGATGGCCGAATTTACACCATTGACGGCCAATCGTTACATTCGACGCCTTCCGTGAAGGACCCAGGCGTACTCAAGCGGTGCGCTTTGGACGATCAAACGCAGCTTCTATACTTGGTCTCAAGAGGTCGCTACTCGCCTCTCCTCTTCCATCATAAGATCAATAGTGGAGTACGCTCACCTACCTACTGCCCAGTCACCCGAGGTGACGCACAGGATATCGAAATTGTCCAACATGTCGCTACCAGGCTCATGCCAGGTTTACGGGAATTATCGTACGAAGAGCGGTGCGAGAAACTCGGACCCTACACCTTGTCCTATCGTCGAGTGCGAGTCGATCCCAGCATGACCTACCGTAGATTACATCTCGGTGACTTCCCCATGTTGAAGCCTCTGCTTCATTTATGAACTCCATGTCACACACGTGGACACAGATACAAGTTTGTGGTGCCGGATATAAAACGAGTACCCCACCCCCTGTGCTTCGAACGGCGAGTGGGAAAGGTTTGAAACAGGCTATCAGAACAAGTCGTAGAGGCTATATCAGTACAACAGTTCAAAACTTTACTATATTTACACTTCAGTCCCATTGGATACAGAACGATTGCACACTAGCAATGACATCATACATTTGTGAAACATGTAGAACTGTAAGTCAGATATTTTAAAATCCTACATAAGAACTTGCCGAATGGTTCGATTACCACGGGGTGCAGACGCTTTTTATAATCTTTTTGTGTAAATTACCATGGAGTTGTACAGATTCATATTTATATTTCCCTTCACATGCAGTATTCAGGGCTCTGAGGTCATGTATCTACCATAGCTGCTAGGCTTGAATTGAGTATTTGACATAGGGGCAGACATACCCAGTGAGCATCTGTCTGAAAATAGTGGTATCTAACTGTCCGAACGCCCGTCGTAACGGATCGACAGGTTGGTTGCCAGGCTTCGATGCTTTTTCGGGTGTTTCAGAGCAATTAACTGCGGATAGCGTCCTCCGGTCGGTTATTTTTGGCTGTGTTGACAAGATCACTTTGTGTTAACTTTCTGCGTTCATTGGAAGTATTTCGTGGAAATTGAGCTACAATTCAGTTTCATTTCCGATTCTGAAATTTCCGACCAGAAATACTTGTATTTCATCGTTTGGTTTCGGCGATCTTGCTATCGCCACTTTCTTCGTCAATTGGCTGCCATCTTGTTTTCGGATTATTCGCAATGCCGAAGCAGTCATCCTGTGGTACTTGCTCCAAACTAGTCGGATACCGTGCAAATGCCCTCACGTGTGCATTTTGCCAAGTTAAATACCATATTTCATGTGTTGGATTATCAGTTGAGCATTTTCATCGCCTTCGCGAGATCCAACACGATTTCGTCCAAACTATATGTGAAAATTGCCGAAATCAGATACAGTCAGAAAGAGTAAAGCCGACGTGTAGTCCTCAGCGTTTCGTTGCGAACAGCTCCGTGTGTTTGGCCCAACAACCTAGCGCGAAGAGCCTTCAGGTTTCGGCTCAGTCGTCCTCCTCTACCCGCGCAAACTCACTTACACGAAGTCCAACCGTTGTGAGAAGCCCAGTTGCACCTGGGCTAAATTGCTTACCTTTGTTGTGTCCACCGGACACTGAGGTCCTAGCAGGTGAAAGTCTGAGTGCTGAAGACCAGTGGAAAGAACAGAGGACGAAATTACGAAGGAACGTTGGGCATTTACGTTCTGTAAGTCAACAGTTAGCCAAACCACTTGAGGCTGGTAGTATACTTCGCCCTGCAAGGCTAACCTCGTCCGACCAGAGACGTTATAATCTCGTGATCTTTCACGCACCGGAGTCTAGTGATCCATCACCCCAAGTGCGCTACGATCACGATGTCGAGTTTTTACAGGGTCTAATTGATAGACTCCTCGACGCTGGTGAGGACTCGATAAAAGTGAGGCAGATTACCCGTCTTGGAAAGCAAGGTGATCAACAAAATCGGCCTATGAGAATCACTTTTGTGGACGAAGCCAGTCCAAGACTGATAATGTCTCGCCTAAGTAGGCTGAAAGGTTTGAAGATCCATGTTCGTCCCGACCTGGACCCAGTAGACAGGGAGCGGCTCAGGTCTGCCATCATTGAGTTGAAAAGACGCACTGGTGAGGGGGAAACAAATCTTCGTATCGTAAATTTTCGGGTGGTTTCCAACAATCCGCGAATCAGGCTAAACAGGCTGCTCACACTTCAAGCACGGCCGGTGGCTCCTGCTGCGGCCTGCGAGTAGCCTTCACAAACGTTCGCAGTATTATGAATAAGCGCGATGAGCTTTGTTGTTTCGTTGCGTCTGAGCGGCCAGACGTAGTGGGACTCGCAGAGACATGGCTGCATGCAGAGTTATACACCCAAGAACTTGAACTCAACGGTTACTCGTGTTTCCGATGCGATAGACTACAGAATGCCCACGGTGGTGTCTTACTTTACATCCGGTCTTCCCTGCGTGGGAGACTTGTGAGCACCTACCGAAGTGACGATGGCCTGTGTGAGCTACTGTGGTGCTCCATCCGCCTCAGGCGCTGAGAACTGCTTGTGGGCGCAGTTTATCGCAGTCCCCTGAGTCGTTGTTTGGATTGGCTGCCCCATCTTCAGACCCACATGAGTCGTCCACACTTTCTGCTTATGGGCGATTTTAAGTGTCCTCGAATACGATGGCCTGATGTGCATTTGATGCCTGGACATAGTGAGGTTGAAGCAAAGTTCGTGGATTTGGTACTTGAAACTGGTGCATCGCAACACATATGCCAGCCAACACGCATATCAACACGTTCAACCTCGTGCTGTCTCGACCTGATGTTAACGAGCTACGAACAACGATTGCGTGACGTTAGAATCTTGGAGCCCCTGGCTACGAGCGACCACTCAGTACTGATAGCTGATATGGAATTATCTTTGCCGTATTCACATCCGCTGCAACCAGCTCCCAACTACTGGAACACGGACTTCGATGGTCTTGCTCGAGCCGCGAGCCAACTGGATTGGTCTCTGTCACAAGTTGCATCTGTGGAAGATTGTTGGATATTTATAAAAGGGAGATTAACATCATTGTGTTCCAAATTTGTGCCATTGAAATGTCGAAAGGTTGGACCGATTAAGCCTCATTGCTTTGATAAGGAGTATGGAAACCTGGCTCGGAGGCGGCGCAGACTGTGGGACAAATTCCTTCTCTCTGGCTCTGCCAATGATTACGAAGGGTATAAATGTCAGCGGAATCTCTGCAACAGTGCAAAAAAGAATAAACGCCGACACTTTGAAGAGCAGCTCGCATTAGCCGCGAAGACCGCCCCCAAGAGAATCTTTGCATACGTGAAGCGACGCCTGAAGCCTGCGGGTGATGTGCCAGTGCTGGATGGCACGGATGGACAGCCCCTAACCTCCAGCTCTGAGCGTGCGTCCGCGTTGGCGGCGCACTTCGATTCTGTATTTGCGAATAACCAGGTGTCTGTTCCGAGTTCGACGTGTACCGCTTTTCCCGAACTCGATAGTCTGCATTGTGTCGTCGAAGAGGTAGCTCAACTACTCGCCAACCTTGACGGCATCAAACCTGCCGGACCTGATGGGCTTCACCCACTGGTTCTCAAGTCACTTTCAACCATCCTCTCTCCTATCGTGACTGACCTTTTCAACAGGTCGCTCTCCGAAGGTTTGTTGCCGGTTGACTGGAAATGTGCGGTGGTGAAGCCTATTCCGAAAGGCGGCGACCCTAACAAAGTAGAGAATTACAGGCCAATTTGTCTGACACCTATATTGGCAAAGGTTGCTGAGAAAATCGTGAAGAAGAGATTGCTGCAGTTGCTACAGTCAAACGAGGTCCTGACGCCCGCACAGCACGGTTTTATGCAAGGTCGCTCATGCATTACTAACCTGCTTGTGACGAGGCATGATTGGTTGAAGGCAATAAACAAGGGGAAGTCCGTCGACGTGATATTCATCGATTTCAGTAAAGCGTTCGACAAGGTCAGTCATGAGGTTCTCCTTCACAAACTCAGCATGTGTGGCGTCGGTGGCTCACTGCACCGGTGGATCCGCGACTTTCTTGTTGGACGAAAGTGGAGGGTACAGGTCGACGACCATCTAACTGACTGGTACCCCTCTACAAGTGGCGTGCCTCAAGGCACTGTGCTGGGGCCCACTCTGTTCCTGATCCACATCAACGATCTACCGCAGCTTCTCCGGTCGCCGTGTACCTTGTTTGCGGACGACATGAAGATTTGGAGCGAAATCGACGCTCCCGATGATTGTGGCCTACTTCAGCAAGATCTCAACCGCGTATCCACATGATCTGCAGAAGTTCTTCTCCCGGTCAACCCAGCCAAGTCGGTATTTATGAGCCTGGGGAAGGGTGCCGACGGCCGAACCTACACCCTTGACGGCCAAACGCTATATCCCACACCCTCCGTGAAGTACCTAGGTGTACTCTCACGCTACGATTTGAAGTCCTTGGACAACACGATCAGGCTATAACGGAACGGACTGCGCATGCTTTGGGCGCTCAAACGTAGCTTCTGCACATGGTCTGAAGAGGTTGCCACTCGCCTGTTCTCTTCTATCATTAGACCAATGCTAGAGTACGGTTCGCCCGTCTACTTTCCGATTACCCGAGGCGAGGCACAAAAATCGAACGGGTCCAACACGTTGCTACCAGGCTGATCCCGAGTTTACGTGGCTTTGGGTATGAAGACCGGTGCGAGAAACTAGGACTCTACACCTTGTCCTACCGTCGGGTGCGAGTCGACCTCATTATGACCTACCGAATTCTACATCTTGGTGAGTTCTCCATGTTAAGGCCAATGCTGCAATTACGAGGGCCATGCAGCACACGCGGACACAGATACAAACTTGTTGTGCCGGATACGAAACGTGTTCCCCACCCACTGTGCTTCGAACGGAGAGTGGTAAACATTTGGAATAGTTTGCCCGAACATGTGATTGAGGCAACATCTGTGCAACGGTTCAAAACGTTGTTAGATTTGCATTTTGCCTCTATTCGATTCAGAGAACGACTGCACACTTACGATGACATCACATTTGTGAATCCCGAAATATCGTAAGTCGAATATTTTAAATATTACATGAGAACGACAATGATATTCAAGGTTGACAACTTTTATAACGTTTTTCGCCATATCTCGAAAGAGTTGTACAGAATCCATTTCTACTTGCTCTATAATACAGTATTCAGTATTCAGCAGTAACCCTCAACAGTCCTGAACCAGCAAACCAAGGTTGCGTTAGACGGATGATCACCGCTGCACTTGCGTTCCTACCCTGTACGAATAGGTAATCTGGTGTCCCATGATTTGCTCACGTTTAACCGTAGCAGATGTTTGGTTGGCCACTAATGTATCCCATCTAGGTTACGCTGAAGTAAATTCTGATTGGCGTCCGTTTGAATCTTGCGCCATATCTTGATGTCGTCAGCATACAGTAGGAAATTTGGGGCGATTGTCTGTAAACGGTTATTAAGAAATACGAAAAACTAGCATGGTCCCAGTACTGAGCCCTGAGGCACACCGGAATTGACTGGCACAGGGTTGGATAAAGCAATCCAGACGCTGACCCATAACTGTAGTTGCAGTAGAAAGTTGGCGAGCTAGCTCAAGTGAGGGTCACCGATCCCGTAATAGTGGAGCTTAGAAAGGGGAATCCGAAAATATAAACGAGCGAATATCTTCGACAAATACAAGTAGCTCCCCTCAACAGCCGCTCCGGCGTCAGCTGACTCAGTCCAATTACTCAGTGTGATTAACAGATTCGTTGTGCACCATCACTGTCGAGGAAAGCCGTGTTGCTCCGAAGCAATAATGCTTCAGTTTTTTAGGTAACACGCCAGCCCACCAGTCACGATGTATATTTCTTTTATTCCTCCAAGTAGCTCAAAAGATACATAGCACAACTACCAATCCGGAAAAGCACCAGACGCCTTTCGCCCTATTGAGGCTGGTCACTGGTGCGTATCCATCGGTACTTACTGGGAATCGAATCCACGACCGCTTGAGGCTGACGTCAATTAGTCAGCAGCTTAAGTCACTTTGTCATGGGAGACGGTTGTTGGGGTAGATAATGTGCAAGCTATCTGGGATATAGATGGACATAGATTGATTCCATTAACTTGGACTGTCCAGGAATAAGGATACTGGGCGGTAGTTTGGGGACTCAGCCTTACTTCCGTGTTATGGTCTAAGCAGCGTTGAAAGAACTGGGCCAAAGGTTTTACCAGTTGTCTTGCTGTTGCTCCCAGTGCCACTTGGCGATTGGTGTCGACCCCCGGAGAGCTGTGGTTTATCAGAGGTGTTAGCTTGTGCAATACGGGTTCAGCGGTAAAAGAGATACAGGAAGGTCTTGGAGACGGAAAGACAAAAGCTGGAAGATTGCCTGGTGGTAAAGCCCTATGAAATGTGGGGGCATGTTGCGTCCACAACTCGTTTGCTGCTTATATAGCCATTCTAGTTGAACCATCAGCCGTCCAGAGGGGAAGAATCCCCTGCCTCAGTTTATGACGTCCATTGACATACTTGTACAGCAGTTTGTGGTTACCGCTGAAGTTTTTCGCCATGTTCTGTTGAGGTACGGCTATGCCTACTCGGAGAAGCTGGGTACAGTATTCAGGCTGGGCTGGTGTTGGTGATGATGTATACTCTCTTCAGGCTTCCTCGCCTACCGTCATCCATGTTCGAGTTCTGCTCCTTACGAAAGAAACAGTTGTAGGTCCATTGCAAACCCTTGTCTCTGAGGCACTGGTAACCGGTTGCTTGGATTTGTTGACGAAATTGATCCAAGCGACTTTCGGGTGGCCTTCAGCAAGGAACGAACAGTTGTGGCGCCGATGAGCTGGGCTAAGCGGTCGTACCGTGTAATGGTGCGCACCTTCACAAAGTTCTCGTGACAAGAGTTCGCATAGTGAATGAAGTAGAAACTGATGACTGCATGATCACCACGACACAAAGAGCAGTCTACAACCAGTGCATCAATTTCAAGTTTCTCGTTGGTAAACACATGATCCAGCAAAGAAGGTCTGTTACTTGTTGTATAACAAGTAGGTACAATGACGTAACTGTCAAGCGGAACACTGATTATGAGCGCTCTCAGATCTGCTATGAATTGTTTTTCGATTGCAGCAGGGATTTCTAAACAGTGTGCGCCGAAACTACCCATGATAAGGACTTGAGTGTGCTATCGCTTTAGACTGCACCTTCAAGCTGTCGCGAGGTGGCAGTCAATTTCGGGGGTATAGTTTAGAGATATTACAGCAAAGCTATAATACATGTGTCTCTGCCATGCAGTTGCAAGCAGACCCAAAGAGAATCGGAGAACCTTGAAACTGAAGCCCCTACGGCCTCGCATTATATGTCGCTTCGGTAATACCGTATTCTCCCTCCTCCTTTCGTAAGTCTGTCGTTTCGTCTGAGTGCCATACACACGTTGCGCACATAGTTCTGGCAGAGTGAAGGCTTATGGCAAACTGTCACCGCCATTCAATATATCCCTTTCTATTTAAGTTCGCCATCGATGGAGTCATGGAAACGGCATTCACTAGATATGATTTAGACGGCGTGGAGGTGCTTCTTCGTGATCGATTTCTGACTTGGAGTATGCTGACGACGCCCTGGTCCGTGACAGCTCCAAAACATACCTAGCAGCGCTGGACAGTTTAACACTGGTTGTCAATTGGGTAGGACTATGCTTCGCACCTCGAGATGCGAACTTCTCAAAGGTTGGCAGGGACCAACTTATGCGCTGATCCATGGGGACAGTCAGCTAAAAAGCAGTCAAAAAGGTAAGTATTTAAGCAATCAACAACGCCCGTGTGAGCGAAGATGAGATCACGAACCGGATAGCAAAAGCCAGGCGACCTGTGGCCTCGCCATGACATCACTATTGGTCTGCAGAGCAGAGTTTATGATGTAGCGTGCGTTCAACCCTCCTGTACGGTTGCGAAATCTTACCTATCAGATCCACGGACCAAAAGAAGTTCGTTACGTTCGACCATCGATATATTCGCAGTTTGGCTCATGTCTGGTGGGAACACCCCGTGAGCAATGGGTTGTTCGGCGTCTCGTATTCGGTGCCAAGCTCTGATGGCTGGGTCACGTGTTGCGCGTGCCAGCAGTCTGACTCCCGCGACATGCGTTGTTTGCGTGTCCGGGATGTGGATGGAAGGAGAGGAGGAGAGGCCAAACGATGATTTGGTCAATAGGAATGAAAAGATGCCCTTTGAAGGTGGCGTCGTTTGGGCCCTGCCGACTGTCGGGCTGGGGTCCGAAGGACGATGAACACATTTGGCTAGATACAGTGGTTGACATGGTGAAGAGCCGACATCAATGACAATGTGTTGTAAGTTTCGTTGTCCCACCCCTACCCTCTAATTTGGTTTTCCGATTTTAACCACGACCTTATACGCGATGCATAATATGGTACTCATATTTGAAGTACTTGCTTTTCGTTTAATTTGTGTTGTCTGTAATGTTTAGTTTCTTATTTTTCCTACTGCAATACGAAATGTGTTTTCACCCTCAAATGTGAGATATAAGCTTAGTGAATTGGAGTAGCTGATTGGTTAATTCATCTTTTAGTTCAGGGCAGTGCATGCAGTGAAGTGGACACTTACTCCTTCGTGCAAATCAACAAGGCTTATCAACGTCAACAAACCGGAAATGCAAAATATGCAACGTACAAAAGAAACGATCCAACTCTGGCGTCTGCGAACATACAAGCAAGCAACTGTGCAAAATCCCCTTATATCTTACACGGTTGGAAGGCGTACATACCATACGTTTGCAAGTTTACCGTGCGTGGATGGTTTTGTTGGATTATTCCGCATTGAAGACGATCCTCATGTGTGGATACATTGGAAGATCCAGTCTGTGTTGACAGATTGAAATACGGCATCAAAGGCTCATCGGTGGAAATAACCGAAATCATAGTCAAGCTGAAGCAAGCCATAATGTGCCGGCGATGACGAAGACAGCTTAGAAATATCCACCTACTTGATGCTGTGGATATAAAACAACCTTGCGGTTGATATGTTGTTAGCAGAGCAAAGTCAGGATGATTTGTTGATCCGATACGAAATCGCCAGTTTCTTAACGACTGCTGAAAGCCAGTACATAAAACGGACAGGAATAAAATAAACCTCATGGTTGGTTTGGACCGTAGTGTGAATACGTATGTGCCAGTTGGTGTGATGCACTAGAGGAAAGCGCGAGATGCAGCATCCACCAACGACTCATGCATACCACCACATTGCTGAAGCTAGCTGTCTGCTGTAAGCTCAAGCAGATAGAGTTAACTATTTCGTCGATCGGTGAGAAAATTCACGGCACGACATTAGGATCAATGAATAACCGTGCTATAAGACATATAAATACTGAGCTAATTCTGAGAGCTAGTCAGTAAGTAGGGTCAGACAGTTGTCAGATCCATCGCCTCTCAACAGTTGGTACTTCACAGGAGTTCCGTCGACAACACCAGTTCACGTATTGTGATATTCAGTTTTAGAATGGTATACCTTATCCTTAAAGAACACATAAGAGTCTAGGCTACAAGAAACAGCATCACTTTCGATAGACGCCTAATACGAAGTGTATCTCGCTTACCTGCTCCTTTTTCAGCGCTTTCAACGATCCAGGAAAGATATACTGAGCTCCATTGTCAACCGCCTGGATTGTGTTACTGTTCTGATTTGTGTGATCACCGATCAATGGGGATTTTCCACCTGTTTCGTTAGTACTTTGATACGACGTGGGATCCTAGAGACAGCAAATGAGACCACGTAAACATTCATCATCATTATCTTTATGCAAGTTAGCTGGAGGTGAGGAACACTTTAACTATTGTGTCACAATATATGAGAAAGGAAAAACAGACGCTACACAGGCAAGACAGTTAAGCCACCAGAAAAGGACATCGTTCAGGAGAGTTAGCAACCGGTTTTTGTGGCGCCAAAAAGGTTACGCGTCAGAAATGATACCGTGCTCGGGGTTGGGGAGGCAAAGGAACAAATAAACTCACAACAAACGCCACTGAGGTCAGTTCCATGTGAAAAATCACGTGTTCAGAAGAATAGTAGGGGGAGTTGAATGGTATAGGTAGAAATTAATTGGCGGCTTAAGTTTGGTAAGCTCGTCGCTTGGTGAGAGCGCTACCCTGTCCTCTGCACGGTAGTAACTTGTAAGTCAGTGGATAGTGAGCGGCGCCATGTCACATCTAGTAACTTATTTACGATGGTCACTGCCTTCATGGTGGCTCAGTTTTCTCAACCACGGACCAGCAACAATCGAGTTGCGGGTTCGAGCCCTATCCGGGGGTCCGATAGAATTCGCACTGCTGACGATTCCCGAACTGATGAAACGCGCGTACAGCGATTTTCCGGGTGTGTGACGGCTGTCTGAGTGAGTCTAGATGTGACGAAAACCAGGTCTTCAATGCTGATTAACTTCTGTGCATGTCTTGGTTACTTGCATTCTAATTTGCTAATGATCAAGGACGCTTGGTCCATTTAGTATTTCTAGCCGGTGACACAGTCCCCAAGTTCACACAATTTTTGTTATCAAATTAACGTCGGATCATAGTAGCTGCACCTGGGAGCTTACTGTCTGATTTTCCGCATAAGTAAACGGCAAGAAATAATAAGGCTTGACACAAATGTTATGGAAAATGCAGTCTACTTATATTTCAACGC
The DNA here is from genome assembly GCA_944474145.2 of Dicrocoelium dendriticum. Classification (NCBI taxonomy): domain Eukaryota; kingdom Metazoa; phylum Platyhelminthes; class Trematoda; order Plagiorchiida; family Dicrocoeliidae; genus Dicrocoelium; species Dicrocoelium dendriticum. The sequence goes on from OX104068.1 coordinate 45,164,815, forward strand.
ATTAACTTATCAAAGCCAGCGACTAGGAGAAAGCTGACAGCTGAGGTAAAATTAAACGTTAAAATCCATGAATAAATTGTATCGAACTGAGTTATTTCGAGAAAAATAACAAAGTGCATGTAACTTTGATCCTCTTAATAGGGTGGTTATCTTTGAATTTTTAGTTTAATGAGGGATTTGGCATTAAGTGTTGAAAAAGAAGCATGGGTTATTTGTTCAAAAGGTAAGTACTATTAAAACTGGTGTTCGCTAGTGCCGAAATTTTGTGCTGACAGCAGACACTAGGATACTAAATTAACGATTATATTTTTCCAACAGCTAGTCAGACATCAAATAAGCTCAGCATCTGTGCAAAACCCGCTTCCGGGGGCACTTCTGCTTGTTCACAAACTGATGTATTTTGTCGTGCTGCGACTTCCATATTAAAATGTAGTACCACTAAGCATGTAACGCACGCTTCCGAGACACGTAATCCCAGCAAGCAGAAGACGTCTGAACAGCAGGAGGTTTATCAATCAATTGAGAAGGTACAAGATTCACGGAAACTCGCGCCGCGAGACCGGGGTGTGTGTCAGATGATTGGCTAGCTGGTGTGAGTGGTAACCAATCCGCGCACGGCTGAAGTAAACGGATCGAAGTCATTCGCGCAAGTGATATCCCCTCATCTCTTGAAATGTTTATACTCCTGGCATGAACCGGTCAAGGGTTTATGCCTACGCTGAGATCTACAAAGCGATGGTGCATCTGACGATTGTACAGAACCCTGGGGGGTTGTTTCCGTTTCCGGCTGAACGGATGCTGATTCACCCAGACGTTCATCTGCTGTTGTCCCAACAAAACTGAGCGTATATGATCTGAGCGTCGCCGTACTATCCGACCATTTCATTCAAGATCTGCTTGGGTACAGTCACCTTTAATTACAGTTGCGGGTTGCCAGAAGCACTCATGTGGAAGTCTTGTGTATACGGGATCACCCGGCTGCCAACTAGAGTTGTGGTCATCTTGCGATGCGGCAGCCTTGTCGTGTTTCTTCTCCATTTATGCTCTATGATTTAGAAACAGAAGATCCAGTCTGCTACAGAGTGTTCGACCAAACATCATCTCCGCAGGTGATTTACCAGTGGATTCCGAAGGCGTTATCTTGTAAGCAAACAGCAAGCGATCTAACCTCGTCTGAACAGTTCCTGGTGCTTGTTTTGAGAGACCTCTTTTAATTGTCTGCACCGTCCTTTCCGCTAGCCTATTAGAAGCAGGGTGATATGGAGCTGTACGGACATGCTGGACACCATTGCTATTCATGAAGATTTCAAATTCTTTGCTAATGAAACATGGCCCATTGTCTGTGCAAAGTGTCTACGGTATCCCAAATATTGCAAATGATGACCGCATTTTGGAGATAGTTGTCTCTGTAGTAGGGTGGGAAACCGGACAAACATCTATCCATTTCGAATGAGCGTCAATTAGCAGCAGGAAAAATACACCATTAATGGGTCCAAAGTAATCCGCATGGATGCGCTACCATGGCTTTTCAGGTTAACGCAAATGGTGCACCGGACCGGGAAGTTTATTTGATTGATACTGCTGACAGAAACCACATGTTTTTAGATAGTTCTCTATTTCTGTATCTAGGCCAGACCACCAGCAATAACCGCGCGCCAAGGCTTTAATTCGGGCTACGCCTGGATGTGCGTTGTGGAGTTCGTTTAGGATGAACGGCCGTGTCTTTAGCGGTGGAATCAGGCGGGATCCCCAAAACAAGCATCCATCGTAAAGGCTCAATTCCTTTTTTCTGTTGCCCATAATGTTTAAGATCGAGGGGAACTGTAGTAGGCCAGCCGGGTTTTGTAAATCGCACTATAGAAGATAGCATTGGGTCACGATCGGTTCACTGACGTATGGTGTCACCTGTCAATGGAGTGGTGTCAAGGTGTCGCATTAGATTTACTAGCTCTACTGGTTCCTCCAGTATTTCGTCTGGGGTCGCATGTGGTAACCTGCTTAATGCATCCGCTGTATGAGTGTGCAACCCAGGAATATAGGAGATTCGATATTTATATGTACTTAATATTAATGCCCAGCGTTGTATTCTCGGTGAAAACATCTGCTCGATTCCCTTTGACTCGCTCAGCAAGGATATCAGTGGTTTGTGGTCGGTTTGTATTTCGAAATAGTTGCCCCAAATGTACTGATGAAACCTCTTGACGCCAAATATAACTGACAGGGCTTCTTTATCCAGCTGGGAGTAATTCTTTTCGGCGGGTTGTAAAGTTCGTGAAGCAAAAGCAATCGGGTGAATGACACCGTTGGACATTTTGTGGCATAGAACTGCTCCGACTCCGTATGGAGAGGCGTCACATTGTAAGATTAACGGTTTTTCACTATCGTAATGGACCAAAACAGGTGCGGAAGCAAGACACTTCTTTGCACAAGTAAAAGCAGATTGACGTTCACATTTCCACATCCACAGGATGTTTTTGTGTAGCAGTTCGTTTAATGGAGCACGGATGGTCGAGGCATCAGGTAGGAAACGACGATAGTGGGACAACATTCTTAGGAATGATCGTAGTTCATCACTATTCTTGGGCTGAGATGCCTGCACAATAGGCGCTATTTTATCTTGCAGGACATGCAAACCGGTTTTGTCCAGTTTGTAACCAAGGTAACAAACAGAATCGGATAAGAACTCACATTTGGACTTTTTAATTTCAACCCACACTCTTCCAGACGCTCGAGAACAGTTTGCAATGTGTTTAGATGATCAGCGTCACTGCGACCAGTAACAAGGATATCGTCCAAGTATGCACAGGTGAACGGTATATCTTTAACTATATTATCCACGATCCGTTGGAAAATGCTGGGTGGTGGATTTATTCTAGGACCTTATCTTCTCGTAGCTCTGTCTTGCTGGTCGATTTGATGAGGCTATGTTCGTGGGGCTGGAATCTTCCGATCTACAGACGCGTGCTAGATGGCCTATCTTACCGCATTTCCGACAGATACTTTCTTTGTGCCGGCAATCGGAAGCGTGAGAATGCCGCAAACCGCAACAATAGCACACAAATTGTTTTCGATGTTTAATAGTGTCTGATTTGCGGACAGCCTGCATATCATCAACTACCGGCCGACCAGTGAACTCGCGTGATTGGTGTGTTTATTTTAGGTTAGTTGACCGCTTAATCAATCCGTTATCCCTGCGACTTATGAGTATGTCCAGGTATGGTCAGTACCAGCACTTCACCCATTTCACGCCAGTGCTATACAAACGGACTCTTGTGAAGACTAGTTAGTCTTGCCATACTAATTTGTTCGGCGGGACTCTCTGGACTATGAGCTTGTGTTAATTACAGCAACACTAATGGCGAACGGCTACCCACGAAGATTGATCGAGAAACACAGGTAACGCGAGGGCCAATTGACTTGGTGCACACGGCAGCCAGTGTATATCGAGTTACCTTTCAAAGGTGACTTAGCCATGCTGAAGACAACTAAGCGTATAATCTCGGTTAAACAAGGAAATTGTCGTCGTCAACCGAACTCGAATTTTGCCCATACCTCCAACGAAGGAAGCTCAGCCCATTGGGACCAACTCACACTGTGTATAACAGTTTGTATGTGACTGCGGAGAAGGTTACATAGGCAGAACCAATAGAACGCTGACTTGCCGAATAAAGAAACATGTGCCAAGATGGGTTCAACATGAAGTTGCTCAGATTGCCTACCATCGTCAGATCCCGTGTTCGCGCGGACCGCCGGCTTCCTCGATAAGCAAACACCTATTAGACTCGGGTCACCAGATAGAGCTGGGCTCAGCGTTTCAAGTTGTGTTACGTCACACTAATCCCCGCTTCCTTCGGTTTGCTGAGGCTGTCGCTATAAGCCGGAGTAAGCCAGCCTTGTGTGTTCAGAAACAATTATTTATCAGCCTAAAGCTGCCTTGGACGTAGGCGTGAACTTCCGTCATTCGTTTTGCACCTTAAGCTTGCCTGGTTGCACCCACTGTTACTTATACCTATGGATATCGGTTATTGTTAATGATATTGAGGAGACAGTACGAAATGCATGCATCTACCAGCCTTCGTCTTCTTTCCTTGCTTTTCAAATTGTTGAAAGGAACGAACTACTTATAAATTGTCATTAAGGTCATTCAGCTTCGTGAATTGTAGTTCATATTATGTATTTACGATAGTCGATTAAGTCAGCATTCAGTAACCATATCACTTTCTATTATGAGGCCTCCCTTCCCCTGCGCGACCCAAAGCAGATGGTGCATGAAGCGCAGAAACACGTGGGTCACCTCGATAAAGCCTACAGAGTACAAGGTAGCACAATGCGATCTAGTAGCTGTGTCATCACGAACCTGTGCGTTGGTCATCACCCAGGTACCTTAACCTAAACACTTGAATTGGTAAGTGCGTACCTGTTGTCCTTTCAAACATCATTATCTGAACCGATTTTCAATATTCCTGATCTACCTGTGGTCAGGGTTGTAAGCAGGTACGCACTTAACCAATCATGCCGATACAGGCGTGTCTCGTCGCACCCTGACCGCAAGTAGATCAGGAAGATTGCAAATCGGTTCAGATGATGTTGTTTGAAAGGGCAACATAGGCAGAATAAATTGACTGAAAGGAAATGATGTTTGCTAGACATTAATCGCTCGTTTAGCTAACTCACAGAATAGAGTACGATAACGAAACATTTACTAGATTATATGAAACATGGGTCCCGCTCGCATGTTTGAATTGTTATTATAAAACAACCGAGCAGTTTGATCAAGTTCTGTAGTCAAAAATTTGATGTTTTTGTGAAATTCGTGTTCAAGAGTACAGTCAAGCACTCCTGTTGGAAGTAAAACGAACTTTGTTTAGCAAATGCTCACTGACATCCCACATCCCCATGAGCAGTCCATTGTGATTCAACCAACTTTATGACACCGGTTTAAGACGCTGGCTACGAATTGGATGCGCTTGTTAATACAATTGAACAAAGAATTATAGAGGAAAATACACCCTTCCTAACCGTTTCATTGAGCACGCCAGCTTTCTGCAGGAGTGCGGCTTGTGAACGATTTGTTTGATACACTATTTCCTGTTCTTTGGACCATAATGTTATGTGTTTTTTCACATGATGAAGGTAAGCGCGAAATCCGAGGTTAGTCACGTGTAGCCATCTGGACCAGGTTTCGTGATTGGACCGAAGACTACGATCGAACGGATGGTGGGCGACGATGAGGTGGGCGCTGTCTTGGTGACGTTCAAATACCTCTATTTGTGGTAAGGCGTACAGTGCTGAGTGCAATCTCTGTAAACCAAAGAAATAAAGTAGTTTCAGGGTACCAGTCTTGAGGATTGGCAATATGTCGCATGCAATACGTCACAATGAAAAAAGTGATAAAGAAAGACATGTTCTTCACCTTAGCAGAGATGCATTTCACATTGTTGCACAAGCATGTCAATGGTCTACGAAAGATGAGCTAAGGATTTCCTCTACTCAGAATGCCTGATGGACCAACAAGAAGGCTATGGAAGCAGCAAACGCGCTGTGGACGCAATATGCTCTCACGTTCCAGAGAGTCTTGCCACTAAGTGATCTTCCAGACTTTGTCATCCTGCCTCCAGGATAAAACCACATCTCTTTTACCGCGGCGGCTCTATTGCAGAAGCTGAGTTCTCTGTGCAAGCACAGCTCCAGGGTGTCGAGACCGTTCGTCCAGAAGCACGGGGAACAGCAACAATCTAACTGGCAGCACCTTAAGCTCAGTTTCTCTAGTGCTGCTTAGAGCAGAACAAGGTTCCTGTGATGTGAACTTGGAATACTAACCCCAATTCACAAAGGTGAAAGCAGAACTGAACCGCCAAGTATTTCTTCTCCATATACTCTCTAAGGTCATAGAATCAATCACTACCCATACACTGGTGTGTTATCTGCAAAACTGCCACATCATCACGTCCTGACCCCTCGGCCATCCGTACTCCCATCTATGAAGTAATATGAAGTGAAGTAACAGGAAGGCATTATGAAGTAAAACTCAAATTCATTAATGTAGCCGCGTTGTCGAACGAAAAGCTGTCCGGGAACATCTTCGCGTCGACCAAAATAAGCAAAGGTGGGAGTTTCATAGCGTGTGTGTAATGGAGGAAAGGATGACTAGGTAAAACATATGAAATCACAATTTATCACCTCGATAGTGTATTGCAATCAGGGGGTGTGAATTACTGCTAAGCCACTTACTTGAGGATCATTTACCTCATTTAGGTTGCAAAGTAGCGAACATTTAGCACGCTTTCAACTTGCAATTTGAGCCACAAAAGTAAACTGCCTCCAGAGGGAAACTATTTGTTCAGTCGTTCGAAATTAGACGCAAGCACCAGATCAATATACACTAATGAGTTGTGAGTATACTACTATGTAGGTGTAAGTATATTATTATGTATTTATTGTTGTAACTGGAAAATTCCTATTTAGTCATCAAGAACAAGGGACCGAAGGTAAACAATTGTTTTCGATGAATTCCTCGTCAGACCTTTACAATCATATGGGTAAAGAGCAATGGAAGTAACAGTGGTTTCGATCAGTTCAAATGAAATTGGATCACGTGCATAAACCAGCAATAAACGAAAACGATAAGCGCATACTAGGGCAAAGATGTAGTCAAATGATTCCTTCCGGCCTCCGAATCGTCCACTTTTTCTGGCCAGGGTAACTTGAGAGCTTCGATCAGTTTCTTTTGTGAACACAAAAGCGGTTGATACAACCGAATACTGATCGCCTCAGCTGTAGCGAGGGTACGGATGCGCAGGCCTTTCGATTGGAGTGGCGGAACCTTGTAGAGTATCCGAAAGGCGTGGACTGGATCGACTTCGTGCCCACTATCAACTAGATGAGCCACAATAGAGCTAGTTATAGCCCCGGTACCGCCTCGACGCAACCAGCGTGGAGGGTGCTCTTTGACAAGTGCCGAGGGTTCGACCGATGTAAGTAGCGCCACAGGCACACTCGAACTGGTAAATGACCATAGAAGCGGTCAGCATCGGCAACTAGTTTTTGTTGCAAATGAGAATGAGGGGTTCGGTTGAGAAAGTACACTTGAGCTTAGCAGCTGGAAAAGTTGACTTAACGGCTGTAGAAAGGCTTCTGGCTATACGTTCGGCGGCTGCGTCTCTTTGAAAGGTAATCTCATAAATAGTTCTTTCTTCTCAGCTGTTAGAACCTGCACAGGGTCGGGTTTGTCTTGCGTGTTCTTACTAATGAATCGATCAGGGTACCCATTTTCACGCAGCGTATTTTGAATGATGATGATGAATAATTGCCCAAACACAGGGAAGCACTAGGCAGGTAGATCAAAGAAAGTCCACTGTAAACAAACGAATCTGCCTGCCATGATTGTACTGTCAAACCTACCTGATTTATAGCTAACCCTGCTTTATTGCTCAATTATTCAAAATACAAATTCTTTTCTAATAAATATGCTAAGTTTTCATCGTCTAATTGCCCAGTGCCGGGATCGTCCCATCGACTAATTGCCCAGCTGCGTGTGTTATGCTCATTGTCGCATTATCAGTGTTACGCCCTTGCTCTGACTATATTATATTACGAGTATCCGACAGCTAGGCTGTCCATTTGAGTCAAGAACAACAAAGATGTCGACGACGTTACTGACAGATCAGAAACGGTTACCTATGTCATTCAATGCACGAGTAAGTTAAATGGACAGACGGTTGTGGGTAGACCGTAGGCCCTATACAAAACTCGAGAACTGACCGCAGTCGGGTGATCTTTCCGCCCCACATCTGTCAGTAGTCTATTGGTTACACACAAGTATGGCCAGTGACAGAAAACATTAGTCCTTGACAGAAAATGTTCGCGTGATTTACACATTTCTCATTGTGCTCTAGCCAGGTTGATTAGCAGCTAAAAGGAACTCAAGCAGAATTTATCACAAAAGACTGCAAGCTCTCAGAAAAGGAAGCGATATGAAAAGGATGGAAAAATTAAAGCTGCATTGGAACCCTGGATAATATCGGTTCGTTAGCACAACCAAACAGTTAGAGGTCCGCTTCTGAAGATATAGGTAGAAGAATTCGGGGGAAAACTTGGCAAAACCTTTGATGCCATAGTAGGATGTTTGTAAAGATGTAAGAACAGAAATCAAGTTGTGTATAAACGAGCGTACAGCTAAAAGTGTTCCGCTGACACAGCAGTCTGAAAATTAGCTGAAAGACCGACTGCCTGAACTTTTGGATGCATTTGATGATGACAACCTGTACAATGCAGACGAAACAGGTCTTTTTACCGAGTAACTCCAGAGGGCTCTTTGTGTTTTTCTGCCGACAAGCTCAGTTGATGGCAAAAAGCCATGAATAGGATTACTCCTCTGGGCTGCACGAATATGTCAGGCACGGACAAAAGAAACTGGTTTTATTGGCAAATGTAAGAAAGCACAATATTTTAATGGTATGAACGTGGACACATTACTCTTAGCTTACGGAGCTAACAAAAAGGCTTGGATAACGAAAGAACTTTTCCCGATTGGGTCCTCGAATGGGACAAGGAGCTGGACCAAAGTGGACGTAAGTTTAGGTTGCTCTTGCATTTATGCACAGCGCATCCAAAGGTAAAAGGCCTGAAAAACATTAGAATGGAATTTGTGTCGACAAACACTACCAGCATTCTTTAACCCATGGACAAAGGTGTGACTATGAATCTGAAAATCTATTAAGGAAGAAAATTGTGGACCGACTTCTTTACTACATCGAAAACGCGTTAGCTGGATCATCGTCGATGGTTGACGTCAGCGCCAAAATTTATATGCTCGATGCAATTCATTTCGTTTCAAGTTGGAGACAGGTTATCGGTACAATAATAAAAGCTTACTTTCGGCTTACTGGCTTCAGTCGGCTGGGATCCGATGCACATTCTGATGATGCCCTCATCGCTGAGTACGTGCTCAGCGCTTGCACAATCCCAGTCATGAATGCAGAACAGTTCGTCGCCATTGACAACGATGTGGAATGTACCTTAGATCTGACAACTATTGAAGATGAAATCGCCAGTAAAATTTTAGAGAACCGACTAGAACAGAAAGAAAGCAGCTACTCAGAGGATGACGAGCCGCTTGCCTCCGTAAGTAATAGCAAACAGCGCGTGTCGCGCTCAAGAGCAAAGAACTGTGAATGATCTGCATAACTACGGACTTTTGCATGGGCTAGGCAACCATTTCTTGTCGAAATTGGACTGCATCAATGAAAAAGTGACTGCAGTAGCAGCTCCAAACAATGTACCACTGACGTTGGATTGTTTTCTCAGCAAAAATATAGAGTAGCGCCAGTTTCTGTAACTATCTGGGTAAGATTCTTTATGCTATAATCTTTAAATTATAGGTCAAGTTCTTCAGAATAAACTATTTTTGTAGGCTTTAGTTACCAGTACGTATTTCATCCTTCTTAGCGCGTTACTATTCAAGTGATATACAGTGCAATAATTCAACGGTTATTTCCCTTTTGGAAAATATAGAAATATCGGTTAATTACCCACATTTGAAATAACCTGATGGTGGGCAATAAAGCGGGTTCGGCTGTAGTAGGAAAACTGAAACTAAATATTAATCGTACGGCGAGATGAAATAACTAGTGCAACAGGGAATGTCATCGAAATTTTAATAATATCTAACCAAACAGTACAGAAGAAATTTGCAACCGATAGATTACCACGAATTCATTATTATGGTGGTGGTGATGGTGGCGGTGGTGGTGGTAGTAATGGTTATTGCGGTGTTGATAGTCGTAATGGAGGAGAGGCAGTAATAGAAGCTCTTCGCTACTGGCTGATCGAAAAAGGCAAAGAGGTTGTTGCGCATTCCCCTACCGTCGATAAAAGTAGTGACGCGACTGACACTGCACAGCTCAACGTCTTCATCCGCAGGGTGAAATCCAGTTCGAATGTTACAGAAGAAACATTGAACATGAAATCGATGCATGGGACAACGACGGGAAAAGCCATGTATGACAACGTATGTCAACATGTAACCGACATGAACATGTCTTGGGACCAACTAGTTGGACAAACAACAGATGCAGCACCGGCGATGCGCGGCGAAATAACTGGCCTAGTTGGAAGAATCCGGTTAAAAATGCAGGAGATATGTACTAGTGAATTGGTAGCACATCACTACATCATACACGAAGGATCGCTGTGTGGCAGTCTTGAACACGAAACATGTTATGCGCACTGTAGCACAAACCGTCAACGTCATCAGAGCCAAAGGTTTAAAGCACCGCCAGTTTTAGTTTTTTTGCAGGAAATGGATTCAGTTCAGGGACATATCTTATCATACAGAGGTAGGGTCGCTTAGTCGTGGAAAAGTTCTCACTAGAATTTTTCAGCTGAACCAAGAAATCTGTCAGTTCATGGACAGAAAAAGAAGAAGACTTCCAGTTTTACGGGATTAAACGTGGAAATATGAGTTGGGGTTTCCGGCGGACATAAACACTCATCTCAACGTCTTGAACCTGTAGCTGCAGGGACGGGACCACTTGATCTTTGATATGCATGATTCAGTGAAGGCATTTCAAGTGAAGCTGCGCTTAAGGGAAACACAAATTCACCACTGTAATCTATCTCACTTTCTTTGTTGCAAAGCAATGTTCACCCAAGTTTGCGCCATGGTGTTCCCAAATGCGCACGTTGCTTAAAAAGGGTGCTCACTTTGCGCTGAGTTCGCATGGCCCTTTAGTGACTTCGGCGAACAGAAAACTAATTTCGAGCTGTTTCGCAACCCATTTACTATCGCCATGGAAACTGCACCTGTACATTTGCGGATGGCGCGCATAGAGGTGAAGTGTAATTGAGTACTAAAGGCAAAGTACGACAAAGTGGGTCCAGCACACTTCACTGGTTTCATACCTGAAGCGATTCCCCAGGTCCGCCTACATACGGCTCGAAACTTGAGTTTGGAAGCACATATCCGTGTGAACTGCAGTTCTCTGTGATAAAGATCAACAAAACACTACGGAGAAGTCATCGCACTGGTGAACACCTGCAGTTCATCATGTGAATCTCCATCGCACAGAACGTTAATCCAAACTTAAATGAAATTGTTGCCAAGAAAAGATGCCAATCATCCAGCTCTGACAAATTGGCAAAAGAGCTAAAATTAATGTGCCTTATTTTGATTTTATTTCATCTCGTGTTGATTTCAATTAATATTATTCTTTAAAAAAGACCGTTTTCCACTGATCAAGGAATGTGCAGGCTATGTGGCCCGCTACCTTAAGTGTGCTTTCAGTTTTGCCGCCGAGATTGAGTTCGACTCCCCTTTCTTAGGGGAACTGGTTTAGTGGCAGTTGCAACGTCGGACGTGACACGCTGAGGGACGCATACTTTCGGGGCAGCGTGCAGCAGTGTAAGTCGAAGTCACTTCCGGCATTGCATCGAAACGGGTCCTAATCGACAACGTGTGAGCCTCGACATAGGAACATATTCTCGCGGATGATAGATCTAGTGAATTAGTTGAGAACCGGGAAATTGGTTAGATGACATGTATGGCGATTTATATTTTTGCATTTGATTCTACTGAGGTGCGACGACACAACACAGTGTTGTAAATTACCACTTCCACATTCAGTACTTAAACCGAGATAGTCAAACACATTCCACCACATGAGAAGTTTCTACTTACTTGGATCATGACGTCTATACCAATCCGCTCTTCTGCACACCATTCGTTCAGATTTCGACGCAGGGAATTTTGCAATGAGCGTTCGAAATTCACCTTATTCAATTTTGCAGCTAAAGGTAACAGTTGATCTCCTGAATCATCATATGGACTGGACTGTGTTCCATTAAACTTTGTAATTTCAGTTATAATGTCACGCAGTTCCTCCAATTTTGCACGATTCGTAAGTTGTTCATTACTGTTCGGAGGGTCAGTCTCATCACTTTTCATATAAGCTTCAGTGGATTCCGTAAAATGTACCGCTGAATGGCAGTGACTGGACCGGTTTGAGTCTTCCGACAGCCCAGGCGAGGACCGTTGAAGCGTACTTCCTAAGTGAAGAAATAAGTAACGCACCATGTTTTATAAACCAGTCACTTTATTTGAAGCTGTCCGAGAAATTCGTAAACTGTTAGTAAGTAATAGGGGGATTTATTATGTTGGAATCTAGCTGTGACGAATATTCATGCAAATTTTTGGGCGGCCTCTTAACTAAAGCCGAACATCAGCACCTGGAAAGATATACTGTCAGCTCCAAGGTATCACTATTTATACGAATTACTAGTGAATCTGTAGGAGCAAGAAACTGTCCCAACTGACTGGAGCCGCTCGGTTATTGTCCCGATTTTCAAAGGAGGCTCGCTTTTAGAATGGGATAGCCAAAGAGGAATCAGTCTGACCTACATCGCCTGTAAGTTGCTTGCTTTTGTCATCCTTCCTAGCTTGACTGGCATTCGTGAAAGCCAAATAATGAAAGAGCAAACCACAAATTCACATTACGTCAGTTGTCGGAGCAGTGTCACATATATTGGCGGCCCACCGTAGTCGTGTTCCACAACATCAAAGGCGCATCCGATTCAGCGGATCGATGTGCCCATTAGGACTGTCTGCTAAGGAAAGGTGTGTCAGAAAAGTAAGTAATTATTGTACAATCGCTTTACACTCGTAGCTCGAGCAGAGTGAGGGCTTACGGCAAGCTGTTGCTGCCCTTCAAAATCTCCAGCGGTGCGCGGCAAGGTTGACTGCTGTCACCATTCCTCTTCAACTTCGCTATTAACGAAGTCATGAAGAGCGCGTTCACAGGATGCGACCTACAAAGTGTGGAGCTGCTCCCATGAAAACGACTTCTTGACTTGGAATATGCTAATGATATGATCAACATCTGTGACAGCTCTCAAAGTTGTTAAGCGGCTCTGGACAGAGTAGCACTGGCTGGCAACCGTTTCGGGCTATGCTTTGCACCCTCGAAGTGCAAAGCCTTCCTCCAAGGTTGGCAGGGACCTGCTTCATGCGCTGGCCCTTGGTGGGGATCAGCTAGAAGTCGTTCAGAAGTTCGACTTCTAAGGTAGTTGCATCAAGGCCGTTGGAATTGAAGGCGAGGTCACAAACCGTATAGCAAAAGCACGAGGCGCTTTTGCTAACCTTCGCCACTTATGGCGCCGGGGCTACTTCACTCTCTCCCTGAAGCGTAGAGTGTACAATGAAGTCGTACTTTCGAACTTATTTTACGGTTGTGAAACCTAGCTTATTAGATCAGCCGACATAAAGGGGCTAGTTACCTTCGACAGCCGGTGTCTTCGAGTTTGTCTCATGTCTGGTGGGAACTCCGTATGAGCAGTGAGCATGTGCGATGCTTTGTTTATGGCGCAGGAAGAAGAAGCGAATCACTCAGTCTGTTATTTAACGCACCAGACTCCGATGGCTGGGCCACGTGTTGCGTATACCAGCCCACCGAGTCCCGCGATGTGCGTTTTTGCACGCCAGGGGTGAAGATGAAAGATGAGGAGAGGTGGCCAAGCGAGTACTTTGTCAAGAGGAATGAAGGCCCTTAGTTCGAAGTTGGCCTCGGTTGGAGCCACTCGGCTCCATGGCTGGGGACCGAAGGGCGATAAACACGTTCAGCTAGATGAACTTGTTTTTACGGCTAGAAGCCGATTTCCATGGCGTTTGTGTTGTGAGCTTTTTGTCCCTCCCACTCTCACTTGGCCTCCCCCTCCAACCATGATCCCATTTATTAGGCAAAACATAACCTTTTTGCTACTCTCCGGAACGATGTCCATCAGTTACTGGCGACTGTGCCAGCGTGTCTGTGAGGTATTTTCCACCTGCAGTTAACGTGTATAACAAATGTTGTTTGAAGAAGGCTGTTTGATTGATGTTGCCCGCGAATACTCAAGTGGTAAAAACCAACGTTACTTTTTTGGATAGGACCGTCTGCTTTGTTGCCCTGATTCAATTTTGTGTGGTATCATGGCAATTAGATTGGCAAGCTCAGTAGTGAATGTGGAATAAAATATGTATACTAAAACCATGCATCGTATTGGGTCGTATCATTTTCACGATTCATTTACCCGAACCCGTTACTTCCGGGCATTATTTCACTGACACGTACGTTTACAACTTTGCGTACTTCCAAAAGTGGGAGTGATATTTTTGCCTCACTCAATTGGACTTTCCAACGGCGTTCAAGCAATCCTTCACTGGCTAGGTTTCACTATCGTGTGAATCAGCTACAGAGTAATCCACCTGTTTTCCGCAGCGAACCCATCTTACCCCTTCAGCAACTGTGCCCTGCTATCCAACACTTTGCCAGTGGGCGATCAATAGACCGAACCACGAAACTACACCTACCACGCCAATGTGTGATTGCACCATGGCTACACAGTTGCTCTGCCGATACGCAAGACGAATGCTTCACGGACACACTAGAGACGTGGACCATGTAACCTTACCTCAACATGACAACGGCTCGCGTAAATGACCCTACGTCTACGTATCCGCCTACCCTTCAGAACAGTAATCTAGGGTGTGTTAGCCCACTCTCGATGTGATGGACATGGTTTGCGACCAGCCTGCTCAGCTAAAATTTGCAACTAGTGATATTCACAGAATCAAAGATCAAAGTAACACGTACTGCCTGCTCACGAAAAATGAAGCTTAAAACAGCTCACCTAAACATATATTGTGGCCCGAAGAACTGTGTTCAGAGTGTACGAATTGCACTAGAATGTTGTCAAGTTTGTAAAACACAGTTCATTCTAAATGGTGCGCCTAAAGCAACACGAAGAAAAGACACGTAATAGTACGATCGATTCCGTTTGACTTTTGCTCTGCGTCTACGGCTATTCCACTTGTCAGGTGTATGGGTGCATTGGTGCAGTGGTGCGTCAGACTGGAGCAGATTGTAGAGCACGCAGCGTAAGCTTTCCCCCTGGCATCATACAGGTCGTTGCCACTGACTAGGTTCTCAACGTCAAAATTCCATTTAGGAGAGAGCAGCTAGGTCGAAAGTAAAAGCAACGATCCGGAGTTAGGCACCTTGACACTAATAATGCGTTCATAGCATTTGCCTCATTAAGGTCACTCGATAGACACATTACCACAGAAGGACGGAAAACATATGCATGTGTTGTTAAAACCCACAAGATACAGGCATAGTCGATTGTAACATCGGAAGCTGATAAACTAAATGCAGCAGCTGCTGCAACTACTGTCGCATGACCTACGACGCCATCTGTCGTCCGACGAAGTAAAACCGCCGTCTATTATTACAAAATAAGAAACATCAGACAAAAATATAAGTCTCTAATTGTTATATGGTCTAGCGTGTCTGAATTCAGAACAAACTGCATCAAAAACAAGCTGCTATGCGACCGGAAACAGTGGGACTCTCCATCAACTAAGAGTCCAAGCTAATTTTGGTCGGTATGTTCCGTCTCGTCCGTCGTTCAAAATGAGATGAACCGTGGTTATTCCAAATGAGGCTTTTGTCAAGTGGTGACGATTTTTCAAGATCCTCTTGAAGCGAAAGTCAGAAAAGCAAACAAAATGCACATAACTAGCGTACACAAACCGACATAATGTCGATGCTTGTCCAAGGTATCCATGAGCTTCAGAATGCAAATGAGCTGAAGATCAAAGCACATGAGTGGTATGAATGGGGCGCTTCATCCGTGAAGAGCTCTTCCGAACTCGAAGTTATTAGTAACACATAACTGCAAATGACGTGGTCTGCGAGTGATGAAGTAGCACTTCAATCAACACCTGACACCTGGCAATGGGGCAAGAAATTCTTAGAAAGCTATCATTCGAAATACGTATAAAAACTGTGAGCACTCGGCTATAAGGTACAACATAGTATTGAACAAGTAGGGTCTGTGGGGTACGCGATCAGCATGCATATCAGAACCGAAAAGCAGTCAAAACACTCCGTCGGCTGAAAGTGTTGTCGGCTACCTGCTGACATTAACCCCTATACACACCAACTCGGAATGGTCCTAAGGCCTGTGTTAGTGGTTCAACAAAAAGAAGACTGGCAGCTGATTAAACAATAGTCCGCATAAACTCTCACCTGAAACCCGCATCCGCGAACACGCTTTTGAGCTCCGATACCCTAATCTGCTTGTATGCCAACGCACGAGGTCTTCTAAGAAAGTTAACCGGACTTCGTATTCGCCATGTCTCTATCCTTTGGGACATAGTCATGGTCAACCAACACAGCTAACTACAGAGATCACTAATGCTGAGAGAGCTCTGAATGGTATAGTTTCCCAACAAAACATTTGACCCAACAGATGGGGCGGATTACTCTTGTAGTACCGATGTGAACGTCAGATTGAGAGTATTGATGACCTAGTAACACAAGTTGTCGATTCCATTTGGTACCGAATTCCCCGGAGATATGATGATGTGTTTAATAGCAATTGTTCACTGTCCTTCAAGGTCCACTCTGGAAGTAGGTCAGTGCCTAGCTTCTGCTATGAAGCGTGCCCCAATACAGTTATACAGTCATGTCCTTCTGGTGAGGACATCAAAATGCACCTAATCAACGTAGAAACTTATCTTAGCGAGCAATCCGAAGTGGATTCGCGAGAAGCAAACTCTGATTTACTCATAGATAATGATGCTAACGCTCCCACGTGATTTGAAACCGATGGCGAACCACTGGTTTTCCACCCTTTGTTCGCCAACGATGCAATAATGTTAGATGTCGTGACTGCAGCTGCACCACTTAGCCGTAGCGATCATGCGACGCTGCTCTTTCGTCACATCTGTTGTGTGGAATATGTTAGCGGAGAAAAGGAGAAAGCCCATGTCGTCACCCCTTGCAACATCCTGTTTGACTTCGTTCAAGCATCAAACCGGTCTTTTCTAGCTGAGAAACCTCCCGATTTCAGCTGGCGGGAAGTTTTCACCCACTTCAGCGGGGTGGTGGCATATGCGTCGGAAGAAAGTTTTACGTCTCAGCAAACAAAGTCCTCGTTGCAAAGTCTGGCTCAAAAATGCATGGGTTTAAGGGATTCCGGCTGACCCTGTTATAACGCTAGTCCGGGTGTGCATACCAATTTGTCAAATTGAAGACAAATTTGTCAAATTTGAAGACAAACACAAATATCAACAAGACTCGGTGATGAAGTCGATTACTAATCCTAACTTAACTTGAGGGCAAATCAACAAGATCCGCAGAATGCTGCGCGGAATTCCAGTTCTATGTGCAGATGGCAGATGGTCTGGCGTTAACTACACAAGAGGTAGACAACGCAGTTCGGCGGCATCTTACCCGCACATTCCAGAGTAAATCATCATCTCACTCGCCTCTGACGCCGCTCACACCGCCCCCTAGGGCTAAGTCACGAATCTTTCACTGGAGCAAACGTGATGAAAAGATTATTGTCCTCGCGCATGCATAAATCTCTTGGCGTGGACTACATGAGATCGAAGGTATTAACGATAACTTCTATGAATATGAACGAACCAGTAGATCTGTCCTTTCAGCGGTGCTCTGATGAAATGCAGGATCCGTCCATTTGTAAACATGGAAAAAGCAGTCATATTTACAAAAGTGGGATTTGTGTGGTGCCCTCTAAAAACCGTCCAATAATTCCCCTCTCCGTGATATCCAAATTTATGGAAGATACAATCGCAGGGGCGCTCATGAGATATCTTGAGAGCCACATTATTTTGTCTCAGCACCACGGATTCCATCGCAACCTGTCTTGTGCCATGAACCTGCTGCTAGTGCGAGCAAGCCGGATGAAATCTGTCGATGCCAGAGTAGGAATCAACCTCATATGCTTGGATTTTCAAAAACTTTCGATCGGCTGGGCCACCGCATTCGCCTTCACAACATTCGAAGATATGGAGTCATTGACCCTGTGCTCGGTTGGATAAACAGCTTTCTCATTCAACATCGGCTGAATGTGTGCGTCCATAATTCCATTTCCGACCCAACTGAGTTCCGTTGTGGTGATAGCTAGCGATCGGTACTGGGCACACGTTTAGTCATATAGTTCATTAACGACATTGCTAGGATACTCCAGTCGAACTTCCTACTATTTGCAAACAATATCAAGTTCTGAGAGAACATCACTACAGTGGGCGATCATCCGGTACTGTAGAATGATCTCGACAAGGCGCATACGTGGTAACCCGAAAACCTGCGCCACTTCAACGCGGCGAAATGTAAATTCGTAGGCGTCCGCCATCAACTTACCCATGAAAAGTGAACAATAAACAATGATTTATCGCGGGAAAAAAGCATGTGCTTGACAAGTCCCGTAGGATGATTGGAGTGAAAATTAAATTTGAAAGCATCAATAAATAAGTAAATCGTCATTTTAAGCGTCTACCGATTTAAATGCACTGCTGCATAATGATCGTTTGAAATGGGAATGGGATGTGCACACACAAAATAGTATAGATAGCAGTTATAGTTTGGTAACTTTGTGAGAAATAAAAGAGGAAATGATAACGCTCGCTCGTGTGCTGTTTCATTTGACCGATGTGATACATCACTTCAGTTTAAACATATCCGTGCTACTCATAAGGACACTTTTGCATGTACCCTCACCGCCACGTTGCGAAGAAGGTCGTTAAGCACATGGTTGGGTTCGCGTTATTTCGTCCTCCGAGTGAAACGACTACATCAAGAAGTGCAAGTTGCAAAGCGTGTCATCAAGACGTTTCTTGAATAACGTTAATGTAGGGGCAAGGATGACATGAGCTGGAAGGGCGTTTCAGGCACGGGACACACGGAGGGACAAAGCGTTTTGTCGACATGCAAATCGACTGTAACGCGTAGCCAGTTTGAGCTGATGATCTTTCAGATTGGTAATTTGGCTCAGCTGCAACATGGGTGAATTTGGTAAGTAAACCATGATGAGGTCTCCTCGCTGATGTTGATATTCCCCACTACACAATCAAAGGGACTGCAATCTTCGCTGGTGGGAGAGATGTAACAATCCACTAACGAGTTTGCTTATGGAGCTTCAAGCGCATCAACGGCGAACTTGCGCCAGGCACGCCAGCCCTAGATCGCATATTTCAAGTGGGGCCTCACGTAGGGGTTTATCATTTGCGGAGAGATGGATGGCCTGAAATTTCCGAAAAAAGATTCTAAGATGTTGACTATCACTTTTCGATGGCTTTTCAGCTTATCTCGAGCAGCCAAGGTCGTCCTGCAAGATCACCCCGAGGTCGCTTTCCTGGGAAGCACGTTGTAACTGCTGATCAAGTCGATATTCGTGAACAAGCTGATGACATTTGCTCAAGACTTTGAATTTCGCCACGTTGAACTGGAGCGGGTTGTCGGATGACCATGTATAAGCCCTGTCGAGATCGCTCTGCATTGTCATGTGATCATTCCATGTCCTGATATCATGCCAGATTTTGACGTCATCTGCAAATAGTAAGAAATTCGCTTGCAGTAAACTGGCAAGATGGTTAGTGAATGGTAAGGAGAAACGTGGCCCCAGTACCCATCCTTGAGGAATGCCACACTGAACGTTAACTGGATCGAAAATGGTGCTGCGGACTCTCACATTCAGCTGACGATGAATGAATAAGTTGCGGATCCAACCGAGCACAGGGTCACCGATTCCACAGTTTCGAAGATTGTGAAGGAGAATGCGGTGGTCTAAATGATTGAACGCTTTCGAGAAGTCCAGGTAGACGACGTCGACTCCCACTCTGGCAGTGGCTGATTCTGTCCAGCTTTTTCAGGCTAGAAGCAAGTTTGTAGTGCAAGACCGATTTTGACGGAACCCGTGCTACTGTGACATTAAGATGTTTTTGCTCTCAAGATATCCCATGATCGCCTCTGCGATTAAACCTTTCATTAGTTTAGGTAACACTGGGTGGATTGTGATTGGACGGTAGTTCTAGGGCTTCTCACGATTATCACTTTGTAAATAGAAGTGATTAGTCCTTGTGTCCACATTGTGGGAACCTGCATTTCATCGAGACAACATTGAAAAAGCGGATCTAATGGTTCGGCAATGTTCATGGCCGCTGTCTTCAATGCCTTCGGTTTGATGTCGTCCACGTCAGGTGAGCTGTGCACGCGCAATGACATTAGCCATTTAATTACACTGGCTGCCGTGAAGGATATACGGTTTAAATCTGGTGGTGATGGGAAACGTGTCAAAAGCGGGTGAAATGATGATTCACTCTGGAAAGTGCGGATGAACTGGTAGCGATTCACATTGGCCAGACCTTGTGTAGTTTGCACCAGAGCATTTGTTGCACTTAAAATTGGGATCCCCCTGCACCCTCCGGAGCTTGTTGATGTGTCTATACAGCAACTTGGGATTTGTACTGAGTTTGGCCGTTGAATTCTTTTGGCGCTGCAGTGTCTTCGAAGATTATCTTGACGCAATGGTTTCGCTGTTATGTAAGCATCCCAGGTCAGGTTAGTTGGACAGCCTTTATAAGCGCGCCAGGCTGAATCCCTTAAGGCCATGCATTTTCTAGTGCAGCTGCTCAGGAAAGAGTTCACTTACTTCGGGCGAAATAATAATAATAATAATAAGCATAATCAGAATAATAGCACCTATATTTCCCGATTTTATGAGAAGTTGCCCCTGGATTTTAGACAGATCATGGGTACAATAATTATCATGCTTATGCATGACTGAAATATATAATATCAAAAGAATTTGGAATCACGTAACTTTTGTTGTTGCTGAGTACTCTGTACCATCTTTAATCATTGATTATATATTTTTTGGTCCATCCTGAAAGAAGTCGTGTGGGGATTTACCCGATGGAAACATGGCCATTATCGCTTTCTGGTCAAGGAATTTGATAATCTGAATGTGGAATGCTTTTTCATTTGTGCAAAACCTGATTGTGGCTGGTAGGCTATTCCACACGACAGCGTAACTGACGAGAAAGAAGTTGGATAGGATAGCTGTCCTGGTTCTCGGCACACATAATGTACAGGTCTTGTTGTGTATATTCCGGGTGAAGCTATGTTGCATTTCAAGTGTACACAGATTAAAGTAGGTCTTTGGTTTGTGAGTTTGTGTATCAGCATAGGTTATGTTTCAGTCTTCGCAACCAAAGGGCCTCGAGCTTAAGCTGCTGGCATCACTCCTGTTAAGGTGGTTGATTTACCAAACAAGCGCTTAGTGAATGGTCTTTGCAAGTTTTCTAAAGGTTTCCTGTCACCCATTCGCATATTCCCATAGGTGATGCTGCAGTATTCAAGGACAGGTAGTGTAAGTATTTTGAAAAGCTCTAGTCTGGCAGGGGTTGAATAGATTTTATGGCACATGTTGGCCACAGATCGTTTGGCCCGTGCTATTTGATACTCAGCTTGCTCTGAGGAATTAAAGTTTGATGAGTATCGTATGTCTAGATCACAGTTGGATAGTTTCACACAGATACGTTCATTGTTCAGTTTAACAGACTCTTCAGGGATTAAACTGTCGTGTGACATAATGCATGGTTTACTAGCTGAGAAATTTAGCATCTGTGTGTTGCACCATTTCTCAAGTGAATCGAGGATTGCGCTATTGTGTTCGTCTCGTCGAAATTTACAAACAATCTGTATGTCAATGGAGAACAAAAATGACCTACCATGTTTTATGAACACCGTGATATCGTTAATATAAAGTAGGAAAAGTGAAGGACCAAGGACACTCTTTTGGATGACACCACTAGCGATTGGACGTGGGGAAGAGTTATGATTACCCAGAGTGACTATCTGGTAACGCCCATTTAGGTACGATGTCAACCAACCAAATAGTGGGACTCTGATTCCAAACGACTCGATTATTTTCAGTAGCCGCTTATGGGGCACTGTCGAATGCTTTCTGCGTATCCAGGAACGGTAGTATAACTGCATATTTCAAATCAATGGCTTCTGTGACATGATTCAGGTAGTGTAGCTGACACGTTGTACAGGAACGTTTATCGAGGAACCCATACTGGGATTTGTTAAGTAGCCCATGACGATGGATGAAGTCCATGATTCCAATTTTAACTACTTTTTCGAGTAATCTAACGATGACGGGAGTTTAATGGATAGGTCGATAATTAGTGACGTGCTGTTTGGGCCCCTCTTTATGACGACGAACAGTAAACGATGTTTTCCACTGATCCGGAAAGTAGCTAGATTCTAAGGACAAAGTGAATATGCTTAGCAAAAGCAGTGGTAATTCAGATCCATCAAGTTTAATGACTGATGGAGGGATGTCGTCAGTCTGGTTTGAGCGATGATTTGATGGACTTCATAGCCTGTTGGATGGTCGAAAGAGAGATCTCGACATTATCTATGACGCTTATTGTAAGTTCCGGGCAACAAAGTATAGGATCGGTTTCTACCTTCATGGAAGCAGCGATAAAAGTGCTAAACGCTTCACGAATAGCAGGATGGTCGTTGAGGTGGCGACCCTCATCAATAAGTTCTGTAATCAAAGACGTTCTATTGTTAGTCCTACGACGGAGTAACTTGGCCAGTTCCTTTCCTTTGCATGTCATCTGTAAGGCCGTTCTCCTCTTCCTTTTCAATCCGTTTCATTTGTGAGCGCTTGATGCAGGCGGTGGAATCGTGCAGCTGTAATACTAGTGAGAAGTCTCTACTTTTTCTGAATTTCCCGAGTAGTTTTCTCTTTTCCAAGTCACTCAGAGTGGCGCTTACATTCATAGGTCAAGTAATGTCACTTTTAGTATGCGGAACATGTAGAGTTAGGATGTGGTTGATCTGGTAGTAGAAATGTTCCACTGCAATGTGGGCACTAGTGGAGAAAGAACCCATCCCAGTTAGACGACCAGAACTACTTTCTGCAATGCTCCCAGTCAATCCTTCGTACAGTATGCTGGGTAGGTGAGTCGAGTTTGGTACTCATTTCCAAGTGGATGGAAAGGCGTAACATGTTGTGGTCACTACCCGGAAGGTTGTCTAAGATGTCAATTTGCACGTCAGGAATCTCCAGGGTGAAGATTAAATCCAGTATGTTGGCAGACTTAGTTGGTCAGATAACCCACTGAATCCAACCCCCAACTCTGGTAGTTGATAAGAAAGATCTATGCAATAATGAGGATGTTTGTGGTGACCAAGTAATATTCGGCAGATTGAAATAGCCAGCGATCATCTTTAGACCGTGTGGTAACACCAATGCGAATTCAAAAACCGAGGAGATAATTGCGATATCTTTGGCAGTCACTTTCGGAGGGTTGTAGATGCAACGGAGAAGTATTGTAGGGGAGGCTGCATCGACCGATAGCCATAGAGATTCTGGGACATTGTTTAACTGTGGAGCATCAATGAACTCTGCTCTGAAGTTCCGATGGAGATACACGATGCACCCGCCGCCTTTCTTTGTGCTGCGATCTTTTCGAAATAGAGAGTAGTTAGGAATATCTAAAGTAGCATCCAATGTATCAAAGGAGTACCATGTTTCGATGATGAAGATTACATGTGGGGTACTCAGCTGACTAAGCATGCTTACAAAATGCAACTTTTTACTATTGATCTTGCGTTAATTAGTATAAGTGAAAATGTAGTGTGTACCAAAACGTTTTCTGTGAGTACTTCAAAGGATCGGGAACCAGCAATGATAGGCAAAGAAGTTAAATAAGGGAGTGGTGAAAACAAACCCATCGGTGGAATGCTCAGGTGTAAGGGCATTGTTCGCGCAATTAAGACCAGGTGGGCGGAAAAGATTGATGTTCCGAGGTAAGGTTGGGGTTTATCTTATATCGAGCTAACCGTGACATGTGGATGAACTGCCAGAAAAGTGAAATAAGGTAGGCTGTCTCTGTTGGGTGTGTCAGTGGTGGGAATGGGTGCGGAGCCATTCCCGCTTCCGCTAAAAATGGGTTAAGGTAAATTGATGGATTCTGAGGTGCTGCATAGGTATGTCGCATGACAGGTGATATTGTCAGATTTTCAACGTCATTTTGATTTTCATTTCTCTGTCGAGTTGTTATAGACGTGAGGCTGGTAATTGTACTGGCCTGTTGGAGGTTGGTGTGGCCAGAAGATAATTGTTGTGAGTTCTAACAGGCTCGAAGTGACGCGTAGCGCTGCGATGGCAAGGCAGTTGTTGACATGCAGATTTGAGCGCTACTTCATATTTTGTGTAAATACCAGTCGATGATATATTTGTGTTTACAGCATCAGCACGCAAATCTGGGGGCGTATCTTGATCTATGTATCTGTTTCCCGGTGTTTTTATTTTGTTAGCAGCAGTCACTTGTTCGGCACATCTAACACTTCCTGTAGCGACTAAACCGTTTGAGGTCGGAGCAATGAGACTGCGGTTACGAGTACTGGCGTACTTTAAGTTCGGTTTTCGTACAGTAGGCGTTGAGATAGAAGGTGCGGCAGAGTTATTTGATATTACTGCCCCTAGATACGAGTTGTCGAGATCCACGTTGGCAACTGTTGTTGACACACTTGGTGTGCCATTTTCGTGTGAATTCGTGTGCGGTTTATCAGGTTAGCTGTTACGGTTTTCCGGCGGTTTCAGTGTAATTCTGTGGAGGGATCGTTGCAGAGGCGTACAATCCGGCTTAATCAAACTATCTTTGTACTGGGTACACGCAGTAATGACAGGTTGTCTGTGCATTAAACAATCTGCTGATTCTTCGCTTGAAATTTTAAAAATGACTGAACATCAACGCCTCGGTGTTTTCTTTTTCACTCGCAGACATTTACAGACGACATCGGACATGTTACAAGCGCTAAGTACATTCACAGTTACTTTGTTCAAACTGAATCTGTCTGGTATGTTAAAAGCGATCACATATTTCACTCTACAGTTTCTTTCATGTACCTTTGAAGTGATGGAGTCGATTAGTTGACCTGCCTTTTTGAGGTGAACCTGATCAAATTTGTCAGATGGGTTGCTAATGTAATCTAGTGAAACTAAGTAATCTTTGAGGGGTTCATAGAAAGCCAAAATTTTTCATTTCGTCGAGCTCTGATTGCAAGGAGCAGACTTTAGCGCTAAGTTCAGATGTGATCTGAGAGGCCGGAGGAGAACAGTCTAATGGTAGTTTTACGGCATCACATTTTAAGCGTTTGGGCCGTGGCAGAGAGGGTAGGTGGGCGAGTGCGTTTGAACTTCGGTGGGGCCATAGCAAACCAGGTGTCAGCGGTCAGATTAATGGGTAGATGGAACGTGACCAAACCAACCTGTTCTGACTTGATTCAATGCATCTTGGTTTCAGATCATACGGTCGAGGAAAAGCCACACGGTCGGGTGGCTGTCGGTGCGAGTTGTAATCTGGCCAGGGAACTGATCGCGGCCGGACGACGCAGTTGAGACAGAGGCGGCGTCGCCGACAGAGAGAATTGGTCAGAGAATGCGGTCAACTAGCGGACGCGAGAGTTGACGATGAAGACACAGAAGCTCAGATAGCAGTCACAAAAGGCACTGCGACTACCGAACGGAATGTCAGAAATCTGCACGACTATCTAGGTAATGAAGCGATGGAATAATTGCTACCCTTTACGATCCACTGGGTGGTGCTAGTAATTCCGATTCGAATGACTGGAGTTTAGTTGGTGTGTGGGAAGGCGGGCGGGGAAAATCCACTACAAGGCGAAACACAAAGCGATTGAAAAATGTTTGGCACAGTTTTCTGAGAAACCATTAGAAGTACTTCCTAGCGTTTCCGATGCCGGAAAGAGCACACAAGGAGAAATTGAATGGTGTACAATGCTCGGCCATCGGTTGAAATCGCACGTGGAATGCTTACAAAGTGACAGAGCGTCGGTTTTGCGCATTTGCCACTAGCTCGGTGAATTGGGTAGAAACACCATCCAAACGACATCGAGCGGCTGCTCGGCCAGTAAAGGTCATTCGGTTTCAAGAACGAGGTTGGGCAGAATATCGTGTATATATATATATATATATATATATATATATATATATATATATATATATACGATTGGCGGCATCCGGTTTCGGATTTGCCTGTCACTGTGGACAGCCACAGGAGGCCGGCGCCTACAGTGAGACCATGCGTGGCTTGCGCTGCACCACCCACAGCTCCAACCACACATCCCATATCCAGTGTAAACCCGAAGGAATAAGACCGGGAGGCATGTGGATAGGAGCCAAGTTTCATCAACGGAGCCGGCCCACACTCCTTCACAGGCAAACACAAGCACGCTGTATTTGGCAAATCAAGTGCACACAAGGCGGTGGCTGGACCGTAGTCCGCTCCACACTGAGTGCATGGAACCGCTCTTCGAGCCTAGCACGGCCACAAGGACCGTGCACCCCGTCCCCTCCAGCAACGACCAACTGTCTCCTGGAGCCAGTATGGACGAGGTAGTGGGTATTAGACAGGTAGGCACTTTATTAACATGCACATCAAGCGCAGTCACACCGGGGATATCAAGCAACAGCCAATCACTTAAGAGAAAACTAGCAAATAAAATAAATTGAGTAATGCATGAGTTAACGGTGACATAAATCTTAAATTAATGAGCATATGAAATAAGTTGTTTACAAAAGTATCCGAGGTAAGCTCACGAGGTCAGAAAGTATAACTTAAAGATATGCCACAAATAGAAAAATATTATCGAAATTAACTACAATTGGCTTAAGCGACGTGTGCAAGTTTATAGAAGAGAGTACAGGTAAACATTTATATGAGAAAGAAAAGCATTAGGACAAAATTGAAAAGCTACCACCTGAAATAAAGAGATATAGCATGCAAGCACGCGGTTAGTAAATCGAATTCAGCGTGCCTACAAGTGTTGCGCCGGTTCTGCCTACGTTCTCTGCAAGACCCGTCGTCACTTCGGTAGTGGTCCCGAGTGGCCTCCCTCATGGCTCACTAGACCTGCCTGACTCAAGCACTCGCGACCGCATGTGCTACAGCACCATACGCTCGATGTTGATGGAGTACAACCCATCGGTGCTTGCCGCTTCCGCACTTGCTGCTTCTTCTCTGCATGTATGAAGGCTTTCTCCTGCGCTTCGGCAACTCCCTTCTTGATTAAGTCACGTCTTGCATGCCGACCAACCGATTCCGATTCGCAAGACCTGCAATCAAGATTAGAATGTGTGAGGCTCCCTTTGATCATGTCCTGGTAAAGTAACTTTGGTTTCCCCACATGCCTCTTCCCAATACTCAGCTGACCATATAAGAGTTGTTTCGCTATCCGCGTTGAATGCACAGGCCACATATGGCCGATATATATATATATATATATATATATATATATATATATATACCACAATCTGTGTACAGATATTGTGTCATCGGAACCATTGCGGAATGGGAAAACAGGGTTAGAGTCAAAGAAGACAGAAAATAAACAATCTTTGTTCACTGTTCCACTCACAGTTTTTGAGTTATTTTTGTTATTTTTTATTGGTGAAGGAAAGGGGAGTCTCCACAACAAGCAGAGGTACATGCCCGTCTCGGAGTCCGTTTTCTAGTAATGACTTTTAAGGTTTCTAACCAACTGTTCTCAGCATGCTTGGGACCTTATTCAGGAAGTCCAGAGGAACCAACCATGCCAGCTGTTTTGTTGGCCTATCCATCCTGCTTCTCCTAGTTGTAGGCTGTCTAGCCCACCGTCCCTCCAAACCTGTCCAGCGACCGGGAACAAAGTATGATGCGGAAGACGCTGAACGGGCATGCGCAATAGGTGTCCGAGCACTCGTATTTGGCGCAGCGAGACAAACGCCTCGAGGGAGAGGCTATTTCCACCCAACCCACGCTGTCTGACTTCAAGCTTGGTTACTTGGTTCAGCCACTAAACACGGGCGATGGACCGCAAGCAACGGTTCTCGAAAACAGACAGTCGATGTAGGTCATCGGTACGAGCAGGCCAAGTCTCCTAATCCTACAACAGTACAGCGCGGACAGTCGTATTATAAACTCGTCCTTTGATGAAGAGACGGATGTCATAGCGGCGCCGTAAATGCCTCAGCCTGGAGAAAGCGAGACGAGCTCTTGAGATGCACATCAAAATCTTGTTTCCAACAGACCCACTAGCATTTATGCAGCTTCCCAGGTAGACAATACTCTGTACCACTTCTAACGTTTCCCATCGATGGTGAGTATACCAGTCTTGAAAAAGCGCTTTGCACTTAGATGGTGAAAAGTGCATGCCATACTTCGCCGCTTCAATCGCCACGCGGTTAAGTGCAAGTTGAACGGCCTACGGACCGTCACCCAACAAGATGATATCATCAGCGTAATCCAATTCAACCACCCGACTACCTGGGAGGAGCTCAATGCCAGTGTTCAACAAGTCGTCTAGAGCATTTTAGGTACATCCTCAATGGCAAACTTGAAGAGTAATGGAATGATCGGATATCCTTGTCCGACTCAACTGGTGACAAGAAAGGAAGGCGAAAAAATTGCTATAAGCGCTAACTCTACCTGTAGTCAGATTATACAGAGCGCGCAGAAAGGAAAGGAACATCCTAGGAATGCCATTCCTCAGCACACAGTGTCACGATGCACCCTGTCGACAGAATCGCAGGCAGCAAGGACATCTAGGAACCCAAAAATCGTTGGCTTTTGATACACATGGCGGAGTGTGAAAATCTGGTCGATGCAGCCATGACCAGTGCGAAACCCAGCCTGTTCTTCTCGCTGTAGTGAATCACACGTTGAGGATAGCCTGTGAAGAATGATGGACACCAGAATCTTGCTAATGACGGGAAAGAAACTTATGCCCCCTGTACTTGGAGCAACTATACGCAGGCTCTTTATGAAGATGAAGACGGCTATCGACTCACTCCAGGATAACGAAACCTCTTCTTTTGCCCAGACTTCTGAGAAAATGGCAGTGAGTTCTCGAACCAACGAAGAGCCCCATCTTTAAGTAGAGCAGAAGGTAACTTATCAGGGTCGGGTGCCTTATAACGCTTTAGGGAGCAGAGTTTGCGCTAGATTTCCTAGTGCGAGAGAGAATCAGTGGACATAGTCCACCCATCATCAGATCGCTCCCCAGGGGAAACAAATTGAGCTGGTGGCCAGGAAATCTGCGATCGAAAAGGTTCGGCCCATCGCTCCAAACGTCGTTGAAGATTAGTGATTAGCAAGCCATCATCTTCGCAGATTGTTTCGCTTACTCCTGATCGGAAGCTCTCGGTGACTTGAATGAGGTGGAACAGTTTTCCAGTATTATCAGAGTGATTTGCATGTTCAAGCTCTTTAGCATCTTCACACCACCAAGTCTTACGGTCCTTCTGTAAGCTGCTACGCAATGCTCGATGCAGGTATCTAAGTTCCTCACTACAGCTGGTATCGGCTGTGATCAAGCGCCGTCCGTCAATCAGCGACAGGGAGGCACTGGTGTTCCAGCTTTTTGGAGGGTGACAAGCAAATCCACAACTGACAGTACTGGCAGAAATTAAAGCATCTTTGATGCGCATCCATTGCGAATTGAGACCATCGTCGAAAGAAGTAAGTAATGTTGTCAGAGAAGCCCGGCACTTGGCTTACGTTGCGTATTTTCGACGTTTGGTCCGTAGTGAGTACGTCTGGATGATCCTCCGAGACGCATGCACATTTGGGTGCGAGCCAGTGTGTGATCGGAGTCCAGTCAAGTTGACCAGTACGAGCTGCAGTCTGTTACGTTTCCGCACCATCTGTAGCTTATTGTTATGTGGTCAAAAAGAAGGTGAACGCCAGGTAGCAGTCTGTCTTTTTGAGTGATGTAATTTGGTGTGTAAGGACATAGGTTTCGTCGTTGCACTCACGGATATACTCCGAGAAGCAGAGGCAACAAAAGAACAACATCGCGTGCTCGCTACGGTCAAGTGATACATCCGTTGTCACGGCGTCGGTCATTAGTATCACCTTGGCGAGCACAATGTCCAAAACAGAAAGTGCATCACCCGTGGGGAATAGCTTGAGAGATGTGATATGGTTTTACAGGGGTACATCGGCAATCGCTTCTCAAGTCAGTCTTGAATGGCTCGCTCTTCGATGCTGGGACAGCGAATGCTTGAAGATTAAAGTCGCCAGCAGCAGAACATGACTGTGTGGTCGTGTCAGGACTCGTCTCATTGCAGAAGCTAGACAATGATCCATTTCTTAGGTGGATATTGCTATTGCTACTAAACACACATCACCACGGCTTAGGTGCATATAACACAAAAGAGAATCGACGAGTTGCGTTTCTGGATCGTCAATGATAACAACCTGTAAGTCGGATCGATACTAGAGAAGCATTCCGCCTCGTCTGCTAGGTCGATCGCTTCGTATGGAAGTCATGCCGAGAAGAGCAATCCCAACGTCGGGGAGCTCCGTGTGCAGCCATGTTTCGGTCCAAAGGCGTGGAGACGTGACGAATAAGAAGTTCGGTTAGCTTGCTGAGAAGACTTGTGCATTGGTATACAAGCCGGTGAGGTCATCGGAGGTCAGAAGGGTGTGTATGGATGCTGATTTCCAGGAAGGGTCTATACCGATCCTTGCAGGGTCGGCTGCCGGTAGTTATGTTGTAGGACCGAATAAGCGGGCCTTAGTGCTAGTCCAGGTTGTTGTGTCTAGTTCTCAGTGCCAGCAAGAGGGTGACCGTCCTGTCCTCCTTCAGCTGTCAGCGTATTTTGGTATTGTCTCTGTTATGAGCTGCACGGTGACGGAATTGTATTGGTAAGTTGCCCGCTTAATGTTACTTTGCCTATCGCCCTTATATGTATTTCGGATGGCAGCATTTTAGGCTTTTTGTTCCATATTTTGATCACATGTTCTGCCATCATTTCGGAGTGCAATAATACTTCCACCACTCGAGGACCACACCCTTTGTAATTAGATGACGGCGGCAACCTTAAAGTCAAATTAGCGATAATGTTTACGAGTGAGACTGTTTCGCGAATACAACGCCATTTATCCCAGTCACGTGCATTGACCTCTAGCTCGCTCGATATCTGGAGCTCGGGGATATCGTAAACAAGGATAGGTATTACGTCTTGTTTTTTACAGAAGCTATTCCGATTTTGCTTGCGTTCCTGGCGTTTGCTCCAAGGAACAGCCGGAAAAATTCGAACAGTGCATGTGGTGGTACGGGCGCGAGTGGCTGACTAGAGTATTGCCTCCGCATGATTATCTGACTGAGGTGTCACCTGAAGTAAACGCCGTTCACCGTGGTGTATGGAGTATGGGTGACGGACGAGGCGCATGATAACGACTAACCTACCTTGAACCCATACTATTGGACAAAGGGAGTTCCAATGTTTCTTGTCGTCTAGTAACTTAACTGTTATGGAGTTCGCCCCAAATGCAGTCAGATTACAGCACATAACAGTCAGAGCATTATAGTAGTGTTTCATGTTCACCTTTTTGGAGGGACCAGTGATTGTTTTCTTCAGTTGAGCAACTGATGGAGTCTTGAGCCCCTTGGTGGTATTGGTAGTATTAACTGAATCTAGTTTGACGGCCGGGGTTACGGGGGGTTACAATGGGAAGTGCCTCTGTCAAATGGGTAGCAACAACGGGCCGGCATGTTTTCTGACCTTTATCATTGTTCTATGTGGCGGGTGGTTCTGTGGAAGAATGTGTGGCGAACGCAATTTTATGAGCACCCAGTAGTGTTGGGGTGGCTAATTCTGAATCGCTCCTCCTATTTTCGATATGGCTACACAGTCCTGAATTGAAGCCTTTTGTTGAGCGTCCAATTCGAGGTATTGATTTGCCTGGTTCCTGTGGGACAGCTTTCACGGCTGCTACTTTTTCACAATGTTTGTCAGCCTATCGCAATTATGTGCCAACAACTTTACTTATCTGACGTGTGGAATAGACGTATGCTCAGTGCAGAACCAGAGGGAATCAATCGTACTATTAGGTTTCTTCATCTGGCTGAGACTAAGACGAGCACAGCGAGGATGGAAATTTTTCGGCGATTTATGCATTATGCTCCAACTTGCGCACGTTTACCACAGCTGTCTGGGCCACAAATAAGGACATTTTTGGAAGCCTTAGGTCTAGGTTTCCGTGGGTAGGCAGTGCGTGCCATTTTGCCGTTTGGCCATGTTAGACTCCAACGAATCAGAGCTTACTCAAAGACTGTTGAAATGATCTATCGAGTGAGACCCAAATTGTTGTTCATTGATTGAAATCGTGCAACCTTTGCACGTGGTTATAGGGGAAAAACTACCCGAAGTTTACAGATCAGGTTAAATGTAAATTGCACTGTAGTGTACTGGAGCAAATGGTATCTCGAGGTAGAGCTTGTAAAAACAAGGCGAATAGATACAGATCCAGAAGCATGCCATAAAATGCCACTGGGAAACAGCGAAAAGAATGCAGAGTTCATAACTACGCGATTGGCACACTCGGGTACCGGCAGTCACTACGTACTATCTAGGACCGCGATCTCAAAGTACTCACACAGTTGGAACTTGCCGGGCGAGAACAGACCGAAAAAAGCATCAAAAATGCAGCTCAGCACCTTTAACACTTACGGCCTGTTTTGGGGAAATAGGAGCTATCAATCTTTCCTTAAAGTTGAACACCTATATAAGGCTGCATGTGGTGCACGCGAGCCAGGCCTCGAGTCTCTGGGGTAAACGCGATGTTGATGCACTTGAAGCGAATCAAACGATGTGTTTTCTATCTCTCTCGACAAAGTAACCGTGAGGAAATCTGGGGCAGTGTTCCTGCGCATAGGGTGGTGAGTCAGGTTAATTTCGTGTTAACCTCCGTTTCTCTGTCACATTTCTAATTTTGTTTTTAAATCAATAATAAATCTTACACCGACTATCCTACAGGATCTGTCAAGTAATCGCCTTTTTACCTAATTTGCACTAATGTTCATTTCTCATAATGTAACCAGTGGCTGCCACCAGTGGTTCCTGTGCCTTCGTACACTTTTATGAGTTCTGCACTGTAGATTTCTGATCTCAGAGTGTTTCTAATGTAATGGCATAGGTAAGAGATAATTGGTGGATTGACCACTCGCTACACTAGTTAGAGTAGTAAGTACCGCTACTTATCAGTTACAGGTTCCGAAGTTAACAATATTGAAATGCTGCAACTGTAATTCAAGTGTAACTTTCATCACGTATCTGGTTTCGCTCGGTTACCACGAAGTTTGTCACAGAGAAAGTATTGCCATCTCTTGTTGTGTTACCTACTTAATAAATTATGCTAAATATCCGCAACAAAAATGGCTGTCTCTTCTCCATTCATATCCCTGATCATTATGTTCTGCGCACGAAGCATGCATAACAAACCCGTTTGTTTTACAGCGCAGAATATTCACAAACAGTTATCTTAGTTAAACGTTTCAATAGATACTAGTCACACACACGAACGGCGTTGAACCCTGCAGGGTTTAGTGCACCCGCTAGACTAAGCTATTTTTCGGTACTAATCGATAAGCAAAAATAGCTTTTCCTGTATAAGCATCCAGCAAATGGGTGATGTGATTGCGGACTAGCAGAATATTTTCAGCTTCAAATCTGCATATCATCCATGTTACCTAAACACAAGTGGACATTTGTTCCAGCTTATCGGCACCTAAGAGGATTCACCACTTGCGAAATATTGGGCGTCGTTGTACTCTCTGACGCAGACGGTACGTGCCACAACCTCGTTCATGCCGGGATGACGTTGTGAACAGTC
The DNA here is from genome assembly GCA_944474145.2 of Dicrocoelium dendriticum. Taxonomy (NCBI): domain Eukaryota; kingdom Metazoa; phylum Platyhelminthes; class Trematoda; order Plagiorchiida; family Dicrocoeliidae; genus Dicrocoelium; species Dicrocoelium dendriticum. The sequence goes on from OX104068.1 coordinate 45,198,362, forward strand.
CTTATATTTTCCATTTTTCATGAAATTACGTTTTGGAGAATACTAGTTTACACACAAAATATTTTCCGGTGAGTTTTTTTCTTGCCTTGCTTCCCCTTAGCTGGTGTAACATACTCTTAGTGCTTAGTGCACACTTCACTTCGAGCTAAATCTCAGCGATACTGATTATTAAAGTCGTAACTGCAGGAACGGTAGTTTCCGAGCTGAAAAATGACATTTCGTCCCGATTTCAGCGTTTTTGTCAATTATTTACTGGAAGCTATTTGCCGCAAATCTAACAACTGATTAATGGCTTCTATGCCCGAACTCTTTTACTTTTGCTATATATACTATAAAAGTGCGTTCACATAGCTTGAATAACCAACTTAGTTACAGGCGATTAAAAATGTGACGAAGTTTACCATGTTTTCTGCCAGTGGATTCTTCCAAAATGTCGGATTTTTGGAAGCCAGATGACGACTCAGCTCTCCGAGAGCCCTCCGATGAGGTCTCGTTTTTTTCTCCCAGGTTACCGGAGCCGCTGGCTTCTACACTCCTGTCCTCCAAAAGTAAGAAAGTAGCCATTCGCTCAAATGGTATGTATGGATCATCGAACGGAGTTAAGAATGGGATTGAGACTTGTGGCCTTGTAGTAGTTGCAGATGCACTTGAAGAATTCCCCGTTGCACTTTGAGTTTGCACATTGGTCGATGTAATGAAAGGCAGGGTTTCAAGCTGAAGCTTCAGTAACTCATGATTCAGTTCTGAGGGATGGTCAAACATATTTCATAAAAGTAATTAATGAACTTTTCGAATGTCATCTCGTATTTTATTGGTAGGTCGGATAATGCTCGGTTAGCACTACTTCAATTTATGCTGCTCTGTGGAGTTCACAAGCGATTATCGCGGCACATTAAAAGCGTAGTTGGAGAGAGAAAACAAGGAACATGGGGACTGTTTCACCGTTAACAACCCCACCTCGGTGTCCAATGAAGAACAATTTAGGCAGTTGGCGGCTGCACTTAATTAAACTCATCCACCAGTCTTACTGCTGTCTTCCGGTAACCAACTTCAAACAACGTAGCCATTTGCAGCAAATAAATTAGCAATCGTCTAAGCTTAAAAACTGAGCAGAAAGGGCCAACTTATCGCTGCAACAGGAAGGGAAAACTGCTGATTCAATCTCTGTACGCCGACCTTACTCCTCACATCGAATTGTTCGCAGGGTGCATTTATTTGCCACGGCTTCTATCCAACCGATAACAATGTTGTACGGGGTTACCATTTAGTCGGTGGGACAGTGCCAATCAATGTTTATTTCCCCACAAGCCTCAGTCAACTTTCATCTGCTTTTTCTAATTTTAGGCCAGCAGAACAACCTGGACGTCAAATCAACAATATACTTAATAACATTTCGCTCCTTTCTTTTAGGGATTTATGTAATGACTTATAAGATTATATTGTTCACAAACAGTGTACGCTTTTCTTCACCTGGTCATTAAGGCGTAAAATTTTCTGCCTTATACTAAACGCATTTCAGGTTCTAGGCCGCGTACTGTACAACGGACAGTAGCTTGAATCGCAGATGAATGCATTCCGGACTATTGGTTAAACCAACCAACATCCTAACAACTATCTCATGATTTGCACAGCTGGATTCAGCACTCACTCGGTTTGCAACAATTCTATTTGTGCTTCAAAGTTTATGAATCCGGAGCTTTTGGACTAGGTACTGTAAATACAACAGATAGCTGGAAACAAATCAGATAAAAGATGGCTATACGATGGGGAGAGCTTAATATATATCACAGGCCCTCACATAACTGTATACATATAACGCCACAATAGCACATGGCCAGATGAGATGTGGAAGAGAAATGTGGAAGCAGGTCTCCGGGAGACGGTTTCATGATGGGTCGTATTACTCCAAGTAAACTGACAGTTTATATCCACTTTTATTCTTACTCTCAACTTCTACTACTCCTACTCCTTTACTATTTTTAATTGATTTAGCACTGAAACATTCCTATGTGAACACAATAGATCACTGAATATCCCTCTCCACAACCCGACCTTGTTGTACCACATGATCAGGCTCGTAGTCTGCCTGTGTCTCGCATGTAGAGAAATATATCATTTATTTATTTATTTATTAGCTGAAACTTGGCAAATTCAATCAAAACATTGTGGATATCCACCTGAAAATTTGTGTGGAAATCACCGGAGGAAGTGGATACCCCCGGAATGACGTAGGTAATTTGCAAACCAGCGAGGAATAGTTAGTGTCTCCTCAGTCGACATATGGAATATATATCTACTTCTAACCGCTGTGTCAAACACTGCTCACGGAACTCAATGGCCTAGTGATCATGGCGATAGCCGCCAAGCACTATGCCCCGAGTTCCATTCCTAGCTCAGCTATCTCTACCTGATGAGTCTAAACAAAGAAGAAACCGTCGGTCGTGGGGTGCAGGGATAGGAGAGAGCCACACCGAAACCCTCCACTACGGTGGCGGTCTCAGTGACCGTATTGGCAGAGGCTGACTTCCAAGTCAACCGGCGCCACTAGTGAGATTGCGCGTCGCAATCCAAGACAGCGGCGGGTGCTCCAAAAAAGCCCGAAAATCTATATCCACTTTAGTTAGTTCTTCTTATTCATTATGATTTGGTAACAGGAAATAAAAGGAAAGGAAACCCATAGTTACGACAGCGGATGACACAGTTGGGCATGCCGGTAGGCTATTTGGCAGTGCGATTAGTGAAAATACAGGAAAGTGTGTAAAAGGCTTGATAATTAAACCGTGTTTTCGCGCCCATATCCAACAAAAGCTAACTGCAACGGACTCGAACTAGATGATAAGAATCGGGAGAGAGAGAGAGTGCCCGATGCAATAATCCCACTACAACAGTTACAATAGTGTATAAAAATAGCTCTATAACAAATGTGGTACGGTAAAACAAAGTACACGACTAAACACACAAATTGCAAGTTCTCAGTAATCAAATGAAAAGTCAAAAAATAAAAAATTAAGCAGATATTAAAATTTGTTTGCTCATAAGCAGAAAAGTTGGGTTGTTCAACTATTATTAGTATACAAGTTCATCCTAATGAATTTCGAATTGGCTATGATAAAGATGATTTCACCGCAAAGTGTTACTATATATTCACGCGGTAATTTATTTCTCGTATACGACGCAAACTTTGATGCTCATCCTCATGGCTTTTCCTACCTTGTCTTATTTAACGTTGGTCATTCCAAGCAGGTCAAGCAGAAAGGGAAATATTTTATACAAAATTCTAATTGATTCTCCATTAAACTTTGGTCTGTGACCTTAGATCGACTTTTCACGACTTCAGTTCGGATTCATTCACTTATCCAATAGTGTAGTGGATGCAAGTTTATCGATATCAAGTGGAAACGAAATAATGGCTCGTAGCCAGTGCAGTGCAAAGCAATAGACCTTATACAGACGCGATTTACCTTATATTATGACAAGTAGTTGTAAAAGGCATTGATCAAGAGCTTTGGGATAGTTTAATTAATGCGCGGTTGTGCGGCAGACGGACAAACACTGGTGCGGATGCGGAACGTCAGTGGGAAGAAAATGGGTAGGTAATGGTCAGGCGGGTGCCCCATGTTAAGCTCCCAGATACGAAGAAACTTACCTAAGCACAGTTTTCTGCGCAGTCAACGAAGGCATCTTCCTCTTTGAAATCATTATGCGTTCATGTGGCATTAATAGTTGTGACCAAACTGACATGTTGGTTCATGACGATTTGAGATGTGTTATTTGATCAACCTTCATGCAGGATCAGTGTAATACATAGATGATTCCAAGAAAGCAGCTATGCTAATGAACCTAGGTAGATACTTTGCCACGGCTGGCTCACAAATACAAACTTCTAAACTTAAACTTTGAAAACTATTGCTACAAATTACTAGTTGTGAACTTTTGGAGCTGGAAAAAGATATGAAAGTCGGAACATACACATTTTACTGTCGGTTTCTGTTACACTGACCAACACGGGCAACTTTTCACATTACGTTAGCCAGAGAATGATTCCTATCATGTTACAATTGATCTGATTCATCCGTCCAGAACAGTTTACCTCAGTCCTAAGAACCAGAAGTCATGAATAGCAAATGATCATAACATAGCTTTAATGGGCACCAGTAACTGGCCGTTGTGACACCATGTTGTGTTCTGCTAAGCTACCAAAGGTCGGTCGGGATACAGTGGAACAGTTGTTAAATACCTAGTAAATACATTATAGACAAAAAGTTATTCCCAAAAATCGTTACTTCAGTTCATAATCATATGCTTTACAACATTATAAGCACTATGTGCCTTTGCAGTTTTAAGGAAGCTTAGTTGCATACTCGATTCATCGGCATCGGTTCTACGCTGGCGGAGGAAGTGTCGGATAATAATGTTGAAAGTGGAACAGCCGTAAGCGCAATTATCTCTACGACTATAAGGTAGATGCTATTACAGGCTGAAGAAGAGCTTTTGCACCAGTAATACTAACCATATAACAAATAATAATGAAAATAATAAAGGGTATCAGGATAATTACGTTCAAGTACACAGCAGATCTCCAGTGGAAAAAGTACCAACGCTAGCAATCAAGAGAAAGAAGTTTCCTGTTCTTATCATTCAAAGAGAATCATGTTACGAACGGTGTTGGCTGAAGATTAGATCTGCCCTATCATACAGCTACACGTCCATTCAACTGCGACACATCAACTGCACGCGAAGGAATGTTTCCCACAACCAACAAAGGGATTCGCTAAACAGTTCAGCCTCTTACGCTGAATACCGGTTCATCTGCAGTTACAGTGAGGCCTATATGAGCCGAACTGACCATGGACTGGCCCAAAATATGAGTTAACATCTTCCAAAGTGGTTAAACCCGTCGCTATGACAACAACATGAAGTGGATCAAAGAATGGACAAGAACCCGCTTAGTCCATCATCAAGCCAATCTGGCAATTTCTTTCAAACCATTATTATGTAACCTTACGTAGAAACTTCTGATCATCAGAGATGAGTTGTTATTAAGGACGAAGCTTCCGGTAACAGACACACAGAAACAATTAATTCAATCGGTAGGATTACCTTTGTACTAATTCTGCAATATTCATTTGTCACTACTGTAGCCTATTTGTGTTACTAGGACTCCCACGTCTAAAGTTGTGAATGCATTTCATGCATACATTGCGCTGCAACTGACGAGAGAAAACAAAATACTGATATCTTGTAAGTGGTGTCGCCCTTCTGCTCTGATGAAGTGGTTACAGGGGATTCGGAGTGTCAGGTAAATGGAATAACGAAGTATGTGTCCCGTCGACATTGACTTACCTTCAATACTTAGGCCACTCTGTTTTGCGAAATATGCCAGTAGCTGATACCGTGCTGCTCGTGAGCACTCTTGGGATGAACCACTCCCTTTGGTCTCATTTGTATTGTGTCCATTTGTTAAAGTGTTCATATGAAGACTGGCATTCAGTTGCCCCCGTAGACAACTTCGAATGAGTTCTAGTTCCGCTAGATGAAGTTTTTCCGGATCAACTGCATTACCCGATCCGAGGTGCCGACGAATTCCGCCGCGATCGTGTGGGTGGAGAATGACAGGTTGCGTCTCTGCCACACTGCTCCCACTTTTCCGGGAAATCGGTAGATCATCAGATAAAACCTAGTTTTGGTAAAGATCACGCATCTGGTACATTATGTTAGAAACTTTCTCCATTTAAGTACAAGCGGTACATTGTATACTAGCTTCTATAGCCGTCTTTTGATGGCTTTCATCACGAAATGTTTTACTAAAGTCAGTTACTCGATTAAAATGCGGTACAGCTACTCAAATCGCTCTGTGATTGGTGATGATGCCAAGGCAATTGCTTTAGCCAACCACAGACCAAAAGAGTGGATCACATCCACACCCACATGACATTAGTGACTTGCTCACCTTGCTCACCAATGTCAGGAAAGCTCTATGAGTTGTCGATTACCTGCATGGGCGTGATTTCCCTTCCCTGTTTGCATTTCGTATAGCTAAAGATGCAGAGAATTAGGCACAAAGCGAATAAACTTGAGGTTAGCCGTCCGGCTTATCTCATTAAATGTCATCAATATGATGGTCAGGTAACGATCAGCTATACGTTAGCTTTAGAAGAAATAGGGAGGAAGCCGATAGTCGGTTTTAAACTACCAGGCTGCCGATAAGCATACCTCGTTCAATTGGAAACATGTTTAGTGTATAGTTTGATATGGGTGACCTGAGCTTATACTTAACTGTAACCTTTCGAACAGCTACAACTCCAGGAGATGACGCCAAAGTTTGTGGGTTACTTTAATGAGAAAAATTCCGTATGCTAGGCAGCAAGCACTCGTGTGACCTCTCTATGTTGACTCATGTAGCTGCGGATTTCTGCGTACTGGAGGGCTTTAGTAAACTACGCTAAGGTAGGGTTGGGCAGCGCCAACTGTCTCCAACTTTAAGGTTGAATCTAAGCTGGTAAGTGACCAAGAAATCGTACTGACAAAGTGGCCCGAATGCTTAACATTCGGATGGTGAGTTGATTGGCCTTCCGTAAACGACGCTGGTGTCGTGGATGTTTTTCTAACCCCGTCTACACAACGGTGTCTATGGAAATTAATGGTTAGCATGTCCTAGACTAGCAGTGTACTTCCAAGACTTTCCGTGTAGCACCAACAGCTACGTCTCTAGATTACGCGCAAACCTAATCAGTACGCAACGGTTAGATCGGCAATGAGGAAACTCGCAGGGGATTGAGGAAAGAACCATACCAATTTCAACTGATACCAAAAGATTACTGGACCAATAAAGCACTATTAAATATCAAATAGATGTAGGCAGCAAATCTGTTATCAGGGAACCCAGCTAACAGCAGATTCGAAACTGAACCCAACTATATTACTTGATGATATACACAGGTGTGTTGGCTTGGTGTAGTCCCCATGCTTAACAACTACTGTTGCTCAGGCCCTCTGGTAGCACAACCTGTGAGTTGCTATGAGCACCAAAAACACATCAAGAATGCTTTGTTCTTAAAAATCAGAAAACTTTGAAACAGTAATAGCTGACGCTGAAGGTTTTTCTCAGTGTGACATCTTTTGATTTCACCGAGGGTAACTGCCCGATAAAGGAATAAACATCCGTGAGAGAATTGACTCCAGGTGACTATCTATCTGAATAGCCACATACTAAACTATTAATGAAAGTTCATGTCCTCTATACAACGACATCTATTTCCCGGAGCTTAGGAAAAACTCTGAGACTATTTGTTTTCTTAGTCAAACGCTGTTTGAGACCCATCTTTTCATCTCTTACTTGCTGACCCGATCTCAGTAACGTTTTGTATATACAAATTTCGGATAATCAGCCTAGGTAAAACTCTCCAGGATGGTGCTACTTTGCATCTGAAGGGTTGAATAAAAATCACAATTGTGCTTTGGTACCAAAAAAGAATTCGCTAAAATTGCCTACTTGCAAGAAAATGGTACCACAGTCATTAAGAATCAGTAGACTCTCTATGTTGCTGATAAGCTGAAGTCAAAGTTTCACCGCATACCGTAAATCGCCCTTTAATTTCTGTACCGTCCCGATTCCGACGACCGCCACTCCTACAGCTGCTTCGAATTGGAACCTATTCCATTAAATATAGCATGTCGGTGAAATCATGCTGATGCCTAGTGTGCTTGATGGCCGTGGAATTGTGAATCATGATTGAGTATGTTCCGGTCAATTCTAACTGTAGCGGCTGAGTGCAGAAATACCGATGCTAGTTGACAGCCACTGCAACACCAAGCCGTTCACTTGTTTGCGGATGGTGAAATTGTTTGTGCTAGGCATTTGCGCTTCTCCCTACTAAGTCAATTCATGGATTAGTTCGAAAGATACGAGTACCAGTCATGGAGCAATAGAGTAACGATTTATAACGACTAAAATATAAATGCATTACAAGTTCCACAGGATATAGTTAAAATTACAAAATGGACATGTGGTGCCGAAATATGGAGACTTATTAAACACCCGCTTTTATTTTATTGAGTGGTTTGCAGGAACACAAGTGTGAGTATTCCCACCTGGGGTTAAGGAGTGCCCAATGAGGATACCGTTCATTCTGCTCTAAAGTTGTGATCCTAAGGTTAATGGCTACATAACTCGATGCATGTGCATCGGTGTGTCCTTGTATCGTCTAATGCACAGTCAATCAAGTGGGAGCAGTAATTGTGCCGGGAGAGGGTTCCATGTCTGTAACACTCGGGGGGAGAAAAGCTTTCAGCGACATTCCTGTCGGATCTACTGCGTAGTCAGTTTGAACTGATAACCCCCTCATACATGTGTTTTAGCTGGCTTTCATAAGATGGAGGCAAATGTGATTGGGGTGTTGTAGGAACTGATACACCATCATCAGATCGCCCCGTAGACACCGATAACTTGCGCTGTACATCCTTGTAGTTTACGGCCTGAGTGGGTAGGGAAGGTGGGACAAAGTTTTGACGCACTTTGTCACCCTGCATTGTGCAATCTCGAGCGCCATGAGGTGGTGCTTCTGCTATTGTATTGGCATAGAAGACAAGAATCACAGGCTGAACGGACAAGTCTCGAAAAGGAAGGAAGGTGAATGGTAACGAGGACACCATGGACTAAAGTCGACAAAGCAGCTCGAGGCCTACGTGGCAAGCCGGACAGCTAACGACAAACGATGTCAGACCCAGAAGAGCGGGGGTCGTAGTGGTGAATAGCCCGAATTTCAGGATACGACGACGGGAGGAGGCCGGGTTGAAATTACACCGCAAGAAATCGCAAATAGCCTAGTTGTCGATTGTGTGCTCGGGTCAAATCGTGGGGAATGGTCAAATACGGCCACTACCAGAGAAACTGACGATCTAGACTGTTCCGATCCCGAAGTCCAAACGTCAGCTATGTTCCTTCCTCGGAGTAGTGGATTACGATACAAAATTCGTCCCTGGTTTTGAGGAAAGTATCAAGCTGATGCACAATGATCAGCCGTTCGTGTGGCAACCAAAACAGAGGGGGCTTTCAAGCACATAAAAGCATGCGTGTCAGAATCCCCAAAATGCCTACGGATACCCTGTCCAGAGGAGAAGTCTGCAGTGGAGGTCAATGCTACCAACACCGCAATCGGTGTAGTGCTGTCCCAACCATGGGGCGTAGTAGAATACGCCAGTAGAGTGCTGACGAGTGCCGAGCAGAAATACTCTATGACGGATAAGGAATGCCTTGTTATCGTTTGAGCCTTGGATAAATGGAGAACCTATCTCTTGGCGAATGAATTCCACGTTATGACGGACCACAAACCACTATCATGGTTGATGACAAGGAAAGATCCACGAGGACGTCTTGCGCGATGGGCATATCGATTCCAATACTTTACCTTCACCATCGGGCACGTAGAAGGGACGCAGCTCATACTACCTGACATGTTGTCGCGACCGTCGTTGGATATCATACCAGACACGGCGATACCGGTGTGTGCGGTCACAGCAGAAGAGAGTAACCTACTTGAAATACAAAGGAAGGACGAACTGGTAAAATCTCTGTGCAGTCATTTACAAATGCGCATCAAACCGGACACCACATCGGATGAGCGAAGGAACTCGTTAAAATCTGGGACCGACTGTACACAGTACATGGCAATTTGCTATTGGCAACAAACGGAAGGAAACTGGTCTTTAAATCATCCGATCAACGGAAACGGGTGATTCAAACGCTTCATGATAATGCACACATGGGATGTGAGAAAGTTTTTGACTTGTTGCGGAGACGAGTATTTTAGCCACACATGATCAAGGACGCAGCGGCATATATTCGGAAGTGTCCAAACTGTTAAACTAGCCCGGAGGCGGACGCGCCCAAGCCGCCAGTGCAATCGATTGAAGTTGACAAAGCGCTACAGTGCTGCAGAATGGATGTACTTTGACAGCTGCCGCTGATCCTATCACATAATACACACATCCTTGTGATGACTGATCATTTCACCCGATGGGTGGAAACCATACCTATTAAAGACCAGACAGGCGAGATCATGGCACACACGTTCGAATTCAATGTACCGGCATGGTATAGAATTCCACATTGCATTGTCACTGAAGAAGGTCCGTGCTTTGAGTCAAAACGTCCCAAGCAGTATTAGCGAAATGAGGCATCCAGAGACGATGCGCTTCGTCAAATCACCCTCAAACCAATGAGATGACAGAGCAATTTAATGGGGACGATGAAGACATGGATGAACTGTACAAAGTCGGCATGGGAACAGCCACTACCCGAAGTAATACTCGCTCATCGAAGCAGCATGCAGTCTAGCACAATGGTTTTGCACTTCGAATTGCAATTTGGGAGAGAGCCGAGAATTGCACTGGATACGTTGTTGGCAATGAATCGCGACTGCGAACATCCTGCAACGCGGTAGTGGGACTACCAATAACCGCCAGAAGCGGAACAAATACACGACACTTACGGAATAAACGGAACAATGAGGTACGATATTCGGCACACAAATGGTGACTGTGCAATCTAGGAGACCAAGTAAGTCTGCATAGTAATGATCCACCGGCATACGGAGGACCAGATGCGCGCAAGTTCAACCAACGGTGGAAAGGCCTATACCATTATCGACAGGAAGCGATTGCACTTCAGAATTGATGATGGGATAGCGAAACGCTGGGTGAATACAGCTCTCCTGCGACCATGGTATAAGAAGGAACCAGATCTTTAAGAAGGGGTGTCATGACACGGAAGGCAAGAATCACAAGCGGAACAGACAAGCCTCGAAAAGGGGGGAAGATGAAATGTAACGAGGACGCCATGGACAAAAGTCGACAAAGCAGCTCCGGACCTACGGGGCAATCCGGAAAAGGATAATAAATTAACAAATACACTTTTATTCTCGACAATTCAAGGCAGGACTTTACAGGCATGATCATGTTAAGCTAACCTAGTGTGCTCAAAACTAAACAAAATACAAGATGCAATCTTTCTAACAGTTACCAGCGGTTAAGCCACATAGCTATCGCTGTGGAAGTACTCGTAAAGCTAATTTTGCCACTTCCCGCACGTAGCCTTACATCCAAGAATGGTGGCAAATTGGGCAGTACGCTCGATGTTTTCGATCACAAACCATAGCACTCATCAGCAACGATGTTACACCTGAAGACCATTTTGCTGCTCCATCTCAGGAAAGCATTTACTCCACCACCGGCAATGCCAACGCATCAAAAAATATAGAAATAATCGTAGTTGAACCGAAGTTCCCCTCCGTTGATATTCGCATTGTCATTCCTTAGCATTAAAGGTGCTGTTCCATTTGTAATGGAGCTAGATTCCGCTACGCCAGTTATCATTGTATCCTTCCAATTTCACGAACGCTACTTAACCGAGCATACTCTACAGCCCACTTCGCATTCATTATTGAGTTACAGTGGGAATACCTTAACCGTATTTGGATTCATTATCATGCCGTTACGGCTGCATTCGGGGGTTGCGAATATTGCAACAACCATTTGTTTAGACAACAGATAACCCTTACTTGGAAGAAACGCTATGGTGGCTTTGCAAGTAGTACCATCTTTCGACCGCCTACTTGTATCTTCTACCAATATGACATAATGCTATGAACGTTATCCTAAGCTTTTCCAGTAGTCCAATGGACAGATTCCATGTGGTGTGCACCACATTCAGCTGAAGCAGGATGCAAAACCCGTTACCATTAGCAACCTCGGCCTATTCCGCTAGCAAGATGTCAAGCTGTCTCAACGGTCCTGCAAGAGATGTTGACAAATGATTGGATTGAACACGTCGAATGCTCTGAGTGGGTCCTGAAAATGGCACTGTCAGGAGATGCGACGATTCACAGGGGCTAAATAAGCAGATTGTCTTAGAGCGATTCGTGTTGCCATCCAACGAGGAACTCACTGAACGTTTAGTTGGTGTAATCGCCTTTCTAGGCTGGACTCGAAAAATGCATTTTCCACATGCCATCGGTAACAATTCCAGGCATCTTACTGCATCATACTGCTCCCGATGGCCTTATTTCAGTCCAATGTGTTGCCACTAGTTATGAGTTCGGCGCCGGCTGCCTGAATTACGTCTTGGCAGATACTGAGGAGCAGACTGCATAGATAGATGCTAGCCGTTTTCGGTCGCTCACAAGAAGCGTATGATGAAATGTTACACAGTCGTTCGCCGTCTCAATAGTTTGGATTTACGTCTGCATGAAAAAATATCTCTTCAATGCCCCGGAGAATTAATTTCTGGGACACAGCATATAGCGTTGAGACATTCGCCAGAGCAATGCAAAGATCCGGGCAATCACAGAAGCACCAACACCCAAGGTGACAGAACTGAAATCTCGGATGGTGGTTCTTTTAGGCAACTGCAGCACCTATTTCCCAATGCTGTCAGCTGACAAACACACAACGTGGACCCCGCTTGCACATTCCGGGTCATCTTCGCGTCAAATAGCACCCGCGTTTTACGACATAGCAAAGTGGTGGCCACCAAGCAAGTGGACCCCACACTATGTGTACAAAAGGACGCATTCGTCACATTGGCTCTGCCGCGGTTGCAGGACAGCTGAAAAAGGAACAAGTGTGTGAGTATTTGTTTATATGTGTGTCGGTGTATGTCCTATACGGAATTTGCTATCCCAACAATACTAGATGTTCATGATGCTACGTAAATATGTTTGCATGCAATCTGATAATTTGCAGAGAAATTTTGTCGGATATAAATCGTGCGATGTTATCATGCTATCCTTCTTGTTGAAGAATTGAAGTCTTTTTAGGAGTGTGTTTCTACAATCTGCGCTATTCGCAAAATTTTGCGATCGTAGCAGATCCATTACGACAAGTAACAACGAAAGTAGCGTCATTCACTTGGGACAGCGATCAGTAAAATGCTTTCCATAAAGTGAAAAAAGGGTTGCATCTACTTTAGTTGCTATTTTTGAGCAATCGTGCCACACTTTTGTGGTCTGATACGTCTGATGTTGATCTCTATGGTGCTGCCACAGCTGCAAAACGGAGAAGATAAACCTAATGCTTACGCATCCTGAAATTTAAGATTCGGAGTGCCATTAGTGCGCTGGGGAGAAAGAAGCTCTTGCTTGTGTGTAGGCTTGTGAAAAATGGTATCTTTACCTGTTCGGTCGTCGTTTCACTCCACAAACTGACAATTCCGTTCTTACAGTCTACCTTAGCAATAGATCTAAATAATCGCGTCCAATGCGGATCAGTCCTTGGTATGTTAGACTCCTTTATTACGGTCTTCAAATTGTGTCCAGGCCGGGTTTGCAGAACCAAGTTGTTGATGGATTATCTCACTTACCCGTGAGGTTAGAAGATGACAACGTGATATGGAGGCAGTATTAGTTTCCAGTCGGCTCAGACCTAAATGCCTTGAAGATTGAGGAATTAGGAATGGAAAATGTCAACGACCCGTTACTACATCAACTCAGCGAGTATGTGCAAAGGGGGCCCAAGAACAACGAAGTCCCCAGTGAGCTCATGCCAAAGTAGGCACTTCAGGATGTAAATGTCAGTGACAGATAGTTGTTTGATGCGTGTTTATAGCTCCACGTCAGTTGATAAATAAATTCATTACTGATGAGTAGTAGTGAGGATTTTGGTGTAATCCAGCTAATGCATTACGGTCACTCCTAATCAGCAGGCTTAGGCTAGTCTGGAAAATCACCAGACTCCAGCGTTTTGACCTTTTGGGTCTCGTCAATCGTGCGACTCACAGCTTGTGCACATGAAGGACACCCTGGTGTGGTTAAGACCAAAAATTGTGCGAAACTCTACTTTCGGTGGCCACGAACAACATCTGCCATTGAGACACTTGTGATGAATTGTAACGCTTGTCGCTTAGCAGACAAAAGTTCGCTGCCAGTTGTAGCCCCAATACAGCCTATTACTTACTCGATGAAGCCGTGCACTAAGATTGTCTTTGAGATTATGGGTACTTTTGCCACCGCTCCTACGAATGAGAGAACTCTACTTGTAGCTATATGTTTTTACAGTAAGTGACCTGAAGTCCACATGTGTGACCAAGTGACTACTTTGGTTGTGCTACTCTGGCTTAACAAATTGTTCAGTCGTTTCGAACTACCTGAAGAAATAGTCACGGACAATGAACCACAATTTTGCAGCTACAACTTCTCAGTTTTTCTTTAGTGCCATAACATAAAATGTACCAGAACTACACTTTACAATCCTGCGGCCAATAGCTTGGTCGTGCGTCTAAACCGATCCTTCAAGGAAGCCATACAGGTCATTCTTGATACAATAATGACCACTTCCGGACAGTCAAGCTGCGACCTTGCCCGTCGCCTCTTAAAGGCGTGGATATCTGCTCGTTCTCTGAAGCTGTTCGACTGCTGCAGAGATCTTCCGGCGGAATCAGATAGCAGTGAGCGGTGCCGCTTTGCCAACCGGTTGCTCAAACAAAGCCTGCGTAAGGAATGCGAGGCCTGGTGGTCTGAATTTACTTTATTGATGCAGACCGCTGCCCTCTCTGGCAACAGTCGCAGGGTTTTCCAAATTATTTGGTCCACTGGTCTCAGGAAGCCTGGTGGCAGTGAGGTTATTTGCGAGGCGGCTGGGTCTCTGATCACTAACCGGCAGAGGCTTTTGGACCCATGGGCCCAGCACTTTCCTTCGCAATTCAACTGGTCTCCACCGACTATTAATGCATGCAGTACACCATGTTGTCTCTCCTGGCTCGTCCCACTGAATCCACACAGTGAAGCGGAACGTTACCTCGAGCTTCGACGCCTGAAGTGATTCAAGGTTACCACCTCAGACGAAGTTTCTCCGGAGCTGTTTAGGTACGGCAGCATGACGATCCTTAACCTGCTGACCTCGTTATTCGCAAAAACCTAGCACGAATAAGCGCCTTCTTCTTGGGGCGAATCCGTTATTGTCCCGATTTTCGAGAAAGGCGCTCACACTTCAAGTGTCAATAATCGAAGGATCAGTCTTATTTTGGTTGGCACCAAGTTATTGGCATCCTTTCTACTTCGTGGACTTTCCCCAGTAAGTAAATCATACTACCTTGAAGAACAAGCTGGTTTCCATTCTGGCCATGTTTGTGTGTATCAAACCTTCACGTTTCGCCAACCCCTTGATCAACGCCACATTTATCACAAACGCACTATCGTCGTATTCTTTGACATACGGGTTCATTTGACTCGGTTGATCGATTTGTTTTATGGCCTTGCTTGCTGAAGAACGAGGTGCCAGAGAGGTATACAGCCATCTTACGTGCACTTTACCTTTACACCTCCGACAAAATGTGGGTTTGTGGGGAGTTTTCGTCGTCATTCGCTGTCAATACTGGTGCGCGAATGGGCTGCTCTTCAGCTACGCAATTGAGGACGTCCTGTCGAGAGCTTTAGACGGTATCCAGAATTTCGGCCTGGAGCTTCTACCGGGTTAGCGCGACCGCCTTAGATCATGCTGATGAGGTCGCCTAACTTGGTGGCGATTCACAGGGTATGCAATTCATTCTGCATCGGTTGGAGGTGGAAGCGTTTCCGTATGACACGAGTTCCCCCCAATCAAAGTGTGAAGTGTTGCTCCAGGATTGGACTACATCTGAAGGTGCACAACTTGAAAAGTTAGATAGTTTCGTCTGCTGGCGGTACTACCAGCATGGAAGTTTCTCTTTGTATCGCTAAAGCCCGATCAGTATTTGTTAATCTGAGGCAAAGATGGCGTCTTTGTGACGTCTCATTCTCGGTAAAGAGTCGTGTTTACAATGCTTGTGTTCGATCAGTATTGTCGTATTGAAGTGAGTCCTGGACAATTTGCGTGGAGGATTTGCATCGCCCTATTGCTTTCGACAACTGTTGTTCGAGGAGATCGCGGGTGTGTGAGGGCAAAATGGAGTTTCCTATGATGAAGTCCGACCTCGCGTCCTGCGGAATGCGAGCATTCCGTTCAACAAACCGGTTTTTCTGCTCCAGCTGTGATGGCTTGGTCATGTACTACGCACTGCGCCTGGGCGATTACTGCGCCGCGCTCTGTTCGCTGGTCAACAACCGGGTTGCAGGCGACCGCGCAGTGATCAGCTTTCCACTTGGCGACAACACATGACATAGCTGACGTCGAGTCCAACCGGCGTTGGATCGTCGCCTTCCAGGATGGGACTCAAGGATGAGGAGTGCTAGTGGTTTAACACGCTAAAGATATGGCTCGCAATCGGAGTCAGTGGAAGAATTGTGTACACAATTGTATTGATTCCATTTTTTAATACCTCAAACATTGAAAGGGACAAAAAAGAAAAATCAGCGCCTGAAAAGCAACCTAAACTGTTTCTTTCTATTTTTGTCCTTATATATATATATATATATATATATATATACCTGTATAGTGGTTGGCGGCATCCGGTTTCGGATTTGCCTGTCACTGTGGCCAGCCACAGGACGTCTTCGCCTACAAAGGGATCATGGGTCGCTTGCGCTGCACCACCCACAGCTCCAACCACACACCCCATATTCAGTGTAAAACCGAAGGAATAAAACCGGGAGGCATGTGGATGGGAGCCACATTTCATCAACGGAGCCGGCCCACACTCCTTTACGGGCAAACACAAGCACGCTGTAGTTGGTAAACAATGGCACGCAAGGCGGTGATTGGACCGTAGTCCGCTCCACACTGAGTGCATGGAACCGCCCTTCGAGCCTAGCACGGCCACAAGGACCGTGCACCCCGTCCCCTCCAGCAACGACCAACTGTCTCCTGGAGCCAGTATGGACGAGGTAGTGGGTATTAGACAGGTAGGCACTTTATTAACATGCACATCAAGCGCAGTCACACCGGGGATATCAAGCAACAGCCAATCATTTGAAATGACGTTATCAAATAAAATAAATCTGTTAAAGAATACCGCTATGCAGACATAACTCTCCGCTAAAAAAGCATATGAGGTAAGTTGATTGGTAACGAATCCGCGATTAGTACAAAACGTCCAGAATTTACACAAAAATGCTACAAACGTAATAAAGTTAAAGAAGATAACTAGCGTAAGCAATATGGTCATTTACTAGAAGATTAGTCAGGTAGGCAGAACAAACCAAATAAAGTGAAATGAAATTTATCCGGCTTATAAAGACCTAGTTGAAGTGTAAGTCGATTTAGCCCAACCGCGGTGAAGAAGCATCATGAATGCAACTTCATATATATATATATATATATATATATATATATATGCATATATGCATATATGTATATATCGCATTACCTAGAACACATCCGCAGCAATTGCGCTAGTTACCGTCGAGTGTGTCAAAATCATGACAGGCACTAATTAACAACGACGAAAGCGCTACGAAGGACGGAGTGTTTTGAAAAAACATCAGGCAACCCTGATAGTGTGCTAAAATAAAAGAGATTCGAACAACTTTCGGGAATGGAGACGAAATGTCTAACCCAAGAAAGGAGAGAACGGCCGATAGAAGCGATTCCTTTGCTGGTTCAGTCAAACGCAAACTTGCCTCCAATACATTCGTATTTATAATCTAAGTGTACAACAAAGAATAACGCAAACTACTGGAAACGTGAGTGTCAGCACGGCAAATAATTTGACACCTACTGGTTTGTCCTGAAGATAGCTCAGTTGAGGTTGCTGCGGCTTGAAACGGTAGATACAGCAGATTACAGCAGAGCTTAGGTCTAGTCTGCTCAGTTTGCGTTGACCCGAGACAGCGAGTTGGATGAGGAGAACTCTGGTATAACCTACACGACTGAGTTGCGCAACTATGCGAGTATCGCAACAAAAAGTACGTCACCCTTCTTACAGAAGTTATTATTTGTGTTATAACTTTAATCGATACGCTCCTCAATATTGGTAAACGCGGATGTACTCGCTAACCGAGAAGCGGTAGAATAACATTGGTACAGCTCATGGTGGATTCTAGCAATCCGTCTGGGCTGACATAATATTCAGCAATGGGTGTTATGCCAATGTAAGGCAACCATCTAAGCTTTCGTTTCTCATACGTTTCTACACAATTGACGCTTAAAATTCTCTAACGTATGTCGGCAGACGAAGTGAATTGGGAAGTACGTGTAAACTGCCCAAATAGCTGATTAGATCCAGCTCTTGGAAGGATGACTATTGAAGTATAGCTTAAGGGCGAAGGGGATACTCTGTGGTGCTACGGCGTGAACACCTAGGTTTGCAATAAATACTGTCAACAACTAATTGAACTACAAGGTAGATGAGGTTCGTCGGTGTTTTACGTACACGGCGCTCTTCGGGAGACAAAAGTAGCTGATCAATCGATGAGGCCAACGTCTGGGCAGTCGACACGTTGAGACCCTCGACAACAGCCTTGTCCTTTTCTTGTGTAGTCTTTGACGGGGTGTGGTTTAGTGTCGCTTGAACCTACAAGGTACATGATATAGCAAATGAAAACATCAACGCAATGGGCACAAGATAGGTTAGATCACATAAACCACTTAGTTATGGTAGTTAACTGTACCATTTCAGTGGTTCAGTGAGCAATGAGGAAGGGTTTGTTGCGGTGAAAAACTGATGCTTGAAAAGTCCTTAAAATAAAGTGCGTCCAGACAAAATTGATGATGTACGAGGATCGGAAAGGTAAACGCTTTACATTTAACGATACGTCGTAAAGGTGGGGATTGAGAATCAAATGCCAACATGAATACTGCAGATTGAATAACTATAGTTAATGTAACATGTGAGAAAAAATGTGTTTACTCCCTGTGCTGCTGGGTAGAATCTTCCGGTAGAACTAGGTTACGTATAACTATTCTATAACGCCAGTTTGCGAATTCTCTTCAACAATTCTCTTCAGGCATTTAAAATTATAAAATGGAACCTTACAGCACAACCAGCTGATGTAGCATATAAAGGGCAGGCAGAGACAAACGTCTTGATCGATAAAGTCGTTTGTCCTCTCAGGTGACAGCACGTGTTGGTTGAGTGATGGAATGTCTAGCGCAACATCCGATCGCTCTTGGCGCACGGAGAGATGGAAACTGGCAAGTAAATTATGGCCAAGGTAGGAGACGCCCTTGCACCAAAACGTTCTGTTTGCATAGTTCCGGTTGTGTTGTCCTAATTGCGATCACTTCTATAATATAGGTTTGCATAACAATTTTGGAGGGGGGGAGAAGTGCACATAATGTTCAATCGTTTTCCGAAACCAACCGGTGGGAGCACAAACAAGTGAATTTGGAAGAGTGTCCCGGCGTTTGCTGGCTTGGAGGGATAGGTAACTTCAACGGTGTTCTAAACGGCCGCATTTGTCGCGCGGGTACAAGTGGCCAGTTCTGAGGTTGGTGTTTGTTTGAATCTCAGCAAGCAATGATATGCGGTTGGTATTCAATGTCGTGTGAATGCACATGTCATGTTACGTTTTCTTCAGGCCAATCTAGTCATATGTG
Organism: Dicrocoelium dendriticum; assembly: GCA_944474145.2. Lineage (NCBI taxonomy): Eukaryota > Metazoa > Platyhelminthes > Trematoda > Plagiorchiida > Dicrocoeliidae > Dicrocoelium > Dicrocoelium dendriticum. Next base: position 45,217,808 of record OX104068.1, read on the forward strand.
TGGCGTTATTGATGGACGTCCCGTTAGGGTTAGTACAAAATGCTCACTTTAAACTGAATTATGATAAACAATGCTGGTCAGACCAGGGCTTCAATCTTTGAGAAGATTCGTCGCAGCTAACTTCAGAAAGACATCCACCACACATCCAGGAAAGCGCTAGACTGCCTTTTACTCCTATTGGGCCTCATTAGCATAATTTCATGGGCAAGCCGGCATTATCTGTTTAGGCCAGTGTATGGCTACAGCCCGGAGAAGTCGGGGTTGTGTGCTCAAACAGGTCTACTCCCGGGCCAGGTGGTCATCATCATCATCAACAGCAGTACATCAGCCATTTGAACTGATGCTTCGCTGCCATACAGCCATGAGGACCTATGCAATAAAAAATAAGAAGAGGGAGAGAAGGGGGACTTACCTGAAAACCTTAATGCCCTAAGGAAACATTTAGGGTCAAGGCACCTACACCTTGTGTAGACAACATACCGTCACAAAAAGCTGGCTATCGTGCAAAGATAAGGCGGCATCGGCGAGACAGCTTCCTTGCGGCTTTCACTGACCCGCGTCATAATCAGCCATTACCCCGCAGATAACTCAGCACCAAACACACTTTAAACAAGCAATCCGATTAGGAGACGGCAGCAGACGCGCCACTGGTGTCGGCTGCGAGCCATGTCCTGTAAAGTCTCGAGCCTAGCACAAGGCGAGTCACGTGGACTCCAACCCGGAAGGCGATCCGGACTAACGGCATCCAGCTTGGGCGTTAGTGACTTCATTTCCCGCTGCCAAGTCAGCTTCTGTCCCCCTCGAGCCTTGCGCCATCCTACACCTGGTAGACTAAACAAGGCCCTTCTAGGTAAGCGGTGACCAGGCATACGTAGCACGTGCCCGAGCCAAAACAACTTATGCAGTGCCATCAGTTGTTCTAGGGAGCTATCATGATTATCACCACCAATACTCGCCTGCGCATATCATCGTTGCGGACACGTTGGTGCCATCCGACTCCAGCAATGCTTTGCAGACAACGATGATCAAAGACTTGAAGGCGCCTCAGATCTTCAGACCGAAGGGGCCAAGTCTCACTAGCATGGAGCAGAACGGCCCTCACTTTGGCCTTGTATGCACGACCTTTCAGACGGAGGGAAATTCCCTTCTGTCGCCAAAGATGCCGCAGGTTTAAGAAGGCAGTTTTGGGCTTTGCAATGCGTGAGCTGACGTCAGTTTCTATGCGCCCATGGTTGGTGATACAGCTGCTAAAATAAGTGAATTGGTCAGCCACCTCGAGTTCCTATTTAGCACGGGTCAAGCTTTTATAAAGTGGCTGAAGGTCCTGCAGTAACACTGCACTTTGAAGGTGCGAAGTGCATACGAAATTATTGGACCACTCTAGACAGGTTATTATGGGTTGATTGTGTCACCGCAACATCGTCGAAAAGTAAGACAACATCGTTCGCATAATCAAGACCAACTAATCATTCACTGGACAGCGCTTTAAGGCCTACATCTTGAGATTCCGCAAGGGACCTCTCCATGATAGAATCTACGACGAAATTGAACAAAAATGGAAGAAATAGGACAACCCTGACGAACGCCAGTTGTGCTCGGAAAGCTATCCGACAGATCACCGTAGACCCTGACGCGGCTTGTAGTGTTCGAGCATAGAGCACGAAGAATGTTCACATATTTCGTGGGAACACCGTTCCGCGCAAGTATTTCGAACAGAATCGATCGATCGACTGAATCGAACGCACTCTTGAAACCGAGGAACACAGCTATTGTCGGTCTGCGGTATGCGTGGCGCTGCTCTGGCACTTGCCGCAAAGTGAATATGTGGTCTATACAGCCACGTCCTGGGCGGAAACCGACCTGCTCTTCACTAATCCGAGATTCCCGTTTTACAGTGAGGCGACGAACGAGAATTGAGGTAAGTAATTTGGTCACAACTAGCTTTAGGCTAATACCCCTCTGGTTAGAATAGTCTGTGCGACTGCCCTTTTTGTATATTGCCACTATAATCGATTCGCTCCAATAAGTCGGGACACTCTCTTCCTTCCAGATACATTCGAATAAGGAGGTCAGTGTTTTGCAGAGGACCTCACTTCCATCCTTACATAGTGCAGGTGGGAGGGCATCCGGGCCAGCTGCACGAAAACGATTGAGGGCTATGATCGCGTTTCGGACCACGGCCTCCGACGGAGCCTCTAAACTAACCGTCCACGGCTCGTCCTGCATCACCTGAGTAGGAAGAAGTCCAGGAGCAGGGGGCCAGCTGAACTGGTTTTGAAAGTGTTCCGCATAACGAGCCATACGACGCTCCTTGTTGTGTATCAGCGCACCCGCGCTATCTCTGATTGTCTCACTGACGCCTGGTTTTCTGGGACCAGTGGTGCGGAACAGCTGGACGAGCTTACGGCAATTGCCTACTGCTCCTGCCTCCTCCATTTCTTGAGCCCGACTGGTCACCAGGCTTCCTTGTCAGCGCGTAGGCTCTGCTTTAGTTCGCACCTAATAACCCGTCTGGTCATTTTGTGTTCAGATCCAGCCGGGAGGTGTCTTCTAGATTCCAACAGATTCACCGACATCTCGGAGATCCAGTGACTGGTGTGGTGATGATGGATAGTGCCACAAGCAGCTGCTCCTGCGTCGTGCATGGCGGCCGAGATCTTATTCCACTGAAACTCAGTGTCATTAGAACAAGACAGCGAAAGTTCGGTATGCAGTGCTTTTTGATAGGCTTGCCTGACCGAGGACTGAGACAATTTTTCCGCTGCCAATCGTAGGATACACTTGGTGCTCCTCCCGGTAAACTTCATGGAGAAACGACAGCTTACCAGTGAATGATGAGAGTCGACACAAGTACTCCAATACGAGCGGCTATCCAGGATGGGACCACGCCATCTGTAACTTATGGCTATGTGGTCAATTTGGGTCCATCGCTGGCCAGCTACAGGAAGAGGCCAAGTGGCACTTCGGCGCCCACTGTGTCTAAAAGCAGTGCTACTAAGAAACAAGTGGTGCTTCACACACTGTTGCAGCAGGCGCTCATCGTTGTCAGTCCGTTAGGATTTAGGCCCACAATTAGCACCCAGCTGAGCTTTTGAAGAGCTCAGACGCCCTACTTGTGCGTTCATATCCCCTGCAAGTACTGTGAGATCTGAACTATTAGCAGTGCGTAGTAGCGCGTTCAGTTCGTGATAGAATGTGTCCTTGACAGAATTTGAAGTGCAGTCAGTGAAGGCATAATCAGAAATTACAAACAGACAGCGTTTTGTACTACTTCGTGAATCAACCTTAGCTGATGTAGTCAAACAGGCTGCACATAGTCGGCTGTTCACCGGAATTCAATCAACCAACCATGGCTCAGTCTTGGAGCTTAGAATGATACCTACACCAGATTGACCCGTGAGTGCTGCATCGGCGTCTCTGGATGCGTGCAACCAATGAGGAGAGGATAAGCCGGGTGCAGTTACTTGCACAACCCCATTAGGGTCATTGATCCTAGTTTCGGACACACAACACACATCAATACCCAGTGTGTCCAAGGTGCACGCGAGTGCAGCCCGTTGACCTATTTGTCTTAGAGCGCGAACGTTGAACGTCGCCATGTAAACGGGACAACGTGGCCTTATAAGGGACAGTTGCCGATAAACGTCCGGTGCGTGTCGCGAAATGGCTGCAGTTGGTTCTACTCCAGTGGCACTTCGGTTGCTGTCAATTAAGATGGGAATTATAGAAGGACGATTATTAATGGGGGTCGGGATAAGAGTAAGAGAAAAAGGTGGAAAAGAAAGAAGGGAGGCGCCAGCAGTAGCATGTTTTCTCCTATCCGTCCTGTTGTATGCAGCAGATAAGGCGACCCTTGATAATTTGCGCGACGGCCGATGCAGGATGAAGTTTGTGTTGGAAGAAAATGTCATGGTTGTATCTGGGCTGAGATACTCTCAGGGAGCCCAGACCTAGATAGGAGGACGATTAGAGCCCTCATCCAAAGTCTTCGGCTCAAAAGCCTGTCCGCAAGGCAGCGGGGAGGTGGCAATGATTTACTTTTACAGAAATGGGCGCTATCCCATTTCAAACCCCCAACCTGGAGGACCATGAGACTGAGTTTGTCTGACCTCTCACCATGGACCAACCTGGTAGGGGTAGCTCTCAAGTTGCCCGCAGGCCTCACCCAGTATAGCTCAATGGGTCAATGAGGTACGCAACCGTCGCACCATGTTAATGTCCAGTCTCGTTGCGACGGTCAATGAAGTTTGATCCACGGATAATATACAGGCTGCAGCCGTGTCCTAGTTAGCATTGCGGATCAACCTTCACTTAGAGCTGAGAGCATTGTGCCGACCTTTGCGCTGTGTCTACCACTTATTTTTCACATATAATTGTACAAACTTAGCGAGGAATTACCAAAAACACGTGCTTGCTTACAATAACATTTTGTCCCTCAATGAAAATTTTATCATTGGTTGGGCTTCCACAATAGGTGGTGCAATAAATGGGAACACCGTACAGAAGTCGGTACCGACAACCGGAAACACTGGTTGTTTTCCATATTTCATGTGACAGATGGTGTAGATCTTCTACTTCCCTCGTTATCAGATACTGGGAGTCTGTAGCGCTGGTCATCCATTTTTGAAGCTGACTCAACCTACTCCGGGTGGATGAGATCGTCCTGCATGGACACACCGAGCTCACCTACCTGAGAAGTTGTCTTGAAACTATGTGCTCCAAGCCTATAGAAGTCAACATGTACATAGCATACCCAAACAATTAAGTGCTTAAAAGTCTAAGGGCAGGTTATTTTGAACCATTTAATTTCCAGCCCTACGTAAGTGGTAGTGGAGCATCTTTTAGTCATCTAAATCCCTGATCGCTGTCAAATCTTACCATTATACGCTTAGAGTAGGAAACAGTAAGCAGTAATTCTTGTTAGATAATTTATTAAAACTAGGAGTACATTATGTTCTGGCAATGAACCATGCAGTTTGGAGTCATATCATTCCTTTAAGCAGGACAGGGATCTATGGACTTACATGTCAAAATGAAGCATATGAGGAACATCGCCAATCTAGTTCTGAATTGGTAAATCGCTAATAATTCTGTAGTTCCTGTATTCAAATACAATAAGCCGATCGATCAGACTCTCTCCGTATTATTATTATTAGTAGTATTATTATTATTAATATTATGAACCATCACCTGACCAAGATACAATTGGCAGTGCCGCAACATATAGTTAACAACAACAACATCAACAACAACAACGGCAATAATAATAATAATAATAATAATAACAAAAAGGGGAAAACAGGTAGGCAGTGGAAGTGTTTGGAAAGTTTACAAGGTTAATGTATTGTGCAGGCAGAGATCTCCCTGGTTGCCCAGGCTGAGGAAGAAACTCTCTCCGTAAGTCCAGGTGGACGACGCGGACCACCACCAAATCTTATTACCATAAGGTAATAATAATAATAATAATAATAATAATAATAGGTATTGTTCTCATCAAGCGAGAAGCTGCACGTATATTTCGCACAGATTACACTGATCAAAAATAAAGTACTTTTAAGATACGGAGGATATTTCAACGGACGTTTGGTCTTTCGCTGGTGTCTATCACAATTATGAAAGCAGTTTTCTCCAATTAGCCCTAGCGTTTGCGATATAATACTCAACTTATTAATTGATAATAATAACCACGAATTATTCAAAGTCACCCTGGTTTATTTCGCGGATATATCACTTTCCCTGAACTTATCTGCTTGAACAACTTCGATGTAATCTGCTTTATTTGTAGCGAATACACTGTGGTAAAACAAAGAAAAGATATCACTTCGTTGTGAGTCGAGCATATTGCAATTTGGCGTAAAACTTGAAGGTCAGAAATAGTCCTTGGCTACTCAGAAGATTTGCAAAACCTGTGTCGGATGTCTCCGCACGGAGACAATTGGTGCAAAGAAAGGTTTGAATTCTAGTGTGTCTATGGTGTGTAGAGAACGGATACGCTATTACGATGACGAGGATTGTTATTTTTATATTGTCAATGTAAGTGGCTTCAATCGATACAATCAACATAGGATTATTTAAGTGGATTAAGGATGGTGGACTTCTTTGATTGGACAGTAGGGGTGCGCAAAGTTTCTTTGTTTCATGTGCTTATAAGACGCTAAGGTTAAACAACAACATTAGAAGAAAGTAACTTGGCCTAACAGGGACAAGATAAATTTAAGCGTAGCAAACGTCGTCAATAAGCCTGCTGTTGACAGGGAAAACATTACTCTCGCAACACTTCATGTAAAGTTTGGGCTGTTGAAACAATTTGTTAAAGTACTTGATGAAGATCATGCATGTTTAGATTACATTTATAGGTCACTCCTTAGATCAAGTATGGTTAAACTTAAAGCTGACCTCATCGATAGTCCTCAAATTCGACAAGTCAATAATGATCGAAATTTTACCATACATATGAACAGTGCTAAACCACTTGCTTGGAATAGTGTTATCTTCGTTTTCCAGAAATTCCTGGGTGACGATAAAGAATTAGGACGAATTGGTGGAGAATACGCCTGCAAATTTTGACGCTTTTTGTAACATAAGCAAAAAGGACATTTCCTCTATGGTCACTTAGAAGGATTTCCTGGTAATCATGGTGACTTCAGCGAAAACAGGGTGGGAGGTACCATCAGGACATTAAGTTGCTGGAAACGAGATATCAAGACAAGTGGAAGAGACAAATGATGGCAACCTGCTGCTAGAGCACCTTAGATGAATTTGAAGTGCTTATTATTGCTCACATTTTTTAAAAATTTCGCCTCATCATTTTTCGCGACATCTTTCGTGGCTTTTCTTTTAAGTGACGAAAAATCACTCGAATATATTTCTTCGAAATCCGCGCTCCCGTCGTGCTGATTTTCAGCTGTACAGCTGCTGTTTGCATACGCTGCCTTCGAGACTACTTGAAAGCCGCATATCTGCGGTAGAATTTCTAGCGAACGTCTGCTCCAGTTGTGTTCGACGTGATCGACAGGTAGATTGCTCACCGTAGTTGGAACTTAACTGTGATTTGACTGTGAGCTAGCCTTTCCTTAAGTTTTTGCTTTACCTAAGAGACTCGAACCTTGCAGTATTTCTTAGATCATCATAAATTGCTAGATAAACCACATGGCGGAAAATCGTGCGAATATCGTCCTTTTCAAAAGTTTACGCACATGATACACATCAGCTGAGTAGATTATTGCTTCAGTTATCGTGTATACATGATTATTGTTTAGTTACTGGCTCGGTATTTTAGTACAAGAAACCAGTTCCACATGACTCTTAGACTACACATGCTCTTGTTTTCTATCATACCATGCCTTTTAGTGGGTGCACCATATCTCAAAAAGTAGAGTCATTTTAGTTTAAGAAACACTGTTGACCATGGTTATACACTACAGACAGCATCACGCCATTTGTACGTTAAATTATAACGCATTGTTGCATTTTGAGGTGTTTGTAAACTCTAACGGTTGCTTATATTGCGTGATTTTTTCCTAATTTCCCCATTCGCCTTTCTCTGGACCCTCAGTAAGTAGTGCCAAGTGATTTCCTAACGAAAACAAGATCAAAGAGAGACAGCTTCTGAGCTTATTACGAAAGGTTTGCGCACCCTCACACGACCTGATTGTGATTGGGAGCCGATTACACAGAACACCATATCTGATTAGAAGGAAGTAGGTCCGCAGATTTGTCCTGCAGCGTGGTATAACCTGGGTGAATTTTTTGTTGCGAAGGTCCCAACTGTAGCAGCGCCGCTATGTTAATGTGTACGGATTATAATAGACATTACTATTAATCCGATTTTACAGCTGAATCAAGGTTAAGCTTTAATCTTTACAGCCGAAACATATGGATATGGAGTTGCCGGCACCGCTGCCGATAGTTCTTTATAGAAATTGTGCGTAATAGGCATTCGATAAATGACCATTGTGGGCTTTATATAACTGTTCTGTCAGATCTCTCCACACTGCTACAAAGTCGCTTGCAACACTATAGGATAGAATGAATGATGATTTAATAAATTGTAACTCCGTTGGGGTTGCATGCACCTTGTAAGTTATAGCAGCCACGGGTTGTCTGGCTCATACTGCTTAGTACTCAACCTGCCCAGAATAACTGAAGGTAAAGGAATACCTAATTCCGGGGTCGCGTGTAGACAGCTGTAGACAGCAGTCGTTAATGAGTGTAATAAGTCTTTCTGGCATCAACTAACCGTGACGTATGATACTTGATGTATTTGCTAGGAAGTTCATTATATACCTGCCGTGCCATATCTCAAGGAAATGAAGGTCACACTGAATGGTACTACTAATACTACAGCAACTAATAATAATAGTACTAGTAGTAACAGGCAGTTTTCTCATCAAGTAGGAAGCTGCATCCACATTTGGCACAGCGGATGTATGTATAGATGATACCAGGCTCTTGCATCGGCAGTATGAATTTATGGCTACCTAAAAATAATAGCGTATATGCTTGAATACTGCAAGGCACAGTCCAGCTGGGTTATATGGTCATTATATCACATGGAACAGTTGTTTATTCGAGTTTTTCAGAGCAGTTCGTAAACTATTTGGGGGGCAGGCCTAATAGGTCGGGTGTGTTTCGGGAATATTGAGAGGTTATCAACAATAATACCTGCAGACAAATCCATATGTTCAAGTAAAGTAATACAACCATCCATAGAACCATATCCTGGGGAGCTACACGTTGAGGATGAGCATACATATGCTGTCTAGCGTAATCTTCGAAGCCCAGATTGAAATGTATGCAACTTCCAGCACAGATTTGAGCAGGGGATGAATTACGTCAACTGGTCATGTAGCGTGGTTTTGTAACCATAACCCCTATGTGCCGTATTCGAGAACACGACTTTTTGAATTGCCTACCCGTTCATATCGGACGCTCATTATGCACTGAAGATCACGAACCCTCTCATTCCCAGTTTATTCTTCCGCACTGGAGACATGTCGAGCAAAGCGATCTCATAATTACCTATTGCATGGTTTGGCCGCGTCTTCGCTATCATGATTGGATCCCGTGTTTGTGAGGCACGTTGCCAAGTTTGGCCAGCTGAGTAATGAGTTTTGTACACTAGCACACAGACAGGAGAGCTCATTGGATATACAAAGTATGCAACCAGACGTTGAGTTCGGACCAAATGTTTAGTTGATTGTTGGTGTCGATCATGGAGCGTTATGAGTTCATAATTCGTTGGTGCTTGTATTGCAGTCGGGTTACATGGCAGCATACGGCGTTCAGGTCCTTCATGTTCACTCATATTTCGCTATGTCCCGTGGGATGTTTCGAGTGGTATGGCCTCAGCCTCTACGCATGACTGCGCAAGTGGAAGTTTTGCTAAGCTTGCTATTTCCAGTAAAGTACTGGTCAATTTTCACCGATGCATGTTACCCACAACCAAGTTTCGGTTAGCAGTCTGACACCGAACTTAAACCAGTTATCCCATAGGACTAATACCAGACCTTCGAAGTTGTGTGTGTTAGCTTGGGCACGTACGATGTATATCTGGTCACCGGTTACTAAAGAGGGTGTTGTTTTGTTTGCCAGATGTACGGTGGCACAAGTCCCGAGGTGGGCAAAAATTAACTTCGCAACGGGAAATGAAATCACGGACGACCAAACTCGGTGCCGTCGGTCCGTATCGCTTTCCAGGCTAGAGTCCACCTGACCCGCTGCTTGCGTGGCTTAGACTTTACAGGACATTGCTCGCAGTCGACACCGGTGGTGTGTCTGCCGTCGTCTCCTAGTCGGAATGGTTTTTTAAGGTGTGTTTGGTACTGAGTTATCTGCGCGGTTTTGGCTGATTATGACTCGGGGCAGTGAAAGCCGCAAAGAACTGTCTCGCCTATGTCGCCGTCTCTCTACACGATAACAAGCTGTTTGTGATGGTCTGTTGTTGACAACGTGCAGGAGTCTTGACTTCGAGTGTTTGTTTAAGGCTTTAAGGTTTTATGTTAGGACACTGTTCTCTCAGTAGGACACCGTGGTCGTACGGCAGCGAAGCGTCAATTCAAATGGTGGATGTACTGCTGTTGATGTTGATGATGGTGTTGAGCGCCAAGTAACTGTTCACTACGTAGCAGTTACACTGTTATGAGAGTGGACCTGGTGAATTTAGCTCCACCACTTTCCGAAATGTGAGGTCATCTCATGTTCAGGAGAAGTTTGTATCCAAGACACGCCATGGACAACGCTGGCTTCTTATGATCATATTTTGGCCGACCGTCTTTGTTAGCTATACCCTTTGGGTGTTCGTTCCAAGGTAGGTCTGGTGATGCACGTACACGAAAATGACACACTGTAAAGCAGAATCTCCAACAACAAGGCAGTCTGTCACAATATCGGTTGGTGTTACTTGAAGAGGTCGGGGTTCATCGTAGTGCACTGTTTGGGTGACCCTTGACTCCTTTCATCATGGTTGCTTGAGTAGGAAAAACCAGGTCATGGCAAATCGAACCCCACTGGTTATTACTGTCCAGTAGTAAGCTTTGCTTTGAACTACGGAACATAAGATCTGAGTAGAACATGAGGCTATGATGTAAGTCTTGTCGCTGGGGTCCTGTCAGGAACAGGTAACATTAGTATTCCTGGCCGCCAACAATAATCAAGTTGAAAATAAGTGACGGACGAAGGCTAAGTGATTTTGTCGGGCTACTGTTAGTCCAGGTGTGCCGCAGGCGATTATGTTCAATAAAATTCGACAGAAAAAGAATAGCCATTGATAAGAAACAAATCTAGTGAGTGAGAGGTGGCGCACAGCTCTCGGTGAGTTCGTTCGGTTCATAGGACGCCTAGGTACAGACATGTTTCAACAAAGCACATCAACGCACATCATACGATTTTTAACATTGTAAGCGGCAAATTTGCCAAGAAAACGGCAGGCTGAATATCAAGGTCATAAGCCAGATAAGCACACCACCTATGCCATCTACCGAGACTCCGGATAGCAATTAGTTGTCCAACACCATGTGATTAACTATGCGATGCTCCATGTTTTCATTGCTGCTCGCACAACGGGGTATGGAGTTTTGCTCTGGATATCCTTAGCTGGCAGCAGCTCCTTCGGACTAGCGTACCATTCATAGTTTTCCCAGCCACGTCTACCTGGTTTCATTCCAACCCCTAATGTTAAATACGATCGCCCCCACACTGTGTAACAGGCCCAAGTGTCAAACCACACACAGACTTGATCCGTGCTCCAATCACAGGGGTCATCCGTCTTGTTATTTCTTTCATACCACATTCGCCCCGACACACATCACACATCCTGTGTACTGTAAAGCGAACCAATCGTGTAGGGTTCTTGGACCCATTAAAAGAACCGTGGGATTCCTCTGGCGAACTCTGTACGGTGGCATTTGCGGTGCTTACCCTTCTTTCTTTGCTTCGCAAGACCCAGTTGTTTTGGGACTGAACGGGTACTATTGTGGTTCGCCATATTGTACTTTAATTGGTGTCTGAATAGTACTGTAGTTAAGGTCTCGGCTTCCTTTCTTGGTTAGACTAGGTGATTTCACGCATCATTGGAGCCCCAATCCAATTTGTCGCCTACAAACATCTTACATTAAAAGTATGCACTATCGCCAGGGATTTTGGCAACATGTCTATTGAGCAAGTGATATCACACTACTTTAAGATATCCATGTCGAAGCAAGGTTGAAATCACAATATGACTGAGTTTGATGTCACTTATGGGCGCCTTCGATAGATTAGGATCAAGAAAACTGGGCTCGTGCCCAGCTTCTTCAAATTCATTATCTCCAGTAGGGAGACCATGGTAATCGCAACGCCTCACAGATAACGAGGTGGATACTGTCGCTGAGTCCATTCTGTCCGCCCTCAAGATAACGATGACCGCTGCGGACAACCAAGCAATGTACGGTGTAAGTAACTGCTTTCGTCAAATCAGCTTTTATTTAACGATTGTGCCAAGGGTCATACTGATTGCAGCACCCTCACTGTAGCTGTTACACAAAACCGATATCAGGACTGCCAAGATTATGTATGGTACTGTTTCAAACGGCAATGCATGAATACACATGCCTAACTTTATACCTTACTTTCATAGTGAATTGTTCCAAAGAAAAGAAGCAAGAGATGCCTATTAGAAACAGTTAACTTTGGTAAAGTTAGTAAAGTTGCTTGACTTTAATTTTTGTAAGTTGTAACTGCGCGCGTCTACACAGGTCCACTTGATCTGCTCTTTGTTTTGCTTATGACGCCCACACCTGTTAATGTTGCTTGCCGTCTACTGACCAGCTAGTCATGTTGTTGGTACAAAGCCTCCGTCCTGAATTCGTGGCATCCGGATATGCTGAGCTAAGGACACCATGGTTTGTTTCGTTCACATTTTCAAATTTCTATAAAAAACGAGTATGGCATGAGAGAGACCACAAGCTGCCGGGCACATCCCGCATTAGCATCACTGACCGGCTAGCGAAAGGATTACGTGCTTGCCTTGCATTCCGGAGGTCAACAGATCGAATACGCTTGGGTGCGGGCAACCTGACGGTGTGCCCAGACCTAGTGTGACTGTTCATTGTCGCGTTACAGCGAGGCGTTGGTGAGATGTGTTGGCGTACTGCCGATACCCTCCTTTTTCTCTTACCATTAAATTCACTTGATACTGATCTTAAAATGATAAATAAGTAATAGTATCCCGAGGAACGATGGATTGTGAATAGCTCGAAAGTTAGAACTCGATGGACTAGCTGGTTTGTTCACCATTGTAGTTGTTCTACTGTAAGGCGACATTCACTGGTCGAAAAAAATAACGACAAAGATAACAGGTATCTTGGTTGCATTTGTTATAGTTACGCTACTAGCAACTCCTACGCCTTCCGATAGTGTCTGTTGGTCAATTGGCCACTTGGCGTTACATCATTCGTCACACGCAGCGCATGGTAAACATAAAAAGGTATCAGGGAAAGTGTGGAATTCGCAGTCACTTACCTGTTCCAGCATAGCATGAAGCATTAACCCAATACTGATATTCTCTTCTGGTAGGCCTTCCAGTATCTCACGGTAGACCCCCATGTCTACACTGCCGGCATGCGGCAGTGTTTCATCAACGTTGCTTCTGGGAGCCGAATTCTCCAAAAGTTCTTCAGGACTTGGACTTTGATTGGTATCTACTTTAGTTTCAAGGTAAACGTGATGATCGTCAGCCGACTTTCCATCTTTGAGCATTGGTAAATCATCAACTTTGATGTGACGCATGTAATTCTCCCACTGTCTCCGGGATTCAATTAAGTCGTATAGCATAGCAGCTATTTGGTTAAACATTTTCATCCCGAACTCTAACTAAATAGATAAGTGTAGGCAAAGTATTATACTGGTTAAAATAATCCGTTGTTACTATGCAACGGAAAATGAAAGATATGCAGCTGTTTGGTAGCGTAACTTAGACACCAGCTTATGCACAAAAATTATAAATCTCAAATGTAGTCAATGATACCTTAATATATCCAATCTGCGGGATAAGAAACGTTCACAATAAATTGAATTAACAAATGCTAACAGGTATCTCGCCTATGCCGTGTGTGGGGCACATTAAAAGCAAGTGATATTACGGGAACCGCTGTGAATGGTGTGATTACAGTAACATTCAAAGCATGGCTGTGAAATAAAATCTGATAAAGGAGGTGAGGCAAGAACGTTTGAAAAACATTAAAATGTCGCAATTCACTCAAAAAATGAAGAGCGAAAGCTTCTAGTCTCGAAATCAGACTACTCAGGTTGACAGAGTTCTCTAACCTGAATAAGGCGCTGTAGGCAGAAACTGGTTTTGCATAACTTCAGCTGAGTATTGCATAGGGTATCATTGGAGCAAGTAAAAAGTTAAATCTGTACATTTCCATCGGAATATGATCAAAATCTTTATGGGAAACAAAAATTATATGTGAACAGTCAGCAACTGGATAGTTTTTCAGGTTCTCACTTGATATCATACAAAACGCATAACTCACAGTAAATTAGAACCCATAAACGTGAGATATCATTGTCAGTAGGTTACCGTTCTCGGAATCTACATTGGGGAAATGTACATCCAACAATCTTTTAAACTTCTGCACTGAGTCTCCTTCCTCTTTACGGTAGGACAAACCGCGAGAAATATTGTCCACTCACCGTTCAAAACATAAGGAATGGAGACTTATTTCAGATATAGCACCATAAATTTATACTGATATCTGTGTGAGCTGCAACTTGTTCGCAAGTAGAGCAGTGGCCTCAGCACGGAGAAATCAGTTAAACATAGATAGAAGTAAATTTGGTATAGAATACGGCAGGATATGAAGAAGCCGACCCGCAACCGACTATACTACACAGTGAACAATCCCGTTCCTTTGCACCTACCTTCCTATCATAAGTCCCTAAACCGGAGATGGGCGTAGTAGCGATGAGTTGGACCCATCCGATCTTCTGCGCCTGGCCTCGAGTGGTCAACTGGTAGGGGAGTGAGCCGTACGCTAGCAGTAGTCTTATGATGGAGGAGGGGAGGCGAGTGGCAGCCTCTCCAGACCAGAGGAAGAAGCTGCATTTGAGTTCCCAGAGCTAACACAGTCCGTTTCGTTGTAGCCTGTTCATGTTTCCAAAGAGCTTCAATTCGGAACGTGAGGGTACTCCTAAGTCATTCGTGGAAGGTGTGGGATGTAGCAGTTGGCCTTCAATGGTGTAGGTTCGGCCGTCACTGCCTGTTCTCAGGCTCATGATTACCGAAGTAGTCGGTTTAACCGGTTAACGGACATCTGTAGCCCACATGGAGAAGCGGTTTAACTCTTGCTGAAGTATGCCACAGTCGTCTCGGGTGCTAATCGATACCCATATATCAAGATCGTCTGCAGGCATTGCGCACGACGACCGAAGAACTTTAGATCGTTGATGCAAATCAGGAGCAATGTAAGCTTTAGCACCGTGCCTTCAGGTAAATCACTGGTCGAAGGATACCAGTTAGTTTGATGGAAATCAACTGACGTTGTCCATTTATGTCCAAGGAGTAATTCCCGGCCCCACTGTAGTAGGGAGTTATCAACACCGTACACTCTGTGGCAGTGTATGAGGAGGTTGTGCTTCACCTAGTCGAACGCTTTGCTAAAACCAATGTAAATCAAAACGACAGACTGCCTGCTTCACCGTCTGCAACCATTCATGTCTCGTCATAATTAAATTGGTAATGTATGAACGGCCTAGCATGAAGCTGTGCTGTGGTGGCATCAGTGAGTCTTTTGACTGGAGCAGCAGTAATAAGCACTTATTCATGATCTTCTCGGCAACCTTGGGTAAAATAGAAGTCGGACGAATTGGCCTGCAATTGTCTACCTTGCTGCTATCGACTCCTTGCGGAATCCGTTTTACCACCGAACATCCACTCAATGGACAACGAACATTCAGATGGCAACCTATTGAACAAGTCAACTACGGGAGGCGAGCTGATTGCTGACAAGTACATAGAGCCTTCCAATACTATACGTTGTTATACTTTTCGCCTTGCCAAAGAGTGTATGAAATGACGCATGATGCAACGGCTTACCACCTTAACAGAAATGAGAGAAGAGAACACCCAACTGTCACCAGTAAGATCTGAGATAAAACAATCTTTTCGTCAAATGGACTGGGAAACTGGGTATAAAAAATGTCTCGATGGATCATACAGCGCGATGCATATAAACAGTACCTGGTTTAAATTTTAATCTTCTCACAACAGCTATCCTGCATTGTCATCCCCCACACATAACTACTGTGGTGATTCACAAAACAATTCACTGCTGGTTAAGTGTATTGGAGAGGTTTACTAATCTAATAGGGTAACAATAAATGGGACAAAAAACAGCAAGGAAACTGCCAGCATCATCCATCACTAGACAACTAATTAATACAAGTCGTCAACGTGACTCTGACTCAGCGTTTACTGTTCCTTATCGATGTGGAAACACCAAAGTGTGAAGTCTCTCGAATCCGGGCCTGATAATTAGATTCGTCCTACTCATTGTGCACAGAAACAACTAACAGTCATGCTGAAGCCTTCTGATCTGAAGGCTTCTGATCAGTTTAGCAGCTCCCTAACCTGTTGTTTTGTGTCTGTGTGCTTTCGTTTCTCATTGTCGCGTTCAAGTGCGAAGTCGACTACCCGTCAATCAGTCACTTACTGGTTAACTACAATCCAACCATCCAGATTATACAGTTGTCATGGGTGCAAAATGTACCTTTTTTCTTAAGTTGAATAGAAGTTAAGCTTATACCTAAATACTGAGAAAGGATTAAAAGCATTCTCTCAGGCGCACTCAATCCACCCACTTCTGACTTTGTTTCTAAAATAGGAGTTCCTGTTTTATACAATAGTTCAATAATTGAATAGTTCAATAGTGTATGACAGGATAAAAAGCATAAGTTTACAAGGCCCACCGGATAGATGTGCAAAAGAAAATTAAAATCGAAATGTTCCAAGGTGGAACGTAGATCATTAATCGTTAAACCATTACATTTTATCAAAATGATGCGTAGCGTTTATCACTAAGATGAAAGTAATCGTCGTTCGAATGTCGTAATTTCTGGTGCGTTCACCATAAATGTTGGTGGTGCATTCAAGTGGGAACATATTTTAAGTGGATAAAAATAATTTCTGCAATTCAAGCGGGAGTGCTGCGCCATTAGTTTCAGGTGGCTGCCTTACCAGTGTTTGAAAGAGGCTAGAGTCAGCAGTGTTGTACAAGCGTGCTCGCGCTCTGTTAGTATCCGGTAATGGAGAATGAGATCTCCGCGAAGCCGTCGATATTCTGAGGAGAACACACCGAGTAAACGAAGGCGAAGTTAGTTACTGAGACCGGATAGTCCACGCGTTGCCTTCCTGGCTCTTCTTTGGGGCTACATCAAAAGGCCAATGTCTTGTTTTAACCATGAACACCAGGCCTGAATTGCATTTTCAGCGTGCAGACGAATACACGAATTAAACAGCAATGGTCCTAGCCGTCGCGCAAAGATGCCGACAGCTCGCCTCAAAAGCATCAAGTTCAAGTTCGTCACACTTGCTGCTTTCGAACATTGGAGCGAACCGCCAAGACTTTCTTGCACGATGGTACCTAAGTCGCCGTCACTAGTCACGTTTTGTAGGAGGTGTTGTCCCAAAAGATATTTGTTGACGAAGCTGCTGCGCACCGTCAGCAGGGGGAACTATGCAGGATTCAGTGGAAGCTGGTTCCTTTCTGCCCATTTGAGACACCATCTTTACAAGTAAAGTTTCATGTAACCATAATCTGACAACTTATCGCATCAGTTAATTAAACCTTCTTATCCCAGCAGGACTGCACATCTGATTTATTCTTACGTAAATGCGGTTACCATGATAAGATGATGGGACCAGTGCTAACAGTTTATCAATAAGCAATACCGATGAAAATTAAAAAAACTATAACTTACTCTAGTCTCCTTTCCGTTTATTTCCTCTGGTAACAGTGCTGTTTTTACCTTATATTCAAGGGCAGCGATGTTTCCGAGTAATCCGTAAGGGTTGTCACGAAATAAAACGCCAATCCGGTGCCAAAATCGCTTAAGCCTGTTATTACTAGACTCCAGGTTCTCTTGCTCCAACGCCAATTCCTCTGGATCTTGGTCTGAAGATAAGTTGAAGTCGAAATTGCTAAGGTTGTACGTCTTGGCAGCAATATATAACTTTGACCGTTAACACTCTCAAAAGCCGACAATGAAAGCCAAGTTTACGTAAAACCCAAGCACCTTTATTTATCAGAGGTGTTGACAAATTACAAATGCACTTGAATTTAAGCGTTTGAAAACACGCATGGTCTGTTCGTTTAATGATGGATCCTTGCCTTTCCATTGTTACTGCGACCGATGAAGTTAGCGTAGCGGGAACAGATCTAGAACGGAAGTTCACTCATGTGACAACGACTCGACAAACTTGCCCGATTCTTCAAGATTTCCAAACGGTTAACATGGTGCTGTAGATCCTCAACATTGCAGCATTCGTTGAGAGTTGTCAAGAAGACATTGGCTAATCCTAGGGAAAAGCAGCGCCTCCGAAGCATACGACTAGTGGCCACCTGTCACCCAACTAATGATTACAACATACACAGTAACACACAACTAGTAACAGATAGGTAAAGAAAAACTATGTTGGTCTACGCTTACGCTGACAGCACTGGAATCGGTAGGCTTGCCACCTTCACACGTTTTGGCCCTAGGCAGTCTACTCCATAGATGAAGAGAAGGTAGTGGTGCATCGAAGGGGATACGTATATGACTATGCAACTTTCCAACAATGGGACACCTACAGCAAACGCATCGAAATGCTTAATTACATCAGAATAAAGATACTAGACATTTTGCCCACAAATCCCTGTCAATTATTATGCAGGCAGTATTGAATTCTCGAACACATGCGTTATTTCGATGCCTATATTCTACATGTCCTATTACTTTTCGGTTGCCGCTGTATCTATTAGCATTAACCTTCACGCTAACAATTCCATCGGTCTCGCACCAACCACTAATACTCAAACGAAAATTTAAAACCAATTGAGTCTGTGGTAACTCGTTGGTGCATACCCCAAAAACTATTCCGCCAAGCAGATACTGCTCCCACGATTTTTAAGTGAGGAGGGTGGGCAGTCGGTAAGATTTTACACGGTCTGTTAAATTTGTCCTTATTTTTCTCCATTTATCCCTAAAGATACCCCCGATGCTATTTCATGCGGAAAGACTATCCAACCAGGTTGATACCACAGATTGCACTATGTAATATTTTCACTTAGTAGTAAAAGGGACTAGTTGTGCCTGCGGTATAAAGCTCTCAATTCTCCGTAAGAGTCTCATAGCCCCAACCTAATTTCAGGTACCAGGACCCTCAGAAAAAATATTCTGTGGCCCAGCTTATAGTGGTCACAAACTACACTCTGCGCCAAACCTATGATTGCCACGCAGCAGGGCTGCTTTGCGGAACAGGAAAACAGCAGACTTCGAGACTGAAATGCACACTTAGGGTTTAAATAGCTTATCTTGAGTTCATAGCTACAAAGCGTGAGCTTAAACTACAATTGACAAAATGCCTGAATGTCGACAGATAACGCTACTGGTGGGAATAACGACCTTCAAATTACTCACTGGGGTATAATGTTGAAGTTGAATGTGTCTCTTGTTCGAGGCGATATTGTTTCGGATTAAAACGTTGAACATGTGACATATGCGATTGAGCTCACCTAATTTTGGCCAAACTAGTCGAACGTTCTGACTATTATTAACATTTACCGGCTGCTTAACGCCTAAATAATAAGCTGATTGTTATCATAAGCAATTTTGCTAACTTTTCTACCATAGTTTGAAACCGGTCGGGGACTACTGTGACCCCAATATCAGTAGTAAGTACCAGGTAAACCGTGTCACAATTGCCTCACACAATAAAGGATGCTTTCGAAAAGGAACATGAATATGTTCATCCACTCTGAGATAATCACACATTGCTCACCTCCCTTGGAGCCCCATAACTTTTCCGCTCTCTGTTTCATCAATAGCTCCTCTAGACATTGCTTATCTTCCACTTGCAGTCTGATGACGCTATCCACATGAACGCCCAAATTGCAAAGATCCTCAACCAACTCCGGTTCGTCGAACCCAACTAACAGGATGTAACGAGTAATTCCATTATTCGGTTCATCTCCTAGACAGGACAAATGACACAGTGTAAGCCGAGTTAAGAATGGGCATGGGACGTGGAACGTATTACCCACCGATAAACTGCTCTTGGGGATCTCGTTCTCCTCTCTTCCACAGTTTTGTTCCAGTTTTTAATGGAGACGGTGCTGTTTGCTGCTGTTTCGATTTGGCGGTTGTGCGCTTCGATGTTTTGCTCTTTGAAGCCGCGGGTTTCTTTATAGCTTCATTCATCTGCGTTGAAAATAAATATAAACAAGCTGAAGAACCAGGTTGGCTTCGAGTTCACGGTTATTTCTGTAGTGCTGGCTATGATACGGGGTAGTAAAAAGCGCAAGTAAGCTATCTCGCTGATGGCACTTTAGCTTCGCATGCTAGCCAGCTGTTTGCAACTGTAGGTGGTTGTTAATACCTAGGCATCATGGCCATTAACGTTTGCTTTGGGCATTAAGGTTTTACGCTTGTTTTAGGCTTGTTTACCTCTTATTATTCCACGTTCCGCCAGTCATCGAGGTTGTACGGTAGCAAAGCACTAATGATGGTAAGAATAGGAATACGTCTAAGCAGGTCCGTGAGCGGTCGCATCAGCTCGATGTAAGGTGGCAACAGTGAGCGATATTAGATGAATGGTAAGTGCATGGTTTCGGCCGACATTCTGCAGAAGAGCATGGGTTTCTTCTGTTGGGACGCTGGTAGTGCCCGTTGTTGGCACGTTTTCGTCCGACATTCTTGGTGCTTTGTACTACTTACATTTGGCGCAATAGCATCCACTTTGGCCCACCACAACATGTTGACTACCTTGGGTGCTCAATACACCGATATTATACATTTAGGTAATAAATGTCTATCTTTACTTGCTGCTTTAATTTTTCCAGACGGTTAGTTGATTGTATGAATAAAGCCCCTGACCATCGGTTGCGCTGTACTATTAAGTTGTTCCAGGATCTCACTCGAAATGATGCTCACAGAACCAGGCTCTTCCAAATCATAAAACAAAGCATTACATTGCCTAGGACAGAATACAGATGATCTTTAAATGTATTTATCGCTAAGTTGTTCAAAACTTTTTGGGCCGCCCGTGCATCGTCGCCAAGCAAAGCGACTTCATCACATTATTTAGATCTGCGGCTCCATCCCCGAGGAGGAACTTAATACCAAAGATCTGAACCCCTTATAGTTAACAAAGTTGAACAGGAACGGCTAGATAGAGCAGTTTTGTCGTTTCTTAATAGGAAAATTAATCGAAGCTGAAAGCGGTAGCTATTTTCCTGCCTGATGGGTGACTAAACACTTCTTTCAGGGTTGTGACAAACTTATCGGGCACAATATTCTTTAGCAGGCAGCTCCTAAATAATCATTCTACTAAAACCAACTAGATTGGACAGTCCAAATGCACCATGATTGTCTTCGGTAGACGTAGAAGCTCTTAATACTTAGAGGCAGCAGGTCGACAAATACTACAGTTTTTCACAAATAAAACTTAATAAATTTCGTGAACTTGTTTTGCTCTAGCGCTTCTCTAAATTTAAGTTACGGGACTTGACAAAAAGTAAAAAGCAATAAAAGTAAAAATAAGAAATACATATTTTAATTTTTAGCGCGATACCAAGCCATTGCAAACACAAACCGTTAAATCAGGTAGTTAGCACTATCCATAATTTATAGCTCACGAGAATTCTTGTTTTTGTTTCACGGCGGTTATCTTTACACCTATGGTGCCTTTAGAAGACATATTGCATTTTGTATAAAAATGCCAACCAATCTGGGGGTGTTGTGCAATGCAACATGGTAAGCAAGGTTATTTGAGCATGCAGAGCATAACCAGTTTGCACTAGGTGTCAAGCAATGGCGAGCGTTATGATCGAAAGTAGCCTGTCTTCTAGAGTTAGTGGTAAGTACGTAGTTATTTAGTATATTTTGAAAATGCAGACAAAATGACGTGCAGCAATACACTGTTATTAGAAACAGATTGGTCAAATCGCTTGAGATGACGATAATTTGCGCGACCCTATCAAAGTTGCGTAGCAAAGATTCTTGCAATAATACACAATTCGCTTCCTTCAGAATGAAATTTTAGTGCGGTATTTTAATAATGCCAACAAACCTGCATATCTGCTTATGTTTTCTGAAAACAAGTACTGTAGCGACGAAACTAATAGAATAAGGCAGGTTGTAGAATTTATCGAAATTAATTATTTAAATCTATTGCATTATCCAAACACCTACCCTGTGCGTATGGCTTGATAACTAGTCGTCACATCTGAGCATGCTTTCGGTTAATCACAGAGCCAAAATAAAATGATGAAAGAAACTGTGTACAATGCTCAGATATGTTGGTAAATAGTATAACGCGTCGTTACCACCCCTGTCCATTAAGCACGAGTGACTCTTCGTATGCCCATGGCCGTCCAAGCGAGATACATTTAAGACAAAGTTCGATCACTAAAATACATTTTCGTGTACCCTTACGGTTTCAGTATTGCGTAGACACAATTTGAGAATCGATTTTTGACTAATTTGGTAGGCACGTAATGACCTGGGTATTCCCTCCTCCCGACTGACTCAAAAATTACTCGGATATAATTTTAAATTATAGTATTCTTCTGCATTAGTAAATTAGATGTTTTGCTTGCTTGAGTGTTGTTTACGTTGGTTTGAGTCATACACTACACACGCATCTACTGCCCCAGGTCGGAGGTGACTGGCCAACTTTGCACTCGGAACCCGCTTACATCGTCACTAGTTGTCTCTCTTCTGGTGCCTTATTTTTAACTTTAGCTAGGTTAGCGACCTTTCCATAATCATTTTCCAGCTTACTATTGCTTGTTCTACTGGTCGTTTGCGGTTTGCCGTTTAACTGCAAATTTGACATATAGAGCATGGCCGACACGCCATAATTGGTAACTCCACTATACTAAGTGAGTTTGCCACTAATTTTCCTTTCAGATTTGGCAACAAATTCCGTTTGTTCCTCTCCATTGCCTTTTTATACTGGGTTCAATTTCGATGGTTCAGTATGTATCACCACAAAAGTTATTCATTCAGATTCTAACGACAGGTTAGTGCAGACAATTGCTCTATCCTGCCATTTCGAGAGAATAATCCTAGACCTTGGTTCGCCCAACTATAAGCTCAGTCGTTACTGCGTGCAAGTAAGTTCGAATGGATTAAGTTTCACTACGTATTAACAGTATCTTTTTGCATCTGTTGTCAACAGCATCGACAAAAGTCCGAATCTTTCAAACAAACAGAGGGCCGTTTTTCTGAAAATAACCAGCATGTTCAACCAAAAGTACGTTATGAAACCTAAGAAAAACCTGACCAGTCGATCCGAAACCCTCTCACTTCATGCGAAACATACAGAACCTAGCAAAACTTTTGACAGTAGACGACGCGTTTCTCCTAGAACCGTGATTGCAACCATTACCACGGGAGATAGATAACGTGCTTTGTGTTTAGCAGCTGCGCTGTTTTCCAAGTTGGCTGATAACGCCAACCGTACTTTGACAGATAGCATCCATATTTCGCAGACAGTCCACTTATAGTACCGATTTTGCCGAAATATGAGCAATTCGTGGCACGCACCAATCGACTGGAGGCTTTAATGCCATCCAGGACAAGCAGCTGAAGTCTTCCTAGCTATCGAACTCGTTCGAGATCACTTTCAAAGCTCTGCTTAGAACATTCTAGTGCTGACACCAGAAGCGGTTCGGGTATCAGGCAAGATTGTATCGTCCGCCTAGTTCATTTAAGCGCCAGACGCATGGAAACGGGCAGGCTAGCACGTAAGGGCGGCAGAGGTTTCTAGCTGCTATAGTTGAATTGGCTTCGTCACCGATGGAGAAACAAGAGTTTACTACTTGATGGGTACTGTGCCCTAGTTAGTGTCCCTCTTCGAAATAAGTAAGATCCCAATGAGAAGGATATTAGTTTATTACTCACAGCCAATGGTACCATCATTCACGTGTACGGACAACGCTCACGCACACTTAAGTTGGGTCTACAACGTTCAGATCTTACTCATCATAGATGTCCAAATGCCGATTCTTGGCCTTGAAGTTCTGCGGCACTTTGACATGGTACTTGAAGCAGTTTTAGGCTCTATGACTAATATTGAGGCAACCAGTCCTGTATATACCAACCGATCGAGCTCAGTAAGTACTCGTATGCTTCTCAGCAGCTTCAGCTAAGTCTTCCACGCAACGACATCATTTTATCCGTTACTGATACTCTAATGCATCACACCTTTATCAAAGATCTGCCTTTATTCTCTAAAGTCAGGTGAATTACCCAAGACAAATTGAAAATTGCCAGCGAGGAACTCGGGTGTATACTTGAGGTGGTTTCGTCAGCGTAACCAGTTTATATGGTACCAAAATGTGTCCCTGTACCGGTTAGCGCGAGCGTGATAACATAACTGTTCCTAACCGCTATCCTATCCCCCACATACCAAACATCACAGCCAGCCTACGTGGTACCCGTATGTTCTCAAACATCGATCTGGTCCGCGCTTAGCATCAGGTCCTAGTTACTGGAGAAGACCTTCCAAAAACCTCCGTTATATACACCATTTGGATGCTCCGTATTTTACGCATGCCCTTTGGTCTTTGCAACGCAGCCCAGATTGTTCAACAATGCATGGATTACGTCACCAAAAGTCCAGGTTTCGTCTATCCATAAATCGACTATATTCACGTGAAAAACGCTTCTGAATAACAGCATGAGAAAGTCACAAGGTCTATTTCCATAAATTAGTCACTTCTAACATCGCTGTTAACGCCAACAACTGCATATTTCAGCGGCCATCCGTCTACCATATTGGCCACAACATTGCTTAGTATAACTTAAGGCTTCGAAGCGATAAAGTCCACGCCATCAGACTTTCCAGCCCCGATTACTTTCATCGCTAATCGCCGTTCGAACGGTATGATCAACTAGCACCGACGTGTTTTTCAGCTTGTCCCGACTTTCTAAGTTTACTAACCTAACTACTTCGTGGACGTAAATCGGCCAGGTAGAATTGACCGTTTCTGCTACCGAAGCATACAAGTTCAGCGAAGAGGCCTTGGCCGAAGTAGTTACGCTTCGACATTTTGATTCCAGCGCCCTGTTCAGTGTTACTGTTGACACATCTGACACCACCATGGGAGCCGTCTTATGACAGCTTACGGATGGATGCTGGAAACGTCTTGCTTACTGTTCCAGATTCGTACAGCGTGACGAAGTCAAGTGTAGCACATTCAATCGCTAACTGCTGGCTGTTTATTTGACCGTTCGACATTTCCGGCACGTCCTTCACCGACGACAGGTTGCTTATCTACGCCTTCTACAATCAATCAAGTAGACAATCACCGCATGAGTTTTGTAGGCTAGATTACAGTGCCCAGTTGACACATTGACACATTTCTGGTCAACAGAACGTCGTCACTAGTGCACTGTTCAAGAGTCTCTGCAGTCAGCCTTGCTAAGCAGGCAAGCGCCCTGTCTGTTATGACCGCTGGGCAATCAACGGACCAGAGTTTTCCGGAATCTTGTTACTCCGCTATAAAGATATCCTCACATGCACTTCCGTCATCTGATGACACACATCTAATGGCTAACCCCAAGCTGTCGTTCCAGGAACTTCCCGCTATCTTCTTTTTGACATGTTGCACAAGCTTGTCCAAATAAGCATTAGAGAGACTGTTGGACGCATCTCTGCGAGATAGTTTTGGCCTAAAATGCAATGCGATCTTACACGCCAGGCACGCAGCTCTTACATATCAGCAAGCCAAGTTATAGCGACACGTGTCTCATTTGCTTGGTTGCTTCCCGCCTGTTTCAACTCAATTCACCCATTTTCCTCTCAAGTTAGTTGAACAGTCGGCCCCGTCTAAAGAAATGGTGTACATTTCGACAATGATTTATTGCTGCACCCGTTGGCCTGAAATCGTTCCCACATCGAAAGTAGTTGTGGAAACCGTAACCTGCTCTTTCGTAGAGAACTGGATTGCTTCAAATAGCTGTCCAGCCATGGTTACGACCAACCGCTGTCTGTGATTTGAATCTTTGACTTTACACGTCCTCCTTAAATTCATTGGATGCCGTCGCACTCCTACCTCCGCCTATCGTCGACAAGTAAATAGCATGACAAAACCTTTACACTGACAACCAAAAGCTTTATTTAACATTGTCAGTACGCAGAGCTAGACTTAACTACTGCTTTTGATCCTCCTTGGCATCCGATCAGCCCTAAGGACGAATCTACACAGGTTCAGCGCCGAGTTAGAATAAGAACAACAAGTATATTTACCTAGTAATTTCTATTTCAAGAGTTTTAGCTATCCTGTCGTGAAGCAAAACATGTTATTCATTTCGCCACCAGCGTTCTTCGCTACAAGCTTCACAACGTTAGAAAACATCAAGACTAGTCTTCTTTCCTCTAAAACTGCAGAACTGTTCATTCGTTTTCCTCCGTGCTGATGGTCTCCGCAGACCACTTGAGTAACCTTATGGAAGTTCTTTCAACATTTTACAGCGTATGAACCGGATTTCAGCATTGCTCGTCACGGTAAATGAGAAACGGTCACGAGTGACCGTCTCAAGGTTGCTCACTTGTAATCTGAGCTCGATGAAGTTTCCTGTTTGTCTTCTGACGTAGTAACTCAGCTTATGATAAAAGGCTTATCTACTTCCAACATCACAGACTCCATGGAGGAATTATAGCGTACATAACGTGCGCTATATATCCGGTACTAGACTAGTCAATCAAACAAAGGCAATGAATGGAACACACAAAAATTAAGTTAGGGAAAAGAATTATTGAACGGGAAAAGAGTTGCTAAGGATAAAACTAAGGCATCAAAGAAGAGCTAGCTAGGAAAGATGTAGCTGGGCGTGGATTAAGTGGACCGGGCTTCGTGTTTAGTTCTAGTCGCGCGTCATCAAGGCGGATATCTTATTTGTATTTCAAACAAACGGGAACAAAATTCCAAAAGGAAAAGCCGCCTGATTCCCTAATGCATAATAAAACTATAATGTTAACATATTTTAGAATAATTTATACAATCTTTTGGGGGTATCTCCAGGTCACTAAAGACTCTCCATCTGCAGCTCACATTACAGATCCATCGCTTGCCATCACACCATACGGCTCATCATCAGCAGTTCCTACAACTTTGCGAACAAACAGGACGTCTGAGTAAACGACGCTTTTATTCGAACCGTAGAAGTCGACAAGGTTAAGTAGGCGTGTTTATTGGCTGGCGTGAAGCTTTGACGTTTACCAATTTTCTCCTATTTGGTGTTTTTGGCACGGTCAGGGAGGACACGGTGGCTTCTGCTTTCCGCTTAGAAGTCTGACATTGTCATTCTTGTAGGAGATTTTAACGCACGAGTGGGCCGCTAGCCACAAAGCGAGTACTATCTTGGGGGCAGTTTTGGTCTTGGTATCAGCAGCTCAGACAACGGAGGGACTACTGACTCTTTGTTCCGAGCATTGATTGTTTCTTTTGAATACAAGTTTTCTTCCTTCGAAAAAGCATACTGCCACCTGGCGTCCGCTTTCTGCAACACAAGAATGGGCCCAGCTTGACCACATAGCAATAAGCTACAGATGGTGCGGAAACGTAACAGACTGCCGCTCGTACTGGTCAACTTGTCTGGACTCCGATCACTCACTGGTTTGCACCAAACGTTGTACGCGTTTCGGAGGATCAACCAGACGTACGCACTACCGACCGAATATCGAAAAGCTGCAACATCCTGCAACGTTAGCCAAGTACCAGGCGTCTCTGTCAACGCTACTTGTTTTGTTCTCTGACGATGGTCTCAATTCTCAATGGATGCGCATCAAAGACGCTTTAATTTCTGCCAGTACTGTCAGTTGTGGATTTGCTTGTCATCCACCGAGAATCTGGAGTACCACTGTCTCCTTGTCGCTGATTGACAGATGCCGCTTTATCCCAGCCGACACCAGCTGTAGTGAGGACCGTCGATCCATGCATCGACTATTGCGTAGCAGCTTACAGTAGGACGTGAGACCTAGTGCTGTAAACATGCTAGAAAGCTTGATCTTGCAAATCACTCTGATAATATTAGAAAACTGTTCCACCTCATCTGAGTCACCAAAGTCTTTCAATCGGGAGTAA
Source organism: Dicrocoelium dendriticum (assembly GCA_944474145.2). Lineage (NCBI taxonomy): Eukaryota > Metazoa > Platyhelminthes > Trematoda > Plagiorchiida > Dicrocoeliidae > Dicrocoelium > Dicrocoelium dendriticum. The sequence goes on from OX104068.1 coordinate 45,245,644, forward strand.
GCAAAACAATCTACGATGATGGCTCGATAATCACTAACTTTCAACGACGGTTGGAGCGATGAACCAAATCTTTTAGATAGCAGTTTTTCTGACCGCTAGCTCCATCTGCTCCCCATAGGGGGCGCATTGGTGCTGTGTGGACTATGGCAACTGTTCTCCCTTTCATCAGAAATATGGTGGGAATGCTGCTGTCTAAAGCGTTATAAGGCACCCGGCCCTGATGGTCTACCTCCTGCTCTATTTAAAGATAGGGGCTCTTCGCTGCTTCAAGAACTCACCGCTTTTCCTCAAAAGCCTGGACAAAGTGGAGGTTCCATCATCCTGGAGTGAGTCGGTAGTCTTTCCCATCTTTAAATTGGGCCTGCGAATACATTGCACCAGTAATGTTCCGTCATTTGCAAGATTCTGGTGTCCATCCTTCATCGCAGGCTATTTCCAAAGCGTGATTCACTACAGGGAGAAGAAGAAGAAGCTGTGTACCATCCTGGGCGCGGCTGCATTGATTAGATTTTCAAACTCCGCCACATAATCGAGCTCCACTACGTGTCTCAAAAGCCAATGCTTGTTGTGTTCTTAGAAGTCCTTGCTGCCTGCAATTCTGTCGATAGGGGTACACCGCGGAATGGTTTGTTGAAAACTGGTATTTCCGAGAAGTTCGTTTCCATTCTGCGTGCTGTGTATAGTTTGACTTCGGGAAGAGTTAGCGCTTATGGCAGGTTTGCGCCTTTCTTTCTTGTCACCAGTGGGTTTCGACAAATATGGCTTATCTTCCATACCTCTTAAGTTTTGCCATTAAAAATATCTTCAAAATGCTCTAGAAGACTTGTTGAACGCCGGCATTGAGCTCCTCCCAGGTAGTCGGGTGGCTGCTTTGGATTACACTGATGATATCATCTTATTTGGTGACGGTTCGTAGGCTGTCCCAATTGTACTTAACAGCCTGGCTATTGAAGCGTCAAAGTGTAACAGGCACTTTTCACCATTCAAGTGCAAAGCGCTTTTACAAGGCTGGTATACTCCTCTTCCTGCACTCACCATCGATGGGGAAATGTCAAAAGTGGCACAGCGTTTTGTCTACCTGGGAAGCTGCATAACTGCTGGTAAGGCTATTGGAAACGAGATTTCTATGTGTATCTCAAAAACCTATCTTGTCTTCTCCAGGCTGAGGCATTTATGGTGTCGCCATGATATCCATCTCTGCATCAAAGGACGGGTTTATAGTGCTACTGTCCGTGCTGTACTGTTGCACGGTTGTGAGACTTGGCCTGTTTGTACCGATGACCTACTTCGACTGTCTGTCTTCGGGAACTGTTGCTTTCGGTCCACCACTCATTTGTGGAGTCTGAACTATGTAAGCTACGCTGAAGTCAGACAGCGTCTGTTGGGTGGAGACAGCCCCTCCATCAGGGTGCTTTTCATGCTGCGCCAAATTTAAAGGCTCGGACAGGTACTGCGTATGCCCGTTCAGCGTCTTCCGCGCCGTGCCCTGTTCGTAGTGACTGAACAGGGTTGGAGAAGGCAAAGTAAGGACAGCCTACAAATAGGAGAAGCAGAATGGAAAAGCTGACGAAATAGCTGGCCACGGTTAATTCCTACGGACTTCCTGAATAAAATCCCAAGATGTTGACAGCAGTTACTTGGAAACGTTAGAAGTCATGGCACAAAACTGGACTTAGTGACGAGCGTGTACCTCTGCTTGTTGCGGAGATTCCCCTTTCCTCCACCAATAAAAAGCATCAAAAATAAGACAGAGAACGTGAGTGGAATAATGGACAAGAATTGCTTAAGTCCCTTCTTCTTTTGCTGTAACCCTGTTTCCCATTCCGTCATGGTTCTGATGGCACAATATCTGTACACGGATTGTGATATATATATATATATATATATATATGTCAAGGAAGGACACGGGTTGGAGATCACTTGGGTTTGAACGCCCCAGTGCTACCCGGCAGCTGTCTGAAGTCTCCCCACCTACTTCGCTGAAGCCTGGCTGGCGACGGACAGTCACCAATTAGATCAAAGAATCACCCTTCTTCTATTCTAGGCAGGGGGTGTGTGGCAGGCGAAGCACTCATATGAGCTAAGGTCAGCAAAATTGGAAACAACAAATCCCAATTTATATTGCAGGTACATCCAATCAAAGCCTCTTAGTGTGGCGGTCGGCTGTCTAACCATGGATGACGGCAGCCAGGCTGTAGACAAGGTCGACAAAGTAAAAGCGCTGCTACTTGTCAAACAAAACCTGCATCAGAAGGATAGTGGATCAGCCTTTCCATCACATCCGCACTGCTCAAGTGGCAATTCAATGAGGAACATTATTCTCAAAATGTCAGAGGTCACCACAGTGTTAGCCAGTTTTAGCCCTTATAAATCAGCTGGTCCTTACACTGTACCTCCCGTTATAACTAAGCCGCTAGCTGATATCCTTCAGTAGCCTGTGGCGGAGTTATTCAACAGTCCCCTCAAGAAGAAACTTTGCCACGTGATTGGAAGGAAAGGATCGTTGATGCCATCCACAAGGGGGTTCTAAGTCGTTGCCTCTTAACTATATATCTGTTAGTTGGACCAGCATCATGCTGAAGTGCTTGGGAAAGCTTGTAAGAAACAGGATCAAAGAGCACTTGACTGAGCGCAACCTAATTAGAGCAGAACAGCATTGCTTTTTTAAAAAGAATTCGTCTCTTTCCAATCTATTGTGCTTTATAGAATAGATTACTTGACGTCTTGATACTGGGCTGTCGGTAGAGGTGCGCTATTTGGACTTCAGTGAGGCCTTCGACTCAGTGAATCATCGTTTTTAATAAAGAAGCGGACATGGTTTGGATTGCATCCTCAACTATTACTGAGGCTTTGAAGGACATTTAGAGTCAGGGTTGGGGAAGCGAGTTCTAGTGTGGCCATGCCTACAGCGGTGTTCCCCAAGGTTCGGTGCCGGGTCCATTGTGGTTTCTTATGTTTATAAATGACCCGGCTCCTATTCTCGTGGAGCATTGCTATAGCTTCGCAGAGGACTTAAAGCTAGGCAGTAGGGGAACCGAGCGACGTTGGCTAAGGACATACCCACTTTGGTGAATTGGTCAAGACAATGGGATCGACCTCTGAACGCCAACAAATGTCGGCTATTGTGTTACAGTCCCCTGCGGGCTCTCTATCATTGCACTGTACTGATGAAGCTCGCGAGCTATGTGTCAGCGTAGTGAACCATTGTAAGCCTTCGGCGCAGTGTCACCATGCAGCCACTAAAGCGTGACAAGAGTTATTTAGTCTTAGGAGGCACTGAGTAACACTGAAGCAAAAGTATTGCTGCCGTTATCTAAAGCAGTGGTTAGGCGACATCTAGAGTATTGTGTTTATGCCTGGGTATCGTACCTTCGTAGTGACGCCATGTGTTTAGAAAAGATTCAGAGAGCTGCAACCCCGATGATCGAAGGTCAACGCGAAAAGTCGTACGAAGATCGTCTAAGTGCCTTTGGATTATTTTCTTTGGAACGGCGTAGATTGAGAGGGGATTTGATAGCGACATTTAAGATTATTACGGGACTTAGTGGTATTAGTGCCACGCATCTGTTTGGGTGAGCTTTGTTGGATTAGATGCGCACGCATCGCCTAACGCTCAAATATCCTAGAGCTCGTTTGGACATCAATGCGAAATATTTTACGAGTAGTACTTACTACGTGGAATAAAATCCTTCTGATTTATTGGATTGTACGCCTGTAGTAGTCTCCAAATAGGGCTTAGATGAGAGTTGGTCTGTGCTCTTTCCGGAGATAAGGTAATTGTACTGGAATATGTAGTAAAGGTTGCTGCTGACACCAGAAAGTGCGAAGATTGCTCTTGTTCTTGCTTCACTCGTTTGCAGAAGCAAGAAGAGACACTCCAAAGTCGAAGTGCCGGGGCGGCTTCACTTACCAAAACAAGAAGCTGGACACCATTTAGGCAAATGCCTCTACCGTCCGTTGTACCTGTCCTGCCCTGAGCTGCTTAGCATTGTTTTTGTGTAAGGTATATCGGTTGGCAGCGATGAATGCTTCCAGTACCTCCGTTGCACGTGGAACTCATGGCGGCGTAGCTTGGCAAGCGCATTTGGTGGACCGCGTGGTGTTAGTTCGTTGCGACAGCACCAATCGAGCGGAAAATGGGTTAAGCACTTGACGGAAGCTTGAAGTGAGCTGTCAATTCTGTTTCAGCTGTTGCAAGTGACATCGCAGCGGTACAACGGCACTTTGGAAGAATGGAGAAAGGTGCTTGCAAGAGACAAGCTTCGTATGTGCGACGTTGGGCAACGTGTAACCAATGGGTAGCTCATTTTGAACTAGGAGTTCTCATACGCCCTGCTCCAGTACGTGCATCACAGTCTAAGAGTTCGTATCCGCAGTGTGAACCCGGACGGCAGTTATTGGCTGGTGGATGACTATCGTCTAGGCAAGCAACATATGCTTATAGACAATAGCAAGAAACGCGAAAGTTGCTTTAATCTAACGTGGAACAGTCCATGTGCCCACGTTGTGCAGGTTGCCAGCCTGCATACATTCGAGGAAGCGGTAGTTCCTCGTGGTTGCCTTTGGGTGCTGCCAGCGAAAAATGTCAGAGAGGCGGACCTTTCGGAGGACACGGGGGAAGCGTGACGGTCACACTGATGTCAAAATTGTTTCGAACCGAGTAGTTAACATCTACAATAAGGTTCCTTTTGATTTACTGGAATTTGAGCCTGTAGAAGTCTCCAAAAGGGCTTAGATGGGTGTTGATCTGCGCTCCTTCCAGATATATTGTAATTGTTTTAGAATAGGTAATATATTTTAATGCTGACACATGAAAGTGCGAAGATTGCTCTTGTTCTTGCATCATACCTTTGCAGAAGCAAGAAGAGACACTCAAAGGTCGAAGTGCCGGGGGCCGCGTCACTTACCGGTACAAGAAACCGGACTCTCGTTAGGCGAAAGCAACTATCGTGCGTTCTATCTGACCTGACCTGACCTGATCAGTCCTAAAAATTCCCCCGACTGACTTGCGGATTACGTTGATAAAAGATAGAACTGAAGTTTTCTTATGTATTACTGAATTATGCGGTTTGCTCACTTGAATGTTATTTATGTTAGTTTGAGCCGTCTAGCACACGCATGCTGCTTCGCTTAATCGAACGTGGCTGACCGTATTTGCACTTAAAACTCGATTAAATTTTCCCTAGTATTCTCGCTTCTGGTGCCTCATTTCTAGCTTTCAATAGTTTAGCGACCTTTCAATTATCATTTTCTAGCTTATTTTCTGGATTCTCCCTTGTCCTTTGTGATCGACTGTTTATCTGCGGATCTGATATTTGGTACAAGATCAACAATCTATAGATTTCTGTATCTAGGTAAAATCATAACCTCATAAACTTAGGTTGCACAGAAAAATATTTTTAACAACGGCAGCAATTAATCCCAAAAGTGCCTCACAGTTACAGTCATGGGAATAAAATCCGGTCAATTGGAGCACTTTAACATTCACACCAGCTACTATTCGCTAGCATATATTTTATAGTCACTAGTGTCGTATTTGTAAGCCACTCACAGCTCTCGAACGTTCAAGCGCGCTCACGTCCTCCGAACATATATCGATCAAAATCGATTTTATAATTTCGGATAACAAGCTAGAAGGAATGCTTTCTTTTTTAGATAGAAATTGCTTAGCAGCTTCAAAAACTTCAATGCTGACTGCGTTGTTTTCATAATGCCTAGAAATTTTATTGCCTGTTCCGTGAATGATTTTCAAAACATCGTCATATGATATAGCTGAGAAATACTGCCTTCGTCCACTGATTACAGCTGCTTTAAATATTTGCACTATTTCTCTCTCAGCTTCATGATGTTGTAGTATAAGTGAAATCGATGGTTTCCAGGATTCCTGCAGAGGATGGCATTCTATATATATTTATAAGACTGACATTTTCAAGCTTAAGGATTTGTGTTTTTGTAGCAATCGTTTCAATGTGTGGCACCGGTTTTTTCCGTTCATGCGTTCTTGTCTTGGAACCTTGGTGCATATTTTAATTTTGCTCCACAGATGTCATGACAACACAAGGCAATGTAGGTCACTTGAGATTTAGTAAAATAAACTTAGGATGTTAGTATTGATTAGCATGCAGCACGAGTACTAAAATGTTTGGACTTTCAATAAATTGCTTTCCTTCATTCAGCTATTTTTTGTATTTTAAAAGGTTTATGGCAACTTTTCGACCCATGATGCGCATAAGTGCCAGTGGAACACAGGTAATTTCCAGAGGGCGAAGCAGGCCGATTATTTGTAATTGATTGTACAGAAATGTGTGGAGAAGCTGACAAACTAGTCAAATATTTTCGAAGTCGGCGTTTTAATGCACAAACTTTAAGTAACTTAGGGTGAGCACTGAAAAATAACTGAATGGCTTTTTGAACAGAACTATGTTATTGAACGTTAATACACGTCTTGTCGAAAATTCCCAGGGCTTCTACACTTATTGAGTAAGTAGACCGTAATTGTCTGGGGGCTGCAATGCAAAACAAATACCTCGTATTTGGCTGAATTCGCATAGCATGGATATCTAGTAAGAGCCCACACTAAACGAAACAGGCTACTGGCTAACCTGTTGTTGTAAATGAATAGCAGTTTTCAGCTGTCGGAAGGTTAGAGACAGAGCTTAATGGATGGAAAAACGGGCATGGTTTTTGCTATAAACCAAACGGTTAGGTAGGAGCCGTGAAACAAATTAAGGTGCGCCTTACTGGTGTATAAGGACTACCATACTATACGGATCACTAACAGTTGACCCGCTGACCTGCTTCAGTGTGAGAAATAATAGAAAAGTAATAACCGATGTGTCAATACATCCCTACCTGTACTGGATCTTCATAGAATAGCCGATGAAAAACCCTGTTCCTCTAGATGCTGAGTCAGGCTTATTGTGTTTTGCCCTGCGTACACAATGCCAAATTCGACTCCCCGGTCTTGTAATGGGCCAGATAGTACGTGAGGTCACAGTGGAAAAACGAGACATCGTAGGGGCCACTACATTGCTTTATTAGTCGCATTAAACAAACAATGGGTTTCCATAAGTGAACCTAATCTACAGCCAAGTGCCACGCACGCACCAACCTGATAGTGTCATTTGACAGTTTCTTGGCGTGAATGTGCACCAACCCTTGCTATGCCGGTCAATGCCAGGGCTTTTTGTGTGCAGGCCATACTACTCCTGTATCCTAATAACCTTTTCACCCTCCCTGGTACTCTATGCTGTTACGGGAGCAGGCGCCAACCCAAAACCACCGTTGCACCAGTGATGAGTCCCTTCCTATCACGTATAGGGAGCAATACAACTTGTTTGCAGCAATATGCTATACGCCCTTTTCATAGGCCACTGCTCCCCATGTCCCAGCTGCATTCCTAAGAATATGGCCCTACGTCAGTCTACGCCGCAAAACACCCGCGCAAACCGATTGGGTGCTTTGGTGATGCCACAACTACGAACTAAGCTTAGGTGTAGAGTAACCATGGGTATTTTAGATTGTGTACTGGAATAACTGATTTGAATACTCACTGTCAGTTTCGCGCGTAGCACGCAAAAGCTGTAGGGATACCTAACTTTTAAGTGTGTCCATTCATGTACCTCGGGTTTAGTGGTGCTGTGTTAAAGTGCGCGGTTCTACTGGTCGTTAGGTACGGCCTTAAATGATTTCCACAACGCTCGCTCGGTTTTATCACTGGCTACACCTGTGGCAATGTTTCGAGCAAGCAAAACCGTGCAGCGTACTAAACTGCCTAACATAATGTAACTTGCTGCGCAAGGCAGTGCGGGTGTAGGTTCAATGGATACTTAACTTTTGAAAGCCGAAGGCAGTTAGTTCCTGCGTGGCAGCTCAGGTCAGTTGACTCTCCAACATGGGAAGAAATTTAACTGGAATGGACACCAGTAACGAACACTCTATGTCAGGATACCAATGACGTTAGCATCTCACAGTGTGCTGTTGTCTACAGTATACGTATGTTGTAAACTTGCCATATCAGTAACAGATAACCTAGGTAACGGTAGCTTCTGTTGTTATTCATTAATCATGCGGCAGCAATGGTTGAAGCCATGACACACATAATACTCAGTATCACTTAGTTAACCAGTAACTGCGTTTGTTTATCTGACACAGTAATTAGGTGAACAAGATGTAAAGTACCATCAACCTGGTTGACGGGCTTGGTACGGTGAGGATAAATCAATACAGCTACTCTCTTGGTTAGAAGCTCTTTGTTCAGTAGAAATAAATATAACCTTACCCTTAAAGTGATGACAGCTACATCTACAACTGTGCATAACGAGAGCATTTTATGTCTCACCTGCATATACATGCGTAAACCGAAGCCGTGTTGTGCTCACCAGAGTCATTGGAATCAACCAGCGTATTTAGCAAGTGCCTTTGAATGACGGAATTTGTGTTTGCCATGTTGATATAGGGAATACTCGAATAAGTAGGTGAAGATAGGATCCTGGGTATTCAGCGGACGGCACCACTGCTTATGATATGGTTTCTGATTGTGTACGTAATTCTGCATGATCCACCTCACGCGTGTTGCCCTTTACTGCAGGTTGGCATTGGTAGCAACTTGGTCGGTCACTCACTAAAATCAGCAGAACAGTACGTCCACCTGGATTACCACAGGAATTTCCTTTCCTTCCGCGTGTTACACCCGAGGAAAGGTCTCCCAGATGCTTTCATTTATGAACCGTTTAGCTGACTCATTTACTCATCTGCACTGTCACGTAACAAATAAATGAATATATATTTATTCTCGAGTTTGCGAGGCACGCCCATGGAGGCCTACTCAGGTAGGTGTAACCGTTCAGGGCTTTTGTGGCAATTGCAACAGCGATAGTAGAAAAATGTTCAAAATTTTATGCTTGGAATTGTACTTTGGTAGAAGTGTGAAAAAATACTTCGGCCGTCGTGAGATGAGGACCCGTTCTTATGGACCTAATTAGTCTGCCTAGTATTGCAGTCAACAATCAGCCAATACTTACTCAAGCCTCCCGTATGATCGCTTAGAAGATATTTGAAGAGCATGGTCTAGAGTTGGGAGGATATACTGAGTTCGTATGTACGTAATGCGGAGTAACGGTGGTATCGTAGAAAGTAAAAAGACGACCTTATATTTTTTAAGTCTTAGAGACGGCAGCAAATGCAGCTATAGGAGTGCCGATATAACGCACGTATCAAGAGTAGTGTAATGTGATTCTTGTTGAACTGCCAGTGTGAAGTCATGGGCAGTGTCTTTATGCGGTGGCGAGTCACATCCGCCACGTCGCAGCGTTGGTAAACGGACCTTTGTGGTTATTATAGTAAAGACGCTTGCCAACAGATAATCCACTATGTCCTGAAACACTGCCACCAAGCCATTAATTGGCAGTTTGTAACTGTGCTAATCGTTGGTCGTTTATTTGCTCGGTTATTCGCAGTCACGTTGCGCTCCATCTTTTCCGTTAGCTGATGCGTTAGGCGAGTGTTTATTTCGTTCCTGGGTCCTGTTCTGTTCTGACCGATTGGCTAAGTCCGATCAGAAAGTCATGAATTGGTTATTGGTTATGAATTGGCTATTTTTGCATGTGGTTTTGAGAAGCTGCAGAACCACTTGCAGTCTCCGAGGGATATCCAACGAAACACGCTGCAGTGTTGTTGCAACGCTGAAAGATGGATGGCTTTTCCGAAAGATATGTTAGAGGTTCTTTAGGCGTAAGTTTCAAGGTGGATTGAAAATATAGATATCCGCGGTCAATTGAACGGTCAAAGCAAGGTAAAGAACTCCGGAAGAGTTGCAAGCAAAAGCGCGTATCTAGTAGCGAAAAATGGCGTAAATTAAGTGTCTTGGCCTGGCAACGGCAAGAGAATGTTCTTACCGAGGTCAACAGGAGAACACCAAGTAAGTAGAATTTGCAAGTGATATGGTTAGGTAAAGTAAACCTAATTGTAAGGACCTCAGGAAAATTGTATCTTTGCAAGCTAAATAATAACTTTTTCTGTCAGTAAGTTATAGAAGCGGCGTATAGGCTTCCACACAATTCCAGATACAGAAACTTTGTACCTCTTATTGTAGGATTGTCACAGCGGTGGACGCTTCCTTGGGAGCTTGACGCCGCACCTGTGACAATCTCGGCAAAATTGGCGAAGGACAAGGCCAGCCACAGAGACAGTCAAAAGAAATGCGTCCGAAAAGCAGTCGACCAATTTTAACTGTGACTGAACTACTCTACCCCTAATACTGTACCCTTATGCCACGTAATTGTTATTTTACTACCTTATAAACAAGTGTACCATAAACGACGAAATACAACGAGAAGCGAGTAGATAACGTATCAGTAGAGAAAGCAGGATTATTCCAAATTGTGAATAAAGAAGAGGCAACTAGAGTTTGAGCCGGGGTAAAGTGCATAAGCCCAATTAATGGAACACCAGAGGAAGAGGAACGAGACGTGCTAAAGCTGGAAAAATGCCTTCGCTCAGAAGCGGGGACAGGGACATGTTGCTTCAGTCGTTGATTGGCGGGAATGCAATAACTCCGGGCAGGCGGACAGTAGTAAATTAACATCAACTGACGCAGTATTTCAGAGAGCGCGGAATGGAACTATGAGGTTGGAGAGGAAAAACCTCTATAGAAAAGCAGTGGAAAAGCGGTCGACGTTCTCCAGGTGATGAGGTGATGATTCCCCCTTATTATTAATAATATGGATGAATAATGGCCAGCAGCGCACTTGAGAAGAGGGTTAGCGAGCGTTGTGCCGGTAGATTCTAGATCAATTATTTCGCAGAAGTCCGAGAGAGGTCAGATAGCAAGAGACCGTTCAGATGAGACCGGAAAAATCAGCGCCTTGATGTTAGGCCGCCAAATTAATGAAAGAAAAGCAATGAGTATAGTCAGAAAATGGACGGCTGGGAACTAAAGTGGCTAAATGAATATGTAGTTAGCATTCAAGCAAAGCTCTCAGGATTGGGGGCACAGAGCTTTTGGACGGCAGAGCTTAGAACGTTAAAGCCTGGGAGGTCTGGAAACGGTGCGAAAGCAGGAGACTGATCGGCCGAGCCTGGTCAATGCCGGACAGGAAGAGGTATTCATCCGATAGTAAAAGGCTTGCAAACAGAAAGCGCAAAGAGGAAAGCATAGGGTGGGATAGAAAAGACTCTAGTTTTGCATCTTCATTCCACGCTTGGAATACACTTTTGATTTATTTGCTGTTACCTGTTTGTGCTGTGAAACCACACAGCCCGCAGGACTACACCGAAAGAAAAGAGAATGCCCTCTTCTACAGGTGCATACCACGGATAGTTTATTTTTCGATACCCCTTCAAAACCACCCAACTGGTCATGTAAGGCATGGTTTCTTAAGCCGTATAAATGCTTTGTTCATTGTTCATTATAATGCTTGTATCCGGCGGTGCGCATACATTGCGTGCGCTCTCCGCCATATCTTGTCCAAGGATCAAAGACAGATTTACATTAGGCCGGTACGTTACGCTTGTTGGCGCTTAATGTTTATGAGGTGGCTTGTAATCCTCGTCCTCAGATATATATCTTGCCGGCGGACGACTGGCAACACCCTTCACTCATAGTATATGCTGACGCATTTAAGCCTCGCTATAGGACTTTGCGGTATTCCGTTGAATATATAAATAAATAAATAGTTTATTCTCAAATTCATAGACACCCCAAATCAGGCATGATCAAGGTTTACAAGCAGCTGTGTTTTAAGACCGTACTTTGGGTTCAATTGTGCGTAGTGCAAACAGTCAAGGCAGTATGAGTGCAGTGGAACGGTACATGTAGACGGAGGGCAGCATATACTTGTACGTGACGAGAAAATTTGAAACATGACGTTGGTCGACTTGCCAGTAAGTAGTTGGGGGCAGTGACTTTATTTAGTGGCGAGTCATATCCGCCACGTAGCAGTGTTGTTCAACAGACATTTGCGGCTTTTTATGGGGAGAACGCTTGCCAGGTTAACACGCCTCACGCCCTGCCACACTGCCGTAAGGCATTTTGGAAACTAATGTGTTTGCTCATTTACGTTTGTAAACTCCTCTGCCGTCACCATAGCAATGGCTGGTAAATATCCACTGAAAGGTTGAAGCAGCTAAGTGCACTAAGTTGTTCTGCTTCATATAGTTATTTTCTTCTTTTTGTTTCTAGCTCTTTGTAACCATCACGTCATATCCATTCTTTTCGAGGTTTATTTCATCCTGTACACTTGCGGCTTTCATTCCTTTGCTCATGACAATTATTACGCTTGCCGCAACCCTAGCCTTGTTTGACCAGCCTCGAGCTGTTCTCTTCCTATGTTGACAGGAATCATTATCTTCATCTACTTAATATTACTGCCACGCTGCTCATCTTCGTCGCCCTTTACTAACCAATCCGTTTGACAAGTATCCGTTTGAGCCTCACCGGTTTCCAAACAAGGCCAAGAAAACTGACGTCTCAGCTACGTTGCGTGGGATCGAACGGTTGGTTCTTTACTCCACAACCTATGGTCGGTTAACGACCTCAGTAAGCCGTCACCAACTTCTATGTCACTTTATTGCTCACTCTTGCTTGTTCCATTGTTTTCATTCCCATTATCGGCCAGGCGGGTAGAAATCATTCTACGTCCTACGTTATTTATATGTTTACTAGTACCCATGCTAAGTATACTTCTACAGCGCTGACATCCTCCATTCTGGTAGATTTAGCACCAATAATCGCCTCGCATCCCCACTGACATGCACGACATTCTCACAGCACTTTCGTCTCCTTTACTAGCCACCACAGCTTCTGTTCACTATAATTGCCTTAACCTTTGGCAATTAATAGGAAAATCGTCAGAGCTCTCTATGCTTTGGCAGGTACAAAACCGCTGACGCCGATACATGTGCATCCTGGCTAGCACACAGATTGTTTTATTCCATCACTTTTTTGAATCGCTAGCCGTCCGTCGTTATCTTGTCCGTCCTGACCCTACTGACAATTAAGCGATGGTGCCAATTATGTCCATCCTCCTTTCGGATCTGTCAGCTGTTACCAGAGAGAAAGCTACCGAGGTATTAGCTGATGCGACATCGTGGTCCTAGTTAACGCTGACACCTTGCTGAACAACGCTGATGCCAGATGGCAAAAGCCTGAAGATAGCATATAGACGCACAGATGTGTGCAGCAACACCTGTGGTAAAATAATCTGTATATTCAAGCAAATTCAACCCCTAAAAGTAGAGCTATTGGTTCCCCACTAACGCAGACCCAAATTTCATGTCCCGCAACAATTTGCTAAAATTTCCTGTTCCCATTCTTTTATTATTAGCGACAAGATCCTCTAGTTCACCGGTGTGTTGGACCTAGTCTTATGGATATTTGAAATGGGCACTAAGAGAGAAAACGCGCGCTATTGAAATGAATAAATTTAAGTATATTTCTAGAAATGGCAGGAAAATGTGTCCTCAAGGGGTCGGATCATAATGTACAGTAACCACATGCTCTTGTATGAGAATTAATGGAGTTGACTTTATGAAATACTTGAGCGCGAGTACCACGCCAATGCTGTAGGAATCGTCTCTCAACGATATTTAGTCCAGCTTCATCAGCCATTTTCGGTAGATTAGGTTTCCGATAAATGGTGGGCTCACGGAAAAAGAAAAATGATGGCACCAGCAATGTCAAAAAAGGGAGGTTGGAAAAATTTCTAGTAAAAACAAACAAAAAATTAATAAATAAATATATAAAAGCGGACGGCACATCGGCGTAAGTAGCTGAAATTCATAACCGTAGGATATTGGAGCGTCGTGTCCGCCAAAAGCGATCAATGAGAGTTTGAGAGTGTGACCATGGTACACAAGGTGGTTTGTTGATAATGGTAAATATAGGGCGTTTCGATGCATGAGTAGGTATATTATGATGTGAACGTCGTCCTTAAGGTGTCCAGTGGTTAATTATAACGTTATACGGAATAAATAAATAAATAAATAAATACTTTATTCTCGACTGTGCGAGGCACGCCCATAGAGGCATGATCAGATATTTACAAATGTACAAACATTTTATGGCAACTGTGACAGTAATAGTAGAAAATTGGTCGTATGTCCATAATAAAATAAATAAATAGATAGTTTATTGTCAGTTTCATAGAGACGCACCAGCTTAGGCATGATCAAGGCTTAAAAACTGTTGTGTATCACGATGATACTCTGGGTTCAATCGTGTGTAGTTGAAACGGTGTCAAGAAGAGTTGATAGTTGAATCTAGTCGACTTGCCAGTATGTGGTTGTGGGCTGTGACTTTATTCAGTGGCGAGTCACATCCGCCGCGTCGCAGTGTTGTTAAACAGACATTTGTGGCTTTTTATAGGGAGAACGCTTGCCAGGCGTTACGGTGGTTAATCATTTTCCCACTTCTAGTGATAGCAGCCGTGGTGAACGACGTTAGCGCCTTTCGTTGTATGTTTCAGGGTCCATACTGGGACTTTTCAGCGATGCTTAAAGGTATAAAAGGTTTTAAGATGAAAACGGCGATTGCGTTTGCTCGTTGGTTCATGGTTACTACAGAAGCTTACGAAAGGGAAACTAGGCAGATGCATCCCAAAGGATGCCGGTACCAATATAACCGATATGTGTGCGTGCTAGCAAGCGATCGAAGGTTGTTGGAGAACAGTGTGTCTTTTTTCCGTGTCTTAAATTTCTAAGTTCCCTGTGTTACATTTGCAGTGCTCGGTTCTCAGTAGTTTTGAAGGGGTTGTTACGAGATTGGATGCGCCTGTCTGCATAATTCGCACCTTTTTCATGAGGGGAAGCCATGGCTGCATCACAAAAGTCGGCGGCTGACAAAGGCGCAGGAAAGCATGGTGCCAAACTGATGAGGGCTTTTCGTTAGACGCAGGAGGTGCATGCATATGTGCGCCTTCAATCTGCGGTTCGTATACCGAGACAAGAATTGTTTGACCTACGGCGGCGCCATCGTAATATCGTTGTCACGGAGGTAGGGGCATGACGCAGCATTTGCGTAGCAGTGGTAAATTAAAAACAATACCTGAAGGAAATGAGACAAGGACCACCGTTTCGTCCCGCCCCGTATGCTGGACTTGGTGGGACAATACGGGGCCGTACGTTTGGCGGACCCCCACAACGGAAAAAATAAAAAATATCCAGGGAGTGGTTAGCAGAACAAACATTAGCGAACAAGCTCGTTTTCAGTGGTTCCTCGTCAGAGAAGTACACCACAAAGGAATGACATGAACGTAAACATCAGTTAAGAGTACAGGTTCAAAATCCTGATGGTCTGAGTGACCAAGCTAGGCGGCCGGCCACACGGCGATCAACCGTTTGTTTGTGTGTGTGTGTGTGTGTGGCGCAGTCCACTCTATGTGTCCGTGTTACAGGGGGCCAAGGCAGATTTGGTGCCTGGACAAATGTCTTGTACGCACATAGGTCGGGGTCATGACGCCTGATGGCTAGCGCCTCGGCCGCTGCCAGTGGACGACATCTAACCGCTCGTGTGTGACATCTGGGTACGCGATACATGGGCTGAAACGCCTCATGCGCTCTGACTTGATGGCTCGAGTCCATCAGGCGTGTAGACACTGAGCTTGCCACTGATCTAGTCACGCCGCTATACAGCGAAGCTGGACAGGGTTCCGTGGCGCTCTTGGACAGTCTCCTGGTAGTCCTTCCGATATATCCTGCTCGATACGTGCAAGGGAAAGAGTATACACAGAATGAATTACTAGACCTTGGAATTCCGTCCTTACGTTGTAGATTCAGGGTCGGCACTGAGTAGCAGCATAGCCGTAGGGTTGCTGTATAGTACGTTTGGGCGGTTGCGGCAGAAAGACTTCTAGACGTTGCTTCAGCTATCCCGTCCCTCTTGAACGGTAGCGATAAGTAGATCGGGTTCTTTCCTACTGAATCCACTTTTGCCTTCGCTCCTCCTACCTCCATATTTCTCCGAACGAACCTCTCAGGATAGCCATTTCTATCGAATAGGCCTCGTACAAAGTTTAGCTCGTCCGAAAGCATGTCCTCGCTACATATCCCCCTTGTTCGCTTGGTTAGGCACCGAACAAGTTGCCGTTTCTGGTTGAGCGGGACGAAGCTGGAAAAGTGAGTATGTTGCCCATTCCACGTTGTCTTGCTATGGACACTGCGCTGGACCGACCCGTCAGATCTTCGCTCAAGCTGAACATCTAAGTACGATATTGAGTTGTTGCACTCAGCTTCAAGGGTGAATTTTATGTTTGCGTGGGTTAAGTTAAATTGCCTCACTAATTCGTCCGTGTATAAACGACTATCGGAGATGCAGCAAATATCGTTCACATACCGTGCGTAGTAGCCTAATTTGTCGATACCTCCGTTTAGATAGTTTTTCTCTAATTTATTCATAAATACGTTTGCTAGCAATGGTCCTAACGGAGAGCCCATTGCCACTCCGTCCTTCTGTCTGTAGATCTTCCCGTCGAACATGAATTGTACGTGCCTGGTACACATCAGTAGCAACGGTTTAAGTCGCTTATTCGAGAGGCCGGTGTCCACATGGTGCAATCGAACAGCGTCGCAAAGGTAGTCTGTTGTCTCCCCCAACGGAACATTAGTGAAAAGAGACACTACATCTAGAGAAAACCTTTTCTTTCCGGTTAACTGCATATGGATTATGGAATTTATGAAGCTGAATGTACCACTGAAGCTGTGTTTGGCTAGGATATTTCTGCTCGGTTCTAGAAGCTTTGCGAGCCATTTCGCTGTTGAGTGATATGGAGAATCACACATGTCTATATTGGCCTCAAAGGAAGTCCTGCTTTATGCAATTTCGGTTAGCCATGAAGACCTAAAATCATTGTAGTGTGGCACTTTCACTCAGCCCGAAATGGTGTCGTCCTCGAAATAATACCAGTCAGCTAGGACTAGAAGTCCAGTTTGAAACTGCACATTCCCATATAGCTATGCTTACACCCTAGTCAACATTAGCTGCTGAGCATTTTATATCCACCATGGTCAATACATGCTACCAGTACCTGAAGCAAAAGCCTAACGTCAGGTATTTACTGACGAACGCGCACTTAGATGACCTCAACACGTTTAAACGGAACGAAAAGGTGCTGCTCTCTAAGCCGGAGAAAGGAGCAGAGATTGTCCTTATGGATAAAGCTGACTATATCGCTAAGCTGAATACAATCCTCAAAGATCATTCAAAATTCCGGATGATGGAGACAGAGAAAGACAAATCGGCCTCAATAGAAAAGACAGTCATACAGCTGCTACACTGCTTGAAGCAACAGAATGCCATTCACTCAGTGGTTTTTGAGTACACGCGTCCCTCCGGAACAGTGATTACACGTCTTTATGGCTTGCCGAAAGTGCAGAAAGAAGGACTTCCTTTGAGGCCAATATAGGCATATGTGATTCTCCATATAACTCAACAGCGAAATGGCTCGCAAAGCTTCTAGAACCGAGCAGAAATATCCTAGCCAAACACAGCCTCAGAGGTACATTTAGCTTCATAAATTCCATAATCCATATGCAGTTAACCAGAAGGAAAATGTTTTATCTAGATGTAGTGTCGCTTTTCACTAATGTTCCGTTGGGGGAGACAATAGACTACCTTTGCGACGCTGTTCGATTGCACCATGTGGACGCCGGCCTCTCAAACGAGCGACTTAAACCGTTGCCACTGATGTGTACCAGGCACGTAAAATTCATGTTCGACGGGAAGACCTACAGACAGATGGACGGAGTCGCAATGGGCTCTCCGTTAGGACCATTGCTAGCAGACGTATTTACGAATAAATTAGAGAACAACTATCTAAACTGAGGTATCGACAAATTGGTCTACTACGCACGGTATGTGAACTATATATGCTGCATCTCAGATAGTCATTTATGCACGGATGAATTAGTGAGGCAATTTAACTTAACCCACTCAAACATTAAATTCACCCTTGAAGCTGAGTGCAACAACTCAATGTCGTACTTAGATGTTCAGCTTGAGCGAAGATCTGACGGGTCGGTCCAGCGCAGTGTCCATAGCAAGACAACGTGGAATGGGCAATGTACTCACTTTGCCAGCTTCGTCCCGCTCAACCAGAAACGGCAACTTGTTCGGTGCCTAGCCAAGCGAACAAGGGGGATATGTAGCGAGGACATGCTTTCGGACGAGCTAAACTTTGCACGAGGCCTATTCGATAGAAATGGCTATCCTGAGAAGTTCGTTCGGAGAAATATGGAGGTAGGAGGAGCGAAGGCAAAAGTGGATTCAGTAGGAAAGAACCCGATCTACTTATCGCTACCGTTCAAGGGGGACGGGATAGCTGAAGCAACGTCTAGAAGTCTTTCTGCCGCAACCGCCCATACGTACTATACAGCAACCCTACGGCTATGCTGCTACTCAGTGCCGACCCTGAATCTACAACGTAAGGACGGAATTCCAAGGTCTAGTACTTCATTCTGTGTATACTCTTTCTCTTGCTCGTATCGAGCAGGATATATCGGAAGGACTACCAGGAGACTGTCCAAGAGGGCCACGGAACCCTGTCCAGCTTCGCTGTATAGCGGCGTGACTAGATCAGTGGCAAGCTCAGTGTCTACACACCTGATCGACTCGAGCCGTCAAGTCAGAGCGCATGAGGCGTTTCAGCCCATGTATCGCGTACCCAGATAAATAAATAAATAAATAAATATTTATTCTCGACTATGCGAGGCACGCCAGTTGAGGCATTATCAGGTTTGTACAGCTGTACAGACATTTTATGGGATCTGTAGTGACAGTAGAAAATTGTTCATATGTCCATGCTTGGAACTGTGCGATGGTGAACATGCGAAAGAACGATTTGTTTGGACAAAATCGCTCTGCCATATATCGCAGTCATACCTCGAGTAATAATAGATAAATAATCCTGAGTGATCCATTGGAAGATAATTGAAGAGCAAGCTATCCAGTATGATGATTCTAATTGAGCTGCCAGTGTGAAGTTATGGGCTGTGACTTTATTTGGTGGCGAGTCACATTCGCCACTTTGCAGTGTTGTTAAGCGGACATTTGTGGCTTTTTATAGGGAGAACGCTTGCCAGGCGAAAACCAACCACGTCCTGGAACACTCTTGCCAATCCATTGAATGGCAAGTTGTAACTGGCTATGTTTCTTGTTGAACGTTCTTTTGCTCCGCTATTCGCAGTCAAGTTTCGTCCGATTTTTCTGCTGACTGATGCGCTATGCGAGCGGCCATTGCGTGCCTGGGTCCTCTCCTGTTCCAGATCGGTAGGGCAGGAACTAAGCATTCTTTCTGGATATGATGTGTTGATCATCTGCAGAACCACGTGAAGCCTGGAAGAATATACGTTGAAATATGTTGAAGTCTTGGAGGACAGGATAGGTTCCGAAGAAAGAATCGCAGATGTCGTCTACTGGCAGCGGCCGAGGCGCTAGCCATCAGGCGTCATGACCCCGACCTATGTGCGTACAAGAAATTTGTCCAGGCACCAAATCTGCCTTGGCCCCTGTAACACGGACACATAGAGTGGACTGCGCCACACACACACACACACACACAAACAAACGGTTGATCGCCGTGTGGCCGGCCGCCTAGCTTGGTCACTCAGACCATCAGGGTTTTGAACCTGTACTCTTAACTGATGTTTACGTTCATGTCATTCCTTTGTGGTGTACTTCTCTGACGAGGAACCACTGAAAACGAGCTTGTTCGCTAATGTTTGTTCTTACGTCAGATAAAGTACGGCGGTTATATCCTGTATCAGTGTAGGTTGCTGAATAGCAACAGTCTTGGTATTAGCTTATTTTACGCTCTGCTGTCGAGTGAGGCTTTGGTTAGATACCAAATACATGTGTGAATTATGTTAAAGTTGGCTCCGGGGATACGCTTGCGCGAACGCTGGTTATGGACAAGTAGACGGCGCAGGTGAATGCTTTTCGCAATGCGTTTCTCGCAGCCAACTTTGTTTTCTACCGGGCACATATTTTGCGTGACATACAGTGGCGCTGTGCTCTCCATCCGTTCTGTAATTTGGAGGATAAAAGGGCGCTGTTCATCATGTTGAGTGCATTGTTGCATACGCACGACTGCGCGCAAATTTGGAGAGTTAGTGGTTACTTTGTTGTGGCTCCTGTCCTGGTTCCTGGTTTTCTAAATGACCGTATTAGTGATTTGCTTGTAGAGTTCGCGTGCTCCAGGGATTATAGGCACGGGTATCCGACTGGTGGAGGCGTCCTATTGTTTATAAGGTGCCAATATAAACACTGGGAGGATCCATTTACCATGAGTTCTGCTAACAAGCAGTGGTATGCTGCTTCCTAAGAGCATGGGGTACGTTGGAGATAATAGTATGTGTGTATCATAGCCTATCCTCCACGCGAGCAGAGGCCAAGGAGCTTGGTGGGTTATTAAGACAGACGGCAATGGCAGCACCTAATTTGCTGATCGCTGTTTACCCAAACCTTTCCCATGCTGGTTGACAAATTGCTGAAAGCAGGGCGGGTACGCTGGAAGAGGAATTGATTACTAGAACGCAGGAAAATGCTTCCGAGCAGTACGGCAACCTCCCGACCAGAAGTCGTACTAAGAGTACGCCTTCAACCCTTGAGGTTGTGATCGCCGGACTTGATCACTTGATTGACCTACGCGTAGAACCCCCCATAGGTCAGAATGGTCGTTGCGTTTTGATGCTTAATTTGAAGACATCAAGGCTTGCAGAGAGCCGTCCACTGGGACGGGATTTAAATTGTATTGATTTTACGAAGCTACACGAACGAGGCATTTAAATCACTTGGGGCCCTGAACCGGACCAGGTCACTCTGGAACAGTGGTGGCTTTTACCCAAAAGTGTGCTCGTGCAGTTACTGAGCAATGTTGCTCCGCTACGCATAAGGATACACTTTTGGAAACCCCGATGCTGGAGGCAGAAAGATTGACAGAGCGTTAAAAGGCAAAATGCTGAGTGGAAAAATTACCAAGCATATCGGGGCTTCCAACACTGCCTACAATACAAAGATGTCGAATCATGGCTACTAAGTTGCAGCGGCAGGCAAAGTACCCATGTGATCTTAGTTTGGTCCAACTTGCGAAAACAAATCCTACGTAACGTTACAAAAATGTTTAAGCCAAGATTTCCCTAAGCGATGTGGTCGGCTGACTAACAATGGAGGACGGCAGCCAGGCTGTAGACAACGTCGATAAAGTAGAAGCACTGTGGAATGTCTACCAAACTCTGCAACGGAAGGATACTCGATCAGCCGCACTGTCCAATTAGTTATACAAAACGGGAACGCATTCTTACTGTGCCAGAGGCCTTCACAACGTTGGCCAGTCTGAGCCCTTATAAATCAGCTGGTCCTTACACTGTACCTCCCGTTATAACTAAGCCGCTAGCTGATATCCTTCAGTAGCCTGTGGCGGAGTTACGAAACTAGTCTCCTCAAGAAGACAATCTGCCACGGGATTAGAATGAGGGGATTGTTGATGCCATCCACAAGGGGTTCGAAGTCGGTGCCTCTTAACTATATATCTGTTAGTTTGACCAGCATCATGCTGAAGTGCTTGAAAAAGCTTGTAAGAAACAGGATCATAGAGCACTTGACTGAGCGCAACCTAATTAGAGCGGAACAGCATTGCTTTCTTAAAAAGAATTCGTCTCTTTCCAATCTATTGTGCTTTATAGAATAGATTACTTGACGTCTTGATACTGGGCTGTCGGTAGAGGTGCGCTATTTGGACTTCAGTAAGGCCTTCGACTCAGTGAATCATCGTTTTTAATTAAGAAGCTGACATGGTTTGGATTGCATCCTCAACTATTACTGAGGCTTTGAAGGACATTTAGAGTCAGGGTTGGGGAGCGAGTTCTAGTGTGGCCATGCCTACAGCGGTGTTTCCCAAGGTTCAGTGCCGGGTCCATTGTGGTTTCTTATGTTTATAAATGACCCGGCTCCTATTCTCGTGGATCATTGCTATAGCTTCGCAGAGGACTTAAAGCTAGGCAGTAGGGGAACCGAGCGACATTGGCTAAGGACATACCCACTTTGGTGAATTGGTCAAGACAATGGGATCGACCTCTGAACGCCAACAAATGTCGGCTATTGCGTTACAGTCCCCTGCGGGCTCTCTATCATTGCACTGTACTGATGAAGCCCGCGAGCTATGTGTCAGCGTAGTGAACCATTGTAAGCCTTCGGCGCAGTGTCGCCATGCAGCCACTAAAGCGTGACAAGAGTTATTTAGTCTTAGGAGGCACTGAGTAACACTGAAGCAAAAGTATTGCTGCCGTTATCTAAAGCAGTGGTTAGGCGACATCTAGAGTATTGTGTTTATGCCTGGGTATCGTACCTTCGTAGTGACGCCATGTGTTTAGAAAAGATTCAGAGAGCTGCAACCCCGATGATCGAAGGTCAACGCGAAAAGTCGTACGAAGATCGTCTAAGTGCCTTTGGATTATTTTCTTTGGAACGGCGTAGATTGAGAGGGGATTTGATAGCGACATTTAAGATTATTACGGGACTTAGTGGTATTAGTGCCACGCATCTGTTTGGGTGAGCTTTGTTGGATTAGATGCGCACGCATCGCCTAACGCTCAAATATCCTAGAGCTCGTTTGGACATCAATGCGAAATATTTTACGAGTAGTACTTACTACGTGGAATAAAATCCTTCTGATTTATTGGATTGTACGCCTGTAGTAGTCTCCAAATAGGGCTTAGATGAGAGTTGGTCTGTGCTCTTTCCGGAGATAAGGTAATTGTACTGGAATATGTAGTAAAGGTTGCTGCTGACACCAGAAAGTGCGAAGATTGCTCTTGTTCTTGCTTCACTCTTTTGCAGAAGCAAGAAGAGACACTCCAAAGTCGAAGTGCCGGGGGCGGCTTCACTTAATTAAACAAGAAGCTGGACACCATTTAGGCAAATGCCTTTACCGTCCGTTGTACCTGTCCTGTCCCGAGCTGCTTATCACTGTTTTATGTAAGGTATATCGGTTGGCAGCGATGAATGCTTCCAGTACCTCCGTTGCACGTGGAACTCATGGCGGCTTAGCTTGGCAAGCGCATTTGGTGGACCGCGTGGTGTTAGTTCGTTGCGACAGCACCAATCGAGCGGAAAATGGGTTAAGCACTTGACGGAAGCTTGAAGTGAGCTGTCAATTCTGTTTCAGCTGTTGCAAGTGACATCGCAGCGGTACAACGGCACTTTGGAAGAATGGAGAAAGGTGCTTGCAAGAGACAAGCTTCGTATGTGCGACGTTGGGCAACGTGTAACCAATGGGTAGCTCATTTTGAACTAGGAGTTCTCATACGCCCTGCTCCAGTACGTGCGTCACAGTATAAGAGTTCGTATCCGCAGTGTGAACCCGGACGGCAGTTATTGGCTGGTGGATGACTATCGTCTAGGCAAGCAACATATGCTTATAGACAATAGCAAGAAACGCGAAAGTTGCCTTAATCTAACGTGGAACAGTCCATGTGCCCACGTTGTGCAGGTTGCCAGCCTGCATACATTCGAGGAAGCGGTAGTTCCTCGTGGTTGCCTTTGGGTGCTGCCAGCGAAAAATGTCAGAGAGGCGGACCTTTCGGAGGACACGGGGGAACCGTGACGGTCACTCTGATGTCATCCCGTAATGATGTTGTCCTTGATCGCGCTAGAACAAATCGCACCGCTCGTAATAGTTTTGGTGACATGGAGGCGCATTTGTTGAGTACGGGCGCTGGAAGTTCCCCAGCACGACCGGCATGATGACATGTTTTCGGGAGCTGCTGGCGAGTCATAATAACGTTGAAGGGTTTGCCCAGGCATGCAATTTTCAAGAGTTGCAGCGGTTATCGTGGGAGGACCTGCGCATATTCCAAGGTGTGGATGCGGCCTCATCTGATGCTGCTGTCCGGGTGCGGTTTCGGCACTGTTCCTCATCCTCAAGGCATGCGGCTGAGAACCGCGGTGATTATGGGGTCCCGTTTGGGGAGGCAGGGATTGCGGTTTCGCATAGCAGAATGACAATGACAACGAACAAAACGGACGCATACCACGACTAGTGCCCGTGTGGTGGAGGTTGCCGCTATCATCAGCATGTCAAGCGGATTAAAATTCCGTGGGCTGTAAAGCACAACTTTCGCTTGACAACGCACAATCACGTAACGTACAAGAAGTACGACGGTTGCGGAGGATGGGTCAGCGCCTTTTGTGATCCTTGGCAGCAGGTGGAGAAAGAATATTTCTGCTCCGACCAAGTCCATTGGATAAGCATTGATGTATGCGCACGACGGGTACATCAGACATGTGCAGCATACCAATTTGAGCCTACAAGCACGTGTAAAAGCTGCTAACGGTATGTTAAATGTAGCATACATTAAGTTGCATTCCTTCATCGTTGAGATCCCCACTAATGCAGACGGTGCTGCATAACCTTACCTCTTCCGATTTTCCCTACATTCGGTACGTGTCATTCTACCATCTTTTATCACGTACCCACTCAAGGCTTGCAATTTCAGTAGCCTATGATGGTGTGCGTTTATTTCGTTTTGCATGTCGCTGCGCTTCCCACTTCAATCAGTGTCCCCTCGAGAAAGCTATAGACGGGTGAAATCCTTCCACCGTCATTTCAATCATGAACTGTTGGTGGGGCTATTTCCGATGCGCCCAAGCACTTCAAAACTACGCTGTATGCTCACCGTCTTCCAGACTTTCCGCTAGTTGGTAACCTGCAGTTGAAAGCTCACTATTGAAGTCAAAACCAGCTATGGGGTCGGTGAACAGGGTCATCAGTTGGTTGGTTTTTCGGTTGCTAAGCTAGGTTGCATTATTCTACCCAAGCATCAAAGCTGATCCTGTCAGCGAAGTACTCAAAGCAGCACGCTATGAGCATTGTCAGAATGTTCGCAGTGACGTTCTTGATGGCGTGCATCTACCGGCGAATTACAATCCTGTCCGATTGCTCGGTGTGATTGTTAACTTACTTGAAAAATTTATATGATATAAAATGGAGAAACATTTGAATAGCTTTAACCTGCATGGCGTGTAAAATCATTGCTTTCGCGACCATCTTGGAAACATCTCGTCGTGCTGTCCAGTAGATGACCGCTTTTCTCGTGGGACAAGTGCAGTTTATTGGTGTAGGAAGCCGGCGTTCCCTTTTGCTAACTGTCCTTTGCAACCTTCCGCGTAGCTCTATCCTACGTTCACTGCTTGTCTAAGTGTAGGTGCGTGACTTGCCGGAGGAGCCTGAGGTACTATCGCTCGTGTTTTCTGGTGACCTACGCATCTATCTTATGGTTGCTATACCTGAGGGAGCTTTGGATCTTCAACCTGCTCCGGATAGCCTCTGGGAGTATTCAGTCTTGCGGTTGCTGCCAACAGTATGCTGTGCGTTTCCAGTGCACGTTACCGGGAGCCGATCCAGTTCTCTTCAACTAGCGACAACTGAAATGTTGTCCCCGCCTTCTGACAAGCAAGGCTATTAACATGCAATGCATACGGGACTTTCTTTGTCTTGTCCTATTGACGCGAGACTTTGGAAGAATGTCTTCACGGCGAGAAGCTTTGGAATGATTTAGCCATTGTCTTAACGGTGGCATGCTTGCACTTAAAGAACCTCAGAATTGTATGTGGACATAGTCACTTGCTTCTAGTTAGCTTGCCTACTTTAAGAACACCGCTAATTGCTGGAGCCTTTAATACAAGTCAAGGCTTAGGGAGTTTGCTTAACTATGTATTCCTTGCTTTGTCCATCCGCCGTTAGTGCGGTCGCCCTCGAACGTCCCACACTGGATCCCGCAAATGGCGTCCATCCATTGTCCACCTATTGATTGGTAGGCAGAAGTAAGATTGCATTTCAAAAACACTTTGCTTTCACAGCACAAGTAGACCCACGCTGACCTCCACCGTCATACTTACCGCTGCCACTGTCCCTCTGCCCACCTCGCGTTACTACCATATGAAGCAAGAGTGATTAGTAGCCATTGGTAAGGACCGATTTCAATGAATACTGCTTTCAGGGCCTAATTAGTCATGCGCCGCCCTCCGATCTCATGGTCACCGCTGCCACTGTAAACATGGCCTGCCTATTTTCACCCTGTCACGTACGTGCAGTTGCAGATAGCTGTCATATTACTTCGTCCGACCTTTTATCGCTTTCCATTTGCGTCCACATTTTACATTCCTTAGAGAAAGGATCTATGGCCCATTTCAGGGCCAATCCTGTCACGGTTACTTGTTGGCACACATGGCATAGAAAACAAGCAAATATACTGCTTCCTTGCGGCGGACTATAAAGCACAGGTTCAGTGGGTAGTTGCGTAACCTTTCACCGATATATGTGCCCAACGCTCCATTAGGATGGGTGAGGCAAGATAGCAAGCAATGCGGACAACATGCTCGTTATTAAGGTACGCAGTATTGTTCCCTACTGCGGTTAATTTCAACGATGAACTTGCAGCCGTAACCGTACAATGTTGGTAAACACTGTTTCCCAAGTTCCCTCCCCTTTTCTAGGTTCAATCATTTGTGTACTCAGTTAGTCCTGTGAAGTCACATAAGGAACCACTTTTCAGTATTCTCGCTTGCCGAGTGAGGAGCGCTCGCAGACCTCCCAACTTAGACGAGAATATTTTCATATAACTAAATAAATAAAGGTATATTTCTAGACAAGCGCTAGATGCTGTTCCTGCGTGGGATCAGATCAAATTGTACATAACATCCATGCTCATGCATGGAGAAGAAATATCGTTAACAACTGCTTTTGATCGTGTTTATCTTTCCCAACACTAAAGCAGGGATAAATACAAACGTTTCGTAGGCCTCGACATTTTTGAAAGCAGTAGTTAGGGTCTCCGTAGCTTATGTACGAATTCTGCGCTTTTCACCGGCTACCTCTGCCAAACCTTGAGGTGCCTGATTCCATTAGTAAACTATCAATCTGTTATGCAAATGGATTGTGTTATTTTGATGGAAAACGCACTACTAGAGGAAATGCTATGAGCATTGTCAGAATGTTCGCAGTGACGTTCTTGATGGCGTGCATCTACCGGCGAATTACAATCCTGTCCGATTGCTCGGCGTGATTGTTAACTTACTTGAAAAATTTATATGATATAAAATGGAGAAACATTTGAATAGCTTTAACCTGCATGGCGTGTAAAATCATTGCTTTCGCGACCATCTTGGAAACATCTCGTCGTGCTGTCCAGTAGATGACCGCTTTTCTCGTGGGACAAGTGCAGTTTATTGGTGTAGGAAGCCGGCGTTCCCTTTTGCTAACTGTCCTTTGCAACCTTCCGCGTAGCTCTATCCTACGTTCACTGCTTGTCTAAGTGTAGGTGCGTGACTTGCCGGAGGAGCCTGAGGTACCATCGCTCGTGTTTTCTGGTGACCTACGCATCTATCTTATGGTTGCTATACCTGAGGGAGCTTTGGATCTTCAACCTGCTCCGGATAGCCTCTGGGAGTATTCAGTCTTGCGGTTGCTGCCAACAGTATGCTGTGCGTTTCCAGTGCACGTTACCGGGAGCCGATCCAGTTCTCTTCAACTAGCGACAACTGAAATGTTGTCCCCGCCTTCTGACAAGCAAGGCTATTAACATGCAATGCATACGGGACTTTCTTTGTCTTGTCCTATTGACGCGAGACTTTGGAAGAATGTCTTCACGGCGAGAAGCTTTGGAATGATTTAGCCATTGTCTTAACGGTGGCATGCTTGCACTTAAAGAACCTCAGAATTGTATGTGGACATAGTCACTTGCTTCTAGTTAGCTTGCCTACTTTAAGAACACCGCTAATTGCTGGAGCCTTTAATACAAGTCAAGGCTTAGGGAGTTTGCTTAACTATGTATTCCTTGCTTTGTCCATCCGCCGTTAGTGCGGTCGCCCTCGAACGTCCCACACTGGATCCCGCAAATGGCGTCCATCCATTGTCCACCTATTGATTGGTAGGCAGAAGTAAGATTGCATTTCAAAAACACTTTGCTTTCACAGCACAAGTAGACCCACGCTGACCTCCACCGTCATACTTACCGCTGCCACTGTCCCTCTGCCCACCTCGCGTTACTACCATATGAAGCAAGAGTGATTAGTAGCCATTGGTAAGGACCGATTTCAATGAATACTGCTTTCAGGGCCTAATTAGTCATGCGCCGCCCTCCGATCTCATGGTCACCGCTGCCACTGTAAACATGGCCTGCCTATTTTCACCCTGTCACGTACGTGCAGTTGCAGATAGCTGTCATATTACTTCGTCCGACCTTTTATCGCTTTCCATTTGCGTCCACATTTTACATTCCTTAGAGAAAGGATCTATGGCCCATTTCAGGGCCAATCCTGTCACGGTTACTTGTTGGCACACATGGCATAGAAAACAAGCAAATATACTGCTTCCTTGCGGCGGACTATAAAGCACAGGTTCAGTGGGTAGTTGCGTAACCTTTCACCGATATATGGGCCCAACGCTCCATTAGGATGGGTGAGGCAAGATAGCAAGCAATGCGGACAACATGCTCGTTATTAAGGTACGCAGTATTGTTCCCTACTGCGGTTAATTTCAACGATGAACTTGCAGCCGTAACCGTACAATGTTGGTAAACACTGTTTCCCAAGTTCCCTCCCCTTTTCTAGGTTCAATCATTTGTGTACTCAGTTAGTCCTGTGAAGTCACATAAGGAACCACTTTTCAGTATTCTCGCTTGCCGAGTGAGGAGCGCTCGCAGACCTCCCAACTTAGACGAGAATATTTTCATATAACTAAATAAATAAAGGTATATTTCTAGACAAGCGCTAGATGCTGTTCCTGCGTGGGATCAGATCAAATTGTACATAACATCCATGCTCATGCATGGAGAAGAAATATCGTTAACAACTGCTTTTGATCGTGTTTATCTTTCCCAACACTAAAGCAGGGATAAATACAAACGTTTCGTAGGCCTCGACATTTTTGAAAGCAGTAGTTAGGGTCTCCGTAGCTTATGTACGAATTCTGCGCTTTTCACCGGCTACCTCTGCCAAACCTTGAGGTGCCTGATTCCATTAGTAAACTATCAATCTGTTATGCAAATGGATTGTGTTATTTTGATGGAAAACGCACTACCAGAGGAAATTTGATCCATTTTATTTGGTCACATCACCGTGTTTAGTAGCTGGCTCATGGAAAGGAATAAGCAAGCCAAAGTTAGATCGTAAAAGTGGAGGGGGGAAACAAGGGAAATAACAGTAGTGGCTAACAATTTAGCCTTTCTTAGAAAAGTGCGACTGAAAGGCCGGCCCATTTAACTAGAAAATAAACTAATATTGGAAAATGGAGCCAAATATAGCCCAGAAACAGCATACCAGAATCGTAAACCTGGCGCGAATTTCAAAGTGTAAATCTCCAAACAAGCGGAATCAACGCCGTTTTGGGGCTGAAATGTTAATTAAAACTGGACAACAATGGGCGTTCTAGGATACACCTTAGGCGCTGGTTACGGCAAAGGTCAAATAATTAAGCTAGCTGCAATGGTTATGGAGATATTTGTATTTTTAGCGGTGGGCTGCGGATAGCGCCATTTTCGAGCCTCCGCTAAATTCACGTTCCGCTTTGGAAGCAGATACACAAAAAAGAAAGAAATGCTACAAAAAGCGGCTGGGCGATATAAGTTTCCGAATATGGAGTAGTAACTGGGAATGCCTAAGATAACGTGTAATTCGCTGCAGTAGCGAAGTATGACGCAGTGGGCCGAAAAGCATACTTTCTCAGTAAACGTAGTAAAAGTTGGGAAAACAGACGGAGAAATTTTAGGGAAATACTAGGTAGGCTGTAAGAATTATTATAATAGGTAGAACAGCACAGGATATGGTGTAGCTAGCCCACAGCCAGAATGCGACCATGTACGATTTTCAGAGTATATTGGGCCGCAGAAGCCACTATGAATGTGGAATTCAAAGCTTTTAATGCTCACGATGTAGATGCGAAAATTATACCAAAGCCGCATGAGCTGA
>OX104068.1:45276003-45294170 GCA_944474145.2 Dicrocoelium dendriticum
TTAGCCAGGAATGTGTACTGCCAAATTAAGTACCATTCACTAGTCACTGTTGAGCCAAGAACAAGAGGACGCCTAACTGTTACCTTCCCGGTACCCTAGGTTGGAGATAGAAGATTGTCACGCTGGCGTTACCACTAACCTTTTCAGGTGGCGTTTCTTTACGAGAGTGTGGGCAGATGTCACTCTCATGCAGCTTGAAATAATGGGTTCAGTTTGTCTAACAAGAACATTACTAAGTATTGCTTACAGGGAGTTATTCCGAGGAGAGCGGATGGATCAATAAGTTAATTACAAAGGCAGAGTTTCCTGCGAACATTACAGCTTGCCAAACTTAAAGCATTACCAATTTCATTTCACTTGACAGTTTTGTTGCTCTTCATTGAGACTTGAACAGCTGAGTCCTGTCCAGTTAATTATTGCAAGAAACTTTTACACCTACAAACCTCTGGGATTCAACTTTTGGGCATTACGTGAAGCTTTTATTTGGTTATGGATGGCTGCTTTCCCTCTTGGCATTATACTTTACTTCCGTTGGAATTTCGTTTTTATTAGCTTGAATAAATTGCTGTTCTTTGTGGCACTACCGCCTGACTTCTGTTCTTTTACTTTCTGCAAGACTAGTCCACATGTTGTTTTCCAGGATCCCTTCCGACGTCAATACTCGGTTCCACAAATGAACGATACTTCACATTCCAAAAGCACAAGCCTGCAACTTCTACGTGTGACTTCTGTGATGTTAGCCTAAAGTGGAACATGTGTATTTTGTAACATTGGATTTTACGGTTGTTTTAACCTTCTAAACGTGCATTTGTTTTACTGACTGCACTTTCGTTGACACAAACCGTTTTGGTGAGTACCTCGCTGCACGTTTCTCGCTCTGTCTTATTCGCTTTCTATTCTTGTAGCCTGCACCATGCACGTTGGGTTCAGTCGCCTCCGACTTCTATACTGTCGTATTTGACACGTCTTACGTGTCATTGCCTACCGACTAGCATCCCAGGCTCCGCCCAACAATTGGTGACCCCGACATGACTCGACCACGCAACCCGACAATTGTTGACACCCTATCAGGAGCACGCCGCCCGCCAGCTTGCATTTTTATTTTGGTTAGCTGGTTTCAGTGATTTTGTGATTCATTACTTGTGATCATATTGTTTTCTTACCTACCACATTTTTAATCTGCTTTTTTCAATGGATTATCTAGAGGATACGCCATCTCTATGCGCGGCTAACGCCGTTCAGCCTGTCATGGTTAATACTGTTGCATTAACCCCACCCGCTTTTTGGCAGAATGATCCTTTATTATGGATCTTGCACCTAGAATCTGTATTTTATATTCGTAACATTTCCTCTGATTTCGCCATGTATAATCAGCTAATATCTTGCCTTCCTTATAGTATAACCTCGCAGGTGAAAGACCTCACACTTTGCCTCCTCTAGTATTGAAATACGAGACTTTTAAGCACGCTATTATTCAGCGAATCACGCCTTCTGACAAGGTCCGTCTGCGGCAACTATTTAGTGATCTGCGGCTAAGAGAAAGGATGCCCTCAGCCTTGTTGCGCGAAATGCAACAGCTCATCGGCAAGTCCAAAATGGACGTAGGGATTCTCCGCGAGTTGTGGATGCAGCGCCTTCCTGCAAGCACTCAGGCTATCCTTGCAGTAGCAAGTGACTTGCCCATCACAGCACCTGCTGAGCTAGCAGACAGCGCCATTGAACGGCACCAGCCAGAGACTGAAACCAAAGCACCTAAGCTGCTTGGCGCTGGCGCAACCACAACGACAAGAACAAAGAACCCGCCGTCAGCAATAGACGCATTATCATTGCAGATATCATCGTTTCAGCGCCAGTTCGAGGAACTCAATTTAAACCGTAAGCACCGCAACCGCTCCGGATCACCGCCCCGTCGCACAAAGCCTGATGTCACAGGGTACTACTTTTACCATTTGCTTTTCGCTAATAATGCCCGTAAGTGCGTACAGCATTGTAGCTACTCCGCTGTAGATTATCCGCCACGCCGGCCTGTAATGGGCATGGACGTCGGCAAACCTCAAAGTCGTCTCATTTACATTAGGGAGTTTGACTCCGATACCCAGTTCTTAGTTACTACCGGGGCGGCAGCCAGCGTCATTCCCCCTATGCTAAGTCAGCATACCACATCTCTGACGACAAGCCTCAGTGCCGCCAATGGCACGCCAATGGCACCTGCGGTCATCGGTCGCTTACCCTGGACCTAGCTCTTCGGCGCACTTTCCGCTGGGTATTCACTGTCGCTGCAGTCCCCTTTGCCATCATCCGCATTGACTTCCCTAGGCATAACGACCTTTTGGTCGATGCGAAACGCCGGATGATAGTGGACACTGCAACGAAGCTCAACGTACGTGGCATCACCGTCGATGTCTCATCTATATCCCCGGTCTATGCATTTCCCCACACCTCGCCTTACTACGCTAAACTCTTTGCTCAGTATCCCAAACTCGTTTAGCCAATGAAGGCAGCTTTGCCCTTGGCAGCCCAAGTCACGCACCACATACGGACGAATGACCCACCCGTCTCATGCCGTCCATGTTGACTATCACCCGAGAAACTAAAGGTAGCTAGGTTGGTGTGTGAGCACGTGCTTGAACTTGGAATAATCCACCCTTCCGAAAACCCTTGGTCCTCACCCCTGCAGATAGTCCCCAAGCAATTTGGTGACGGGCGCCCTTGCGGTGATTACCGCGCACTCAATCGCCTAAACGTCCCAGATAGGTATCCCATCCCACACATGCAGGATATTATCGCATGCCTCAAAGGTAAGACGATCTTCAGCAAGATCGATCTGGTTCGCGCCTATCACCAGATACCTGTGGAAGACATTCGTAAAACAGTCGTCATCACTGCTTTCGGTTTGTTTGAATTTTAGAATGCCATTTGGTCTGTGCAACGCCGCAGAAACCTTCAAACGCTTCATCCACGATGTCACTCGCGGCCTAGACTTCGCATATTCCTACCTCGATGATATCTAAGTAGCCAATTCCACGGAACAAGAGCATGTTGAGCATCTTCGAACTCTCTTCCAGCGCTTGAGCCAACACGGTGTCACAGTCAACCAGGATAAGTGCGAACTCGGCAAATCAACGGCCGAATTCCTATGCCACCTCGTTTCATCGTCTGGTATCGAAGTTCTTCCTGATAAGATCAAGGCAATCAAGGACTTCCCAGCTCTGGCTTCGTTCAAGCACTTCCGTCGATTTTGTGGTTTGGTCAACTACTATCGGCGCTTCATTCCGCGCTGCGCCCAGCCCATGCAGCCACTGACTGACCAACTCATAGGAAACGTACGTAGGTTTACTTTCCATGACAAAGCACAGACAGCCTTCTCCGAGCTCAAGGGTGCTATCTCCATCCTAGTCATCTTCGCAATTCTGAATCTACTGCACCTCTTTCTTTTTTACGGCTGATGCCTCAGACGTCGCGGTAGGAGCCGTCCTCCAACAACACGTTGGTGGGCAATGGAAACCCCTTGGGTGTTTCTCCAAACGCCTGCAACCAGCGGAATCCCGCTACAGCACGTTTGGCAGAGAACTGCTCGCCATTTACCTAGCCAGTCGTCACTTCCGACACACACTCAAAGGCCGCGCTTTCATGATGTACACTGACCACAAGCCCCTCATCTTTGCCTTCCACCGCTTGTGACAAATACTCACTACGGGAAACAAGACACCTAGACGTTGCTACACAGTTTACTGCTGACATACGCCATGTCTCATGTGTCGACGATCCCGTCGCTGACGCTCTCTCACGCGTCAACCTCACTCTGCAGTGTTTGCCTTCCGTCTATCTTGCCGCCATAACAACGGCTCAGTTGCATGATGAGGACATACAGCACACCCTGCAGTCATATTCGCTGCATATGCAACCTGTTGCTCTCCAAACCTCGGATGGACCCATTATCTGTGCACTTCCAAAGATTGTCCCAGCACTCTCGTGCCCGTCTCCCTCAGACGCACAGTCTTTGCCGCACTTCACTCCCTACCACATCCTGGTATCCGTGCATCTTTGAAACTGGTCACCGAGCGTTTCGTTTGGCCACGAGTAAACGAAGATGTTCGTCCCTGGGCTCGCGCCTGCCTTTAATGCCAGCGCTCCAAAGTACATCGTCACACCCGCAGTCCTCTGGGTTTATTTCCTGCCCCGGACTCTCGGTTCTCTCACGTACACTTAGACCCGGTAGTTCCATTGTCTCCCTCACGCTGATTAGTATACATTCTTACATATGTCGACCGCTCCACCAGATAGCTAGAAGCCATCTCCGTAACAGACTGCACAGCTGAGACTGTTATGCGGGCCTTCTTAGATCAGTGGGTTTCGCACTACGGATGCCCATTCACTATCACAACTGACGGAGGAAAGTCTTTCGAATCTTCACAATTCTATACGTTCTGCAGCTTTTTAGGCTGTCGCCGCATTCATACCACAGAGTATCACCCAGCAGCCAACAGATTAGATGAACGTTTCGATAGCCAGCTTAAAGCCTCGCTCCGCGCCTCCTCTGACACTAGCGGGAGCGAAAACACTTCGCTCGTTCTCTTAGGCATTCGCAGCAGCATCAAAGCTGACTTGCAGTGTTTATTAGCAGAGCTGGTTTACGGCACGACCCTCAAGGTACCAGAAGAATTGGTTTCCCTTCCCACATCGTCGGGTACGCCTACGCTTAACTTTGCGTCCTCGCTAGCTCAACGCATGCGTTCACTACGCCTGACCCCGCCCCGTGAACAGACTAGAGATGGGCAAATGCACAGCGGACTCTCTACCTTCACCCACGTCTTCCTCCGCACCGCCGCAGTGCGGCGCCCTCTCCAGCCTCCCTACACTGGTCCTTTTAGAGTTTTAAAACGGACTCCGAAACATTTTACTTTAGACCAGAATGGTCACCGCACAACGGTGTCCATCGACCGCCTCAAAGTGGCTTTCTTTGACGAGCCACTTGCAACCCATCCTGATGTTCTCGCACAAGCACCCGCACCTGTGGTGACTTCTCGAGCACTGGATGGCCCGGAACCCTCCGTACTCCTTGACCCGCAACCTATCCCGCCGCAACCCCAGGCAACCGACTGACGCGGTAGAAAGGGTAAATGTCCGGTCCGTTTTGCAGGTGTTGTAACAGTTTACTAATTCCAGTAACACGTTTTTTCGTCTTTAGAGGTTAGCCTGCGTCTCATGCACAAACGTTTTGCAAAATCGACAAAAAACCAAAACATTTTGAAAACCTAGAATGCGTACTTGCTTTTATCATGCATGCCATGCTCCCTCTCCGGCGTCAAGTCACTTCCCCGACACTTGCCCACCCTCCTCTTAGTTCTACCTTCCAGAAACTCAACTGCTGGACCTGCCCAGGCAACCCTCTGGTGACGCGCCAACCGGCTAAACGCAACCCTGGAGTGACTCGCCAGCCGTCCCACAGCCCCCTTCCTCACCCAAGGAACATACCGTCGCCCTCCACCGCAGACACCCACGAACGGATTGGTCCCCAAACGACGCCTATTCATTGCCGACGAGGACGCGGGATTTCCTCGTGGGGCGAGGACGCCCGCATTTCTTCGTGGGACGAGGACCGCGGACTAAAGTGCAGTGTGGGAGTGACAACTCCCAAGCGCACCGTCGGGTCTGCAGCAAAGGGCAGGTTCTGTCGGCCTTTCTACTGGACTAGCCAGTTATTTTTGCAATCCGACCAGCCCGCCCCGACGGCCCACCGACGATGCACCCTGGTCCGCGCGATCGTCCTAAATAAAACTAACAAAGGTCTGGACTCAGCGAAAGCTGCTACCATCCTCACTTTGGAAGCCTTTACTCAAGCTCCTGCAAATATTCGCATTCACTCTCACATTCCGTTTACCCCCACTAACAGCTCCATCAAAGACTTCCATTCTTCGGTCTTCTAGGGTGAGGCCCTTGTAGTGTACCGGAAAACGAGCGCTTCCAGTATTTTGTAACATTGGATTTTGCGGTTGTTTTAACCTTCTAAACGTGCATTTGTTTTACTGACTGCACTTTCGTTGACACAAACCGTTTTGGTGAGTACCTCGCTGCACGTTTCTCGCTCCGTCTTATTCGCTTCCTATTCTTGTAGCCTGCACCATGCACGTTGGGTTCAGTCGCCTCCGACTTCTATACTGTCGTATTTGACACAACTTACGTGTCATTGCCTACCGACTAGTATCCCGGGCTCCGCTCAACACACAAACAATTTTGCATTTATGCCAGTAAATGCGCAGTTGGTTCATGAAAGCCAATCCGAAAGCCTGAATGGAGACGTGAGCAAACCAATGATTTAGTCGGACATAGTTGAACAGAATTATTTTTGGCTCCTCTGCTCATGAGACCGTGGTACACATGAAGGCGAAATCAGACAAAAGTTAGGCTATTACCACAACATGTTGCAGCTTTGATATTTTCCCTTACGAGAGCCATCACCTACTTTGAAGCAAGGGAAAATCACAAAGTGTTTGCATGTACACTTCGAAAATTTCCTTTGGCACTTTCTCATTCAATTTATTGTGCTATTACAGTGCAGGTATGCTAGCTACATTGATTTTATTTCGCCTTAACGGTTTTGAATTAAAAGATGAGGAACTTACATTTTAATTCCTTATTTAGTCAAAGGATTCTACAGACGATAAGGACACCAAAGTGAGGAACTGGTTGCAGCTATTTGCGGGTGGGCTATGTGTCAAAGTCACAATGTGGACGGCTGCGACAGTGGCTGAACGCAGCCTTGAGTACGTGGATAGATACGTACGCTTCCGTTATCTAGTCCTACAGTTGTGTTTGATGCTTCTTAACACAAATAAATATGTATGTTTTATGTGTAGTGAAATAAAGTTTATCCTTAATCGGCCGTGGTTGTAACGTGCGTCGCTTTGTTACCTCATTAACGGATGGTGATAAACTTCCGGCTTGACATCCGTGAGAGGGTCAAGTGGTGTAGCTCAAAGGTTGCGCCAAGTATCCGTTGTAGTGTAGATCAATTAGAAATTGTAACTTCAAACTCACAGATATTTTAAGAAAGAAAGTAACGAGCAACTAACCATACCCTCCTCTAATGAATATGCATGTATAGTTTAAGGGATCAAAAATGATTGTTTTTGCCCTGATTATAGGTGGCAGCAAATCCGTCCTGCTCACGCTTTCGTCATTGGCAGCAAGTGACACATATTGTTTCTTAATGGGTGGCAGTTGTAATAGCTGCTGTCGCAGACTTCGACGGTTTTTTGTTCATGTCTGTTTTAGTCTTATCTACTGGCCCGGAGTCCAGAAAATAAGTACAAGTAGGTTTCAAGCTATCGTTATTAACAGGGTTAGTGTTATTGTTCAGCTGGACATTGAAATGCTTATGTTGAGACGTAATCGCGGTCAAGAGCCGTCAAATGGAAGTTGCGAAACTAGTTTAACCCGTCGGTACGAAGGAAAACGTAAGCGCATAAAAGCGAGTGGGTCATTGTTGGACGATATCACTGAATACTTTGGTGCACAATAACGTAGTTGGCTTGCGTGACTCCTCCAATCAGCAACATAATTCAACTCCTAAGTTATATGGTTGGTTGTTGGGGTGAACATTTTGCCAATCCTGCATCACGTGGTTTCAAAAACTAGTTTTGCATTTGATCATTAAAACGTTGAACGCAACTTGTACGCAATTGGACCAAAAAAATCGGAAGATTGTCTGTCCAGAGAGTCCAACCAGAAAGTGCATTATCGCAGATTTTACTGTCGATGGCAACGTTCGATGAAAACTTTCGCTTGGAAAGTAGGGTCTGTAGTGCGAGTTGTACAGCCAAATAGCTCTGTTAGCTGTTAAAAACTGTACGACGAAATGGACGCCGCCGTATTTAGTGAGGTAGGGAAGAACGACCAATATCGCTATCCATCTGGGTGATATTTTTTGTATGTATCTGCAATCGAAACAACTTCCGGCTGTCTAGTAAAATAGTCAAAGCATGTTAATAATACTAATGACATGTCTATGCTCGATTTTACATACGGTACATGAAAAAAGGCATCATCACTTAAGCACAATTGACTAGGCGTTGACTACATTTTGATGGCTGCATTATCCCGGCAAAGTAAGTGAGGAAATGCATGAAAGTTAAAACTAGAAAGAGTTGTGTCTTAGAGAACTATTGGAGGTTGTAAGCTCATTCGTTGTGGTGCAAGCAGGTTGCTCGCTCAGAGTTGTACCTTCACTACAATGATGTTATTACGCGAATGCAAAAGTGACAATGCGCAAGAAGGCTGATATAAATATTTACCGCAAAGTAACTTAGTTTCCGTGTGGCACTCATTAACAGTTGCATTCCTACCGATTGTGTGCATCGTTATTTGCATCCACCTGTTGCATCGTTCTGTTCTTTCTTATATCTGCAGCGCAATATACCTACTAGACCGACCGGCTAATGCTTGAAAATCTTCTGTTACTGCTGCCTAGTCTGACATCAAACATTTTCGAATGCGGATGTGTACAGCAATTGTGGATATGAATAAGGTAAATTTCATTGAAGTCCCGGTGGCTCACGCAATTCACTATGACATTTCCTTCTACCAAGCTTTTGATGTACTGGTCGGCGCAGAGGATACTAAACGTCGCCCTATCGGGGTGGATAACGTTTTGGATTTTACTACCCAAACCCATCCGCCTTCTTTTTCTCCCACTTGCGATTTTTATGCAAAGCATACCGTTCCAAATGCACTTTCATCCCCATATCAAATCTCCTGATTCTTAGCCCTTCAACATCTTGGTCGAATAGTTGCTTGGATTCTAGTTTCAACTTACATATAATCGCAGGGCGTTGCCTCAATCCAGTCTAAAAGTTCATATTTAACCCAGCGGACAACGTCAGTTTACCTGTTTTCCTTTGTAATCCTTGATCATCGCTAGGGCTGGCGCGCCTTAAACTGCGCATGTTGCTACAGATTGGCCAACAGGCAGCACTTGCCCGAACACTAAAGACGTTTTCGAGCGATATTTGGTTTTTCTCGTAAACCCGCCTGCAAAATTCGAGCTCGGTGGGTACTCTGCGATCCCCCAACTGCGACCCTGGCACCACGTTTTCATTGCGCCTGTCTGGCGGGGATGCAGCTTCAAATGCAGGTTAAGCTAGCGTCAGCGTTTTTTGAGTTCCCAATAGAAAGCTGCCCTGATTGCTTGGATCCCAGTCAACAGCCGGATTTGCACCTCTAAGTTGACTGGCACTTTCCAGGCTTCGATGGTGTACGGGGACAAACAGTGCCAGTTTGTCAGTGCGGCTTACGCCCCCACAAACTAGAGCGCAGATATAGTGAAATCTGTTTTCTATTACTAACTTAACGATCTTCTTCGTTACAGATGAAGCACGGATACTGTGGCGCCCGCTGGTGATTTAAACGCACAAGTCGGAAAATAGTCCTCTGATGAGTTTCATCTGGGCGGCCAATATGGTAAAGGCACTCGTAATGATAACGGTGAGCGGTTGGTACACCTGTGGTTGCTCGTCTCTTTCGCGCACACACTAACTTTTGACGTAGCATCCGCAGAAGTGTGACTTGGCGCCCACCGGCTTCGGGAAAGCAATGGAGGCAGAGAGATCACTTCGCGTTTAGTCACCGCTGGAGAAACTGTGTCCAAAATTATCGCTCGACCTGGAGCATGGGCGTGGACGCTGATCACGCGTTTGTGTGGGTTGATATACCGGTGCTTGTTGGTGGATGTCCACAACGTTGATCTGAGCGCATTGACACCAGCCTGCTAGCGAAGCCAGGTGTTCTGAAAGCATAGCAACCTACGCTGGCACCTGGGCTGAATGAGAGTCCACTGAACACCGTCAAAGATCACTGGTCGCCTACTCGTCAAACATTAATATCAGCAGTCATATCGTCCTATAGAGAAACAACTTGCTAACCTAGACATGGGGCTGCTACTAAGCCTATGGGACTTATGGATGCTCGCATCCGTATTCCTGCTGGAAGCAAATACAATGCGATCCACAAAAATCTCAGGCCAAAATTCTTGCAAGTCTGTAGAGAGAATGAGAAGCCTGTGGGTCTTATCATGCATTAGAAATCAGGAAACCCGCTGCGGTTATAAGCATCGTGGTCTGTTTCGGAAAACAGGCAGCAGCAGACATGGTGCTAGCGAAAACCGCTACGAGTGTGGACAACCAATCCACGGATTGTCAAACTGCTTACAGCTTTGGGCCGAATAATACAAGCCAGTTTAACCAAGCTAATACCGCTTTCTCTTTCGCACACTGAGTGCTCTTTTTATTGGCAATCTCTTTATATCGGTCCTCAAGCGCAGAGGTCGAAAGTGAGGTCAAACTTTGCAAGTGCATAAGGGACCTGGCGAAGAGAGAATTTCCATAGCTCTACAAATGATTAGGACACGTAAGTAGATGATGTACACGTGCTGGTAATGGAAACTGGGAGCAGTGAACTGTCTAGACAGACTGGAGCCGCTCCGTCATTGTCCAAATTTTCGGGGGTTTGTTACAATTGAGAGAACGCCGCCTCTGAGATAATTGCGTAATTGCCTGATAAGGAGATCGCTGGCACGGTTAGAGTACGCCTACGATGACGACTTTTAACGTTGGCCAATCGAATGAAGCTGCGCTGACCTGATGACGCTAGCTTAGCCGGTGAGACGGAAAATCGAGCGAGCGTGCGAACGATGCTAGCCGCACTCGTTCGGATAGACGCTGAGGCCTCGAAAACGGACGCACACGAAAGGGGTTTATGATAGACGCGCTAATGACTTAAAAGCAAAGGCTGGCCAGTTAACGACTCACACGCAATCACGTGACCCGATCGACTCCCATCTGAGGCGAAGAGAAAGAAAAGGCAAGTGGTCCTCTGTAGGCTCTTTTACGACCAACAAAGGGCGATCACAGCCAGTGCTATGGGTTATTAAGTTAGGGAAAACCGTCACCAGACAGAGGTGGTAGTTTGCAAACGAGCATTGTCGTAAGGGGCGCAGTTGGGGCGCGTCTCTGAGTGGCTGATCACTGCTACGTTGTGGTGAGGAACTGGACCTCACTTTCCACAGCCATTCGGCCGGGGATTCTTGCGCGTTTTTGCGGGAATATTTGACGTGCCCGCAACAGGGCGGCGCCTGTTTCGATTGCGGTTACTATAGAGGGCTGAGTCTGTTCTCACGCTTATAAATATTGCCTACTGTCGTTATCCTCAAAGTGACTGGCATTGTTGAAGACTAAGAGCAAGCCGGGTTTCGTCGAAATCGAATCTGCATTAACCAGGTCTTTACATTGGGTCAATTGTTGGAGCACCGCCATCTTTACTGGCAATTCACGCTCGTCGTATCTCTTGACATCAAAGGTGCCTTCGACCCAGTCGACCGATGTACCCTTTGGCCCTCTCTGCTAAGCAAAGGCGCGCATGATAAACATGTAAACATTATCGAAGCACTACGTGCATAGTTCGGGCAGAGGGAGAGTTTATGGCAAAGTGTCGCCGCACTACAATTTCTCCAGCGGTGTGCGACAAGATTACCCGCTATCACCTTTTAGCTTTACTTTTGCCCTCCATGGATTCATAAAACCAGAGTTCGCTGGACACGATCTAGAAGATGTGGCGCTACTTTACGATGAACAATTTTTTGGCTTGGAACATGCGGACGACATTGCTTTTATATGTGACAGCGCCTTAACGTGCCAAGCTGCACTGGACTGAGTAGCGCTGGTTAGTATTCGTTTGGAATAGGCTATGTTCCAATGAAATGCAAATTCTTTCTCTAAGATTGACAAGGACCCACTTCTGTGCAGGCCCCTGGTAGTGATTAGTTAGAAGTCGTTCAGAACTTCATATACCTGAGCAGCTATATTAGCGCCAGTGGGACCGAGGCTGGTATTAGGAACTGCCTAGCAAAAGCTCGAGGCGCGTTTGCCAATCACCACCGCCTATGGCGCAGTCGCGACGTCGCTTTTGCCTTGAAGCGCCGAGTTTATAACAACCCACTGTTCAACCCACTTACACGGTTGTGAGGCCTGCCTATCAAGCAAACTGACATAAAGCGACTAGCCACCTTTGATCATCGCTGCCTACGCAGCTTAACTCATGTCTGATGGGGGCACACCATGTGCAACGAGCGTGTTCGGCGTCGCGTATTTGATGTAGGAAGCGTCAGGGAACCGCTCAACGCCATTAGATTACGCACTGGGCTCCCATGGCTGGACCACATATTATGCATGCCAACACCCTGCTTCCCGCGACGTGCACTGTCTGTGTGCCGAGTGTGAGGTTGGAAGAAGAAGGAAAGGGGTGGCTAACCGATGACTTATTCGAACGCAATGAAACCCACTACGACGTTGGCGTCGGTCGGTGCATCCCGATTGCCTGGCTGGGGTCCTAAGGACGATGCATACACTTGGTTGCACACCTGCTGACATGCCTAGGAGCCGGCTCTAATGTCTTTTGTGTGGTGAGTTCCTTTGTCAATCACCCTCCTGCTTAGCCTTCCCATCCGAACATGCCCTCATTCGTTAGGCGTAATCTAACGCTTTTTGCGGCTCGGTTTTTGGCTGTTGGCTTTCCGGAACGATGCACATCCGTTACTAGGGAGTTAACCGGAGTGCCTCTGTTGCTTTTTCTAGTCTGTTGTGTTGAAGCACAATGGCCGACTTGTTTTGCACCTGCAGCTAACGTGAATAATGAAGATGCTGACATTATGAAAATATTTTGTAAACTACGTTTGGGAGGGTAAAATTTATGGCCAGGTAGGCGTTGCATGGAAGTCTGCGTCCGCGTAGCGTCCGTGTTTGCTTCCGCAACACGTGAATACCTACTAGAATATGGTAAAGGTCTGACGAACTTGATGCGCGTATTGTCGACTTTGCTGCTTGGTTTTGAAAGCGTTTTATGTGTGCTTGGTTAGGGTAAAGATTTCCGAACGTCGAAGCGCTAGGCACGCCCTTGCCCATGTGCTGATGTATGAGTTCATGCTCGACCGTGTCAAGCGTACGGAGAGCAACATTACAGTTGCACGTATACCGGGATGGGTGAATTTCTTAAGAGTCTCGAAAGTGGTAATTCGCCTAAATGCAGAAAGCAATAACCTCGGGTTTTCAGTGGAAACAGCAGATGGTCATGCCTGAATGCTGCGACTTCCTTTGAGTAAGTGGTTAGATAAGTACGCATTCGTATCTGGTCGCGCCGTTGTGTTAGACGCTACGTCACGCAAACAATTATGCCCGTTTTCTGATTTGTGAGATAAAGTTGTTCCTTAACCGTCCGGGGTCGTAACGTGTTTTTCTGCCCTGACACGTTAAGGAATAGTGATCAACTGCTATCTTGATGATTGCGTGTGGATCAAGTGGTGTAGATTAGGTTATGCGT
The DNA here is from genome assembly GCA_944474145.2 of Dicrocoelium dendriticum. Classification (NCBI taxonomy): domain Eukaryota; kingdom Metazoa; phylum Platyhelminthes; class Trematoda; order Plagiorchiida; family Dicrocoeliidae; genus Dicrocoelium; species Dicrocoelium dendriticum. The sequence continues at coordinate 45,289,372 of OX104068.1, forward strand.
TAATTACTCCTTTTAATACAAGTCAAATAGAAAACTTCCAAAAACTTGGATTTTTTGAGAAAGTTTTAAACAGTTACCTTAAAAGCACTTAAGCAGTTATGCATCAGACTCAAGAACATAGTCCATTTTTGGTCACAGATCAATGGTGTTTGCTTTATTCGGGCCGGGGCGGTGCTTGCAGTACAATTTTTTATTCCTGTTGTCACTCCTGCTACAGTGCGAGCGACGGCGAGCGGCTTCCGCTCCGTAAAGAATTTGGCTGCCGGCATCACCTAACTCCGCCGTCAATTACAATGTAGAAATCTACTTTGGAGTGAAGCACTTAGTGTATTTTTGGGCTGCCGCCCATATTATCCCAAAACCGCATGTCAGTCCCAAAGTAGGCTCTTCCACAAAATTTTCCCTAGAGTTATGGCATGTAGATTTCCCTTATCGCTCTGGCTCTTAACTTTCAATGCTGGTTAGTCCACGCCCTCAACGTCCAATAACGAGCGGCTACCACTTTGCAGTTAAACCGAAAGCTACCCTCACTCTACTCTACTGTACGTATAAAGTGTCTGCAAAGCGATAGAAGTCCGGTTATAGTGGAACATTTAGTATTGTTTGGCGTTGCTGCCCATCTTATTATGCAACCCAAAGCGCATTATCTAGCTACCACTGCAATACTTCTATTACTACAGCTGTTTATTTAGTCCTATCCCCCATCGTTCCTGCTGTTTGTGTTTTAGTAGTACCTGTACACATCCCACTAAAGCTAGCGGCTTCAGCGTTGCAATTAATCCTGCACCTGCCTTTACTCTTCTCTGCTGTCCATATGACTTGTCGGTTACAAAGTCGAAGTTCAGTTTGGCACGGAAAACGTAAGCAAGTTGGGCGCTGCTGCGCATCATGAATCGCAAGCTCTAATATATTCCGTGCGGACTGCCAAATTATTTGCAATGCAGCTGCTGGCTGGATATTCGAACAACCTCCTTGTAGTGCCAGCCGGTTGGTTCTGGTTTAACCTGTTTCAGTAAAGAGTTCGGCAGCAGTGTACCTGGACGCGGTGGCATCTCGCCTGGCAAGCGTTTTCCAAAAAACCCACAAATGTCCGCATAACAACACTGTGATCTGGCAGCCGTGACTTGCCACAAAATAAAGTAACGGCGTAGTAAATGTCCGGATAATCCTGTTCAACCCACGGCCAAAAACCTTCTACTCACACACTGCCGACGAAATCAAAATTTCAAGAATAGAGCAGTAAAATTACACGCGGTAACTGGTTATCATCATCCAGTTTCGAAGTTGCCTGCCAATGTGAAAAGCCATAGGAAGTTTGCGCTCACAGAGGGACAATGGGTGGCTTGCGCTGCACCACCCACAGCTCCAACCACACACCCCATATCCAATGTACACCCGAAGGAATAAGACGGGGAGGCATGTGGATGGTAGCCACGTTTCGTCAAATTTGTCGCCCCACACTACTTCACAGAAAAACACAAGCACGCTGCACTTGGGGAAGCAAGCGCGCACAAAGCGGTGGTTGGACCGTGATCCGCTCCACACTGAGTGCATGGAACCACTGTTCGAGCCTAGCACGGCTACAAGGACCTGCACCCTGTCCACTCCAACAACGAACAACTGTCTCCTAGAGCCAGGATGGAAGAGGTAGTGGGTAATAGACAGGTTGGCATCTTGTCAACGTGCACATCGAGCGCAGCCACACCGGTGATATCAAGCAACAGCTAATCCTTTGAAACGACAAGGGAAAATAAATTAACTCGGATAATGCATACAGATACCGCGGCATGACTCTTCACTAAATGGGCGTATAAAATAAATCGGTTACAAATGAATCCGTGTTTAGTTCAAGAGGTCAAAATATATATCTTATAAAAAATGTCATAAACGCAAAAATGTTATCGAAATTAACTGCATTTGGATTAGACGAAAAATGTAAGTTTAGAGAAGGTAGTACAAGTAGACATAAGTATGAGAAAGAAAAGCATTAGGAACAATTGAAAACCCACCACCTGAAATAAAGAGACTTAGCATGCAAGCACGTGGTTAGTAAATGGAATGCAGCGTACCTACAAATGTGGCGCCGGTTCTGCCTATGTTCTCTGCAGGACCCGTCGTCGCTTCGGTAGTGGTCCCGAGTAGCCTCGCTCATGGCTCACTAGCCTGCCTGACGCATGTACACGCGACGGCATGTGCTAGAGCTCCATGCGCTCCATGTCGATGGAGTACAACCCATCGGTGCTTGCCATTTCCGCACTTGCCGCTTGTTCTCTGCAAACATGATGTCTTTCTCATTCACTTCGGCAACTGCATTCGTGAGTAGGTCTACCCATGCACGCCGATCAACTGCCTTCGATTCCTCTGACCTGCAATCAAGATTCGAACGTGAGAGGCTAACGGCTACATACACACACTATTGGTTGGCGACACCCGGTTTCGGTTTTGCCTTTCACTGTGGCCAACCGCAGGACGCCTGCGCTTACAGATAGATCATGGTTGACTTGCGATGCACCACCCACAGCTCCAACCACACCCCATATTCAATGTAAACCCGGAGGAATAAGACCGGAGGCATGTGGATGGGAGCCACTTTTCATCAACGGTGTCGGCCCACACAACTTCACAGACAAAAACGAGCAAGCTTTATTTTGTAATCGAGTGCACACAAGGCGGTGGCTGAACCGTGGTCCGCTCCACACTGACTAAATGAAACCACTCTTCGAGCCTAACACGGTCACAAGTACTGTGCACCCCGCCCTCCTCCAGTAACCACCAACTGTCTCCTAGATCCAGTATGAACGAGGTGGTGGGAAAAATACAGGTAGGCACCTTGCAAAAATGAACTCCTTGCACCTTGCAAATGAACTCCACCGGGGATGTCAAACAACCAATCACTTGAAATTGCATTATTAAATAAAATACCTGCTAAAGCATACGGCTATGCCAACATAACGCTTTGCTAAACCAGCGCATGAAGTAAGTTGGTTGACAATGAATCCGCGATAAGTACAAAAGGTCTACAAGTTATTCAAAACGCTGCAAACGCAATAAAATTAACGAAGATACCTATAATTAGCGCAAGCAACGTGACCAAACAATTGAAGACTAATCCGGTAGCGAGAACAAACCAACTAAATTGAAATGAAATGCATCCAGCGTAAAAGGACTTAGTTCAGGCGTAAGGAGGTTTGGCTCAACTAATGTGAACGAGCATTTTGAATGCAACATCAGCTTCAGCATCGGGCATAGACACACACAAATATACATTCGTTTATACATCCCTACTTCAACAGACACTGTTAGGGTAAACGTTTCAGATTTTTGCACATATTTGATAATGCATGTAAAGGCCTGCCTTGCTCTGTCGAGAATAAATAAGTTTTGTTTAGTTATTTAGTCCCTGCTGCTTTAAGTCCCGTTCTTAACTATGACTGATATGCAGCCCATATCGGAGAATACTTCCACCATTAGCACCTTCGGTTTCGAAAGTATTCCGGCTCTTACCTCCACAGTTCATTGCTCATCACTTGACGTACCTGATGCATTTTCCCCGAGGTCCGAGAAAGCTATCGGGAACATTCTGGGTATCCCGCACTGGACCGATGTTCGAATCAGGATTCAGCAGAGCACATCACTTGCACACAAGTCAAACTTGGATACCTGGACTCTAATCACTTGAAATCCGGGCAGGGTAGGATCCAATACAGTAAAATCCAAATCTTCATTAACTCGAAGCTTGCCGCAATGATTCACAGGGTTCTCCATGAACCTAGTCCATCTTCCGTCAACCACAAAGAGTAATGCCAGGCCCTGAAAATGACATTTGGTCAGCCAACGAAATATTCTAATCGCTACACGAATGCGAACTGCGAAACTTAAACTCGGTCGGCAAGATGAATTGCCAGCTACTCATTACCGTTCAAGTGTATCGACGGCAGTGTTCCAGAAAGTGGTTGGCTTTTGCCTGCAAGCATTCTCCCCATAAAAGCCACAAATATCAGTCTAAACGCACGGCGACTTGGCGGATATGATTCGCCAGTGAATAAAGCTGCAGCACAAGGATTCACACTGGCAAGTTGCTTAGCGCCATAGTTCATTATTGTTGATACATAGACCACAAGACAATTCCTTGGCTGCACATACTAGCTCTACTTTACTTTATATGTTATTACTAGTTATCACTAAACTACACGCAGAAGAAAACAGACTATTATCACAACAATCATATTGGTTTCTCAACAATACGTCTCCTATTTCTGCAACTTCTTTACCATCTAGCCACCTTGCCATGAGGAGCAACGCATCGCGCTGTTTGCGAATAATTGCTTGTAAAATTTGGCTCAAGCCTCATGTGGTGTGCCAAGAAGAACTAGAGAACAAAATACCCAGCATTTAGTCACTTCATATTGCGATCATCTTCTTAACTATATATATTATACAGTCCGTGTCCGCATATCAAGTGCACGAAGGGCTATTGCTCCACAATTAATCCGGCTCGTAAACGTACTTTGCAACCGTACACTTACATTGTCTGTTAGGATGCAAAAGGCCCAGTAAGTGGAACACAGTAAATATAAACAATGCTGCCCAGATTAGTATGCTACCCAGGTGAACTTCCAAGCAGCCTTTGCAATCATATTATAGCTGCAGCTGCTATTTGTCCTTTACATTAGCGCTCCCGTCATACTTGTGAATGACGGTTAATCCCCGCCCTCTTATAAGGAAGACGAGCGGCGACCTATTTACAATGAAGCTGGTTGCAACGCTACCTCGTTCTGCAGTCCAAATGACTTGCTTGT
>OX104068.1:45294669-45311558 GCA_944474145.2 Dicrocoelium dendriticum
TGATGATGGTTTGATGATGGTTTGAGCATCCATCTGTCCACCGGATAAAAGCATATATACCCTTATAACCGCAATGCGTAAGCAGAACCAGTTGGTTCTGTGCATCGGTTCCCATTGAACTGTTATTTCGTTACTCGCTACTTCTTCATCCCAGCACTTTGTCATGTCACCTTCCAACAGCGTGCTACTATATAAATACATTGCGGCACACTTAAAAGTTGCCGCGAAACAACTGGATCTTCATTCAACACCAATGGACAAGGAGGATTACGTCTCACTTATTCCTCAAGGTAACATTTCCCTAATTCGGCCTTGGTATTAAAGGCATTCATCACTGTACCTGAGTAACCAAGCCATAAGCAATCGTATTTGAACAATTTAAGTGGTCAGAAACACATTTTTGCACAAAACTTTATCCGAGCACAGATCACCCCACCAATTTGATGCGTACGTAAGAGTACTTTATGCATAGCAAATGTTCCTTGCGGAAATCTATATATATATTTGGTTGGCGTCATCCGGTTTCGGAGTTACCTGTCACTGTGGCTAGCCACAGGAAGCCTGCGCCTACAGAGAGACTATAGGTGGCTTGCGCTGCACCACCAACGTCTACAACCATACACTCCATATCTAATGTAACCCCAAAGGAATAAGACCGGGAGGTATGTGGATGGGAAATAGGTTTCATCAATGGAGCCGGCCCACACTACGTCAGAGACAAACACAAGCACGCTGTACCTGGGGAACCAAGCGCACCCACGGCTGTGGCTTGCCGTAGTTCGCTCCACACTGCGTGCATGGAACCACTTTCCTAGCCTAACGCGGCCATAAGCGGAGTTTACCCTGTCCTTTCCATAACGACCTACTGTCTCCTAGAGCCAGTGTAAACAAGGTAGTGGGTAAATGACAGTAGGGCACCTTGTCAACATGCAAATCGAGCGCAGCCACATCGGTGATATCAAGCAAAAGCCAAGCACATGAAACGACAAGATGAAATGAAATAAACCGGAAAATGTATAAGTTACGGTGGCATAACTCTTCGCTAATTTACCATATGAAGTAACTTGGTTAGTAACGAATCCGCGATAAGTAAAAATGTCCAAAAGTTACTTGAAAATGCAACAAGAGCAAAAATGTTACCGAAAATAAGCGCAATCAATGTAATTAACGTGTCTCGTTAATAGAATATTATTCGGGTAGGCAAATCAAACCGCATAAAGTGGAATGAAATTTATCTAGCTCAAAAAGACCCAGTTGAAGCGTAAGTTGGGTTAGCCCAACAGGCGTGAAGGAGGGTCAAGAATACAACATCAGCCTCAACCTGGGGCACATACGTGGCGGAAGTGACTCGCCACTCACACACATTGGCAAGTTAACCGATACCACGTTTACAAATGCTGTGCACATATCTGCTCCCGTACGATCATGTCCACATATTTGATCAGTGGCATGCCAATATTCCTAAATATTTTTTCAGTTTTTCCCCACGCTTCACTCACCTAACTCGCCCTGTGCACACAACCTCCTCGGACCAGTTCCTCATCAACCTACTCCACAGTAGTGACCTGGTTCTTATCTTTACATCACGCATTCTGTGGACATAGACCTCGTACGACCCTTGGCTCATATGGGCCCACACTACTGTCTCCAACTGTACTACTCCCGTGCTTAGTGCTGATAATCAAGCCATCCTGTACAATATTGCAATTTGTTGATCATGCCCAAAATGCGTACCTCGCTTTGTCGGGAATAAAATATTTATTCATTTATTTATTTATATATCCTTATATGTAAGAAGAATGAAACCCCTTTGATCTCGTTCAGCAGGCATTTATATTTATTAAGCAAATCAAGGATTACTTTTATACACGTTATGCCTCTTCAGGTAATCATCCAGTTCCACTTCCATGGGATTTATTTTTCGTCAATATATATGTTTATACGTATGCGTGCACCACTCTATATCCCTATAAATACGTATCCATATAATATGTTTGTGTGTGTAAGCGTTCGCATATTGTCATATTTGTACACACACGCGCACATATTTATTAACCTCACCATACATACACAGCTTAAACATTCCACGTTTATACAAGCCTTCTCAAAACTTCAACCTAACATACATTAATTCCAAACGTCTCCCCATACTCTCATGCAAGAAAAATATATTTCGGTGTGCCTTATCATAAATATGCAAATACACTCATATGTATACGTGCATTTATATCTTTGGTTTGAAAGACAAGGACATGTTTATACACACCCTCCAGGATGTACCGATTTATAAAGATTATGGTTTAGAGGGTTGCCTGTGCCGGGAGCCCAGAGAGCGATTCGAGAAGACAGATCGAGTTGCAGGGAAACTTTTATTGGTACAGTAAAAGAATCCTTGTTATCAAGCTATGAAAGAAAGACACCGTGGACGTTCTGGCTAGGGGAACGGAGCAAGCACAGCACACAGGGCGGTTGCGAGTTGCAACCGAAACGAGCGCCAAGCAAAAGTGGTGGTGGGCAAGTAAAGCATTCGAACTCAGCGAGCATTTCAGCAAACCACATCGGTTGCCCGTGTACAAGGAAATACTTTTAGTTAGAATTTTACACAGGCAAACCGGGGAATCTCCTGACTGCTACATAGCCCTCTCCCAGAAGGGACGGTGTAAGCAGTCCTTCCATCTACGTGAGGACTGTCCGTCGCGGGCCAGCCTTCTGCGAGACAAAGTTATGAAACCTGATGCAGCTGCTGGGGGAGAACCAGGCAATCAGACCCTAGCGGGATCCCACCCGTGTCCTCCCTGCGGTGTTGAAATGGTAAAAGCTGTTTGTGGGGGAACGATTAGTAAAGTTCACGTAGGCGGTTGAGCCGGAAGGTTTTCCCCTTCCAGTTGACAAGCGGGGATCCAGCAAAAAGTGCAACCGTGGTGCAACCAACCGACGGTGTTTATGGAAAGCAAAACGAAAAAGCAGCATAAATGTATAGCTATAGTCAAAAGAGCGCAAAGCGAAAAACGTGCAAAGCTGTTTTTGGGTTTACAAAAGATTTTGCTCTTATTTGGTAGTTTCAAGACGCTTTGGTCTTTTTTATGGATTTACAAAAACGTTTGGTAATAGCAGAAAATTTCAAAGGCAAGTTCTATGTAAAATAGTAAGTGCTAACGAAGTCCGAAAATCGAACTTGAGGTTTGAGTTTCCTACCGCGTCGATCGCTAATAGGGCGAGTAGGAGTGCTGTCAGTGGATATTGTCGGTTCCGCTGGAGCGCACTGACACGTCTGAGGTTGCGGTGCGAGCTGTGATGGCACGGGCTGTGAAGGTGCTTGTTGCACCGGCGAGTCAGACTTGTCGAGGAATGCTGGCTTGAGTCGATCGACGTTGATCGTTTCCGCCTTACCATTGTAGTCAATGGTAAACGTCTTGTCGCTTCTGCGTACAACACGGTACGGACCAGAATAAGGAGGTTGAAGTGGCCGAAGTAGGCTGTCAGTGCGAACGAACGCATGCGTGCAAGTGGTTAAGCGTTCGTCCACGTTGGTACGCAAGCTCTGTGCTCTGGGTTGCACAGGCTGAAGCTGTCGCATGTGATGAGAGAGGCGAGCCGCGTAGTCGCCATAGTCGAAGGTTGTTGGCGCTTTTGGTGAGACGAGTTCACCAGGTAAGCGTTGTGTGCATCCAAAGACTAGCGACGATGGAGTGGCGTGCAAGTCCGCTTTAATCGTGTTTCTTATGCCTAGGAGGGCAAGCGGAAGTGCTTCTTGCCAGGATGTGCTAGATTGGGCACAGAGTGATGCTTTGAGTTGCCGGATGAACCTTTCTACCATCCCATTAGCTGCGGGATGGTATGCGGTGGTTCGGTTATGTTGGCATCCAAGGACGTTAAGCAGTTTGCTGAAGTATCCGTCAAAGTGCGATCCGCCGTCAGTGATGACTACGCTTGGCCAACCGAATTAAGTTACCCAGCGTTCTAAGAAAGCTTGCGCAACTGTCTCAGATGAGCAGTTGACTATCGGAATCGCTTTTGGCCAACGGGTGAATCGGTCGACATAAGTGAGTAGGTACACGTGACCTTTGCATGGAGGCAAAGGTCCGACCAGGTCGACATGGACGTGGGCGAAACAAGAGTCAGAAGCGGAAAAGACGCCAAGTGGGCTTTTGGTGTGTCTGTAGACCTTGGCGCGCTGACACTCTAAGCATGCGGGTGCCCAATGACGGACGTCGCGATTGACGTTGGGCCATATGAAGCGTTCCGTTACGAGCTTCTGCGAAGCACATATGCCGGGATGAGACAGGTTGTGTAAAGCACGGAAAACTAGTCGACGCATTGAGATAGGAATTAAGGGTCGGGGAGAAGTTTGTGAAACTTCACAAAGAATGGTCTCCTCAGATGAAGCTAGTGGGACTTCGCATAGTTTCAACGAGATGTTGCGTCGTAGCTTGTCTATGTCGGGAGTAGCTTGTGGAGCAGCAGCCATGGCGGCTAGATCAATGTTGGTGCCAGGCGATAAGCTGAACTGCTGAATGCTTGAAAGCGCATCCGCGACGGGATTAAGAGCACCTGAGACATGCCGTACGTCTGTCGGAAATTGAGAAACGTAGTCTAGGTGTCTAGTTTCCCGCGGAGAATACTTGTGCATTGCGCCACTGATTGCGTAGATCAATGGCTTGTGGTCAGTGAAGACTGTAAAATGTCGACCTTCGAGATAGTGACAGAAATGTCGGATACCTAGGTAGATAACTAACAGTTCCCTAACGAAGGTGCTGTAACGCGATTCGGCAGGTTGTAAACCTTTCGAGAAGAAACCTAGAGGTATCCATCTATGATCGATGAGTTGCTGAAGAACTGCACCGACGGCAGTGTTGGATGCTTCAGTCGTCAGGGAGAGTGGTGCAGACGTGTCTGGATGGGCGAGAAGCGCTATGTTGGAGATAGCGTCTTTGAGCTTCTCGAAGGACAGTCTAGCGTCATCTGCAAAATGAAAAGACCGTTGTTTACCGCGGAGCAAGTCAGTCATAGGTTGAACAATGCTCGCGCAGTTAGGAATAAAGCGTCGATAATAGTTGACTAGGCCAAGGAATCGGTGCAACAAGCAAGTCATTTGGACTGCAGAACGAGGTAGCGTTGCAACCAGCTTCATTGTAAATAGGTCGCCGCTCGCCTTCCTTGTAAGAGGGCGGGGGTTAACCGTCATTCACAAGTATGACGGGAGCGCTAATGTAATGGACAAATAGCAGCTGCAGCTATAATATGATTGCAGAGGCTGCTTGGAAGTTCACCTGGGTAGCATACTAATCTGGGCAGCATTGTTTATATTTACTGTGTTCCACTTACTGGGCCTTTTGCATCCTAACAGACAATGTAAGTGTACGGTTGCAAAGTACGTTTACGAGCCGGATTAATTGTGGAGCAATAGCCCTTCGTGCACTTGATATGCGGACATGGACTGTATAATATTTATAGTTAAGAAGATGATCGCAATATGAAGTGACTAAATGCTGAGTATTTTATTCTCTACTTCTTCTTGGCATACCACATGAGGCTTGAGCCAAATTTTACAAGCAATTATTCGCAAACAGCGCGATGCGTTGCTCCTCATGGCAAGATAGCTAGATGGTAAAGAAGTTGCAGAAATAGGAGACGTATTGTTGAGAAACCAATATGATTGATGTGATAACAGTCTGTTTTCTTCTGCGTGTAGTTTAGTGATAACTAGTAATAACATATAAAGTAAAGTAGCGCTAGTATGTGCAGCTAAGGAAGTGTCTTGTGGTCTATGTATCAACAATAATGAACTATGGCGCTAAGCAACTTGCCAGTGTGAATCCTTGTGTTGCTGCTGTATTCACTGGCGAATCATATCCGCCAAGTCGCCGTGTGTTTAGACTGATATTTGTGGCCTTTATGGGGAGAATGCTTGCAGGCAAAAACCAACCACTTTCTGGAACACTGCCGTCGATACACTTGAACGGTAATTAGTAGCTGGCAATTCATCTTACCGACCGAGTTTAAGTTTCGCAGCTCGCATTCGTGTAGCGATTAGAATATTTCATTGGCTGACCAAATGTCATTTTCAGGGCCTGGCATTCCTCTTTGTGGTTGGCGGAAGATGAACTAGGTTCATGGAGAACCCCGTGAATCATTGCGGTAAGCTTCGAGTTAATGAAGATTTAGAGTTTACTGTATTGGATCCTACCCTGCCCGGATTTCAAGGGATTAGAGTCCATGTATCCACGTTTGACTTGTGTGAAGGTGATGTGCTCTGCTGAATCCTGATTTGAACATCGGTCCAGTGCGGGATACCCAGAATGTTCCCGATAGCTTTTTCGGACATCGGGGAAAATGCATCAGGTACGTCAAGTGATGAGCAATGAACTGTGGAGGTAAGAGCCGGAATACTTTCGAAACCGAAGGTGCTAATGGTGGAAGTATTCTCCGATGTGGGCTGCAAATCAGTCATAGTTAAGAACGGGACTTAAAGCAGCAGGGACTAAATATCTAAACAAAACGTATTTATTCTCGACAGAGCAAGGCAGGCCTTTACATGCATTATCAAATATGTGCAACAATCCGAAACGTTTATCCTAACAGTGTCTGTTGGAGTAGGGATGTATAAACGAATGTAATTGTGTGTGTATGCCCGATGCTGAAGCTGATGTTGCATTCAAAATGCTCGTTCACATTAGTTGGGCTAAACCTTCTTACACCTGAACTAAGTCCTTTTACGCTGGATGCATTTTATTTCAATTTATTTGGTTTGTTCTCGCTACCGGATTAGTCTTCAATTGTTTGGCCACGTTGCTTGCGCTAATTATAGTTATCTTCGTTAATTTTATTGCGTTTGCAGCGTTTTGAATAACTTGTAGACCTTTTGTACTTATCGCGGATTCATTGTCAACCAACTTACTTCATGCGCTGGTTTAGCAAAGCGTTATGTTGGCATAGCCGTATGCTTTAGCAGGTATTTTACTTGATAATGCAATTTCAAGTGATTGGTTGTTTGACATCCCCGGTGGAGTTGCGCTTAATGTTCATTTTGGCAAGGTGCCTACCTGTATTTTTCCCACCACCTCGTTCATACTGGCTCTACGAGACAGTTGGTCGTTACTGGAGGAGGGCGGGGTGCACAGTACTTGTGACCGAGTTGGGCTCGAAGAGTGGTTTCATTCAGTCAGTGTGGAGCGGACCACGGTTCAGCCACCGCCTTGTGTGCACTCGATTCCAAAATACAGCTTGCTCGTTTTTGTCTGTGAAGTTGTGTGGGCCGACACCGTTGATGAAAAGTGGCTCCCATCCACATGCCTCCGGTCTTATTCCTCCGGGTTTAAACTGAATATGGGGTGTGGTTGGAGCTGTGGGTGGTGCATCACAAGTCAACCATGGTCTATCTGTAAGCGCAGGCGTCCTGTGGTTGACCACAGTAAAAGGCAAAACCGAAACCGGATGTCGCCGATCAATAGTGTGTGTATGTAGCCGTTAGCCTCTCACGTTCCAATATTGATTGCAGGTCAGAAGAATGGAAGGCAGTTGATCGGCGTGCATGGGTCGACCCACTCACGAATGCAGTTGCGGAAGTGCGGGAGAAAGACATCATGTTTGCAGAGAAGAAGCGGCAAGTGCGGAAACGGCAAGCACCGATGGGTTGTACTCCATTGACATGGAGCGCATGGTGCTCTAGCCCACGCCGTCGCGTGTACATGCGTCAGGCAGGCTATTGAGCCATGAGCGAGGCTACTCGGGACCACTACCGAAGCGACGACGGGTTCTGCAGAGAAAGCTGGCAGAACCGGCGCCACATTTGTAGGTACGCTGCATTCGATTTACTAAATACGTGCTTGCATGCTAAGTCTCTTTATTTCAGGTGGTGAGTTCTCAATTTTTCCTAATGCTTTTCTTTCTCATACTTATGTCTACTTGTACTACCTTCTCTAAACTTACACTTGTCGTCTAAGCCAAATGCAGTTAATTTCGATAACATTTTTGCGTTTATGACATTTTTATAAGATATATATTTTGACCTCTTGAACTAAACACGGATTTATTTGTAACGGATTTATTTTATACGCCTATTTAGTAAAGGGTTTTGCCACCGTATCTGTATGCATTATCCGAGTTAATTTATTTTCACTTGTCGTTTCAAAGGATCAGCTGTTGCTTGATATCACCGGTGTGGCTGCGCTCGATGTGCACGTTGACAAGATGCCAACCTGTCTATTACCCACTACCTCGTCCATACTGGCTTTAGGAGACAGTTGCTCATTGTTGGAGTGGACGGGGTGCAGGTCCTTGTAGCCGTGCTAGGCTCGAACAGTGGTTCCATGCACTCAGTGTGGAGCGGATCACGGTCCAACCACCGCTTTGTGCGCGCTTGCTTCCCCAAGTGCAGCGTGCTTGTGTTTTTCTGTGAAGTAGTGTGGGGCGACAAAGTTGATGAAACGTGGCTACCATCCACATGCCTCCCCGTCTTATTCCTTCGGGTGTACATTGGATTTGGGGTGTGTGGTTGGAGCTGTGGGTGGTGCAGCGCAAGCCGCCCATGGTCCCTCTATGAGCGCAAACGTCCTATGGCTATCCACATTGGCAGGCAACTTCAAAACTGGATGCCGATAACCAGTTACCGCTTGTAATTTTACTGCTCTATTCTTGAAAGTTTGATTTCGTCGGCAGTGTGTGAGTAGAAGATTTATGGCCGTGGGTTGAACAGGATTATCCGGACATGTACTACGCCGTTACTTTATTTTGTGGCAAGTCACGACCGCCAGATCACAGTGTTCTTATGCGGACATTTGTGGGTTTTTTTTGGAAAACGCTTTCCAGGCCAGATGCCACCGCGTCCAGGTACACTGCTGCCGAAACCTTTACTGAAACAGGTTAAACCATAACCAACCGGCTGGCACTACAAGGAGGTTGTTCGACTATCCAGTCAGCAGCTGCAGTGAAAATAGTTTTGCAGTCCGCACGCAAATATATTTGAGCTTGCGATTCATGATGCGCAGCAGCGCCCAACTTGCTTACGTTTTCCGTGCCAAACTGAACTTATACAGTGTAACAGACAAGTCACATGGACAGCAGAGAAGAGTAAAGACAGGTGCCGGATTAATTGCAACGCTGAAGCCGCTAGCTTTAGTGAGATGTGTACAGGTACTACTAAAACACAAACAGCAGGAACGATGGGGGATAGGACTAAATAAACGGATGTAGTAATAGAAGTCTTGCAGTGGTAGCTAGATAATGCGCTTTAGGTTGCAAAATAAGATGGGCAGCAACGCCAAACAATACTAAATGTTCCACTATAACCGGACTTCTATCGCTTTGCAGACACTTTATACGTACAGCAGAGGAGAGTGAGGGTAGCTTTCGGTTTAAGTGCAAAATGGTAGCCGCTCGTTATTGGACGTTGAGGGCGTGGACTAACCAGCATTGGAAGTTAAGATCCAGAGCGATAAGGGAAATCTACATACCATAACTCTAGGGAAAATTTTGTGGAAGAGCCTACTTTGGGACAGACATGCGGTTTTGGGATAATATCGCGGCAGCCCAAAAATACACGAAGTGCTTCACTCCAAAGTGGATTTCTACGTTGTAATTGACAGCGGAGATAGGTGATGCCGGCAGCCAAATTGATTACGGAGCGGAAGCCGCTCGCCGTCGCTCGCACTTTAGCAGGAGTGACTACAGGAATATAATATTGGTGTGTAAGTACCGCCCGGGCCCGAATATAGCAAACACCATTGATCTTTGACCAAAAATGTACCATGGTCTTGTATCTGATGCATAACTGCTTAAGTGCTTTTAAGGTCACTGTTTAAAACTTTCTCAAAAGATCCAAGTCTTTGGAAGTTTTCTATTTCACTTGTATTAAAAGGAGTACTTTACACATAACCTAATCTACACAACTTGATCCACACGCAGCCTTCAAGACAGCAGTTGATCACTATTCCTTAACGTGTCAGGGCAGAAAAGCACGTTACGACCCCGGACGGTTAAGGACCAACTTTGTCTCAAAAATCAGAAAACAGGCATAATTGTTTGCATTAAGTCGCGTCTAACACAACGGCGCGACCAGATACGAATGCGTACTTATCTAAACACTTACTCGAAGACTGTCGCAGCATTCAGGCATGACTATCTGCCGTTTCCACTGAAAACCCGAGGTTATTGCTTTCTGCATTTGGGCGAATTACCACTTCCGAAACTCTTAATAAATTCACTCATCCCGGTATACGTGCAACTGTAATGTTGCTCTCCTTACACTTGACACGGTCGAGCATGAACTCATACATCAGCACATGGGCAAGGGCGTGCCTGGCGCTTCGACGTTCGGAAATCTTTACCCTAACCATACACACATAAAAAGGTTTCAAAACCAAGCAGCAAAGTCGACAATACGCGCATCGAGTTCGTCAGACCCTTACCATATGCTAGTAGGTATTCACATGTGGCGGAAGCAAACACGGACGCTACGCGGACGCAGACTTCCATGCAACGCCTACCTGGTCATAGGTTTACCCTCCCAAACGTAGTTTACAAAATATTTTCATAATGTCAGCATCTTCATTATTCACGTTAGCTGCAGGTGCAAAACACTTCGGCCATTGTGCTTCAACACAACAGACTAGAAAAAGCAACAGAGGCACTCCGGTTAACTCCCTAGTAACGGATGTGCATCGTTCCGGAAAGCCAACAGCCAAAAACCGAGCCGCAAAAAGCGTTAGATTACGCCTAACGAATGAGGGCATGTTCGGATGGGAAGGCTAAGCAGGAGGGTGATTGACAAAGGAACTCACCACACAAAAGACATTAGGGCCGGCTGCTAGCCATGTCAGAAGGTGTGTGCGACCAAATGTGTGCATCGTCCTTAGGACCCAATCCAGGCAGTCGGGATGCACCGACCGACGCCAACGTCGTAGTGGTTTTCATTGCGTTCGAATAAGTCATCGGTTAGCCACCCCTTTCCTTCTTCTTCCAACCTCACACTCGGCGCACAGACAGTGCAGGTCGCGGGAATCAAGGTGTTGGCATGCATAATATGTGGTCCAGCCATGGGAGCCCAGTGCGTAATCTAATGGCTTTGAGCGGTTCCCTGACGCTTCCTACATCAAATACGCGACGCCGAACACGCTCGTTGCACATGGTGTGCCCCCATCAGACATGAGTTAAGCTGCGTAGGCGGCGATGATCAAACGTGGCTAGTCGCTTTATGTCAGTTTGCTTGCTAGGCAGGCCTCACAACTGTGTAAGTGGGTTGAACAGTGGGTTGTTATAAACTCGGCGCTTCGAGGCAAAAGCGACGTCACGACTGCGCCATAGGCGGTGGTGATTGCCAAACGCGCCTCGAGCTTTTGCTAGGCAGTTCATAATACCAGCTTCGGTCCCACGGGCGCTAATATAGCTGTTCAGGTATATGAAGTGCTGAACGACTTCTACCTACTCACTACCAAGGGTCTGCGCAGAAGTGGGTCCTTGTCAATCTTCGAGAAAGAATTTGCATTCCATTGGAACAAAGCCTATTCCAAACGAATACCAACCAGTGCTACTCAGTCCAGTGCAGCTTGGCACGTTAAGGCGCTGTCACATATAAAAGCAATGTCGTCCGCATATTCCAAGCCAAGAAGTCGCTCCTCAGTAAGTAGCGCCACACCTTTTAGATCGTGTCCAGCGAACGCTGGTTTTATGAATCCATGGAGGGCAAAGGTAAAGCTAAAAGGTGATAGCGGGAAATCTTGTCGCACACCGCTGGAGAAATTGTAGTGCGGCGACACTTTGCCATAAACTCTCACTCTGCCCGAACTATGCACGTAGAGTGCTTCGATAATGTTTACCTATTTATCATGCGCGCCTTTGCTTAGCAGAGTGTGCCAGAGGGTACATCGGTCGACCGAATCGAAGGCACCTTTGATGTCAAGAGATACGACGAGGGTGGATCGCCAGTAAAGGTGGCGGTGCTCCAACAATTGACGCAATGTAAAGACCTGGTTGATGCAGCTTCGATTTCGACGAAACCCGGCTTGCTTTTAGTCTTCAACAATGCCAGTCACTTTGTGGATAACGACAGTAGGAAATATCTATAAGCGCGAGATCAGTCTCAGCCCTCTATAGTTGCCGCAATCGAAACAGGCGCCGCCCTGTTGCGGGCACGTCAAATATTCCCGCAAAAACGCGCAAGAATCCCCGGCCGAATGGCTGTGGAAAGTGAGGTCCAGTTCCTCACCACAACGTAGCAGTGATCAGCCACTCAGAGACGCGCCCCAACTGCGCCCCTTACGACAATGCTCGTTTGCAAACTACCACCTCTGTCTGGTGACGGTTTTCCCTAACTTAATAACCCATAGCACTGGCTGTGATCGCCCTTTGTTGGTCGTAAAAGAGCCTACAGAGGACCACTTGCCTTTTCTTTCTCTTCGCCTCAGTTGGGAGTCGGTCGGGTCACGTGATTGCGTGTGAGTCGTTAACTGGCCAGCCTTCGCGTCTAAGTCATTAGCGCACGTCTATCATAACCCTCTCTTGTGCGTCCGTTTCCGAGGCCTCAGCGTCTGTCCGAACAAGTGCGGCTAGGATCGTTCACACGCTCGCTCAATTTTCCGTCTCACCGGCTAAGCTAGCGTCATCAGGTCAGCGCAGCTTCATTCGATTGGCCAACGTTAAAAGTCGTCATCGTAGGCGTACTCTAACCGTGCCAGCGATCTCCTTATCAGGCAATTACGCAATTATCTCAGAGGCGGCGTTCTCTCAATTGTAACAAACCCCCGAAAATTTGGACAATGACGGAGCGGCTCCAGTCTGTCTAGACAGTTCACTGCTCCCAGTTTCCATTACCAGCACGTGTACATCATCTACTTACGTGTCCTAATCATTTGTAGAGCTATGGAAATTCTCTCTTCGCCAGGTCCCTTATGCACTTGCAAAGTTTGACCTCACTTTCGACCTCTGCGCTTGAGGACCGATATAAAGAGATTGCCAATAAAAAGAGCACTCAGTGTGCGAAAGAGAAAGCGGTATTAGCTTGGTTAAACTGGCTTGTATTATTCGGCCCAAAGCTGTAAGCAGTTTGACAATCCGTGGATTGGTTGTCCACACTCGTAGCGGTTTTCGCTAGCACCATGTCTGCTGCTGCCTGTTTTCCGAAACAGACCACGATGCTTATAACCGCAGCGGGTTTCCTGATTTCTAATGCATGATAAGACCCACAGGCTTCTCATTCTCTCTACAGACTTGCAAGAATTTTGGCCTGAGATTTTTGTGGATCGCATTGTATTTGCTTCCAGCAGGAATACGGATGCGAGCATCCATAAGTCCCATAGGCTTAGTAGCAGCCCCATGTCTAGGTTAGCAAGTTGTTTCTCTATAGGACGATATGACTGCTGATATTAATGTTTGACGAGTAGGCGACCAGTGATCTTTGACGGTGTTCAGTGGACTCTCATTCAGCCCAGGTGCCAGCGTAGGTTGCTATGCTTTCAGAACACCTGGCTTCGCTAGCAGGCTGGTGTCAATGCGCTCAGATCAACGTTGTGGACATCCACCAACAAGCACCGGTATATCAACCCACACAAACGCGTGATCAGCGTCCACGCCCATGCTCCAGGTCGAGCGATAATTTTGGACACAGTTTCTCCAGCGGTGACTAAACGCGAAGTGATCTCTCTGCCTCCATTGCTTTCCCGAAGCTGGTGTGCGCCAAGTCACACTTCTGCGGGTGCAACGTAAAAAATTAGTGTATGCGAGAAAGAGACGAGCAACCACAGGTGTATCAACCGCTCACCGTTATCATTACGAGAGCCTTTACCATGTTGGCTACCCAGATGAAGCACATCAGAGGACTATTTTCCGACTTGTGCGTCTAAATCACCAGCGAGCGCCACAGTATCCGTGCTTCATCTGTAGTGAAGAAGATCTTTAAGTTAGTGATAGAAAACAGGTTTCACTGTATCTGGGCTCCAGTTTGTGGGGGCGTAAGCCGCACTGACATATTGGCACTGTTTGTCCCCGTACACCATTGAAGCCTGGAAAGAGCCAGCCAACTTAGAGGTGCAAATCCGGCTGTTGACTGGGATCCAAGCAATCAGGGCAGCTTTCTATTGGGAACTCAAAAAACGCTGACGCTAGCTTAACCTGCATTTGAAGCTGCATCCCCGCCAGACAGGCGCAATGAAAACGTGGTGCCAGGGTCGCAGTTGGGGGATCGCAGAGTACCCACCGAGCTCGAATTTTGCAGGCGGGTTTACGAGAAAAACCAAATATCGCTCGAAAACGTCTTTAGTGTTCGGGCAAGTGCTGCCTGTTGGCCAATCTGTAGCAACATGCGCAGTTTAAGGCGCGCCAGCCCTAGCGATGATCAAGGATTACAAAGGAAAACAGGTAAACTGACGTTGTCCGCTGGGTTAAATATGAACTTTTAGACTGGATTGAGGCAACGCCCTGCGATTATATGTAAGTTGAAACTAGAATCCAAGCAACTATTCGACCAAGATGTTGAAGGGCTAAGAATCAGGAGATTTGATATGGGGATGAAAGTGCATTTGGAACGGTATGCTTTGCATAAAAATCGCAAGTGGGAGAAAAAGAAGGCGGATGGGTTTGGGTAGTAAAATCCAAAACGTTATCCACCCCGATAGGGCGACGTTTAGTATCCTCTGCGCCGACCAGTACATCAAAAGCTTGGTAGAAGGAAATGTCATAGTGAATTGCGTGAGCCACCGGGACTTCAATGAAATTTACCTTATTCATATCCACAATTGCTGTACACATCCGCATTCGAAAATGTTCGATGTCAGACTAGGCAGCAGTAACAGAAGATATTCAAGCATTAGCCGGTCGGTCTAGTAGGTATATGGCGCTGCAGATATAAGAAAGAAAAGAACGATGCAACAGGTGGCTGCAAATAACGGTGCAAACAATCGGTAGGAATGCAACTGTTAATGAGTGCCACACGGAAATTAAGTTAATTTGCGGTAAATATTTATCTCATCGTTCTTGCATATTGTCACTTTTGCATTCGCGTAATAACATCATTGCAGTGAAGTTACAACTCTGAGAAAGCAACCTGCTTGCACCGCAACGAATGAGCTTACAACCTCCAGTAGTTCTTTAAAACACAACTCTTTCTATTTTTAACCTTCACGCATGTCCTCAATTACTTTGCCGGTAAAATGCAGCCATCAAAATGTAGTCAACGCCTAGTCAATTGTGCAGAAATGATGATGCCTTTTTTCATGTACCGTATGTAAAATCGAGAATAGACATGTCATTAGTATTATTAACATGCTTTGACTATTTTACTAGACAGCCGGAAGTTGTTTCGATTGCAGATACATACAAAAACTATCACCCAGATGGATAGCGATATTGGACGTTCTTCCCTACCTCACTAAAAACGGCGGCATCCATTTCGTCGTACAGATTTTTAACAGCTAACAGAGCTATTGGGCTGTACAACGCACACTACATAGCCTACTTTCCAAGCGAAAGTTTTCATCGAACGTTGCCATCGACAGTAAAATCTGCGATAATGCACTTTCTGGTTGGACTCTCTGGACAGACAATCTTCCGATTTTTTTGGTCCAATTGCGTACAAGTTGCGTTCAACGTTTTAATGATCAAATGCAAAACTAGTTTTTGAAACCACGTGATGCAGGATTGGCAAAATGTTCACCCCAACAACCAACCATATAACTTAGGAGTTGAATTATGTTGCTGATTGGAGGAGTCACGCAAGCCAACTACGTTATTGTGCACCAAAGTATTCAGTGATATCGTCCAACAATGACCCACTCGCTTTTATGCGCTTACGTTTTCCTTCGTACCGACGGGTTAAACTAGTTTCGCAACTTCCATTTGACGGCTCTTGACCGCGATTACGTCTCAACATAAGCATTTCAATGTCCAGCTGAACAATAACACTAACCCTGTTAATAACGATAGCTTGAAACCTACTTGTACTTATTTTCTGGACTCCGGGCCAGTAGATAAGACTAAAACAGACATGAACAAAAAACCGTCGAAGTCTGCGACAGCAGCTATTACAACTGCCACCCATTAAGAAACAATATGTGTCACTTGCTGCCAATGACGAAAGCGTGAGCAGGACGGATTTGCTGCCACCTATAATCAGGGCAAAAACAATCATTTTTGATCCCTTAAACTATACATGCATATTCATTAGAGGAGGGTATGGTTAGTTGCTCGTTACTTTCTTTCTTAAAATATCTGTGAGTTTGAAGTTACAATTTCTAATTGATCTACACTACAACGGATACTTGGCGCAACCTTTGAGCTACACCACTTGACCCTCTCACGGATGTCAAGCCGGAAGTTTATCACCATCCGTTAATGAGGTAACAAAGCGACGCACGTTACAACCACGGCCGATTAAGGATAAACTTTATTTCACTACACATAAAACATACATATTTATTTGTGTTAAGAAGCATCAAACACAACTGTAGGACTAGATAACGGAAGCGTACGTATCTATCCACGTACTCAAGGCTGCGTTCAGCCACTGTCGCAGCCGTCCACATTGTGACTTTGACACATAGCCCACCCGCAAATAGCTGCAACCAGTTCCTCACTTTGGTGTCCTTATCGTCTGTAGAATCCTTTGACTAAATAAGGAATTAAAATGTAAGTTCCTCATCTTTTAATTCAAAACCGTTAAGGCGAAATAAAATCAATGTAGCTAGCATACCTGCACTGTAATAGCACAATAAATTGAATGAGAAAGTGCCAAAGGAAATTTTCGAAGTGTACATGCAAACACTTTGTGATTTTTCCCTTGCTTCAAAGTAGGTGATGGCTCTCGTAAGGGAAAATATCAAAGCTGCAACATGTTGTGGTAATAGCCTAACTTTTGTCTGATTTCGCCTTCATGTGTACCACGGTCTCATGAGCAGAGGAGC